>OV702282.1:415417061-416017061 GCA_916181665.1 Avena sativa
AGATTTAATTGCATCTCGCCTATCATACTGTGGAGTATATGGTGCTAGCTCTATGGTCCATTTTGCGACTCGGCCACTGGCATCTTTGCTGCCTACTATATCCGAGATAGGTGCCTCGCATATTACCCGGATTGGGTGTTCTTGAAAATAATGTTTCAGCTTCTTTGCTGCCATATATACCCCATATGTCATTTTCTGATAATGCGGGTAATTCTGTTTCGACACAGAGAGCACTTCGCTCAAGTAGTAAACTGGTCTTTGGACTGATTTTCCCTCTTCTTCGCGTTCAACTGCGATTACTTCACTTACAACTCTGTTGGTTGCAGCGACATAGAGCAACATTGGCTCTCTGGATAGTGGTGATGCTAATATTGGTGTTGTTGCCAAAATTTCCTTTAATTCATGGAAAGCGCTACCATCTTGTTGTGTCCATGTGAATTTGTCTGATTTCTTCATCAGTTGATATAGTGGTAGGGCTTTTTCACCTAGCCGACTAATAAACCTGCTCAACAAGGCCAGGCACCCAGTGAACTTCTGGACATTGTTGAGGGTTTTTGGTAATTCCATTCTTTCGATGGCCCTGATCTTTGTCGGGTTAGCCTCAATTCCTCGGCTGGATACAAGAAATCCGAGTAACTTGCCAGCCGGGACACCAAATGTGCATTTTTCCGGGTTAAGTTTCATCCGGAATCTTCTTAAGTTTGCGAATGTTTGACGCAGGTCCTCAATTAGAGTATGACTTTGCTTGGTTTTTATTACCACATCATCGACATATACTTGAACATTTTTGTCCAATTGATCTTGCAAGCATTTTTGCATGCATCTTTGGTACGTTGCACCTACATTTCTTAGTCCGAAGGGCATGGTACGATAGCAATAAGCCCTGTACGGGGTGATAAAAGCTGTCTTTATTTGATCATTCAGATTTAGTGGTATCTGATGGAATCCAGAATATGCGTCCACAAATGACAACAACTCACACCCAGCAGTAGAATCTATGACTTGGTCGATCCGTGGCAGGGGAAATGGATCTTTTGGACACGCCTTATTGAGGTTCGTGTAATCAATACACATGCGCCATACCACTGCCACGTTCGGGTCATCTTTTTTCTTTTTGACCAAGACTGGATTTGATAACCAATCCGGGTGCAGTACTTCCATGATGAATCCAGCAGCTAAGAGCCTGGCAATCTCAGCAGCTATTACTTTCCTCCTATCTTCGGCGAAGCGGCGGATGGGTTGCTTCACCGGCTTGGCATCTGGCCTTACATGAAGAGAGTGCTCAGCCAGCTCCCTCGGAACTCCTTGCAAATCCTGTGTTGACCATGCAAAGATATCCCGATTCTCACGGAGGAAGCTGGTGAGCTCGCTTTCCTATTTGTCAGTGAGGCCAGCCCCAATGGTAACCGTACGCTCTGGGAAAGTCTCATCCACTTGTACCTTCTTAGTTTATATTGTAGCTTGAAATGACACATTGCCATGCGGGTTAGTGAGTGCCGGCATGGACATTTGTGCTGCTTTGGCCAATGTTGCCACCTCCAACGTTTGATGCTTTTCCTGTGCTATGACCAGTGACTCAGCCAATGAAGATCCGGCTGAGGCACAAGCAATGGACCTTTTGTAATCTCCCTCAACTGTGATCACCCCACATGGGCCTGGCAGCTTCATCTTCAAGTAAGCAATGTGAGGAGTAGCCATAAACTTTACCATAGCCGGCCTGCCGAGTAAGGCATGATACGAGCTGACCAAATCAACCACCTCAAACTCTATAGCTTCAGTGCGACAATTCTCTCTACTGCCGAATAAGACGTCGACCCAGATCTTGCCAATTGGCTCACAGGACAATCCCGGCACAATACCATGGAAAGTTGTCTTAGTCGGCTCCAGCATATTCATGGTAATGCCTAACTTGAGCATGTTATCCTTGTACATGATGTTGATTCTACTGCCATCATCGATCAGTACCTTGGAAAACTTTACATTGATATCCGGGCCCATGAACGTTGGATCTAGGACCAGAGCATATCCTCCTAGGGTTGGCATGATCTTGGGGTGATCTTTGTGTAGGGGTTCGCAGCATAGAAAACAAAAAAATTCCTACGATCGGAACAACTAAGTACCAAGATCTATCTACTAGACACAAGCAACGGGTGGATATACATCCATAGAATACATACCCTCGGAGACCGAATAGCATTAACGAGGTTGTACTCGTGGATGATGTAGACGAACGCTTGCCGATCTCAAGATCGTGATGAAGTCCATCTGGTCCAGCCGGTCCAGCACGATCAAGTCTAGCACCTCAAAGCAGTGGTGCATCCGTGATCGCACACACGTACGGGTACCCCGACAACCTCCGCGCCCTCGCTCCAGCGAAGCAGCGGAAGCAACAAATCCTTCCAGAAAAAGCCACCAGGAACATGTATCTCGCTGATCCGAGACCATGGGGAAATTCTAAAGGGGGGAGAGAGATCCTTCGCGAGGAGGTGTGCTTTGAGAGGAGGAGAGGGGGGCCTTTTATAGGGGAGAGGGGGGCACCCAAGGGGCATGGAGCCCAGCCATGGGGGCTGCCCCCACCTCTTCCACATTCATGTGGGTGGAGCTCCCACTCAAAATGAAAAGCCTCCACTCCCATTAAAAAGCCTCCACTCAAAAATCCACTCACATGCATTAAATTTCCACCAAATTTAATGCAAGCTCTCATTTAAATAAAACTCTTTTATTTATTTATTCAGAATTTTGTTAATTACTTTAATTAACAAACATTCACATAAAACCCCTTACAACATTTCAATTTCACATGCAGAACCAGTTTCAGCAATTTCAACCGAAACAGTTTCGGTGTCTAGTGAAATAAATTCCTGCGCTTTCCTTTTCTTTTTCTGGCATATCATTTGCTCTGAATGGTGTTGGTATCCCTTAAGTGTTTCACCCTACGGTTCGTGATTAATGCGGACATGATCGAGACCCTTCTCCGATCAATAATCAGTAGCGGGACCTGGAGATCCATACTGACTCCCACACATTCAACGATGACTTCTGTGATCGTGTGAACCTTTTATGCTAGTATCTTAATCCCTTTGTTTCACGATATATTACATGTCCGAGATACGATCATCGTATCTCCATACCTATTTTGATCTCGTTACCGACATGCACTCTTTTCTCGTTCCCGTGATATAACATTCTAGTGATCAAATCACTTGCTTGCAAGCTAATCAATGTGATATCACCGAGAGGGCCCAGAGCATATCTATCCGTCATCGGGATGAACAAATTCCACTCTCGATCCATGGGTCTCAACATAACACTTTAGTAGTTCTGAAGCCGTCTTTATAATCACCCAGTTACGGTGTGACGGTTGATGTCATCGAGAAACTCTTCCGGTGTTAGTGATTGACATGATCTCATGGTCTAAGGATTAGGATCACTTCGTAAGTTGTTATAGCAATATAAAATCTATGAATTTGATTGTAATGCTATACTTCGGATGAATGTTCATCACATCATTACACTAATGTTGTGACCTCGTTATTAACAACATCCAATGTCCATGATCAGGAAACTTTGATCATCTTGTTAATCAACGAGCTAGTTTATAAGAGAGGCATAACTAGGAACTTCCTTTTTGTTTATTAAACACACATGTATTAACGTTTCCGTATTAATACAATTATAGCATGCAAAATAAACATTTATCATAACTAAGGAATACGATAATAACCACTTTATTATTGCCTCTCGTGCATATTCCCTTCAGTCTCCCACTTGCACTAGAGACAATAATCTAGTTTGAAAACTTTGCATATTGAACACCTATGGCTTTCTGGTGTTCCATATACGCAACTGCAAGTGGTTAACATAATCTACGGATCTGATGCTTTCAGGTCCGTGTGTATTTGCATGTCTTTGCGTCTCCACGCATCACTCATTCTCCAATGAGATGGCATTGTATAAATTTGGTCTTTTGGTGAGACCTTTAGTTCCTTGGGGTTAAACCATGTCGATACTATTGTCGTACAATATATCTTTAGTGTTAGCCCGTTGCGAACCACACCTTAGTTTGAATTCAAACTACTTGACACAAATTCCCTCCTTTGCTGCTACTATAGCAGTCATATACTTAGCCTTTTGTTGTAGTATTCGTCACAATGTCTTAACTTTGGAATACATCCAAATCCATCATGAAAACTCCTTTCCATTTCATTGTGCCACTCATAGTTTAAATTGAGATAAACTTAATTTGTATCTTGCGACAAAAATAGTATCAATGTAACGCTTTACAATGAACTATTTGTAATTGTTTGTCACCTCTACACAAATATATTCTTAGTTATTTCAAAAAGATCATAAGAATATCCTCACTATCGTCCAATGATCATTTTATGATTCATTCTGGTATATGCTCATAACACTTAGAGCATAGGACATATCTGGATGTGTACATATCATGGTATGATTGATAAAAACATTCTCGTGATTTCACTCATCAAGTGTCAAAGAACTTGAATCTTGTTTCACTTATCAAGTGTCGATACACTTGAATCTTGATTCAATTCCTTTTCCATGCGTCAAGAACCTTTTCTTCTCGTTTCTATATTGAACTCCTTCAATATCTCATATATGTACGTTTGGCACAACCATATTAGCGTCATAGTCTATCCACTATAGACATTCATGCTAAATATTCGGGTTTTGCCTAAGTATTTCATCAAAATGAAATTCTTAACCTTTGTCAATAAAAGATACATCATTTATAATCAACAAGATGTCTTCCACATAATGTATTAGAAATATGTCTTAGCGCTCCCACTTAATTTCTTGCAAATGCAAGCATCTTCATCGTCTCCTGATGAAAACTCTTTTTCATCACGGTGAAGATTCCAACTCCGCGATGCTTACTTCAACCATTGAAGTTTGCATGTCCTTTTAGCATCCTTTGAATTTAACAAAAACCCTTTGGATCGTGTCATGTACACGTCCTAGGTAACCATTCTATTAGAAGAACTTTGTTTTGTTTATTCATCTACCATATAACAAATTATATGTAGTGGTTGCTACTTTAATCCGTCCATACTAAATATCGCTATGAAAGATCAAATCTTGTCATAGTCAACTCCTTGAACATTGTCGTAAAATACTTTACCGATATGTCGACTATTTCATAGATGTAAAACATCCATGTCTGTTTCTTTATAGATCCAAATACGACCGATAGGTTTTTACACCTTTCCGGAGGGTCTTCCAAGTTCAAAACTTGATTTATCGTGTATGGACTTATCACGGATTTTATGGCTTCAAGCCATTTGATGGAGTCAGGGTCCATCATTGCTTCTTTGTATGTATTCGGTTCATCATTGTCAAACAATAATGATTTACTCTCAAATCTTAGCATTTGATTGTTTAACCGACCTACTTGGTTCAATAGGAACTTAGATCTTCGTGACCACAACCTTTGAGGCACATAAGCTATGAGCATTATGGCAGCCTTCGGAACGATTTCCGGCGCTGCGCAACTCATCACATATAGTTAAGGTTCGTTAACCTTATCAAAGTTCTATTGTCCTCCCACTTAACTTTTGCGAAAAATTCCTTTTTCAAGAAACTTCACATTTCAAGCGACAAACCCTTTTATCCTCGGTGTTATGGAGGAATAACCAATCGTTATTCGAAATAACCTACAAAGACATGCTCATCCAACTTTGGTTGTAAACATCTTACTTATGTTTAGCATACCAAAATTTAAGAAATGACAACTTGGGTTTTACCCCAAACCATAACTTATATGGTGTCATTTCAACAGATCAAGATGGAGCTCTTTTCAGTGTAAAAGTGGTAGTCTCTAAATCTTTAATCTTTTAAAACATAATGGCAGTTTTATAAATAACACCTTTGATCCAACCATGTCAAACAACGTTTCATTACAAATCTCAAACACTCCATATTCCTATGGTGTTTCGGGATATGTAAATCTAGGTGTTTTGCTAAACTTGTAACTCAAATAAATCCCTTTATGATAAAATCATAATTCATTTATTTTCTTGTTACACTTGTAACTCAAATAAATACCTTATGATAAAATCATAAACCATTTATTTTCTTGTTACAATGATTTTTACTTCATCTTGAAAGTCTTTGAACATTTTCAAATATTTCACACTTCTTTCTCATTAAGTGAATATTCACTCAAATTTCTGGAGAAAGTATATGAAGTTGAAACCCATCGCTTACGACTACACATAATGGACTACATACATCGATATGTATAAATTCCAATATTTTAGTCGTTCGTTCTTCCTTGGCCTTTGAACGAAGTTTTAATTATCCCGAGGAAAGTCTCACAAGCGTCACTTGATCAAATCAAAGACTCCAAAAATCCATGAAAATGGAGATTCTTCATGTTTTCTTTCCAATATAATTTAAACAGCGATGTCACTTCGTAAGTGATCTTTCAATCATTTGTCTTGCGACATTTTAGCATTAGGTTTTATAGATGTGATTTCTCCAACTAGATTTGTAAATCATCCATCTTATATGGAATACGGTAATTATTTGAACAACCTTTGTTCTCATAATACCTGATTTAAATAACAATTATTAAAACAAATCTTGAAGTCAAGCCTTGATGTCAACGAGAAATACAAACAACGGTTTGTTTGTTTTTGATGAACATCAGCACATATTCTCTTGATAGTTACTTAGGCCATTGTGGTTCATGAATTGCGTCGTTCCGTATGAAATTTCATACCAACCAATTCGGTATCCAATACCCAAGAACCACATTGTTTAACAAGCAAAGAATACAACCATAACATGTATATCATATATATACCTAAATTGGACATTTCCAATCTTTTCTTTTCTGCCAAATATATTTATAGATTCTCTTTCAGCATTTCTTTTTCCTTTTTAAAAGAATCTATCAACATCAAAAGTGGCGCCATATACATGACACATAGTCCAAAGCGTGTATATTCAAATAATAATACCTTTGGACTTGCACTTTGAAGTAGATCACCATCATCAAAATGATCGGTATTCTTTCAAAATCCATTCTTTAGTAATATTTTAGTGTAGTAAACACTTTACATACATCTTCTATTCATCCTTATCATGACGACTTTCATGATCAAGCTACTGTAGCTTATAAAGGCGAATCGTGAGTATAACATTACTTTCCAAAACCCTTTTGGATGATTAGGATGTCTAACATCTCCAACCTTCGTAAATTCTCATCCAATATGAGAACATATATTATACTCTATCATATTGCAACCAAAACATTGTTTCAGATATCGTTATATCTGCCACACATGATGGTTTCTGAAACAATTCTTTCAGCTCCTATATAAACTTGATATTAAAACAATCAAGAATCATGGAGGAAAACATGATACTTAAGATACTAACACTGGAATTGTTACTCTCGATTTAATACTAACTATTAAATTTCACGGAGTAAATAGAATTTTGCTGAAAGTTTGCAATAGGACTTTAAACTTTAGATTGACACTCAACACAATACGATACCAGTTCGTAAAGTATATATCGAGAATTCTATAGTTCTATTATCTCAATTACAACTATGCATAAGGTGGTGAACGAATGCCAATGACTACAACAAATTATGCAAATTCACTTTGATTTAATTTATGATAAATTGAGTTCTACTAATCCAAATTAGAAATGAACTCCCACTCAAAAACGACATCCCTCGTGCCTTTTTGGTGATTACATGAACCAAATCCACTACACCAAGTCCGATCATCACGTGAGTCGGTGTAGCTTCAAAGGCGAGCATCCATATGGTCATCATATCAAAACATATGGCTCATGCTTAACCTTTCGGTCCGTGTTCCGAGGCCATGTCTGTACATGCTAGGCTCGCCAAGTAAGAACCTTAGTATTCGCGTGTGTAACTGTCTTACACCCGAGATATGCTCGTGGATTCAAGTACACCCGATCATCACGTGAAGTCTTGAAGCGACGAAACATTGTCGGTGCATACTTAAGGAAGAACACATTTTTATCTTGATATCTAAATGAGGGATCATCTTATTATGCTAATAAAACGCCAAACAAGCAATATAAGATGCTATCAAACATCACATGTTTATTAGTGGAATGATATGGTTCCCGCATATGATCTCCATCACGTGCACCGTGGTATGATCACTATCATACCTCTTATGTGTAAGGCCAAGGTCTATGGAACCTACACGTTATGCGTGTTGTAAGAGTATCATCTCATAATTCTACTTACAACATCACCATATCATAACACTAGCCCAGCAACAATCTAAACTAGATGCCTCTAATTTATCCATTGCAAATTTTACGTGGCTTAGGGCTTTCGAGATAGAACCGTTCTTACCTACGAACATGAACCACAACGAGGATAACCAAATTGTTGACAACTCATTGCAAATTAGATATTGACTATAGTAGGAGAGACAGACACCCGCTAGCCACTTATGCAAAACTAGTTGCATGTCAAGCGTGGAACAGGTCTCATGTGCGAGGACATGTAAAGTTTGTCCGGGCCGCTTCATCCCACTATGCCACCAATATCCAAAGTACAACTAAGAAGCAATAAAATGATCATCATCGCCCACATACTCATATGTGTACTACCCGTGCAAAGTATCTACGCATAGATCCGGCTCTGATACCACTGTAGGGGTTCGCAGCATAGAAAACAAAAAATTTCCTACGATGGGAACAACTAAGTACCAAGATCTATCTACTAGACACAAGCAACGGGTGGATATAAATCCATAGAATACATACCCTCGAAGACCGAATAGCGTTAACGAGGTTGTACTCGTGGATGATGTAGACGAATGCTTGCCGATCTCAAGATCGTGATGAAGTCCATCTGGTCCAGCCGGTCCAGCACGATCAAGTCTAGCACCTCAAAGCAGTGGTGCATCCGTGATCGCACACACGTACGGGTACCCCGACAACCTCCGCGCCCTCGCTCCAGCGAAGTAGCGGAAGCAACAAATCCTTCCAGAAAAAGCCACCGGGAACATGTGTTGGAATTATGCCCTAGAGGCAATCATAAAGATGTTATTATTATAATTCTTGTTCATGATAATGTTTATATTCCATGCTAGAATTGTATTAAGCGGAAACTTTAATACTTGTGTGGTTTGTGAACAACACCGTGTCCCTAGTACGCCTCTATGGACTAGCTCATTGATCAATGATGGTTAAGGTTTCCTAACCATAGACATGAGTTGTCAATTGATAATGAGATCATATCATTGGGAGAATGATATGATGGACAGACCCAAACTAAGCGAAGCAATTAGATCGTGTCATCGTGTTCGTCTTTGCGAAGCTTTTCTTATGTCAATTATTGTATTCCTTAGACCATGAGATAATACAACTCCCTGGTATCGGAAGAAAGCTTTGAGGTCATCAAACGTCATCCTATGAGAGGGTGATCATAAAGGTGTCTCTCAGGTGATCGGAAAGTATCTGTTGGGTTGTATGTATCGAGATGGGATTTGTCCCTCCCAAGTCGGAGAGATATACTTCAGGCCCACTCGGTAATCAATATCAACACCGCTTGCAAGCATGTGGTTAAGGAGTTAATCACAAAGTGATATCGGATTACGGAACGAGTAAAGTACTTGCTGTGAACGAGATTGAACTAGGTATGACGGTACCGACGATCGAATCTCGGGCAAGTAAAATATCGCGAGACGAAGGGAATATATATATGGGATTGATTGAATCCTGGCATCGTGGTTCATCCGATATGATCATCGATGAATGTGTGGGAGTCAATATGGGTTTCCAGACCCCGCTGTTGATTATTGATAGAAGATCATGTCTGCATATTCTCGAACCCGCAGGGTCACACACTTAACGTGTCTCGACGCTAGGATAGATTGGATAATTGGTTTATGAGTTTTTGTTCGGAGTCTCGGATGGGATCCGGTACATCACGAGAGGTTTCGGAGTGGTCCGGAGAATAAGATTCATATAAGGCAGTGCAGTTTTTGGAGTTCGGAATTGTTCCGGGTTAATCGGTATTGTATCGGAAGCTTCTAGAACCTTCCGGAAGGGGACCAACGTGGCCAAACCTTCCGGGAGGGGGCATGGGCCTATGAGGGAGTGCCCTGGATGCATTGGGCCAAGGGCACAAGGCCCCATAGGGCCCAGCCGGCCAAGAGAGGTTTAAACTCGAGATAGACCTTCTAGAAGGGGGGGTTTCCTTGCCCCCCACTCCTTATCCTTTGGGGCCGCCAGTTTGGGCTTGGGGGAGGGGCTAGGGCTGCGCCCCCCTCTATATAAAGAGGGGTGGGGGCGCACCAACCCCTCACACCTTCCCCTCCAACCCTAGCTGCCCTGCTGCCCTCCTCTCTCCCTCCCGACTGCTTGTAGGCGAAGCCCTGCTGCAGAAATTCACCACCAATTGCACCGCGCCGTCGCGTTGTAGATCCAACCCATCTCTCCACCATACTTTCTGGACCAAGGAAGGAGGATACGTCGAGGTGCCGCACGTGTGCATCTCACGGAGGCATCGCCACTTGTGGTGCTAGATCGGATCGGATCGCGAGGAGGAGAAGCGAGTACGACTACATCACCCACGTTCCGACGAACGTTCCGCTGTGTGAATCTTCAAGGGTATGAAGATCTAATCCAATCTCTCTCGTTGTTTGCATCTCCTAGATTAGATCTTGGCTTCCCTCTGTTCGCATCCGTAGAAAATTTTGATTTACTATGCCGCGAAACCCTACAGTGGTATCAGAGCTAGATCTATGCGTAGATGTGTTTCACGAGTAGAACGCAACATGGTTGTTGTGGGCGTTGATGTTTTCTGTTGCAAGCCTCTTGTTTGTGTTCTTATTATGACGCGGGATAGTGAGATTGAAGCGGTCCAGGCTGTCACATCCCAAGATTTTCCAAATCTTGTAATGTGAAAATAAATGAATAAAATAAAACTTTGTTTGATTTTCAGAGCCAGAAGAAACTTTTTGAATTCAATTGGAACTTCAAACCCATTTGAATTAAATAAAATCCTAAAAGGATTTAAAAAGATAAACATTTTAAATAAAGGAAAATAAAATATTTTGCCATTACTATTTTGGATCTTTTAATAAGAGATTTGGTTTTCAAGTGAAAAGGTGGATTTATAAATAAAGATTATTTTATAAAGCCAAATTAAAACATTGGCCAAGCTTTTAATTAAAACATTTTGTTTTGAATGAAAATAACAAAGGTTTTATTTAAATAAATTAATAAGGATTTGATATCCAACTTTATTTAAATAAAAGGTTTTATCATTTTAATTAAAATATCAAACTTATTAAATTATTTTAAATAAGTTTTCCAAGTATTTTATTTTCTTAATTAAAACCTATTGAAGTGTTTTGGCTTTATTTTAGATTTCAAAATAAATATCTCAATAAAATAAAACCTATTGGAAATAATAATGAAAGTCTATTATATTTAATTAATAATGGACCCTAAAATAAGATGTTATTTTATTTTAAAACAAATCTCCAAGTATTCTATATTCCCAAATAAAACCCACTGATTTGGTTTTGAAAATATTTGGGTTTCAAATAAAGATTTTATTAATAAAATCAAATCCTATTTGATTAATAAACCTTGGCCCATTTTATTTAACTAATATTGGACCCTAAAGTAAAATAATATTTTGTTTGAAACAAGTATCCAGGTATTATTTACTTCCAAATGATACCTACTGATTTGATTTTGAAAACATTTGGATTTCAAATAAAGATTTTATTAATAAACAACAAAAACTCCATTTAATTAATAAACCATGGCCTACTTATTTAATTAAGGATGGAACCTAAAAAGATTAAAGTATTATTTAATTTATTTAGGATTTTTGGTTCAGGTTACTAAACAGAACCAAATTCATATTTGAAAAGCTTGATGATTGTTTGAATCATTTTGAATATGTTTGGTTGTTTGAATTTCAAAAACAGGAAAATAGAAATAGAAAAGGAAATAGAATTTAGACAGAAAAAAATAGAACAGCCCAACAAAATGGCCCAACAGCCCAGTCCAGCCCAGCTCCTATTCTTCCCCGAACCGTTTTCTTTTCCACTCAGAACCGCACCCACCCAGCAACCGACAAGTGGACCCCTCCCCTTCTTCCTTTCTTTCACTGCCAGTGGACCCCACACCCTACTGTTCTTCGTCCTCCCCGCAGCGACCCGTTCCTCGCCGTTTACTGCCGAGTAAATTCCCTTGAATTCGCGTTGATGAATGGATTAAACCCGCCATTTACCATGCTATGTTAAACGCCATGCTTCACTCTTCCTTTTCCCCAAACCGGAACCACCTGGGAGCCACCAGACTGCACGAATCATCCCCAAACTGTCTCTGTCTCCGACGACGCTCCGACGAGAATTCCGGCCGTGTCTTGCCACTCCTTGCCTCCCCAAGCACGCAGGCACATTCCCCACTTCCTGTAGCATCTCCCTGCACCTTCCATTCGACCACGGGCACCTCAGAACCTCGACTCCAACACACCACTGAACGCCACCGTCTGCTGCTGTTCTCCGACGACGTCTCCCCGGTAAAACCTGACTCCCCTCTCATCCCCGTGGACACTATGATGATCTCCAAGCTCTTATGAACCTAACCGCACTTTCCGTTTGTCCTAGGGCGCCCTCTATCCTCACCTTCGACAACATCTGAACAAGACCGACGCCGCCCTGACTCCGGCGAGAGATTCAAGCCAGCATAGTGTGCCCCTTCATCAACCAGTGGCAGGTTGAGCATCCCCGTGCCACGACGATCACAGTGATCCCCCTCTCCTCCTTCCTCGCTTCCTGAAACATCAACTCCGCCGCCGTCCGGCCGCTCCGCCACCAGACGCCGCCGCCAGCGCCGCCCATCCCTGGCAAGCGAGCTGGGCACCGTCCGATCTAGATCGCAGCGTCACGATAGATCCACTTAACTGAAAGGGTACGCTAGCTCTGAGCCGCTCGATCTAAATTAAATCCAACGCTCCGCAGTACGCGATCCGAACGAACCGGTATCGGCCACTCACGGCTCGACGCGTGTCCCTGTTCTGATTAAAACAGAATTAGAAACCAGATTTAAAAGCCATTTTGAAACCTTTGTAACTTTCAAACCACACGTCCAAATTTGACAAATTTTATATCAATGGATTCAGGAGAACAAGCCCTAGCCAACTGTGGAGTTAGTTTAGCAAATAGTATCTGTTATCTTGTTTGAATTTGCAGAAACTTTTGTGTGCTTGTTTAGATTAGAAAAATTGTTTAAAATGGAATTTAGGGTTAAAACCTTTGCTAATTGGATTGTTGTGACCTTACTGACCTAGGAACCAACCCTTTGGTGTTAGAAATGATTTTTGTAAGATTTAGGTTAGATTACTTGACTTAGTCATTTTCTAGCCAAATAAAAAGAATGGTTTTTGTTATAAAAATGTTTATGAAAATAAAACTTCAAGGAAATGTTTTGGACCAAACCTACTGACCCAAAAACACCAAGCTTTGCAATAGCAACTCATTTGGTGAACAACTTAAGAGTTTTGCCTTAATAAAAACATTTTTCACATGAAATGATGAATGGATTTAAAAATAGTTTTTGGACAAAACCCTCTTGCTAATGACTTTGCTACTTTGGTAAATGACCAATTTGGATCTTACAAAGTTTAGAAACCCCATAGAGACCCCTTTGCAAAATAAAACTATCTTGTGCATGCTCCCATGCATGAATTGGTTTCCATTATCTTGTGTGTGTGAAATTGTTTGAGTGATTATTGGTTTGGAATGTAAATTGAATTAGTGTTTGCTTGTTTGACTTGTAGTGAAGTGTGAGACTAACAAGATCAAGGAGTGAACTACCATTCCCTACCAAAAAGGCAAGTGATGCTTCATTCTTTTGTCCTATTACTTTCACTATGCATTAGTGATTTTGCTAAGTAAAACTTGCATGGATTTTGCTAAGTATAGATAGTGCTATAAGAAAACCTAGTATATGAATCCTTAGTAGGATTTCCTAAGTTAAGTTTCCTATTACTACCAAGCTTAGCCTAGCTAATAGAAAACATGGGTGGAATATATATTCACACTATGGAAAAATATTCTAAGTCTGAGGACTTATGTTTTTGTTTAATAAAACAACTAAGTTAATGAATCCCCTGGGTGGAATGGGCTTGCTTGGTGGAGATTGGTTGAGTGGTTCACAATGCCATGGACTTGGATTGTGTATCTCACTTGTGGTATGCCACCCAGGAAACAAAGGGATTTGAGATGTCAAATGTTGAGAAGCTTCAAGTGCAACCACTTGGCAATATGGGCTCTGCCATGATCATATAGGTTGCAAGAACTTAGCCATATGGACAGTGGGTGGTAGTGTTTGATAGGTTGGAGCGCGTCCATTTTGGTCTAAGGGAAGGCTTCTGAAAGATCTTGTCTTGGGAAACCAAGTCTTGTGGGGAAAGTGCACCACCTCTGCAGAGTGTAAAATCTAAGTACTTAGCCATGTCCCTGGTAAAGGACAATTTGAGCATCAAGACATGGAAGCAATCAAGAATCTCATCATTCAAATTTCTAAATTAAAATCTTGTGGTTTGAACAAGGGTTGTTTGAATTCTTCAATCATTGATGGAGAGATGGCTTGGTACAAGGATCTTGAAATCTTTGATTGAGAAAAATGATTTTGTCAAGCAAAAACTTAGTATTTTCAAAATGATAAGAAAAATCTATTTTGAGCAATGCAAGCCTCAACTCCACTTAGCCAAATGCATATAGATGATAGACTCCACTATACTACCATAGTATCACTTGCCAATACAATTCAAATGTATTGACCCTTGTGGCTGTAACTTGTATGTTGCAGGTTTGACTGTTTTTAGTGAAGATTGATTGATTAGGATTACAAAGTCTACAACCAACATCTGCCTGTGGCACTTTGAAGATGAAGGACCCATGCTTATAGTTATTCCGCTGCAATGTAATATAATAGCCAAATGAGCTATGTAAGATGTAATAATATTATGTTATTCCTGGTTATAAAGTTATATTATGACCTTTGTTTCTTGATATTACATCTTAACTGTGGATGCTAGCTATTGATCTAGGGACTAGCATTGTAAAACACAGGAGTAATCTACCTTATCAGGTTGAGGCCTCTACACAGGCCAACCTTACGCGACGTCGTTCGCGAGACCGGCTCCGCACTTGACGTGTGGCTTGTTCCACACATGCGGCTGGTGGATGTCAGTTTCTCTCACTATAGTTGTCATGGGATTAACACCGGAGTTTGGCAACCATAATATCACCGTTGTGGCTTTCCGTAGGTAAGAATAGTTCTTAGCATCTACTCCCATAAGCCACGTAAAACATGCAACAACAAAGTAGAGGCGTCTAACTTGTTTTTGCAGGGAGTGTTTTCTGTGATATGGTATGGCCCAAGATGTGATGTGTATAATGTATGCGATGATCATGTTTTGTAATGTTTCACGACTTGCATGTCGATGAGTACACAACCGGCAGGAGCCATATGGTTGTCTTTATAATTGTGTATGACCTGTGTGTCAACTTCTTATGCGCCATGTAATAGTTTCACTTTATCGCTAAGTAGTTAGCAATAGTTGTAGTTGCTATTCGTGGTGGAGGCAATCATGGTGGAGTGATGGAGATCATGCCGGAACACACAAGATGGAGATCATTGCGCGAAGATTGGCTATACCATGTCACATAAAGTTATATGCATGTGATGTTTAACCTTTTATGTATCTTATTATGCTTAGATCGCGACGGTAGCATTATAAGATGATTCCTCACTTAAAGATCAAGATAAAAACTGTGTTCTCCCCAAGTATGCACCGTTGCGAAAGTTCGTCGTGTCCAAGCATCACGTGATGATCGGGTGCTATAGACTCTACGCTCACATACAACGGGTGCAAGCCAGTTTTGCACACACGGAAATACTTGGGTCTAACTTGACGAGCCTAGCATGTACAGACATGGCCTCGGAACACATGAACCGAAAGGTTAAGCATGAGTCATATGAATGATATGATTCGCTCTCGTCAGCTGGGTGATCCGCACACCAGAAACATCATCGCTAAACTTGAGCTTCCGAAGTATGAGTCCTTCCACGTAGATGATCAAGGCACGCTTTTCTTCGACCACCGGATGTTTGTTCCAAACTACCCGGGTTTGAGAGACCAAGTTCTCAAGGAGGCGCATGATTCGGTTCTTTCTATCCACCCTGGCAGCACAAAGATGTACATGGACTTGAAAACACAGTATTGGTGGCCTGGTTTGAAACGATATTGTGCCAAGTATGTCTCGGAGTGTGATGTTTGCCGCAGAGTGAAAGCCGTCCATCAGAAACCTTTCGGTCTTCTACAGCCATTGAAACCTCCGGAATGGAAATGGGAGAAAGTAGAGATGGACTTCATCACTGGTTTTCCAAGGTCGCAGAAGGGCAACAATGCAATCTTTGTTGTTATCGACAGGCTTTCTAAAGTGGCTCATTTCTTCCCCGTCAAGGAAACAATTTCTGGAATTCAGTTGGCTGAGCTCTATATCAACAGAATTGTCTCTCTGTATGGGGTTCCGCTTGAGATCAGTTCAGACCGTGGGAGCATCTTCACTTCCAAGTTCTGGGAAAGCTTTCAAAATGCTCTGGGAACAAAGTTGAACTTCAGCACTGCTTACCACCCTCAGTCGCAAGGACAAGTGGAAAGGATCAATCAGATTCTGGAGGATATGCTTCGTGCTTGCGTCATCTCTTTTGGCATGAAGTGGGAGGAATGTCTTCCTTATGCGGAATTCTCGTACAACAACAGCTTCCAGAAGAGTCTGAAGATGGCACCATTCGAGGCTCTCTATGGTCGCAAGTGCAGAACTCCGATTGGTTGGTCAGGTGCAGGAGAAAGAATCTGGTTTGGCCCTGACATTGTAACTCAAGCAGAGGAGAAGGTGCATATCATTCTGGAGAATCTGAAAATTGCTCAGAGTCGTCAGAAGAGCAATTACGACAGGAAGCACACGGACATGGTGTATGTTCCTGGTGATCTCGTGTACCTACGTGTCACTCCCATGAGAGGAACACACCGCTTTGGTATCAAAGGAAAGTTGGCTCCTAGATACATCGGTCCATTCAAGATTCGTGGTAGAAGAGGAGAAGTTGCTTATGCTCTTGAGCTCCCGGAAAAACTCAAAGTCCATGATGTTTTCCACATCTCTCAGCTCAAGAAGTGCTTCAAAGATCCCGGCAGAACCGTGGATCATGAGCTAATCGATCTCAAAGAAGACTTGTCTTATCAAGAACACCCCACCAAAATCCTTGAGACCGCAGAACGAAGGACTCGCAACAAGTCCATCAAGTTCTGCAAGGTGCAGTGGTCACACCATTCCGTTGATGAAGCCACATGGGAGCGTGAAGATGAACTCCGTGCCAACCATCCTTCTCTCTTTGTATCTTCTTCTTCTTCCTAGAATCTCGGGGCGAGATTCCTGTTTAGTGGGGGGGAGTTGTAGCATCCCAGTTGTCTAACACCTATAATGCTACTTGTTATAATAATAAAAAGGGCCACTTCCGACATATAATTGTTGCATCATCATCATATCATGCTCATGTCATCATGTCACCTTGCATTTGAGCATCATATAAAACCTATTCTTGTTTGGTTCTTACCTCATGTGCACTATTAAATGTATTTGCCTCTTGATATTGTAGTTGGCTCTTGATATGTTGATAAATGCCCAAGTTGAGTTGGGGGCATATCTCTTTTAAACTCCACCACCTTTCTTTCACCACCTTTTTAATTCCATCATCCATTTAATATGAGCTTGGCATTTTAATTGAGTTTATCTCTAGCTCATGTTGGTTGGTTGGTTTCCACCCATAATCTCTTGCTTGGCCTTATTCCAATTTTGGAGATGCAAAATAATATTGCCATGAAATGACATTGTCTTCACAAGTGTCAGCAGGGCATTAAATATTCTGCATGGGCCATGCAAGTATCATCTTGTGTTGGTCTTTGGTTTTATTTGGTTTTGGAATGGATCATCTCTAGCCCTATCTCTTCTTTTGGTTTTGGCCATGTTATTCATGATTAAAACCTAGCACCTCATCTCTCCCTCTCTCTCCCTTCTCCTTGTCTTGTTTTTGTGTGATTTTATTTAAGCATGCATGATCAAGTAAAGAACCACTCCCCCTCTCACCTTTCCCCTCTAATCTACACCTAAACCATCTATTCAAACCAAAACCTAAGTTGTTCTATCTCCTCCCTTTTCTAGCTACCTAGCATGGTCACCATGCCATGACCCCAGCTCACCACCCCCCCTCTCTCTACCTGCTGGACCCCCCTGGCCGCACTACCCCATCTAGCTACCACCAAACCAACCCTAAGGCAGACCCTAGCCCGAGCCTAGCTCCTAACCTAGCTAACTCGAGCTCCTCCCTCCCCTCTCTTTTCTCTCTGCCTAGAAGCCCCACCGAGCCTGCCCTGCCTCCTTGGCCTCGCCCCTGGTCCCACCTGGAAGCCACACTGCCCCTGCCCCTGCCCCTGCCTGCCGTGGCCCTGCCGTGCACGTGAGGTGCAAGGGTGGCGCCGCGCCGGTCTACCCCTCCCCCACGCAAGCCCCACCTTCCCTTTTCCTTCTTATCCCCTCCCGTCGCACCCAGCCGTCCCCAGATCCACCTGAGGCTCTGCCTCGCTTCCCCTCTGCCCCCTCTTTCTCCACCTCAGAATCACCCCGACGCCGGCCACGCCGCGGGCTCTCTCGCGAGCACAGCAGCCAGGAGGAGGGCGTGGTGTTGCGGGTGTCGAGGAAGACCTGGAGCTCGTCCGCGACGCCCCATAAGGTAGCATGGCATGGTGAGGTGTGGAAGACAAGTAGTAACATTTTAATGGGGTTTTGGATCACATTTTGTTGTCATAACATTTGCTGTACCCTATATTTTTATATGATGCATGCTGCAATTGAAGTCATGGATAGCATAAACAGAAAGGTCTCGTCAGCTGATCATTTTAGACATATCATTTGCTTAATTTGGAATTATAAATCAAAAGTTATTAATTATTTAAGTTCCAGTGGCATTTGTCGTAATTTGAATAAACTTGGAATTTTAAATGTGCAAAAGGCAATTTGAATGTCATATTTGAAATCCTGGCATTTTTCTGATCTCCAAACATATATCATTTGTGTTATTTGGAATTATAAAGGAAAAGTTATTTACATCTGAATTAGATTTGAATTTGAAATATTTTAAACAAAATTTGAATTTTATACAGACTCTGGAAAGTTTTATTCCCAGCCTACTCTAGCCCGGGTCGCAGACATGTGGGGCCAGGTGCTTGCTGACCCACACGCCAGCGTCTGAGAGGGTGAGGGATCGCGGGTTGATTAAACCAAACCAGGGGACTCTTTTTATAAAAAGGCAGCGGTCACTGACGGTGGGCCGGCTGGACCGCGGGTTGGCGCGACAAAAGGTGAGGGGTGTAAGTGCAAAACGACCATGCGCGTACTGTACTTCTTCCTCTGAACCTGACGGGCGCGCGACAGTCGCTCGCGCGACACGCGCGGCGCGGTGGGGAATCGCTCTCGCGATCACTGGCTCGCGCAGGGGACCTGTGCCACTGCGGTAGGCTAGGGTAGCTGACGGTGAGATGGGCGCATGCTGGATAGGGTGTTCGCGACTGGGAGCGAGCAGACACGAACGCGACGCCGGCGCACAGAGACCGTTCGACGGAAGGTCCGCCGCGTCCAGGAAACGACTGAACACGAGAGGATGTCTGGGAGGCGGGGGTGCTCACCGCGAGTGTGCTGGTGGGGTCGGTACGGGCCGGGACGCAGTCGATCGCCGGCGCGGCTCGCGGACGGAGGCGCTAGGGTTTCGTCAGGCTTGCGCAGGTTCTGTCGGTGCTGGGCTCCTCCTCCTCGCTGCTGGGTAATGTAAATTGTGCATCATTCATCATGGCATGATTGTTTGCTTGACGCATCTTATTCATATGCTTGTGCTCTATATTCATGTTGGCCTTGTTTGTTTGGTTTTTCTCGGATAGACTCTGAGCAGGGGATATATCAAGAGAACCAGGAGCACTACCCAGATCCGTCTCTCGCTTCGACTGAGTTGCCAGGCAAGCACTACCACATGCTTGCATACATACAGTACCTATTGCCTCTATCTTATTCTTGCATCATTGAGTCGCGATTGCATTAAACTGAATCCCAAGTATTGCATAGCTTTTACTCTTAAACCCCACCAAGCTTGTCCCTCCATCCCATGATCCATTACTACAGGAGTTGTTTGAGCCATGCGAGTCGTAGAACAGCATGTGTAGGGTATGTGAGAGTCTGATGGACAACGAGGTACCTAAACAACTTAACCTGAGTAGTAATGGGTTAACTAATGAAAGTGGCACCGGTGGGCAATATCTGCTATTTGGTTTTCCTGCTCACTTGTGTCCCGTAGGACCCCGAGTACTTGATACCTGTTCCTTGATTTATCGCGCTATCCACATCCGGGAGGTATATGGGACCCCCCTGAGCCAGAGCTTGATTCAGTCTTATTTCTTGGGGCCACAAACTAGTTTGAGGTTTTGTTACTATCCTGTACTTATGCCATGCTTTACTGTTTTATTAAGATTGTGCGAGGAGCACACTGTACTGTTTAGGTAAGCGGAGTGTTTTCGCGGTATCGACAAGCCCAGTCACACTTTCGGGTTCCCAGTCGTTTACAGCCATTGACGCAAACCTTGAGTCCGTCTTGGAGCTTGCTTACTTTGTTGCGGGTCTACTCAATGGGGTGGCCCCCTGAAATATTTCTGAATCCTGTGATTGCTTTGTCGTGAAGGCCTCGTTGGGTTTTGATTTGGTTTTTCCGAGGTTGATCGAGTGTGTGTTGCTATTGGTGCACCCCGGCCGGGTAAAACTTTCTGAAAGCCGTGTCCGCGGTTATGGACGACTTGGAGCACAGTTTCTCGACCATAGACAAGCATAACTAAAGTACCGCTTTTAATTTGACTAAGTAATTGACTAGTAAATAGTGCAACACTCATGGAATGGTTAACAAAATTGCCAACGGATGTGGGGTTGTTCGTCCGCTTCCTCGTCGGTAAGCGAGGAGGAGGATGGATCTGGTGAAATTACTGTTATAACTGCTGTCATTAATTCACGGACATCCGTCTATCTTTGGTTAGGCGGATGGTTAGCGTTTATCTATAGAACTGCTAGGGTTTTTCTTTTGCTGCAATTGCGTCACCCCAGGTTGTGTCCCCTTTAGAGGCATAAAGACTTGCTGAGTACCCTTAGGATCTCACACGATAAATTATTGGTTCAGATGAATAGGTACCCTCGCAGGACGGATACTGGGTGGAAGAGGCTGATGATCTGGGCAACGATCGTTCGGTGTAGAGATTCCGGGAACGGGGATCCGTGAGATCTGTGGGCGGGATGTGCTTATTTCCATGGCATCTTATGCCGATTTGCTTCTTATCCGTACTCGGACTTGTTTTGCCGCTTCCGCTTGATACTCTGATGTGTGTTGTATGAGGAGTTATCCTAAACTATAGATTTATTCAGGATATTTGAATCTTGCCGTATGGCGTTGCTATATTTCCTTTATTTCTAGATGGTATGGCTCTGATGTACTCTTGTATGGTGGCTTGCATACATGCCCACTTGTGTATGTAGTTGATCCCTTCGCCTGCCGATTACGCCGCCCGTACAGGTCCCGTTGGGATGGTAGTGGTTGGGACGGCCGAAAGGTCTACCCGTGAGAGGCTTTTGGGGCCCCACCGTACTATTTCAACCACTACCGCTCATCCAGGCTTGTATCTAGGAGTGTGGTGAATTTGGATCGTGTTCACTAAACAACTTGAGGGATGTTGAATTTAGTGGGAGTTCATCTAGTAATTTGATTAAGTTGAACTAGTTATCATGAACATAGTCTAATTTGTACTTGCGAATACTTTAGATCACATGGCCAAGTCCAACTTCAACTTCAACGTTTTTGCTGAGAAAGAAAAGCTTAGAAACAATGGGTCTAACTTCACCAATTGGTTGTGCAATCTAAGAATCATTCTCTCTGGCGGTCAAAAGGACTATTTCCTTGGGAAAGCGTTAGGTGACCCCCCTGCTGCAACTGCGCTGGCTGATGAGAAAACTGTCTATCAGTCGCGCAAAGATGATTATGGTGTGATTAAGAGCACCATGTTGTTTGCTATGGAACCGGAACTTCAAAATCGTTTTGAAGACTATCCCGGGCCCTTTGAGATTCTCGAAGAGCTGAAAACCATGTTTCAGACTCAGGCCCGCTCTGAGAGATATGAGATCTCTGAGAAGTTCTTTAACTGCAAGATGGAGGAAGGGAGTTCCGTTAGTGAGCACGCCATTAAGATGAAGGGCTACACTCAACGCCTTGAGCAACTGGAATGCACGATTCCAGAGGAGCTCAAGATTGACAGGGTTCTGCAATCACTCCCTCCCAGCTACAAAAGTTTTGTAGTGACTCATAATCAGATTGGTTCCACTGATACGATCACCGAGCTCTTCGCAAAGCTGAAGGCCGCGGAAGTGGACATCAAAAAGGATAATCATGTGTTGATGGTCAACAAGCCCACCTTTAAGAAAGGTAAGGGAGCAAAGAAGCCCTTCAAGAAGGGCGGCGGCAAGCGCACTGCCCCTGCTGAGAAGAAGCTCAAGTCTGGTCCTAAGCCGGACACTGAGTGCTTCTATTGCAAGGACAAGGGTCACTGGAAGCGCAACTGTCCGAAGTACTTAGCGGACAAGAAGGCTGGCACCATCAAAGGTATATTTGATATACATGTTATTGATGTTTTCCTTACTATCCCTCGTTGTAGTGCCTGGGTATTTGATACCGGTTCAGTTGCTAATATTTGTAACTCGAAGCAGGAGCTATGGAATAGACGGCGGCTTGCGAGGGATGAGGTGACGATGCGCGTTGGCAACGGATCAAGAGTTGATGTGATGGCCGTCGGCACGCTCTCCTTAGTTTTACCTTCGGGATTAGTTTTAAACCTTAATAAATGTTATTATGTGCCTGCGTTGAGCATGAACATTATTTCTGGATCTTATTTATTGCAAGACGGTTATTCATTTAAATCGGAGAATAATGGTTGTTCTATTTATATGAGTAACATCTTTTATGGTCATGCACCTATTGTGAATGGTTTATTTCTTCTAAATCTCGAAAGGGATGAAACACACATCCATAACATTGAGGCTAAGAGATGCAAAGTAGATAGTGATAATACTACTTATTTGTGGCACTATCGTCTAGGTCATATTGGTGTAAAGCGCATGAAGAAACTCCATTCTGATGGACTTTTGGAGTCTCTTGATTTTGAATCATTTGACACATGCGAACCATGCCTCATGGGCAAGATGATCAAAACCCCGTTCTCCGGTATGATGGAGCGAGCAACAGACTTGTTGGAAATCATACATACCGATGTATGCGGACCGATGAGTGTTTCGACGCGCGGTGGATATCGCTATTTTCTCACTTTTACCGATGACTTAAGTAGATATGGGTATATCTATTTAATGAAACATAAATCTGAAACGTTTGAAAAGTTCAAAGAATTTCAGAATGAAGTGGAGAACCATCGTAACAGAAAGATTATGTTTCTACGATCCGATCGTGGAGGCGAATATTTGAGTTATGATTTTCTCACGCATCTTAAAGAAAGTGGAATCGTTTCACAACACACGCCACCCGGAACACCACAGCGCAATGGTGTGTCTGAATGCTGGAATCGAACCCTATTAGATATGGTCCGATCAATGATGTCTCTTACTGATTTGCCGTTATCATTTTGGGGTTATGCATTAGAAACCGCTGCATTCACTTTAAATAGGGCTCCATCTAAATCCATTGAGACGACACCGTATGAACTGTTGTTTGGTGCTAAACCTAAGTTGTCGTTTCTTAAAGTTTGGGGATGCGAAGCTTACGTCAAGAAGTTGATGCCGGACAAGCTCGAACCCAAAGCGGAGAAATGCGTCTTCATAGGATACCCTAAGGAAACTATTGGGTATACCTTCTATCACAGAACCGAAGGCAAAGTGTTTGTCGCAAAGAACGGTTCCTTTCTTGAGAAGGAGTTTCTCTCGAAAGAAGTGAGTGGGAGGAAAGTAGAGCTAGACGAGGTTATTGAACCTTCTCTTGAGTTGGAGAGTAGCGCAGCACCTGAAATTGTTCCAGTGCCGCCTGCATCAACAATAGAGGAAGCTAATGATAAGGATCATGAAGCTTCGGACGATGCTGCTACTGAATGTCGCAGGTCGACAAGGTTGCGTGCCCCTCCTAAGTGGTACGGCAATCCTGTCTTGACTGTCTTGTTAGTAGAAGACAGTGAACCTACGAACTATGAGGAAGCGATGATGAGCCCAGACTCTGAGAAATGGCTAGAAGCCATGAAATCCGAACTAGGATCCATGAGCGAAAACCAAGTATGGACTTTGGTGGACCCTCCTAGCGACCGTAAGGCCGTTGAGTGCAAATGGATCTTCAAGAAGAAAACGGACGCGGATGGTAATGTTACCGTCTATAAAGCACGGCTTGTCGCGAAAGGTTTTCAACAAGTTCAAGGTGTTGACTACGATGAGACTTTCTCTCCCATAGCGATGTTTAAGTCCATTCGGATTTTATTAGCAATTGCTGCGTTTCATGATTATGAAATATGGCAGATGGATGTCAAGACTGCTTTCCTCAATGGAAACATTGATGAAGAGTTGTATATGATGCAACCCGAAGGTTTTGTCGATCCTAAGGATGCTGATAAAGTATGCAAACTTCAGCGTTCCATTTATGGACTGAAGCAAGCATCTCGGAGTTGGAACCTTTGTTTTGATCAAGTGATCAAGAGCTTTGGATTTGTTCCAAATTGCTACGAAGCTTGCATCTACAAGAAAGTGAGTGGGAGCTCGGTGACGTTTCTGGTACTATATGTGGATGACATATTGATTATTGGAAATGACATCAACATGCTTAATGATGTGAAGAGTTATTTGAACAAGTGTTTTTCAATGAAAGACCTAGGTGAAGCTGCTTATATATTGGGCATCAAAATCTATATAGATAGACAAAGACGCCTGATAGCTTTAAGCCAGAGTACATACCTAGACAAAGTTCTGAAAAGGTTCAGAATGGATAAGGCAAAGAAAGGTTCAGTGCCTATGTTGTCAGGTAAGATATTGAGCAAGGCTCAGTGTCCAGCTACAGTAAATGATAGGGAAGCTATGAGCAAAGTGCCTTATGCCTCGGCCATAGGTTCCATCATGTATGCCATGCTGTGTACTAGACCGGATGTGTCCAATGCTCTTAGTTTGACAAGCAGATATCAAAGTGATCCAGGAGTGGAACACTGGACAGCCGTGAAGAACATCCTAAAGTACATAAATAGGACTAAAGAAATGTTCTTAGTCTATGGGGGTGATGAATAGCTTGTCGTAAAAGGTTACGTCGACGCTAGTTTTGACACCGACAAGGATGGTTCTAAATCTCAGACAGGATACGTTTATATTTTGAATGGAGGAGCTGTGAGCTGGAGAAGCTGCAAGCAAAGCGTGATCGCGGGATCTACAGTAGAAGCGGAATACATGGCTGCTGCAGAAGTGTCAAGTGAAGGAGTTTGGATCAGAAACTTCATCACTGAGCTTGGCGTGGTTCCAAGTGCATTGGACCCACTGGAGATATTGTGTGACAACACTGGCGCCATAGCACTCGCTAAGGAACCAAGATATCATCCAAAGACCAAGCATATCAACCACAAGTTTCATATAATCCGAGATTATATAGCAGATGGAGATCTGAAGATTAGCAAAGTACATACAGATCTGAATGTCGCAGATCCATTGACTAAACCTCTTCCACGTGTAAAACATGATCAGCACCTCAGTGCCATGGGTGTGATATTGTTGCCAAATGTAAACTAGATTATTGACTCTAGTGCAAGTGGGAGACTGTTGGAATTATGCCCTAGAGGCAATCATAAAGATGTTATTATTATAATTCTTGTTCATGATAATGTTTATATTCCATGCTAGAATTGTATTAAGCGGAAACTTTAATACTTGTGTGGTTTGTGAACAACACCGTGTCCCTAGTACGCCTCTATGGACTAGCTCATTGATCAATGATGGTTAAGGTTTCCTAACCATAGACATGAGTTGTCAATTGATAATGAGATCATATCATTGGGAGAATGATATGGTGGACAGACCCAAACTAAGCGAAGCAATTAGATCGTGTCATCGTGTTCGTCTTTGCGAAGCTTTTCTTATGTCAAATATTGTATTCCTTAGACCATGAGATAATACAACTCCCTGGTATCGGAAGAAAGCTTTGAGGTCATCAAACGTCATCCTAAGAGAGGGTGATCATAAAGGTGTCTCTCAGGTGATCGGAAAGTATCTGTTGGGTTGTATGTATCGAGATGGGATTTGTCCCTCCCAAGTCGGAGAGATATACTTCGGGCCCACTCGGTAATCGATATCAACACCGCTTGCAAGCATGTGGTTAAGGAGTTAATCACAAAGTGATATCGGATTACAGAACGAGTAAAGTACTTGCTGTGAACGAGATTGAACTAGGTATGACGGTACCGAGGATCGAATCTCGGGCAAGTAAAATATCGCGAGACGAAGGGAATATATATATGGGATTGATTGAATCCTGGCATCGTGGTTCATCCGATATGATCATCGATGAATGTGTGGGAGTCAATATGGGTTTCCAGACCCCGCTGTTGATTATTGATAGAAGATCATGTCTGCATATTCTCGAACCCGCAGGGTCACACACTTAACGTGTCTCGACGCTAGGATAGATTGGATAATTGGTTTATGAGTTTTTGTTCGGAGTCTCGGATGGGATCCGGGACATCACGAGAGGTTCCGGAGTGGTCCGGAGAATAAGATTCATATAAGGCAGTGCAGTTTTTGGAGTTCGGAATTGTTCCGGGTTAATCGGTATTGTACCGGAAGCTTCTAGAACCTTCTGGAAGGGGACCAACGTGGCCACACCTTCCGGGAGGGGGCATGGGCCTATGAGGGAGTGCCCTGGCCGCATTGGTCCAGGGGCACAAGGCCCCATAGGGCCCAGCCGGCCAAGAGAGGTTTAAACTCGAGATAGACCTTCTAGAAGGGGGGGTTTCCTTGCCCCCCACTCCTTATCCTTTGGGGCCGCCGGTTTGGGCTTGGGGGAGGGGCTAGGGCTGCGCCACCCCTCTATATAAAGAGGGGTGGGGGCGCACCAACCCCCCACACCTTCCCCTCCAACCCTAGCTGCCCTGCTGCCCTCCTCTCTCCCTCCCGACTGCTTCTAGGCGAAGCCCTGCTGCAGAAATTCTCCACCAATTGCACCGCGCCGTCGCGTTGTAGATCCAACCCATCTCTCCACCATAATTGCTGGACCAAGGAAGGAGGATACGTCGAGGTTCCGCACGTGTTCATCTCACGGAGGCATCGCCACTTGTGGTGCTAGATCGGATCGGATCGCGAGGAGGAGAAGCGAGTACGACTACATCACCCACGTTCCGACGAACGTTCCGCTGTGCGAATCTTCAAGGGTATGAAGATCTAATACAATCTCTCTCGTTGTTTGCATCTCCTATATTAGATCTTGGCTTCCCTCTGTTCGCATCCGTAGAAAATTTTGATTTACTATGCCGCGAAACCCTACAACATGTATCTCGCTGATCCGAGACCATGGGGAAATTCTAAAGGGGGGAGAGAGATCCTTCGCGAGGAGGTGTGCTTTGAGAGGAGGAGAGGGGGGGCTTTTATAGGGGAGAGGGGGGAACCCAAGGGGCATGGCGCCCAGCCATGGGGGCTTCCCCCACCTCTTCCACATTCATGTGGGTGGAGCTCCCACTCAAAATGAAAAGTCTCCACTCCCATTAAAAAGCCTCCACTCAAAAATCCACTCACATGCATTAAATTTCCACCAAATTTAATGCAAGCTCTCATTTAAATAAAACTCTTTTATTTATTTATTCAGAATTTTGTTAATTACTTTAATTAACAAACATTCACATAAAACCCCTTACAACATTTCAATTTCACATGCAGAACCAGTTTCAGCAATTTCAACCGAAACAGTTTCGGTGTCTACTAAAATAAATTCCTGCGCTTTCCTTTTCTTTTTCTGGCATATCATTTGCTCCGAATGGTGTCGGTATCCCTTAAGTGTGTCACCCTACGGTTCGCGAATAATGCGGACATGATCGAGACCCTTCTCCGATCAATAATCAGTAGCGGGACCTGAAGATCCATACTGACTCCCACACATTCAACAATGACTTCTATGATCGTGTGAACCTTTTATGCTAGTATCTTAATCCCTTTGTTTCACGATATATTACATGTCCGAGATACGATCATCGGTATCTCCATACCTAGTTTGATCTCGTTACCGACATGCACTCTTTTCTCGTTCCCGTGATATAACATTCTAGTGATCAAATCACTTGCTTGCAAGCTAATCAATGTGATATCACTGAGAGGGCCCAGAGCATATATATCTGTCATCGGGATGAAGAAATTCCACTCTCGATCCATGGGTCTCAACATAACACTTTAGTAGTTCTGAAGCCATCTTTATAATCACCCATTTACGGTGTTACGTTTGATGTCATCGAGAAACTCTTCCGGTGTTAGTGATTGACATGATCTCATGGTCTAAGGATTAGGATCACTTCGTAAGTTGTTATAGCAATATAAACTCAACGACTTTGATCGTAATGCTATACTTCGGATGAATGTTCATCACATCATTACACTAATGTTGTGACCTCGTTATTAACAACATCCAATGTCCATGATCAGGAAACTTTGATCATCTTGTTAATCAACAAGCTAGTTTATAAGAGAGGCATAACTAGGAACTTCCTTTTTGTTTATTAAAAACACATGTACTAACGTTTCCGTATTAATACAATTATAGCATGCAAAATAAACATTTGTCATAAATAAGACAATAATAACCACTTTATTATTGCCTCTCGGGCATATTCCCTTCACTTTGATACTCCAAGTTATCTCTTGTTCAGACCAATGCATGTACTTGGGAATTGTCGGCATTGTGGCATTCACCTCCATCATCCGTCGCTGCTGACTCTTTTTGTCATTCGGCTTTGTGACGAAGACGACATAGCTCTGGTAATGTTCTCTGTACTCATTCCTAGTTCCATGGCCGACATGAGCGTCGTCACCTCTTGGATTATGCACCTGATGCACAGTTTCTCTTCTCTCTTGATTATGATACCTTGGCTGCCTGTTTTCGTATCTGTTATCTGTTCGCACAGCCTGAGCATTTCCTCCTGTAAGTGGTGGCGGGGGAGGTGGTGGTAGCTGCTTACTCGGCGAATCCACTCTATATCCTTTCTGAAACCAAGTGCATTGCCTTGTTGTGTGATTTGCTGGCTTACTCGGACTAGGCGTGTGAAATTTACATGGCTGGTCTAGCATCATCTCGTAGGTATACTTCTGTCGGTCCTGATATTGCTTCCTATGTTCATATGGCTTTTTGCCATCATTCTTTGGCACCCACTGCTGTTGTCCATTCGTCCTTTGACGTTGGCTACTTCCAGCATCTGGATGATCTTGACTCATGGCCGCAACCTGAGTCGAACCATATCTGTAGTCCGGCCTTTCGTCTCTTCTCTTGCTTCTGTATTCAGATCTTTCCTGGCGCCTTTGCGACCCGGCAGCGTC
This sequence comes from Avena sativa, assembly GCA_916181665.1. Lineage (NCBI taxonomy): Eukaryota > Viridiplantae > Streptophyta > Magnoliopsida > Poales > Poaceae > Avena > Avena sativa. The sequence continues at coordinate 415,446,791 of OV702282.1, forward strand.
GTAGATCTGAGTATCAGTCATCCCGTCTGCCGACATAAGCAATGGCTGAGTCGGATCTCCTAACGCATACGAATGAACAATTCTTATTGTTTCTGCCAGACTTGCTGGAATATCCCTCTATAACCTTTGCCACAACACACTTCCATGTTTGCATCCTTCGGCAAACCAAGCGATTGCCTGTGACTCGATTACCCCTTCGCAAGAGTTGCGCATTATGCACCATCTTGTGAGGAATTCTCTATCTGTCTCATTCAGTCTTTACTTGCACATTGCTAGCTGTTGTGGGCGATTCGGCCTCTTGTAGGTGCTGGTGAAATTGCTCACAAAAGCGTCTTGAAAATCGATCCAGCTGTTAATGCTTCCGGGTGGCAAATTGTTTAGCCATACCCGAGATGGTCCTTCTAGCATCTGCGGTACATACCGTACTGCCCATCTCAAATTCCCATGCACGATTTTCACAGCAGTTCCATAATCTATGAGCCAATCCTCTGGCTTTGTGCTTCCATCATATGTTTTTGTTCCTATGGCCAGCTGGAAATTTGGTACAGGTGGCTCCTTCATGATCCTTGGGACAAAGCATGGTGGACCCTATGGACCTTGCGACTCGATTAGTTCTGCATCTTTATTCGATCAAGCTTCAGCCTTGCATCATCCGGCTGAAGGTTCCTGCCTCCGAGTCTAGCTCTCATCGCTTGATATGCGTGATTCGGCAATTCATATCTGTCGTTCACCATCGCCGAGTAACCATCATTGTACTTGTTCGCGTTCAGGTCAGCAGGCTATTGTTCTGCTTTTCCCGCGCTTTGCTGTCTTCTTTTGGGTTGAGCTGGTGCGTTATTCAGTGCTGGATTTCCTCCTCCTGCAGAGTGAGCTCCACGCCTAGGCTGAGGCGCAAAATTTTTCCCTCCATTGTCGTTTCTTTGCCCTGCTTGCCTTTCTCGGCCTGCATTTTCCTGGTTCTCATTTCCTTGGTGTCACATCCCAAGATTTTCCAAATCTTGTAATTGGAAAAATAATTGAATAAAATAAAACTTTTTTGTTTTTCAGGGTGAGCAGAAACTTTTTGAATCCAATTGGAAACCTTCAAACCAATTTGGATCAAATAAATCCTAAAGGGATTTAAAAAGATAAACATTTAATAAAGGAAAATATAAAAATATTTGGAATTACTATTTTGGATCTTTAAATAAAAGATTTGGTTTTCAAAAGAAAAGGTAGATTTATAAATAAGGATTATTTTATGGAACCAAAATAAACCTTGGTCAAGCATTTGAAATAAAACATTTTGTTTTAATAAAAATAGTAAAGGTTTATTTTAATAAAATAATAAGGATTTAATATCCAATTTTATTTAAATAAAAGGTTTTACCATTTTAAATAGAACATCAAAACTTATTAAATTATTTTAAATAATTTTTTCAAGTGTTTATTATTTTCAAATAGAACCTACTGTTTTGGTTTTGGAAATATTTAGTTTTCAAATGGAGATTTTGTTTAATAAATCAAAACCTATTTGAATTAATAATCAAGATCTATTTTATTTAATTATTAAATAGATCCTAAAAAGAATAAAATTATTTTATTAGGGATTTGGTTTATGTTGTTAAACAGAACCAGATTCAATTACAATGTTTGGTGAATGTTTGAATTAATTTGGATGTTTGATTTGTTGTTTGTTTTTCAAAACAGAAAATAGAATCAGAAAAAGGAAAAACAATCAGGAAAGAAAAAAAATAGAAACAGGCAGCAGCCCAGCCGGCCAGCCCAACAAGCCCAGTTAGCCCAGCTTCTCTTCTTCCCCGCAGAAAACGTTTCGCACCTGAACACCTACCCGCAGAGTGACTGACTAGTGGACCCTACTTCTCTCTCACTTTCTCGCTGACAACAAGGCCCCACAGCAGTGTTCCTTCTCTTCTTCCTCCGGCGATCAATACGCGTTGATTCCGCGACCGTTACTCGCCGTGACTGCGCCCATTTAACCGCCTATGTCTTCTCTCCATTTCCCCTCACGCGCCTCCCTCTCTCTGCCCCTAGGCTGCCTCAATTCGAGCTCGTACCACCACGGTCTCCGACGAGCCTTTGCTCCAATTCCGACCCAACCTCGCCACCCCTACCTTCCTGAGCACACCGATGAGATCCCCACTCCCAGGCGCACCTGTCTGTGCCCTCCGTTCAACCGCGGGCGCCCTTGAGCGTCAACTTCGACAACCACTGACCGAGCCGCCGCGTCTGCTTCTCTCCGGCGAAGTTTCCTGGTAAGAACTGACCACCCCGCGCCTTCTCGATCATGCACGCATCTTTGCCTTGGTCTTGCGCGTCTAAACATGCCCTCGGTTTGCCTCCTCGTGATCAGTAGCATCGACCCCGACCACGACCAGAGCCGCCCAACGCCGTTCCTCACTCCGGCGAGCGATTACCTCCACGCCAGTGCGCCCCTCGACCAACCGACCACGCCTCGAGCATCACCACATCCTTGCGATCACGGTGAGCATCCCCACTTCGTTCTTTGCTTCCTAGAACCGCCGCTAGCCCATCGCCTGACCGTCGCCGTCGTCTGCCGCCACGCAGCGCCGCCAGTTCTTGGTTGAGTTGCTGCGGACCGTAGGATCTAGATCGGACGAACAAGATAGATCACTTGAACGCTGAAGGGGTACGCAACCAGAGCCGTGCGATCTGTTAAGATCCAACGCACCGCAGAGCATGATCCGACCGAAGCGGTACCAGCCAATGACATCGCGACGCGTGGCCAGTCTTCAATTTAAAAAACAGATGTGAAAACAGATTTGTTTGCAGATTTGAAAACCCTATAACTTTTGATCCACACGTCCAAAAATTACAAACTTTATATCAATAGAATCAGTGGAAAAATCCCTAGCCAACCATGGATTTTGTTTAGTAAAAAGCCTCTGGTAAAATGTTTGTTTTTGCAGAAACATTTGTATGCTTGTTTAGATTAGAAAAAAATTGTTCAAAAATGTTTTTGAGGTTGAAATCTTGGAAAGTTAGTTTGTGGTGAAGTTACTGACCCTAGGAACCAACCCATGGTTTTAAAAATGTATTTGGTGAAGTTTAGGATGGATTAATTGATTTAGCCCATTTCTAGTCAAATAAAAATATTGGTTTTGTTATGAAAATGATTTTGGAGTAAAAACTTTGGGAAAATGATTTGAATCAAACCTACTGACCCTAAACACCAAGTTTTGAGAATTAACAACTTATTTGGTGAACAACATAAAGTTTTTGATTTGATAAAAACATTTCCACCACATAAAATAATGAAAGGATTTAAAAATGGTTTATAGATAAAACCCTTTTGTAAATGACTTTGCCACTTTGGAAAATGACCACTTTGGACTTTACAAAGATTAGAGCCTAGTATAAACCATCTTTGCAAATAAAACTACCTCTTGCATTCTTGCATGCATAACTTAGATCCCATTGTTTTATGTGTGTGAATTGTTTGATTGATTATTGGTTTGGAATGCTAGTTGATATTGTGTTTGCTTGATTGATTGTAGTGAAGTTAGAAAAGTGTGAGACTAGCAAGATCAAGGAGTGAACCAACATTCCCTACCAAAAGAAAGGCAAGTGACACTACCATCTAAAGTCCTACTATTTTCATTATACTTAGTGGATTTTGAAACATGCATGAAAAGAATTTCTATACTTATGCTATGCTAAGTCCTAATAGGATACGCTATACATTCCTTAGTGAAAACAATGTAGTTGTTACATGCTCAGCCATGCTATATTTTGAAAAGAGATACATGTTGAGATTTTATGAAGTTGAGAAAAGGACTTGTGTTTTTATATAATAAAACAAGGACTCAATGAACCACCTGGGTGGACAAGGATACTTTAAGTTTTTGGAGAAGGTGGCAACAAAAGGAACCATGTCTATGGCAATCTCTTTGTGTTGTGCTCCAAAAGAAAACCACCCAGGAAACTTAGAGATTGAACATGTTTCTCCAATTGTGGCTTTCGTGTACAACCACATGCTACTTATGGCTCTGGCTTAGTCAACTACATTGGGAAGACCCATGCATTGTCTTCAGGTTACTAAAAATGGGGACCTGGAATCCTACATGGGTACTGAAGACAAGCTAGCAATGGTGTATGGGAGGACCCTCTGGAAAGACTTCGTCACATTCTCAATCTGCCAGTACTCCATCTTGGTGAGTACCAATCCAGCGGCCACTGGTGGCAACAAGATGAGAGTGTGACATGTGGGTAAAGTGTACAACTTCTGCAGAAGATAATAAAATCTAAGTACTTAGCCGTGTCCCCGATTATGGACAATACTGAGCAACTAAAGCTTGAAGCTATGGGAAATCTCGACATTCCAATTTCTAAAAGAAAATTTTTTAATTGACAACAAAAGGCTTGCTGCACTTGGGGGTACCAAGGAGCTCAAGAGATTTGATAAAAACTTGAAGTACTTGGGGGTACCAAGGAGCTCAAGAGACTTTGATAAAAACTTGCAGCACTTGGGGTTACCAAGGAGGTCAAGAGATTTGATAAAAACTTGAAGTACTTGGGGGTACCAAGGATCTCAAGAGATTTTGACAAAGACACTTGGTGGATTCCAAGGAGTTCAGAAAATATTTGACAAAGGAACAAAACCATTTTGAAAAGATAGGATAAAACTATATTGCTTTCTGCAATTGAGCCTAAACCCCACTTAGCCAAATATGCATGTATTGATAGGATCCACTCATATTATACTTAATAGTGAAACTTGCCGATACAATTCAAGTGTATTGACCCTTGTGGCTGTAACTTGTAATGTTGCAGGTTTGATTGATTTTAGTGAAGATTGATTGATTAGGATTACAAAGTCTACAACCAACATGTCTGCCTGTGGAACTTTGAAGATGAAGGACCCCATGCTTATAGTTATTCCGCTGCAATGTAATGTAATAGCCAAATGAGCTATGTAAGATGTAATAAAATTATGTTATTCCTGGTTATAAAGTTATATTATGAACTTTGTTTCTTGATATTACGTCTTAACTGTGGATGCTAGCTATTGATCCAGTGACTAGCATTGTAAACACAGGGGACTCTACCTTATTTAAAGGTTGGGACCTTACAGATGGTATCAGAGCATTGTGTTGAATGTAGGATTTGTAAACCTAAGATTGGACAAAAAACCCTTAGAAAAATAGGAGTTGTATTTGTTCCAAAACTTATTTACAAACAATCTTGTAAACTCTTTCCTTAACCATTTTGGTTTTGATTCTACATCTCTTCTATTTCAAACTTGATGGAAAAGCCTACCCCATGGCCAAAGACTTCACCATGTGCAAATGACATCTTCAACTCTAATGACTTCAACATCTTCAACTCTAATGACTTCAACATCTTCAGCATATTCACCAAGGACTTCAACCAAGGTTGTCACTAAGGACAAGTGAGACAAGGAAACCTTGCTCAAAATATGGAGACTGAGGAAATGCAAAATTTGAAGGAGTTCACTTCACTTTAAGTATTGTAACCAAGAGTTTTCTCAAGGAAACCATGACTTCATGCATGAAGAATCAACCAAAGAAGGATGGAAAGATCACAAGTGAACCATATAGATGGACCACCATATTTTAGTTAAGTCAAACCCACAAACTTATGTGGTGTAACAAAAATATTTTGTTGTCTAAGTATGTGCTTGAACTTTGTTGTTTGAGTGAAAAGTTGTTTGTGATTGATTGTACCTTGCTTGTGTGAATTGTAATGTGTGTAATTAGAACTATTTCCTTAGAAATATTTTGTCTATTCTAATCTCCATTCAACCCAAACAGATGACTACTCCAGGAGACTCCAACATCAAGGTTGATGACACCAACACCAACCAAGAGGACAGCATGAAAGAGCTCATAGCAACCCAACACCAGTTGAACCAAATGATAGCTCAATTCATAGCCAACACCAGTGGGGAAGATGTTGGAGATATGCCCTAGAGGCAATAATAAATGTGGTTATTATTATATCTTTGTGTTTATGATAAATGTTTACATTCATGCTATAATAGTATTAACAAGGAAACATTGATACTTGTGTGATTTGTAAACTTAATTTGAAGTCCCTAGTATAGCCTCTATACATCACTAGCTTGTTGGTTGATAAATGATTGTGGTTTCCCTATCATGAACATTGAGATGTTATCAACAACAAGATCATATCGTTAGGAGAATGATATGATGGACATACTCCTATAGATAAGCGTAGCATAAAGATCAAGTCATTTCAATAGTTCAATTGCTATATGCTTTCTGATACATAGTAACCTAATTCCTTCGACCATGAGATCATGCATATCACCTTTACCGGATGGATGCTTTGATGACATCAAACACCACACCGTAACTGGGTGGCTATAAAGGTGGCATTGAGTGTTCGGAAAGTATTGGTTGAGACACATGGATCAAGAGTGGGATTTGTCCATCCATATGACGGATAGATATACTCTGGGCCCTCTCGGTGGAATGTCATCCAATTGGCTTGCAAGCATGTGACTGGCTCACAAGGGATCACATATCACGGGAACGAGAAAAGAGTACTTATCGGTAACGAGGTTGAACTAGGTATGCAGAGATACCGACGATCATAACCTCGGATAAGTAAACTATCGTGAGACAAAGGGAAATTGGTATCGTATGTAAGTGGTTCATTCGATCGCAAAGTAATCGTAGAAATATGTGGGAGCCATATGAATTTCCAGATTCCTCTATTGGTTATTGTTCGGAGAAGTGTCTCGATCATGTCCGCATAATTCACGAACCGTAGGGAGACACACTTAAGGATTCGACGTTGTTTGAGTAGTTATGGTATTATGAGAAAGAGAACAAATGTTGTTCGGAGTCTCGGATGGGATTTGGGATATCACGAGGTGATCCGGAATGGTCCGGAGAATAAGATTCATATAAGGAAAGTCCCGTTTCGGAGTTGGGGAATGATTCCGGTGTTTTTCATCGGGAATGTTCTAGAAGGTTCCGGAATGTCCGGCACTCCGGAGGGGAAGGGTACATGAATGTGTTGTATCAAACTTGGTATGATTGCATCATGTACTAAGTGTCATCGCTGTTCCAAATAAAGGATTAATCGAATCCTAGTTTGAAATGTCAAATAGCTAGTTTGAAAAGTCAAACGGCTAAAATTGGAAAGAAGAAAAGAGGAGGAAGTGGGAAACCGAGTTGGGGAGGGAATCCCTCCTCCAACCGGCGGCGCCCCCTCCAAGCCGAGTTGGGGAGGGACTCCCCTCCCTCCCCTTGGCTGCCGGCCCCTCCACCTATATAAGGAGGGGCAGGGCTCCCTCCTAGCACACACAAGTCCCTCACCTCAAACCCTAGAAGCTGCAGCCCACCATAGCCGCCGCCCCCTAGGGTTTTGCCCTAGCCGCCGACTTGGGGTCCCCGGAACCCTAGCCGCCGGCTCTAGCCTCTCCTCCTTGGTGTGTCTAAACCCTAGAACACCGAGGAGCTCTCTCATACTCCACCATACTTGCTCCGGCTTAAGGCGAAGACCTGCGAGATCTCCCCTCTACTTCCGGTACCACGCCGTTGTGCTACCGGAATCGCGAGGAGAGTGCTACAACCTCCGCTGCCTGCTGGAACAAGGGAGAGGAAGGTCTTCGTCGAGTACCGAACGTGTGACCGACTGCGGGAGCGCTGCCGGAACGCAGCGCCGGAAGGATCGTCTACGCGATCTTGAGATCGGGAAGAGTACGACTACATCACCCACGAGAATCCGCTCTCGTTAAACACTTTGGAATCTTCGAGGGTAAGTTATTCCATCGACTCGTTGCTACAATCTAGTAGATAGATCTTGGCTTGTTTGTTTGTATGCGATAGAAAATTTTTGTTTTCCATGCTACAAAACCCTACAGTGGTATCAGAGCCTGGTCTATATGTAGATCTGTTGCACGAGTAGAACACAATGGTCATTGTGGGCGTTGATGCTTTTATTGTCGATTGCTTCTTGTGTACTTTGCATCTTGCGGTATGTTGGGATGAAGCGGCTCGGGTTAACCTTACATGACATCGTTCATGAGACTTGCTCCACGCTTGACATGCAACTTGTATTGCATAAGTGGCTTTGCGGGTGCCTGTTTCTCCTAGCATAGTTAAGATCCAATTTACAACGGGTGATTAACAATACTAGTATCAATGTTGTGGTTCATGTTCGTAAGTTAGAATGACACTTATTGAAAGCCCCAAACCACGTAAAATATGCAAAGAAAGTAGAGGCGTCTAACTTTGTTTTGCAGGGGTGTGCAGTGATGTGATATGGCCATGATTGTGATTATATTTGATGTATGCAATGTTCCTTATTGTAAGTTGGCAACCGGCAGGAGCCATATGGTTGTCTTTAATTTATGTTAAGACCCGCATGTCTATTCAAAGTAGTTGTAATAGTTGAAGCCGGTGGACGACAACCATGGAGAAGCGTCATTGACCTTGATGCAATGCCGGTGATGATGGAGATCATGTTCGTGCTTGAAGATGGAGATCGGAAGCACAAAGAAGAAAGGCCATATCATATCACATATTATGAATTGCATGTGATGTTAATCCTTTATGCATCTTGTATTGCTTAGTAGACGACGGTAGCATTATAAGATGATCCCTCATGCACATGAATTTCAAGTCATAAAGTGTTCACCCTTAGTTAGCACCGTTGCTAAAGCTTGTTGTTTTGAAGCACCACGTGATGATCGGGTGTGTTAGATTCTGCAAGTGTATACAACGTGAGCAAGCCAGATTTGCTCATGCGGAAACTAAGGTTTGATCTTGACGAACCTAGCATGTACAGACATGGTCTCGGAACACGGATCACCGAAAGGTAAAGCATGAATCATATAGTAGATATGATGAACATGACGATTGTTCGCCATTGAAACTATATCAACTCTCGTGATGATCGGTGTTGATGTGGTGGATTTGGTTCGTGTGATCACTAAAACAATGTGAGGGATGTTGTTTTGAGTGGGAGTTCACCTAGATTAACTTTATTATTAATTTGAACTCAATTTGTCATAAACTTAGTCTAAACTATTGCAAATATGTTGTAGATCAATGGCAGCCCCTACCATCAATTTTAATGCGTTCCTACAGAAAGAAAAGTTGAAAAACAATGGAAGCAACTTCGCGGATTGGTTCCGCAATTTGAGGATTGTCCTCACAGCTGGTAATTTGACCTATGTGCTGGATGCACCGCTGGGTGACCCACCTGCAGCTGATGCTTCTGATGAAGTAAAGAATGTTTACCTCGCTCGGAAGAATCAGTACTCCATAGTTCAGTGTGCTATCTTGTATGGTTTGGAATCGGAGCTTCAGAAAAGGTTTGAGAATTCAGACCCATATGATATTGTCGAGGATCTCAAATTGATTTTTGAGACTCATGCGGCAATTGAAAGTTATGAGGCTTCTGAAAAGTTCTTTAACTGCAAGATGGAAGAGGGCAGCTCCGTCAGTGAGCATGTGCTTAAGATGTCTGGGCACGCAAACAAACTTCAAAGCTTGGGTATAGTGATTCCTAATGCTTTGGGGATTTACCGTGTCCTCCAATCACTACCACCAAGTTACAAGAACTTTGTGATGAACTACAATATGCAAAGCATGAACAAGCAGTTGCCAGAACTGTTTGCTATGTTAAAGTCTGCAGAAGTGGAGATCAAGAAAGAGCACCAAGTGTTGTTGGTCAATAAGACCACCAAATTCAAGAAAGGCAAGTCTAAGCAGAAGGGACACTTCAAGAAGGGTGGTAAGAAAGTTACCACGCCGGCGAAGAAGACCAAGGCTGGACCTAAGCCTGAAACTGAGTGCTTTTACTGCAAGGGAGAAGGTCACTGGAAGCGGAATTGCCCAAAGTACTTGGTGGATTTGAAGAACGGCAACATCAAGAAGAAAGGTATATCTGATATACATGTTATTGATGTGTATCTCACTAGTACTCGTAGTAGTGCCTGGGTATTTGATACTGGTTCGGTTTCTCATATTTGTAACTCGAAACAGGTGCTGCAGAATAAACGGAAGCTAGCGAAGAACAAGGTGACGATGCGCGTGGGAAACGGATCAAAGTTTGATGTGATCGCGGTCGGCACACTACCCCTTCATCTACCATCGGGATTAGTTTTATACTTAAATAATTGTTATTTGGTGCCTGCGTTGAGCATGAACATTATATCGGGATCTTGTTTATTGCGAGACGGTTACTTGTTTAAGTCCGAGAATAATGGTTGTTCGATTTATATGAGTAATATGTTTTATGCACATGCACCTTTGATAGATGGTCTATTCTTATTGAATCTCGATAGTGGAAATACACATATCAACAACATTGAGGCTAAACGTTTGAAATCAAGCGATAATTTGACCTATATGTGGCACTGTCGTCTTGGTCACATTGGAGTGAAACGTATGAAGAAACTCCATTCCGATGGACTTCTTGAATCACTTGATTTTGAATCACTTGAAAGATGCGAAGCATGTCTGATGGGTAAAATGACTAAGACTCTATTTTCTGGTATGATGGAGCGAGCTACAGACTTATTGGAAATCATACATACCGATGTATGTGGTCCAATGAGTGTAGCATCGCGCGGTGGTTATCGTTATGTTCTTACCTTCACGGATGACTTGAGTAGATATGGGTATATCTATTTCATGAAACATAAGTCCGAAACTTTCGAGAAGTTTAAAGGAGTTTCAAAGTGAGGTAGAGAATCAACGTAACAAAAAGATTAAATTTCTGCGTTCTGATCGTGGAGGTGAATATCTAAGTTACGAGTTTGGCGAGCATTTGAAGAAATGCGGAATACTTTCACAGTTGACACCGTCGGGAACACCACAGCGTAATGGTGTGTCCGAACGTCGTAATCGAACTCCCTTAGATATGGTTCGTTCTATGATGTCACTTACAGATTTACCGCTATCATTTTGGGGTTATGCATTAGAAACAGCCGCATTCACTTTAAATAGGGCACCGTCTAAATCCGTTGAAACGACACCGTATGAATTATGGTTTGGGAAGAAACCTAAATTGTCGTTCCTTAAAGTTTGGGGATGCGAAGCCTATGTAAAGAAGTTACAGCCGGACAAGCTAGAACCCAAAGCGGAAAAATGCGTCTTCATAGGATACCCGAAGGAAACTATTAGGTATACCTTCTATCATAGATCTGAAGGCAAAATCTTCGTTGCCAAGAATGGATCCTTTCTAGAGAAGGAATTTCTCTCGAAAGAAGTGACTGGAAGGAAAGTAGAACTCGACGAGGTTGTCGAACCTTCTCTCGAAATTGCGAGTAGCGCAGCACCGGAAGAAGTTCCTGTGGTGCCTGCACCAATAAGAGAGGAAGCTAATGATGGTGATCATGAAACTTCGGTTGAAGTTGCTACAGAGCCTTGGAGGTCAACGAGAACTCTTACCACTCCAGATTGGTATGATCCCGTTATGAGTGTCATGTTGGTGGATAACACCGATGACCCCGAGACATATGAGGAAGCGATGATGAGCCCAGATTCCAATAAATGTCAAGAAGCCATGAAATCCGAGATTGGATTCATGTACGAAAACCAAGTATGGACTTTGGTGGACTTACCGGATGGCCGGAAGGCTGTCGAGAACAAATGGATCTTCAAGAAGAAAACAGATGCTGATGGTAATGTTACTGTCTATAAAGCTCGACTTGTCGCAAAAGGGTTTCGACAAATTCAAGGAGTTGACTACGATGAGACTTTCTCACCAGTAGCGAAGCTAAAGTCTGTGAGGATTATGTTAGCAATTGCTGCATATTATGATTATGAGATATGGCAGATGGATGTCAAAACAGCATTCCTCAATGGAGACATTGATGAAGAGTTGTATATGATGCAACCCAAAGGTTTTGTCGATCCTAAAGATGCTAACAAGGTATGCAAACTTCAACGTTCCATCTATGGATTGAAGCAAGCATCCCGAAGTTGGAATCAACGTTTTGATAAGGTGATCAAAAGTTTTGGTTTTATACAAACTTATGGAGAAGCTTGTATTTACAAGAAAGTGAGTGGGAGCTCTATAGCATTTTTAATACTATATGTGGATGACATATTGTTGATTGGGAATGATGTAGACCTTCTTAATAGTGTCAAGGAATATTTGAATAATAGTTTTTCAATGAAGGATCTTGGCGAAGCAGCTTACATATTAGGCATAAAGATTTATAGAGATAGATCGAAACGCCAAATATCATTGTCACAGAGTACATATTTGGACAAAGTTCTAAAGAGATTTGGAATGGAAGATAGCAAGAAAGGGTACTTGCCCATGTTGCCCAATACGACCTTGAGTAAAACTCAAAGTCCGACATCGGCAGAAGATAGAGAAAGGATGAGTAAGACTCCCTATGCCTCAGCCATAGGATCTCTAATGTATGCCATGCTATGTACTAGACCCGACATTGCATATGCTGTTAGTTTAACTAGCAGATATCAAAGTGATCCAGGAGTGGATCATTGGACAGCGGTCAAAAACATCCTTAAGTACTTGAGAAGAACTAAGGATATGGTTCTTTCTTATGGAGGTGATGAACAGCTCGTTGTTAATGGTTACACCGATGCTAGTTGGAACACCGATCCGGATGATTCTAAATCACAATCTGGATACGTATTTATTTTGAATGGTGCAGCAGTTAGCTGGAGGAGTGCAAAGCAAAGCGTTGTGGCGAGATCTTCAACTGAATCGGAATACATGGCTGCTTCAGAGGCTTCACAAGAAGCGATATGGATGAAAGAGTTCATTACAGAGCTGGGTGTGGTTCCTAGTGCGCTGGACCCAAGGTCTATCTACTGTGATAACATGGGCGCCATAGCCAATGCGCAAGAACCAAGGTCACACAAGAATCTGAAGCATATCAAGCTACGTTTTCACGCTATTCGAGAACATATCCAAGATGGGGATATAAAGATTTGCAAAGTACACACAGATCTGAATGTGGCGGATCCGTTGACTAAACCTCTCCCGAGGGCAAAACATGACCAGCACCAAACTGCCATGGGTGTTCGGTATATTACCATGTAATCTTGATTAGATGACTCTAGTGCAAGTGGGAGACTGTTGGAGATATGCCCTAGAGGCAATAATAAATGTGGTTATTATTATATCTTTGTGTTTATGATAAATGTTTACATTCATGCTATAATAGTATTAACAAGGAAACATTGATACTTGTGTGATTTGTAAACTTAATTTGAAGTCCCTAGTATAGCCTCTATACATCACTAGCTTGTTGGTTGATAAATGATTGTGGTTTCCCTATCATGAACATTGAGATGTTATCAACAACAAGATCATATCGTTAGGAGAATGATATGATGGACATACTCCTATAGATAAGCGTAGCATAAAGATCAACTCATTTCAATAGTTCAGTTGATATATGCTTTCTGATACATAGTAACCTAATTCCTTCGACCATGAGATCATGCATATCACCTTTACCGGATGGATGCTTTGATGACATCAAACACCACACCGTAACTGGGTGGCTATAAAGGTGGCATTGAGTGTTCGGAAAGTATTGGTTGAGACACATGGATCAAGAGTGGTATTTGTCCATCCATATGACGGATAGATATACTCTGGGCCCTCTCGGTGGAATGTCATCCAATTGGCTTGCAAGCATGTGACTGGCTCACAAGGGATCACATATCACGGGAACGAGAAAAGAGTACTTATCGGTAACGAGGTTGAACTAGGTATGCAGAGATACCGACGATCATAACCTTGGATAAGTAAACTATCGTGAGACAAAGGGAAATTGATATCGTATGTAAGTGGTTCATTCGATCGCAAAGTAATCGTAGAAATATGTGGGAGCCATATGAATTTCCAGATTCCTCTATTGGTTATTGTTCGGAGAAGTGTCTCGATCATGTCCGCATAATTCACGAACCGTAGGGAGACACACTTAAGGATTCGACGTTGTTTGAGTAGTTATGGTATTATGAGAAAGAGACCAAATGTTGTTCGGAGTCTCGGATGGGGTCCGGGATATCACGAGGTGATCTGGAATGGTCCGGAGAATAAGATTCATATAAGGAAAGTCCCGTTTCGGAGTTGGGGAATGATTCCGGTGTTTTTCATCGGGAATGTTCTAGAAGGTTCCGGAATGTCCGGCACTCCGGAGGGGAAGGTTACATGAATGTGTTGAAGGGAATATGCCCTGAGAGGCAATAATAAAGTGTTTATTATGTGTATTCCAAGTATATGATAGATGTTTATTTTGCATGCTATAATTGTATTAATACGGAAACGATAATACATGTGTGTTTAATAAACAAACAGAAAGTTCCTAGTTATGCCTCTCTCATAAACTACCTCGTTGATTAACAAGATGATCAAGGTTTCCTGATCATGGACATTGGATGTTGTTAATAACGGGATCACAACATTAGTGTAATGGTGTGATGAACATTCATCCGAAGTATAGCATTACGATCAAAGTCATTGAGTTTATATTGCTATAACAACTTACGAAGTGATCCTAATCCTTAGACCATGAGATCATCTCAATCACTAACACCGGAAGAGTTTCTTGATAACATCAAACGTCACACCGTAACAGGGTGATTATAAAGATGGATTCAGAACTAATAAAGTGTTATGTTGAGGCTCATGGATCGAGAGTGGAATTTGTTCATCCCGATGACGGATAGATATACTCTGGGCCCTCTCGGTGATATCACATTGATTAGCTTGCAAGCAAGTGATTTGATCACTAGAATGTTATATCACAGGAACGAGAAAAGAGTGCATGTCGGTAACGAGATCAAACTAGGTATGGAGATACCGATGATCGAATCTCGGACATGTAATATATCGTGAAACAAAGGGATTGAGATATACTAGCGTAAAAGGTTCCGACGATCACAAGAAAGTCATCGTTGAATGTGTGGGAGTCAGTATGGGTCTCCAGATCCCGCTTCTGATTATTGATCCGAGAGGGGTCTCGATCATGTCCGCATTATTCACGAACCGTAGGGTGACACACTTAAGAGACACCGACATCCAATTAGAGCAAATGTTTCATGCCGAAAGAATGAACAAGCGCAGGAATTTATTTCACTAGATACCGAAACAGGTTTTCGGGTGAAATTTCATAAAGTGGTTATGCATGTGAAATAGAATTCTAGCAAGGGGTTATTTGTGAATGTTTGTCATTAAAGTAATTGACAAAATTCTGAATAAAATAAAAGAGTTTTATTTAATGAGAGTTTGCATTAAATTTGGTGGAAATTTAATGGGAATTTGAGTGGACTTTTGAGTGGAGGGAATTTAAAGGAGATTTGTGAGTGGAGTGTCCACCCACATGAAGAGGGGAGGGCAAGGGGGCAGCCCCCATGCGCCGGCCACCCCCTTGGGGTTCCCCCCTCCTCCTATAAAAGGAGCCCCCCTCCTCACTTGTCTCTCACACGTCCTCGTGAAGGATCTCTCTCCCCCTCTAGAATTTATCCCCCATGGTCTCGGACTAGCGAGATACATGTTCCCGGTGGCTATTCAGCAAGAAAGAGTTGTGCTTCCGCTGCATCGCTGGAGCGAGGAGGCGGAGGTTGCTCGGTGCCTCGAACGTGTGTGCGAGCACGGATGCGCTGCTGATTTGCGACGCTAGGACTTCCTCTCGATCTTGAGATCGGCAAGAGATCGTCTACATCAACCACGAGTTGAACTCGTTAAGCTTTGTCGGTCTTCAAGGGTATGTTCTCTACGGATATACATCCGCCCGTTGTTTGTATCTAGTAGATAGATCTTGGTATATAGTTCACATCGTAGGAAAATTTTTGTTTTCTATGCTGCGAACCCTACAGTGGTATCAGAGCCGGATCTATGCGTAGATACTTTACACGGGTAGTACACATATGAGTATGTGGGCGATGATGATCATGTTGTTGCTCCTTTGTTGTAATTTTGGATATTGGTGGCATAGTGGGATGAAGCGGCCCGGACAAACTTTACATGTCCTCGCACATGAGACCTATTCCACGCTTGACATGCAACTAGTTTGCATAAGTGGCTAGCGGGTGTCTGTCTCTCCTACTATAGTCAATATCTATTTTGCAAGCGAGTTGTCAACAATTTGATTATCCTCGTTGTGGTTCATGTTCGTAGGTAAGAACGGTTCTATCTCGAAAGCCCTAAGCCACGTAAAACTTGCAATGGATAAATTAGAGGCGTCTAGTTTAGATTGTTGCTGGGCTAGTGTTATGATATGGTAGTGTTGTAAGTAGAAGTATGAGATGATACTCTTACAACACACATAGCGTGTAAAATCCATAGACCTTGGATTTACACATATAGGTATGATAATGATCATACCACGATGCACATGATAGAGATCATCTGCGGGAACCATATAATTTCACTAATAAACATATGATGTTTGATAGCATCTTATATTGCTTGTTTAGCGCTTTGTTAGCATAATAAGATGATCCCTCATTTAAATATCAAGATAAGAATGTGTTCTTCATTTAGTATGCACCGATTATGTTTTCGTCGCTCCAAGACATCACGTGATGATCGGGTGTTCTTGGATCCACGACCATATTTCGGGTGTAAAACAGTTACACATGCGAATACTAAGGTTCTAACTTGGCGAGCCTAGCATGTACAGACATGGCCTCGGAACACGGACCGAAAGGTTAAGCATGAGTCATATAGTTGATATGATGCCCATTTGATGCTCGCCTTTGAAGCTATACCGACTCACGTGATGATCGGACTTGGTGTAGTGGATTTGGTTCATGTAATCACCAAAAAGGCACGAGGGATGTCGTTTTTGAGTGGGAGTTCATTCGTAATAAATATTAGTTGAACTCAATCTATCATACACTTAGTCTAAACTTTACAAATTCTGTTGTAGATGGCACCACCTGCTTTTAATTTCAATGTGTTCATGGAGAAAGAGAAACTAGCAACGAACGGTAGCAACTTTACCGAATGGGCCATGAATTTGAGGATTCTCCTCTCTGCTGCACAAAAGCAATATGTGCTAGAAGCGCCGTTAGGCCCCCCACCTTTTGATGATGCCCCTGACGAGGAGAAGAATGTCTATCAGACTCGTCAGGAGGACCACAACTTAGTTCATTGCGGCATATTGTATGGGCTAGAGCCGGAACTTCGAAAACGTTTCGAAAACGGCAATGCATTTGATACAATGGGTGAGTTGAAAATGATTTTTGACACACATGCTGCTGTAGAGAGCTACAACGCTTCAGAAAAGTTCTTTAGCTGCATGATGGAAGAGCACAACTCCGTTAGTGAGCATGTACTCAAGATGTCGGGTTACGCCGATAAGCTTGTGTCCTTGGGAATATCGATTCCCATTGACTTAGGCATCCATCGTGTTCTGCAGTCTCTGCCACCTAGCTATAAAAGCTTCGTGATGAACTATAATATGCAAGGCATGAAGAAGTCTCTCCCCGAGCTTCTGTCAATGCTTAAAACTGCAGAAGTGGAGATCAAAAAGGAACATCAAGTGTTCATGATCAATAGGAACACTGGTTTCAAGAAAGACAAGAAGGGAAAACGGAAGGGAAGTAAGGGCGGCAAGCCGGTTGCCGCGCCTGAAAAGAAACCCCGAGTTGGACCTAAGTCTGATTCCGAGTGCTACTATTGTAAAGGGACTGGCCACTGGAAGCGCAACTGCCCCAAGTATCTGGCAGACAAGAAGGCCGGCAAGGCAAACAAAGGTATATATGATATACATGTTATTGATGTGTACTTGACTAGTGCTCGCAGTAGCACCTGGGTATTTGATACCGGTTCAGTTGCTAATATTTGTAACTCGAATCAGGGGCTGCGGAACAAGCGACCGCTAGCAAGGGGTGAGGTCAAGATGCGTGTCGGCAATGGATCAAGTGTTGATGTGATCGCCGTCGGAACTCTGCCTCTCCACTTGCCGTCGGGATTAGTTATAAACTTAAATAAATGTTATCTGGTGCCTGCACTGAGCATGAACATTGTATCTGGATCGTGTTTGATGCGAAGTGGTTATTCATTTAAATCCGAGAACAATGGTTGTTCCATTTATATGAATGAAATCTTTTATGGTCATGCACCGATGATGAATGGTTTATTTCTATTAGATCTCGATGATAATGTTACACATATTCATAATATTGATGCTAAAAGGATTAAACTTAATGATGATATATCCGCATATATGTGGCACTGCCGTCTAGGTCATATTGGCGTTAAAAGCATGAAGAAGCTCCATTCTGATGGACTTTTGGAATCACTTGATTATGAATCATTTGATACATGTGAGCCATGCCTTATGGGCAAGATGACTAGAACGCCGTTTTCCGGTTCAATGGAACGGGCGACAGATTTATTGGAAATCATACATTCTGATGTATGTGGTCCAATGAGTGTGTCGGCGCGAGGTGGATATCGTTATTTTGTTACTTTCACGGATGATTTGAGTAGATACGGTTATATCTACTTGATGAAACACAAGTCTGAAACCTTTGAAAAGTTCAAGGAATTTCAGAATGAAGTGGAAAATCATCGTAATAGAAAGATCAAATTTCTACGGTCCGACCGTGGAGGTGAGTATCTAAGTTACGAGTTTAGCACTCACATGAAAGAGTGTGGAATTGTTTCACAACTCACACCTGCCGGAACACCACAGCGAAATGGTGTGTCGGAACGTCATAATCATACTTTATTAGATATGGTTCGATCTATGATGTCTCTGACGGACTTGCCGTTGTCATTTTGGGGTTATGCACTAGAAACTGCTGCATTCACTTTAAATCGGGCACCATCTAAATCCGTTGAAAAGACACCGTATGAATTGTGGTTTGGAAACAAACCTAAGCTATCATTTCTTAAAGTTTGGGGATGCGATGTTTATGTGAAGAAACTTCAACCGGATAAACTCTAACCCAAAGCGGAAAAATGCGTCTTCATAGGATACCCTAAAGAAACTATTGGGTATTCCTTCTATCACAGATCCGAGGGCAAGGTTTTTGTTGCCAAGAATGGATCCTTTCTAGAGAAAGAGTTTCTCGCGAAAGGTGTGAGTAGTCGGAAGGTAGAACTCGAAGAGGTTGTGGAACCTTCTTTTCAAAGTATGGCGAGTAGCGCAGCGCCGGAAGTTGTTCCGGAGTTGGCTCCACCTGTTGAAGAGGGAACTAATGATAATGATCATGAAACTCCGAAAGAGAGTACTACCGAACCTCGCAGGTCAAACAGGACGCGTGCAGCTCCCGAGCTGTACGGAAATCCTGTCATGAATTTCATGGTTGATGAAAATGATGACCCTGTGACGTATGAAGAAGCGATGATGAGCCCGGATTCCAACAAATGGTTAGAAGCCATGAAATCCGAGATGGAATCCATGTATGAAAATCAAGTTTGGAACTTGGTGGAACTACCTCACGACCGAAAGGCCGTGGAGAACAAATGGATTTTCAAAAGGAAAACTGATGCTGATGGTAATGTGACCGTCTATAAAGCTCGACTTGTCGCAAAGGGGTTTCGACAAATTCAAGGAGTTGACTACGATGAGACTTTCTCTCCCGTAGCGATGCTAAAGTCAGTTAGGATTATGTTAGCAATTGTTGCATATTTCGATTATGAGATATGGCAGATGGATGTCAAAACCACGTTTCTCAATGGGAATATTGAAGAAGAGTTGTATAT
Source organism: Avena sativa (assembly GCA_916181665.1). Taxonomy (NCBI): domain Eukaryota; kingdom Viridiplantae; phylum Streptophyta; class Magnoliopsida; order Poales; family Poaceae; genus Avena; species Avena sativa. The sequence goes on from OV702282.1 coordinate 415,466,468, forward strand.
GATACAACCAAAGGGTTTTGTCGATCCTAAGGATGCTAACAAGGTGTGCAAGCTTCAGCGATCCATCTATGGATTGAAGCAAGCATCACGAAGTTGGAATCTCCGCTTTGATGAGGTGATCAAAGAGTTTGGATTTGTCCAAACTTATGGAGAAGCTTGTATTTACAAGAAAGTGAGTGGGAGCAATGTGGCATTTCTGATATTATATGTGGATGACATATTATTGATCGGAAATGATATAGATCTTTTAAACAGTGTTAAAAGTTATCTAAACAGCAAATTTTCAATGAAGGACCTAGGTGAAGCGTCATACATATTAGGCATAAAGATCTATAGAGATAGATCTAGGCGCCTAATAGGGCTATCGCAAAGTACATACCTTGATAAGATTTTAAAGAAATTTAAAATGGACGGAAGTAAAAAGGGGTTCTTACCTAGGTTGCAAGGCAAGACATTGAGTAAGACTCAAAGTCCGGCTTCGGCGGAAGAAAGAGAGATAATGGACAAAGTCCCCTATGCTTCAGCCATAGGCTCTATAATGTACGCCATGCTATGTACAAGACCGGATGTGGCACATGCTATTAGTTTGACTAGTAGGTACCAATCGGATCCAGGTTCGGAACACTGGATAGCGGTCAAGAATATCCTTAAGTACTTACGAAGAACTAAGGATATGTTTCTTGTATACGGAGGTGAAGAAGAGCTCGTCGCTAATGTTATGTCGACGCTAGCTTTGACACCGATCCGGATGACTCTAAGTCTCAATCCGGATACGTATTTCTCATGAATGGCGGAGCGGTTAGTTGGAGGAGCTCCAAACAACCTGTGGTAGCGGGATCAACAACGGAGGCCGAATATGTTGCTGCTTCAGAAGCGGCTCAGGAAGCAGTTTGGATGAAGGATTTCATATCCGAACTAGGAGTGGTGGCAAACGCGTTGGACCCAATGGTGATCTATTGTGACAACAATGGTGCCATTGCCAATGCCAAAGAGCCAAGGTCTCACAAGCATTCCAAACATATTAAGCGCCGGTTTCACTCCATCCGCGAGCATGTCAAGGATGGAGATATAAAGATTTGTAAAGTACATACGGATCTCAATGTAGCAGATCCGTTGACTAAAACTCTCCCTAGAGCAAAACATGATCAACACCAGAACTCAATGGGTGTTAGATTTATCACTATGTAACTAGATTATTGTCTCTAGTGCAAGTGGGAGACTGAAGGGAATATGCCCTGAGAGGCAATAATAAAGTGTTTATTATGTGTATTCCAAGTATATGATAGATGTTTATTTTGCATGCTATAATTGTATTAATACGGAAACGATAATACATGTGTGTTTAATAAACAAATAGAAAGTTCCTAGTTATGCCTCTCTCATAAACTAGCTCGTTGATTAACAAGATGATCAAGGTTTCCTGATCGTGGACATTGGATGTTGTTAATAACGGGATCACAACATTAGCGTAATGGTGTGATGAACATTCATCCGAAGTATAGCATTACGATCAAAGTCATTGAGTTTATATTGCTATAACAACTTACGAAGTGATCCTAATCCTTAGACCATGAGATCATGTCAATCACTAACACCGGAAGAGTTTCTTGATAACATCAAACGTCACACCGTAACAGGGTGATTATAAAGATGGATTCAGAACTAATAAAGTGTTATGTTGAGGCTCATGGATCGAGAGTGGAATTTGTTCATCCCGATGACGGATAGATATACTCTGGGCCCTCTCGGTGATATCACATTGATTAGCTTGCAAGCAAGTGATTTGATCACTAGAATGTTATATCACAGGAACGAGAAAAGAGTGCATGTCGGTAACGAGATCAAACTAGGTATGGAGATACCGATGATCGAATCTCGGACATGTAATATATCGTGAAACAAAGGGATTAAGATATACTAGCGTAAAAGGTTCCGACGATCACAAGAAAGTCATCGTTGAATGTGTGGGAGTCAGTATGGGTCTCCAGATCCCGCTTCTGATTATTGATCCGAGAGGGGTCTCGATCATGTCCGCATTATTCACGAACCGTAGGGTGACACACTTAAGAGACACCGACATCCAATTGGAGCAAATGTTTCATGCCGAAAGAATGAACAAGCGCAGGAATTTATTTCACTAGATACCGAAACAGGTTTTCGGGTGAAATTGCATAAAGTGGTTATGCATGTGAAATAGAATTCTAGCAAGGGGTTATTTGTGAATGTTTGTCATTAAAGTAATTGACAAAATTCTGAATAAAATAAAAGAGTTTTATTTAATGAGAGTTTGCATTAAATTTGGTGGAAATTTAATGGGAATTTGAGTGGACTTTTGAGTGGAGGGAATTTAAAGGAGATTTGTGAGTGGAGTGTCCACCCACATGAAGAGGGGAGGGAAAGGGGGCAGCCCCCATGCGCCGGCCACCCCCTTGGGGTCCCCCCCTCCTCCTATAAAAGGAGCCCCCCTCCTCACTTGTCTCTCACACCTCCTCGTGAACGATCTCTCTCCCCCTCTAGAATTTATCCCCCATGGTCTCGGACTAGCGAGATACATGTTCCCGGTGGCTATTCGGCAAGAAAGAGTTGTGCTTCCGCTGCATCGCTGGAGCGAGGAGGCGGAGGTTGCTCGGTGCCTCGAACGTGTGTGCGAGCACGGATGCGCTGCTGATTTGCGGCGCTAGGACTTCCTCTCGATCTTGAGATCGGCAAGAGATCGTCTACATCAACCACGATTTGAACTCGTTAAGCTTTGTCGGTCTTCAAGGGTATGTTCTCTACGGATATACATCTGCCCGTTGTTTGTATCTAGTAGATAGATCTTGGTATATAGTTCACATCGTAGGAAATTTTTTGTTTTCTATGCTGCGAACCCTACATGTGTTGTATCAAACTTGGTATGATTGCATCATGTACTAAGTGTCATCGCTGTTCCAAATAAAGGATTAATCGAATCCTAGTTTGAAAAGTCAAATAGCTAGTTTGAAAAGTCAAACGGCTAAAATTGGAAAGAAGAAAAGAGGAGGAAGTGGGAAACCGAGTTGGGGAGGGAATCCCTCCTCCAACCGGCGGCGCCCCCTCCAAGCCGAGTTGGGGAGGGACTCCCCTCCCTCCCCTTGGCCGCCGGCCCCTCCACCTATATAAGGAGGGGCAGGGCTCCCTCCTAGCACACACAAGTCCCTCACCTCAAACCCTAGAAGCTGCAGCCCACCATAGCCGCCGCCGCCTCCCTAGGGTTTTGCCCTAGCCGCCGACTTGGGGGTCCCCGGAACCCTAGCCGCCGGCTCTAGCCTCTCCTCCTTGGTGTGTCTAAACCCTAGAACACCGAGGAGATCTCTCATACTCCACCATACTCGCTCCGGCTTAAGGCGAAGCCCTGCGAGATCTCCCCTCTACTTCCGGTACCACGCCGTTGTGCTGCCGGAATCGCGAGGAGAGTGCTACAACCTCCGCTGCCTGCTGGAACAAGGGAGAGGAAGGTCTTCGTCGAGTACCGAACGTGTGACCGACTGCGGGAGCGCTGCCGGAACGCAGCGCCGGAAGGATCGTCTACGCGATCTTGAGATCGGGAAGAGTACGACTACATGACCCACGAGAATCCGCTCTCGTTAAACACTTTGGAATCTTCGAGGGTAAGTTATTCCATCGACTCGTTGCTACAATCTAGTAGATAGATCTTGGCTTGTTTGTTTGTATGCGATAGAAATTTTTTGTTTTCCATGCTACGAAACCCTACAGAAGATCCAACACTGCAAGGATTTTTGGAAACTCAAGCCCAATTGATGCTTAAGGTGACTGATCAAATGATCAACATGGAAAACAACTATTCCAAAAGAGTTTGTGACAACAAGGATGACATAAATGTTATTCTAGATGGAGCCCCAGCTTTCATTATTTGTGGAGACAAGGATCATACTTCCAAGGGGCATGGAGATCAATGCCCCAACTGTGAAGAGAAACATCCTATTTGCTAATGTCCCACCTCTCAAGCTACTTGCTACCTATGTGAAGGAAACAATCATGTCCCTATCAAATGCCCCATCTATTCCATTGTTGAACAAAGGAAACAAGGTGGAATGCAACAAATGATTGCAAACCATCCAGAAGGATCCAAGTCTACCAAGAAGGTTGAGGACAAAGGAAAAGGTCCACTTATACCTCCAAACAAAACAACCCAATTCAAAGGACCAAAGAAAGGGCATATGAATTATCCAAAGAGCAATAGAAGGTCCAAGAAACATGTAGACATTCCTACCTACCGGATAACATATGAGCAACATGAACTAGATGCACTCCTAGCTTTGGAGAAACCCAAAAAGAAAAAGAAGGACAAAAGCCATGTGCAATGTCATAAATGTAAGGAAATGGGACACTATTCCAGTGAATGCCCAGAGAACCAGAAGCATAAGGAAATTGGCCAAGTGTGGTGCAACAACTGCAAAGAGCTAGGCCATTATGCAGAAACTTGTCCACAAGATACACGTAAAGAACTCAAAGATAGCAACTGTTTCAATTGCAAACAACCAGGACATTATGCAAACAATTGTCCAGAAAAGATGAAGAACAAGTTAAACAAGCCTATGAAGGATCTCAACCTTGGACCATGAGTCAAGAGTGGAAACAAAGGACACTATGCAGATGTTTGCCCAAAGGAGTTTCCCCAGGATCCCAAGAAGGCCAATATGTAAATTTGTTTGAAATTTTTAAGGGTGGTAGTACCCTAGTTGATTTGAGCCTACTTGTAACCCTAGCTTTCCCAAATCTCGGGACGAGATTTATTTTAAGGGTGGTAGCCTGTCACATCCCAAGATTTTCCAAATCTTGTAATGTGAAAAATAATTGAATAAAATCAAACTTTGTTGATTTTCAGGGTGAGCAAAAACTTTTTGAATCCAATTGGAAACCTTCAAACCAATTTGGATCAAATAAGTCCTAAAGGGATTTAAAAAGATAAACATTTAATAAAGGAAAATATAAAAATATTTGGAATTACTATTTTGGATCTTTAAATAAAAGATTTGGTTTTCAAAAGAAAAGGTAGATTTATAAATAAGGATTATTTTATGGAACCAAAATAAACCTTGGTCAAGCATTTGAAATAAAACATTTTGTTTTAATAAAAATAGTAAAGGTTTATTTAAATAAAATAATAAGGATTTAATATCCAATTTTATTTAAATAAAAGGTTTTACCATTTTAAATAGAACATCAAAACTTATTAAATTATTTTAAATAAGTTTTTCAAGTGTTTATTATTTTCAAATAGAACCTACTGTTTTGGTTTTGGAAATATTTAGTTTTCAAATGGAGATTTTGTTTAATAAATCAAAACCTATTTGAATTAATAATCAAGATCTATTTTATTTAATTATTAAATAGATCCTAAAAAGAATAAAATTATTTTATTAGGAATTTGGTTTATGTTGTTAAACAGAACCAGATTCAATTACAATGTTTGGTGAATGTTTGAATTAATTTGGATGTTTGATTTGTTGTTTGATTTTCAAAACAGAAAATAGAATCAGAAAAAGGAAAAACAACCAGGAAAGAAAAAAAATAGAAACAGGCAGCAGCCCAGCCGGCCAGACCAACAAGACCAGTTAGCCCAGCTTCTCTTCTTCCCCGCAGAAAACATTTCGCACCTGAACACCTACCCGCAGAGTGACTAACCAGTGGACCCTACTTCTCTCTCACTTTCTCGCTGACAACAAGGCCCCACAACAGTGTTCCTTCTCTTCTTCCTCGCGCAGACGACGCCCTGCCGTTGCATCCATTACTCCGGCGATCAATACGCGTTGATTCCACGACCGTTAATCGCCGTGACTGCGCCCATTTAACCGCCTGTGTCTTCTCTCCATTTCCCCTCACGCGCCTCCCTCTCTCTGCCCCTAGGCTGCCTCAATTCGAGCTCGTACCACCACGGTCTCCGACGAGCCTTTGCTCCAATTCCGACCCAACCTCGCCACCCCTACCTTCCTGAGCACACCGTCGAGATCCCCACTCCCAGGCGCACCTGTCTGTGCCCTCCGTTCAACCGCGGGCGCCCCTGAGCGTCGACTTCGACAACCACTGACCGCGCCGCCGCGTCTGCTTCTCTCCGGCGAAGTTTCCTGGTAAGAACTGACCACCCCGCGCCTTCTCGATCATGCACGCATCTTCGCCTTGGTCTCGCGCGTCTAACCATGCCCTTGGTTTGCCTCCTCGTGATCAGTAGCGTTGACCCCGACCACGACCAGAGCCGCCCAACGCCGTTCCTCACTCCGGCGAGCGATTACCTCCACGCCAGTGCGCCCCTCGACCAACCGTCCACGCCTCGAGCATCACCACGTCCTTGCGATCACGGTGAGCATCCCCACTTCGTTCTTTGCTTCCTAGAACCGCCGCTAGCCCATCGCCTAACCGTCACCGCTGTCTGCCGCCGTGCAGCGCCGCCAGTTCTTGGTTGAGTTGCTGCGGACCGTAGGATCTAGATCGAACGAACGAGATAGATCACTTGAACGCTGAAGGGGTACGCAACCAGAGCCGTGCGATCTGTTTAGATCCAACGCACCGCAGAGCACGATCCGACCGAAGCGGTACCAGCCAATGACATCGCGACGTGTGGCCAGTCTTCGATTTAAAAACAGATTTGAAAACAGATTTGTTTGCAGATTTGAAAACCCTATAACTTTTGATCCACACGTCCAAAAATTACAAACTTTATATCAATAGAATCAGTGGAACAAGCCCTAGCCAACCATGGATTTTGTTTAGTAAAAAGCCTCTGGTAAAATGTTTGTTTTTGCAGAAACATTTGTATGCTTGTTTAGATTAGAAAAAAATTGTTCAAAAATGTTTTTGAGGTTGAAATCTTGGCAAGTTAGTTTGTGGTGAACTTACTGACCCTAGGAACCAACCCATGGTTTTAAAAATGTATTTGGTGAAGTTTAGGATGGATTAATTGATTTAGCCCATTTCTAGTCAAATAAAAATATTGGTTTTGTTATGAAAATGATTTTGGAGTAAAAACTTTGGGAAAATGATTTGAATCAAACCTACTTACCCTAAACACCAAGTTTTGAGAATTAACAACTTATTTGGTGAACAACATAAAGTTTTTGATTTGATAAAAACATTTCCACCACATAAAATAATGAAAGGATTTAAAAATGGTTTATAGATAAAACCCTTTTGCAAATGACTTTGCCACTTTGGAAAATGACCACTTTGGACTTTACAAAGATTAGAGCCTAGTAGAAACCATCTTTGCAAATAAAACTACCTCTTGCATGCTTGCATGCATAACTTAGATCCCATTGTTTTATGTGTGTGAATTGTTTGATTGATTATTGGTTTGGAATCCTAGTTGATATTGTGTTTGCTTGATTGATTGTAGTGAAGTTAGATAAGTGTGAGACTAGCAAGATCAAGGAGTGAACCAACATTCCCAACCAAAAGAAAGGCAAGTGACACTATCATCTAAAGTCCTACTATTTTCATTATACTTAGTGGAATTTGAAACATGCATGAAAACAATTTCTATACTTATGCTATGCTAAGTCCTAATAGGATACCCTATACATTCCTTAGTGAAAACAATGTAGTTGTTACATGCTTAGCCATGCTATATTTTGAAAAGAGATACATGTTGAGATTTTATGAAGTTGAGAAAAGGACTTGTGTTTTTATATAATAAAACAAGGACTCAATGAACCACCTGGGTGGACAAGGATACTTTAAGTTTTTGGAGAAGGTGGCAACAAAAGGAACCATGTCTATGGCAATCTCTTTGTGTTGTGCTCCAAAAGAAAACCACCCAGGAAACTTAGAGATTGAACATGTTTCTCCAATTGTGGCTTTCGTGTACAACCACATGCTACTTATGGCTCTGGCTTAGTCAACTACATTGGGAAGACCCATGCATTGTCTTCAGGTTACTAAAAATGGGGACCTGGAATCCTACATGGGTACTGAAGACAAGCTAGCAATGGTGTATGGGAGGACCCTCTGGAAAGACTTCGTCACATTCTCAATCTGCCAGTACTCCATCTTGGTGAGTACCAATCCAGCGGCCACTGGTGGCAACAAGATGAGAGTGTGACATGTGGGTAAAGTGTACAACTTCTGCAGAAGATAATAAAATCTAAGTACTTAGCCGTGTCCCCGGTTATGGACAATACTGATCAACTAAAGCTTGAAGCTATGGGAAATCTCGACATTCCAATTTCTAAAAGAAATTTTTTTAATTGACAACAAAAGGCTTGCTGCACTTGGGGGTACCAAGGAGCTCAAGAGATTTGATAAAAACTTGAAGTACTTGGGGGTACCAAGGAGCTCAAGAGACTTTGATAAAAACTTGCAGCACTTGGGGTTACCAAGGAGCTCAAGAGATTTGATAAAAACTTGAAGTACTTGGGGGTACCAAGGATCTCAAGAGATTTTGACAAAGACACTTGGTGGATTCCAAGGAGTTCCGAAAATATTTGACAAAGGAACAAAACCATTTTGAAAAGATAGGATAAAACTATATTGCTTTCTGCAATTGAGCCTAAACCCCACTTAGCCAAATATGCATGTATTGATAGGATCCACTCATATTATACTTAATAGTGAAACTTACCAATACAATTCAAGTGTATTGACCCTTGTGGCTGTAACTTGTAATGTTGCAGGTTTGATTGATTTTAGTGAAGATTGATTGATTAGGATTACAAAGTCTACAACCAACATGTCTGCCTGTGGAACTTTGAAGATGAAGGACCCCATGCTTATAGTTATTCCGCTGCAATGTAATGTAATATCCAAATGAGCTATGTAAGATGTAATAAAATTATGTTATTCCTGGTTATAAAGTTATATTATGACCTTTGTTTCTTGATATTACATCTTAACTATGGATGCTAGCTATTGATCCAGGGACTAGCATTGTAAACACAGGGGACTCTACCTTATTTAAAGGTTGGGACCTTACACTTGGGCATTATTCCTTCTCGTTCCCTGTGCATGCGCCGGGTTTCCCTGAGCCATTGTCGGGTCATAAGCGATCATCTGCTTGTTTCTCCCTGAATCCACACTTTTTTCCCTTCTCGGTCTTGGCACCGCTCCGGGTGAGGATGCCGTGTGACCTGCTGATCTTGCCAGGATAGGAGTTGCCGAGTGAACCAGCTGAGAACTCCCTGCTATACCCGGATTCGCTCTATAGTATGCCTCATTCAGCATGCTAGCTGCTCTTACCAGTTCGTTGACTCGCTCTTGTTGTATTTTCTTTGCCTCTCCCGTCAGGTGGGGTAATTCTGCCATTGCTGCTTCTGCGGCTCGCAGGTTAGCTACTGTTGTATTGTACATCGTCTGCATGGCTGTTTCATTGCTGTTCTTTGGCGTTATTTTTGATGTCGCATCCGCCAAATCCTCATTGAGGTTTCTTCCTCTTAACCTTGTTGCATCAAGTCGGGTCTTTGCGCCCTTGAATCGGTTTTCCGAGTTGAGCTCTCAGATCGTGATATCCACATCTTGCTGTAACTGGGCTAACTCCTTTGCTTTCTCTAGGACCTTTATTCTGGCCTCCTCTAACTCGGCTTGCACACGTGTCGGGTCAGTTGCTTGCGCTACTGGCTCTGCCAGCTTGTCTATCGCATCTTGCAACTCCTTTGCCCTTTTACTCCTAGCTACGTTTTCTGGCTTTTCCAGCGGTGCCTTTGCTGTTCTCTCGACCTTTGGTGTCTCCTCATGATTTCCTTCCTCAGCATTCTCATTCACTACTGGAGCTATCGGTGGAGCTGCTGGGTTTGGAGCTGTCATCATTACCTGCATGGAGACGAGTTGGTGAAGCTTTCTAGCGACAGGAACCGCTGGCAGATCCGGCGCTAGGACGACGTGCTCCGGATATGCGCGCTCCACGCGCACGGTGATGTAGACCTGGTGCTCGCCGAACTTGATGAAGCGACCGCCCCTAGGGAACGGCTTGGTCCCAAAGCAACCCGCGTTGTCGCTGCCGAAGTTGAGCGCTCCAAACCTCTGGATGAGGCCGGAGTAGACGCGCTCGCCGGTCTTGGCGATGATGTTGCCCGTCCGGATGACGACTCCATTAAGCACCTGCTTCTGCCCCATGGTGGGCGCCAACTATCGTGGTGGTGTCACGAAAGATGCCATGGGTAGGATTAAGTTGGGGGCCGAGTGGGTGCTTGTGGTCACCGGGGAGGGAGTGCATGGTCTTGCCATGCACGAAGCACAAGATGAACTCTCCACACTCAGGAATTTTATTGATACTTAGGAATTACAAGTGCTCCTTGAGCTGTATGGACTAGTGTTCTAGGCACTAGTTCCCTACTTGGTCCAACCTCCTCCTACTTCTGCTATGCTCTCTCTTATATAGGCAGCGCTAGCTAGCTTATACCCCTTTGGGTTCTAGGGTTTACTGTTTGGATATTGGTCCCTACAATGTGGGCCGGGTCATGGGCTTGCCCTAAGCCCAATGGCCCAGTCCACAAAGCTTGATAGCTAACGGTCTTCTGGTACGCCGCCTCCTGTTACTTTTGATGTCACACAGTAACTTTGTACGTCAGCCCTTGGTTTGGGCGTCACCCGGCTCCTCTTGTGTCACCCGGCGTCGCCCTTCTCTTTTGACCATGCTTTGCCATGGTCCCTCCTGAACCTTACTCAGAAAGATGCCACGCGTCCTATATGACCCGTCCCTTCCTCGGGAGACTCGGCTCGTTGGTTCCTGCAAGAATAACAACTTTGTCTTATACGGGACGACATAGTTTTCATGTCGGCTGCACACGATTCTCTCTCCCGGCCGTTCTTACTCGGCCTGGTTCTTTCTTTACTCGGAGCTTGCCTAGCTGTGCTACGTTTCACCCCTTGTGACCCTATCGGGGGTTACCCCCCCCCCCCCCCCCCCGACACTACGGAGGTGCATCTACTTGGGCACCATGGGATTGAGCCCCACTTAGGACAAAATCCTAAGCTTGGGGGGAGGTATACCGACATCACACTCATTTATATATCATGTTCGGTCGGTTCTTTGTATATCCATTGTTTTGCTTTCTTTTTGGTTCTTGTTGGTTCTTTCTCAAAAACACAAAAATACTAAAAATATTTTCGTTGTTTCTCTTTCTTTGTTTTTTTGCTTTGGCTTGCCTTAAAAGAAAAATCCAAAAAGATTTTGCTTTGATTGCTTTCCTTAAAAAAATCGAAAACACCAAAAATATTTGTTGGTCTTCTTTGGTTTTGTGAGTTCTTTGCAGGGTTCAGCCGTCCATAGTGGATTTTGGTTTCATGTTATTATTCAAGTCACACAAGTGAAGAGCAATAATGAAGATTAAGACAACTTGAGGTGTGGTAAGAGGCTGGTAACGAACTCTATTTATTTTATTTTTGTACATATACTCATCATTGTGAGTCTGCCCGGGCGTTCGGTCTTTTCGGTCTATTCGGTCCGGTCTTTTCGGTTAGTGAAAATTTTGGTCATCTAGAAATGCTAACCGAATTACCTTCGGTCTTTTCGGTCTTTAGGTATTCGGTCTTCGGTCTTTTCGATCCGGTCTTCGGTCATGACCATATTACCCAAATAGAGAAAACATGGCAGCATTTTCATAATTGATAGTTCAAAGCAAATAACAGCTTACAAATAACAAGCCCAGTAGAGATACATCATACATGAATATAGCACAGTACGAACTCACAAATAACAAGCACATCACAGTACATGTACACAATTCAGTTTTCAGCTTCCACTTGATAAATAAAACTCATAGTTCAGACTCACACAAGTGCACAATTACAAAGTCTCACAGATCACAAGCACTTCTAGAAACTATTTTCGCCAAGTTCTTCTAGCAACTCTGCACATGAAGCATGTAAATAAGTATCAGCTAATATTTCCTATTTAAAATATACCTCTGATTGTATCAGCTATATACATTTAAAAAGGAACTACACTATCCGAATTGTATCAGCTATATACATTTAAAAAGGAACTACACTATATCTGTTAGACTACACTTGTTCTCTACTTAGACTAGAATTAGTCTTAGTCTATCCATGCATCGCATGGGTCATGTGCCTGTTCTCTCCTTTCTATTAGCTAGGATCTCTAGCTATCTCACCGACCCTAACGCTGGTATATATATGTAATCTCCTGTAACAATCATCTGAATATACGACTCTCTCTGTGTGTATGACTTCCAGTATTAAAGGAACTACTTCCGGTATCAAAGGAACTATATATGTAATCTCCCGTGTACTATAACAGGAAGTTCTCTTATTATGTGATTCATTCCACAAAAACTACAAAGTCATGTAGCAGAGTAGCACATCAGCGAGGTTCTTACCTTGGTGTTGAGGGTCGGAGATGTGGCGGCGGGCTGCGCTCCGGGGTTGGAGGTGCGCCGGAACTGGCTGGAAGCCGCTGCCGTCGACGGGGTGTTGGCGATGTGGACGCGGCGAAGTGCCCCCAGGTCGGAGATGCAGTTGGGAGTTGGGGACGGCGGAGTCGCGAGCTACCGGCGAGGATGCAGATGCGGGGCTCTTCTATCGTCAGTCCGGCGGCGGGCGGCTGGGCTAGGTCATCTGGCTCACTTGTGTGTGGCGGCGGGCGGCAGCTCTAGGTCAAAAGACTAGGAGTCAGACGAGAAGACAATGAGAATATAGAGCTAGGATAATACTGGGCCTATATGGGCTCCCGCTCGGCATATCATATTCGATGTGCTACTGGAATTTTCGGTCTATTCGGGCAAATCGGTCTTCACTTGCCAACAATCGAACGAACCGAAATTATTTCGGTCATGCGTATCCCAGGACCGTTGCTATACCCGAATACCGAATTACCTGCTATTTCGGGTTCGGTTTCGGTTATTTCGGGTTTGGTCTTCGGTCTCGGTTTTTTATGCCCAGCCATAATTGTGAGCATGCTTAGCCTGTTTGTGTAAGGTGTATGTAATTATGGATGCTTAGTAGTTCTTGCTTGTCTATGATTAGCTCCAGCTTGCTAATAGTTTGTAGCATGTCATATGAATGTTTGCTTGCATTGTTTTATTCATATTTTGGTATGACATTCTGGTATCCTGCTCTGACTGTTCATGTGAATCGACTTGGCACATGCTCACGCATGCATATAACTAATCAATAGTCAGTAAGCCTCGATGCTTTATCTTGCCTCAGAGTTCTTGTATCACTTTCATACCATAATTAGTCCTGTTTTGTTGCAAGCATGATTATGACAGTTATTGCTCTCTCATTTGTCGCTCCCTCTTTATTGCTAGCCTTCACTTGCACTGAGTATGTGCTCTACCTGTGCTTCCAACTCCCCAAAGCCAATATTGTCAGCTGTGTCGACCATACCTATCTATTAGCATTATTTGCTATTTCAGTGCATATTCCATATGCCGTGTTTTCTTCCAAAATAAAATGTTTGTCTGTTTTGAGAAAGTTAGTTAGTAAAGCTATCACGAACTTGATGGCACACTTTATTTCTTGCGCTTAATAATCTTGAACCATTGTGACTAGTCCATGAAAGTTATATGCTTGCTAATTATATGCTGAGAGTCGACAGAACCGTGTTGTCGCGGGGAACACTTTCAACACCTTTTGGATATCCCATCCAGTTGATACTTTGCTCTTTTGTTTATGGATGTCGACGATGCGAAATAAAAGGGGAGCTTGTGAGTTCATGGAGTTTATACATTGTGTTAGAGAAACGCCTGGGCCGCTAGCCTAAGCCATGCCTAATCATGGTGGAAACTTGCAACATCACCATAATGAGCATCTATGAAGCATCCTCAATAAAAAGCTATGCATATGGTAAATAAAAAGATTGCTGAGATGCTCATTGTCTGCTTGCCTTGTCATTTTGGTTATGGGAAAGCTCCTATACCATGTGCAAGGGGTACCCCGTTGGCGGTTCTCTATGATATGCATGTATTTACAATGACAAGAACTTTCAGGTAACCAAAGTTGAGTAGCATGCGTAGCGGCCCTCGTACTCAAGGGACTTGGGATTTCCAGTTTATGCTCTGCCAAGCATATGATTCAGAGTGGACCTCACTTTCACCTTAACCACATGAAGATGCCTATGATAGGGGCAATGAGAGCTCAAAGCTAATGAGTACCTTCCTTTTAGCATTTGGAAGCCTTTCAAACTTTTCAAAACCGTTTTCACAACTTCTTTGAGTCACCACTTATTCTATGAGCACCTTCTTGAGAGTTGTCATTCTTGTGTTTGTTCCAAAACTTGGTTAATTATGTCATGACTTTGATGCTTGTATCTCTGATATCTTTATCTCTAGTCTTCACTTGAACTTCAGAGGTGCCTTGGCATTTATATTGTGCTCTTCAAACAAAGGCAAGCGAGATACCACTCTATCATACCTTACTATGAGCATTATGATGTTGCTTATGTTTATGTTCCATGCTACTAACTATTACAGAGTTGGTTTCTCTTCATAGCTTGCAATGACTATTGAGTAGACTTAGTTGCATACTTGTTATTATGAACTATCTAAGCATCTACTCCTGTGCTGAGAATATTTACATCATATGAAGCAAAGTGTTCGTGAAAGTTCTTTTATCGCACTCAGTTTTCAACTGAATTGCTTGAGGACAAGCAATAAGCTAAGCTTGGGGGGAGTTGATACGTCCAAAACGTATTTACTTTCTCGAACACTTTGATATTGTTTCTTCTCTAAACTTGTGTGATTTGGATACAACTAACACGGACTGACGCTGTTTTCAGTAGAATTACCTTGGTGTCTTGTTTTTTTTGCAGAAAATCAACTATCAGGAAAAATCCCGGAAAATATGCCAAAAATTATATTTCACCAGAAGATCCACGGAGCCAGAAGACGAGACGGAGAAGGATCCTGGGGGCACACCCATGCTAGGCGCAGGCCCACCACTATCCGCGCCTGGGCGGTGGGGGTGCAGCCACCCCAGGCACCCCCTCGGCCTCCCTCTGCGCCTATAAGTTTCCTTTCGACCTAAAAAACGAGAGGGGTTCAATAGTTTTCCAGAAAGAGTTCCGCTCCGCCGCCGCCACCAGAAACCAAGATTCGGATCCAGAAACTTTGTTCTGGCACCCTGCCGGGACGGGGAATTTGGAGAGGATCATCGCCATCGTCATCACCAACGCATCATCATCAACCACCGATGTTTCCCTCATCCACGAGTGAGTAATCCCCCGCTGTAGGCTTGGGGATGGTAGGGATTGGATGAGTTCTATCATGTAATCGAATAAGATCTGTTAGGGCATAGTGCCTAGTATCTCTATTAGTGCTATTTGACTTTGTTGCAACTTGTTGTGCTTAATGCTTGTCACTAGGACCCGAGTGCTATGATCTCAGATCTGAACTTATTATTGAATCATTATGGTAGTGTTGTTTGTGATCTTATCTGCAAGTTGTGTACACATATCATTGTCCGGATCCAAAGGCCCCAAAGTGACAATAATTGGGACAACCGGAGGGGATGGCTGTGGTGTGAGGATCCCACATGTTCATGGAGTGTTAAGGTGCTCTATTAAAAGGAGCACCTTAATTTCCAGTAGTTCCCTAGAGGCCCCGCTGCCACGGGCTGGCTGGATAGAAGATGTTGTGCAAGTTCTCATTGCGAGCACGTATGACTATATTTGGAGCACATGCCTAGGATTGTTTAGTACTTGGATGCTTGTTATTATTTATCTGCAATGCCCTAGGTCTTGAAGTTACATGTTTAGACTCATCCATGCAACGCCCGTCCATCCATCCCTATGCCTACCGCACTCGAATCCTACTGTTGCCGTTACTGTTACTATTGTTACTGTTTCACTGCTGCTGTTGCTTTACTGTTGCTACTACCAAACTGTTGCTACTGATAAACTTCTGTGAGCAAGAACTATTTCCAGGTGCAGCTGAACTTACAACTCAGTTGTTAAGGCTTGCAAGTATTCTTTGGCTCCCCTTGTGTCAAATCAATAAATTGGGTAATACTACCCGCGAAGACTGTTGCGATCCCCTATACTTGTAGGTCATCAGCGGGGATCCTGATCATTGTTATCCTGCTTGTCCCAACCGCTTTGACAAGCGCCAGCTTGGGAAGGGCAACAAGACTACTAATGTTGTCATGGGCGAAACTGAGATGAAAGATGTTGGGTATGGTATATTACCTACTGTTCTTTCATTATGTCATTCTCCTGATTGGTGGATTGACACGGGCGCTAATGTACATGTTTGTTCTGACATTTCCATGTTTTCTTCATATCAGGTCAGAGGGACTCAAACTGTGCTGATGGGGAACAACTCACATGCTTCTGTTCATGGTGTTGGTACGGTCGATCTGAAGTTCACTTCGGGAAATACCGTGCGCCTAAAGAACGTGCATCATGTTCCCTCAATAAATAAAAATCTTGTTAGCGGATCTCTTCTATGTCGAGATGGCTACAAGATTGTATTCGAGTCCAATAAATTTGTAATTTTGAAGTATGGAACCTTTGTTGGTAAAGGCTATGAGTGCGGAGGCTTATTCCGCTTATCTCTGTCAGACATTTGTAATAAAGTTGTTAATCATATTTACACGAATTTTGAATCAAACGTCTGGCACTCTCGTCTTTGTCATGTTAATTTTGGTTGTATGACGCGGCTAGCCAAAATGAACTTAATCCCTGATTTCACAACTGTTAAGGGATCTAAGTGCCAAGTCTGTGTGCAAGCTAAACAACCTCGCAAGTCACATACAATTGCAGAAGTGAGAAATTTAACACCACTAGAGCTCATACATTCTGATCTTTGTGAGATGAATGGTGTGTTGACAAAAGGTGGAAAGAAACATTTCATGACTTTGATCGATGACTCTACGAGATATTGTCATGTGTATCTTTTGAAATCAAAATATGAGACTTTGAGTTTCTTCAAAAACTATAAAGCTGAGGCAAAAAATCAACTGGATCGAAAGATTAAGAGGCTTAGGTCTGATCGTGGTGAAGAGTATTTTTCCAACGAGTTTGATTTCTTTTGTGCGGAACATGGCATAATTCATGAGAGGACGCCTCCCTACTCACCCCAGTCAAATGGAGTAGCCAAAAGAAAGAACCGTACTCTAACAGATTTGGTTAACACCATGTTAGACACATCGGGTCTCTCTAAGGAATGGTGGGGGAGGCACTATTGACTGCGTGTCATGTCCTAAATTGAGTTTCCACAGAGAACAGAGAAATTGCTCCATTCGAAGAATGGGGGAAGAAAAGATTAAAACTCTCTTACTTACGTACTTGGGGTTGTTTGGCAAAGGTTAATGTACCAATCCCCAAGAAGCGCAAGCTTGAACCAAAAACCATTGATTGTGTTTTTCTGGGCTATGCTTTTCATAGCATTGGTTATATATTCTTGATAGTAAAATCTAAAGTACCTGACATTCATGTTGGTACAATCATGGAGTCGACTGATGCGACTTTCTTTGGGGATATCTTTCCTATGAAGGATAAACCTAACTCATCAAATTCGGAGATACCTAGTTCATCTAATCGGGAATTTGCTACATTTTCTGAACCTACCATTTCAGAAGCATATGCATCTCCTGATGCTGACTATTGGAAGGAATCCGTCCATAGTGAGATGAATTCCATCTTAGCTAATGGAACATGGGAGATCACTGATCGCCCTTATGGGTGTAAACATGTAGGATGCAAGTGGGTGTTTAAGAAAAAACTTAGACTTGATGGTACTATTGAGAAGTACAAGGAACGACTTGTGGCCAAGGGATATACTCAAAAAGAAGGTGAAGACTTCTTTGACACTTACTCACCTGTTGCCAAATTGACCACCATTCGAGTATTACTCTCATTGGCTGCCTCTCATGGTCTTCTCGTTCATCAAATGGACGTTAAGACAGCTTTCCTTAATGGAGAGTTGGATGAGGGAATTTACATGGATTAGCCAGATGGTTTTGTGGTAAATGGTCAAGAAGGAAATGTGTGCAAGTTGTTGAAGTCTTTATATGGTCTAAAACAAGCCCCTAAGCAGTGGCATGAGAAGTTTGAAAGAACTTTAACTGCTGCAGGATTTATTGTAAATGAAGCTGATAAATGTGTGTACCATCACGATGGTGGGGGTGAGGGAGTCATCCATTATTTGTATGTTGATGACATACTGATTTTCGGAACCAACCTTAATGCAATTAAGGAGGTCAAAGATTTCTTATCTCGTTCCTTTGAGATGAAGGATTTGGGAGTAGCTGATGTCATCCTGAACATCAAGCTATTGGGAGATGATGACGGTGGGATTACATTGCTTCAGTCCCACTATGTGGAAAAGGTCTTGAGTCGTTTCGGGTATAGCGACTTCAAGTTTTCTCCTACACCGTATGATCCTAGTGTGTTGCTTCGAAAGAATCAAGGAAATGCTAGAGACCAACTGAGATACTCTCAAATTATTGGCTCGCTTATGTATTTAGCTAGTGCCACGAGGCCTGACATCGCCTTTGCTGTAAGCAAACTCAGTTGATTTGTTTCAAATCCAGGAGATGATCACTGGCATGCTCTTGAGAGAGTCATGTGCTATCTAAAAGGCACTTCGAGCTATGGCATTCACTATATCGGGTATCCAAGGGTACTAGAGGGTTATAGTGATTAAAATTGGATATCTGATGCTGATGAGATAAAGGCCACGAGTGGATATGTATTTACACTTGCTGGTGGCGCTGTTTCTTGGAAGTCTTGCAAGCAGACCATCTTAACGAGGTCAACTATGGAAGCGGAACTCACAACATTAGACCCAGCCACTGTTGAAGCAAAGTGGTTTCGTGAACTCTTGATGAACTTGCCTATGGTTGAAAAACAATACCCGCAATCCTTATGAACTGCGATAATCAAACTGTGATTTTCGAGGTAAATAGTTCTAAGGATAATATGAAGTCATCAAGACATGTGAAGAGGAGACTGAAATCTGTCAGGAAAATGAGAAACTCCGGAGTTATTGCATTGGATTATATCCAAACATCTAAAAACTTGGAAGATCCCTTCACAAAGGGTCTATCACGCAACGTGAAAGAAAATGCATCGAAGGAGATGGGTATGAGACCCACAATTTGAGCTTTCCATAGTGGTAAACCACTCTATATGATCGGAGATCCCGTGAATTAGAATTGAGAGACAAGCTGTTGGTTACCTGAGAGGAAAGTATCCCTACTTTAATAAACACCACACCATAAAGATGCAATACTTTCCTATTATGCACGACAGGTTGATTTATTATCTTAATGTGTTCTGAGTGGCTTATCCTAAGCAAAGATGTTGTCCTATAGAACATCTTTTGAAGAATACACCTATATGAGTCTGACTGTGAAAACGTTGCAGTCTATGAGAGTAGGGTGCTCTCTAATAAACTCATGAAAGGTCATGGACTATGACGTATAATCTCCACCTGCGGGGAAGTCCCACGGTAGCCTAGTATCGGTCAAGACTTTTTGTGAAGCTAGGTTCGCAGCAAACTTGCAGTTCAAGGCATAGTCCACTGTACCAGTTGCAGCCTAGTATAACATAAAGCTCTAGGTGGAAGTTCAACTTAACAGTCTCCACTACAGTATCGGTATAAACAATATTTTGGAACCAAAGGCAAACTTCATGTGCCTCTGGGATCTGGTGGGGGATTGTTGGAATTTTTTCCTAAATAGGCCTACCCATTTATTATATGCAATAAATTCCTAAAATCCTAGAGGCCCATTTGGCCCATTCATGCAAGGCAAGAGTTGGGACAAATGTTTAGTCCCACCTTGCTAGTTGAGTGGAAGTTGAACCAGCTTATAAGGAGAGCTCTTCCACCACTTGTACGAGCTTGAGAAGATAAGACATATACACGCACGCTCATCCTCCTCCCCGCATGTCCTGTTGCATGGCTTGGCTGTAGGATGATTCCCGCATGCAGCCTGTGGAGGCAGCGTGCGACTGTTCGTGTGGTGGCCTGCTGTATCGCGGCTGCTGGCGCCACATTGGGACACGTGAGAGCAAATTGGATCACGGCATAGGTGCGCGAAAGTACCCCTCTCGTGATCTGACACCAGGAAGCGCTTTCGCCGTGCGCCGCCGAGAGCACGTATTGATCTTGCACTAATTTCACCGGAGGAGAGGATCATAGAGATTTAAGGATTTTATTTGGCTGAATTGGATCTAATCTAAAATTGGGAATCTCGAAAATTTGGATCTAATCTAATCTAAAGAACCGATCAGATCTTTGATCTAGGCCGGATGTCGTGCCCCCGAGGAGTATGTTGGAATTTTTGCCTAAATAGGCCCAGACCATTTATTATATGCCAATAAATTTCTGAAATCCTAGAGGCCCATTTGGCGCATTCATACAAGGCAAGAGCTGGGACAAATGTTTAGTCCCACATTGCTAGTTGAGTGGAAGTTGGACCAGCTTATAAGGAGAGCTCTTCCACCACTTGTACGAGCTTGAGAAGAGAAGACATATACACGCGCGCTCCTCCTCCTCCTCCTCCTCCCCTCGCCACGCCACGCCACGCCTCGTCACGACGTGTGCGCGCCGCAGGTTGCGGGAATCTCGCCGAGCCGAGCTTATTTTGCCACGTATGAATGGTATATGAAAAATTGTACAGAAAAGTTTTGCTCAAGTGGACTTTTAATACGAGTTAAATGAATACGAACTGAGTGGAGGCTGTCCGATGGGGGGCTTCCTGTTCGCTTCAACTTCCGTCCATTCGTTTCATCTCCTGCGCAGTCTGTCTGCCTTCCCCTCTGTGCCTATAAAAGAGAGGTCGCGCCTCTTCTTAGACACACTTCCACACATTATCGCATACAACTTTGCGCCTCTAGTTCTAGAGCACTGCGCTACCTAGATCTTCCCCATCCCGTCTTGCGGCATGCACCGCGAGCCGGGACAGTAGGCCTCCAAGACCCCGCTGCTTCGAGTCCTGTACGGGAGAAGGGCAATAAGGTTTTTGGGGAGCGCTATCGGCGCGACTACTGGCTTCATCACGGACTCCCTCAAGGATACGATTGCGCCGACATCTTCCCAAACGAGGACTTCTTCCCCGACATCAGCACCCTCTTCCTCGACGACATGGCTAACGACGGTGCCAACGCGAACACCGGCGGTTCCTCTGTTGCTGTTGCTGCTGTCGTGCATGTTTTCTTTCTCAATCTTGTTCTGGTTGCATCTCAAGATCTATGTCTTTGTAACATCCCTAAAATCATGTTTCAAAACTCATGCATATCATCCATGCATCCATGATCATTTAGGGTTCCTTTTCAAAACCATTTCAAAATCAGGAGCAAATGTTGCTCATTATTTTATGTAAGTATGCTCCAGCCTTAGTGCTACCTTCTAATGAGAAAAGTATTTATTTCATTCAGTAATGTTTTGAGTTCAAACTTAAGTACTTTCAAAAGCTTGAGCAAAGTTTTCAAAACAAAGTATGAAAATAATACCAATTTTATGCTTATTATTTATATCTCATAAGGCTTGGTTTTATTTTATTTCTCAAGTGTTCAAAGTGTGTTTGAGTAAACAGAAGTGTTTGACACACATTTGACTACAAAGTTCCCTGTACAAAAATCCAGAGAAGTTTTGAAATCAAACTTGTTTGAATTAGAGTTTGAAAAGCATTTCTAGAAAATCAAAAAAAAAGAAAAGGAGTAAAGGAGAAAAAATAAAGCAAACAGCCAAACTGGCCCAACCAGCCCAGTTCGACCCAATCTAGCCCAACTATCCCCTCCCGCGAAGCGTTTTCCTTTACCCACAAAAACACCCACAGAGTCGCTGACGCAGGGACCCTACCTCCTCTCTTTTTCTCTCACTGACAACGTGGCCCATGCAACGGTCATCGTCTCCACCCGGCGACGAGTTCCTCCCCCAAATCACTCGGCCGTTTCCTGATTGATTCGCGGCTTCAATTCCCGTTCAATGCTCGAGTAATTCACGCCCGCGTCCTCTCCTACTTAAGCACCATGTCGCCCTCCTCCTTTTCCCCAAACCACACCCCACCAGAGCCACCAGGCTGCTCGGATTTCTCTCTGGACGCCCCTCTGCTCCGACGAGTTCGTCGTCGAATTCCGGTAAGCACCACGTTCCCCTCTGCCTATGGTTCAGACTAGTTTATTCTACATATCCGTGCGCACCTACTGACACCCTCTGTTTGCTCGCGCATGCTCTGTAGCATCGGCAGCGTCATCGACTGAACTCCGCTGCCATCTGTTCGAACTCCGGCGACCATTCCCCGTAAGACCCAGCTTCCCCTCTCCCTCTGTTTGATACGCGTGTGATCCCCAGCATCCTACGCATCTAACGGCACCCTTTTCTCGTCTTAGCGTGGCCCAGAACGTTGACTCCGTCGCCAACAGAGAACACCGTCGCCAGGGACTTCTCCGACGAGCAATCCACGACGACCCCGAGCGCCCCTTCGCCAACCGAGCACACGTCAAGCATCTCCTCGTCACGGCGATTCTGGTGAGCATCCTCACACCTCCCCGTGCGACCTAGTTCACCGGCTCCGCCGTTGACTGAGCACGCCGCCGCCTGTCGCCGCCGCTAGCGCCGCCCGTTTAGGGTTAGTAGTTTTAGGCCGTTCGATTTAGATCCAGTGGATGCGATAGATCCACTTAAATGAAGAGGTATGTTTAGATCCGAGCCGTTAGATGTTAAGTTGATCTGACGGTGCACGAGCGCGATCCAGCGCGAAGCGGTACCAGCCAACCAGAGACTTCCGCGTGGCATGGGTTTTGTTTTAAAAGTTTGAATTAGATCTATTAGATGTTTAAACTTGTTTAATTCATAACTTTTGAATCCCACGTCCAAATTTGACAAATTTTATATCAATGGAATCAGGAGAGAAAATCATTTCCATTAATGCAATGTGTTTAAAGTTTTGCTTCTGTTAAAATGGTTGTTTTTGCAGAAACATTTGTAGGCATAATTTGGGTATAATAATTATTTGAAAAATATTTTATTGTTCAAATAAAGTTTATTTGGCAAGTTTTGAACTTGTTTATGATTCAGTACTGTGTACTTGTCTTGTTTGGTGTAGAGATTCATCACTTGGCATTATGCATGCATCCATATATTTATGCTTGTATTTATTTTGTATGTGATTTTGGTGCTATTATTTTATGTGTAGATTTTGGTGCAAATAGTGATTGTGATTGTGAGGATTGTAGCTACTCTCCAAACTACCAAGGCAAGTGGTACTTTATGATATTACTCCTATGTTTTTCAACTATGCACTAGAAATATTTTTGCTAGACTTGCATGAACATTTTGATCTATATTCTATGCTTGGGAAATCCTAGTAGTTGTAGAATTGATAGAAATTTCTAAGTTAAGATGCTTATCTATGCCATGCTTAGCCTAGCTAGTAGCAACCAAGGGTGGTTATATATATCATGTTATGATAAAATATTTCTAAGTCTTTAAACTTGTGTTTTGTTTAATAAAACAACTAAGTGAATGAAACACCTGGGAGGAATGGAAGGAATGGTTTATGTTGAGTGGTTACACAAGGCCCATTTCTATGGTTTATCTTGTGTATCTCACTTGTGGAAAGCCACCCAGTAACAAAGGGATTTGAGATGCCATATGTTAAGAAGCTTCTAGTACAGCCACTTGGCAATATGGGCTCTGCCTGGATCACATAGGTTGCAATAACTTAGCCATTTGGACAGTTGGTGGTAGTGGGATGATAGGTTGGAACGCGTCCATTTGGTCTAAGGGAAGGCTTCTGAAAGGTCCTGTCTTGGTGAAAATCAAGTCTTATGGGGAAAGTGCACAACCTCTGCAGATGGAAGAACCTAAGTACTTAGCCATGTCCCTGGTATAGGACAATTTGAGCATCAAGACATGGAAGCTATCAAGAATCTCCTCATCCCAATTTCTAAGTAAAAACTTGTGGTTGAACAAGGGTGAAGGTTCACCAATGTCTATTGGTGGTTCCTTGGAAAAGATTTTATCAAAGAAAAACTTAGTGTTTTCAACTAATAGGCAAAACCTATTTTGAGCAAAGCAAGCCTAAGCTACACTTAGTCAAAATGCATATAGTATCTAGTCTACCAATATTATTCTAAGGTATCACTTGCCAATACTATTCCAATGTATTGACCCACTGTGGCTGTAACTTGTGATGTTACAGGTTACTCTGATGGTGATTAGAGGGTTATGAGTCTACACTCAACATGCTTGCATGTGGCACATGAAGATGAAGGCTTACTTATCTTATTACATATGTGAACTCTTGTACTAGGCCTATGGCCATGGAGTTTGTAAAAGACTATGTTTGTCTCTAGAATGACTTATAATAATGACCTTTGTTTCTGTGTACTTCATCTTAAACTGTGGATGCTAGCATTGATACAGGGACTAGCATTGCAATCACAGAGATCCTTTTCCTTTATAAAGGAGGGATCTTACAGTCTTGCAGTCTGTTTGGTTATCTGTCTTAATATGTTTTTGCTATTTCACATGATTAATATTTTGCCTATTATTCTAATCATGTTTTATCTAGCATTTATTATGAGTAATTTGCTTGGTAAATTACTCTTTTACTCAATAGAGTAATCTCTCCGGTGGCGGCGCGTTGCGGAAGTGGTGGAAGAACCTAGGATCGGCGCCGTGAGGCTAATCGCTCTTATACCATGTAGAAATTATAGAACCCTAGAATATTGTGTTGTATTGCAATGACCCTTATGGGGGGTTATATAGAGTTACACAAGGTATGTGGAGACTTGGAGTACAAGATGTAGAGTCCTAGTCTATTTCTAGTCTATACACGTATACGTACTCTAACGTAGTATAGTCCTTTGGCAGGGAAATAAAGTTATTTTGCTACTACTATCTTTTATGCAGGTATCATACATACTCTCTCTTTTTGCGGGGAGGTATCATATATACTTGTGTACCAGTTGAATGTGGTTATAATCTTTGCTGCAACATTCTCCAACACAAGGAACTAACGGGCATAGCACAACGAGACTGTTATTGGGTATTGGCTCATCAGGAAGTTCATGTCCCGTATTGGGTGGTGGACATGTAGTCGGTAGCATCAGGTAAAAATGTCAAGCTTACACTATACTGAACCACAGTAACAACAAAAAAATATCCTAAGATCCCGGTTTTTCTTTGGTATACATGCAATATTGCCATGGTCACTAACGATAATTGGTAAATACTACCCGTAAAATAAGATAATCTGTCAATACGATATACATGGTGACACATATGGTGCAGTTTTTCGAGGAGGAGATCATCTTGAGAGGACGCGACCCAAACAACACAAAACCAAAACAGAGACAAAAACTCAACCATCATCCGAGATTGGAGGGGAAAACGTCGTCGGAGCTAACCCAGTTACTCCTCTAGCTTCTTTAGCCTCTTCCATCGCCGCCAACATGATGAGAAGAGAGTGCACTAGCTTTCCCCGACCATCTATCCGACAGGATACTCAATGCTGACTACTGATATGTCCAAAACGTATCTATTTTTCTGAACACTTTTGCTATTGTTTCTCCTCTAAACTTGTATGATTTGGATACAACTAACACAGACTGACGATGTTTTCATCAGAATTACCTTGGTGTCTAGTTTTTGTGCAGAAAATCAACTATCAGGAAAAATCCCGTAAAATATGCCAAAAATCCTATTTCACCAGAAGATTCACAGAGCCAGAGTACGAGACAGAGGGGAGCCTTGGGTGGCCCACACCCCCTGCTGTGCGGGTGGGACCAACCCATGCCTGGGAGGGGTGTGGCCAGCCTAGGCACCCCCTCGGCATCCCTCTTCGCCTATAAGAAGCCTCTTGACCTAAAAACCGAGGGGGTTCGTCGTTTTTTCAGAAAGAGTTCCACTGCGCCACCACCACCAGAAGTCGCGATTCAAAACCAGGAACTCCGTTCTGGCCCCTTGCCAGGACAGGGAATTTGGGGAGGATCATCGCCATCATCATCACCAACGCTTATCCATCAACCATCAATGTTTCCCTCATCCATGAGTGAGTAATTCCCCGCTGTAGGCTATGGGGATGGTAGGGATTGGATGAGTTCTATCATGTAATCGAATAAGATTGTTAGGGCATGGTGCCTAGTATCTCTATTAGTCCTATTTGACTTTGTTGCAACTTGTTGTGCTTAATGATTGTCACTAGGGCCCGAGTGCCATGAACTCAGATCTGAACTTACTATTGAATCATTATGATAGTATTGTTTGTGATTTTATCAGCAAGTTGTGTACACATATCATTGTCCGGATCCAAAGGCCCCGAAGTGACAGAAATTGGGACAACCGGAGGGGATGGCTGTGATGTGAGGATCACATGTTTTCACGGAGTGTTAATGCTTTGCTCCGGTGCTCTATTAAAAGGAGCACCTTAATTGCCAGCAATTCCCTAGAGGCCCTGCTGCAACGGGCTGGCAGGACAAAAGATGTTGTGCAAGTTCTCATTGCGAGCACGCATGACTATATATGGAGCACATGACTACGAGTGTTTAGTACTTGGATGCTTATTCTCATTTATCTGGAATCGCCCTAGATCTTGAAGTTACATGTTTAGACTCGTCCATGCAACGCCCGTTCGTCCATCCCTATGCCTACCGAGCTCATATCCTACTGTTTGCTGCTACTGTTACTATTGCTCTTGTTCTACTGCTGCTGTTGCTTTGCTATTGCTACTACAAACTTTTGCTACTCATAAACTTTTGTGAGCAAGAACTATTTCCAGGTGCAGCTGAATTGACAACTCAGTTGTTAAGGCTTGCAAGTATTCTTTGGCTCCTCTTGTGTCGAATCAATAAATTGGGTAATACTACCCTCGAAGACTATTGCGATCCCCTATACTTGTGGGTCATTAAGAATATTTTCTGGCACCATTTCCAGGGAGCATAGCTTTATTTGTAAGTTCACTTGGATCTATTATTGTTCACTGCTACTCCGTTCATCATGGGTAAGTCTCGTGATGGAAAGTTTCCTCTTTTACCATCAACTACAAGAAGATGTACGGTCGTAAACACCTCTGCTGCTCTTGATTCACCGTCTGTTATAAGTAAGTTTGTTACACCACCACCACATACTCACGTTACACACACCGCTACTACTTCTGAATCTGAAACTGCTTTTGATACTCATGATGTTACTTCTACTATGCTTGATGCGAGTGGTTCATTAGGTCATTTCCTAGATGCTTGTAGCACCCCGAGTAAAACCACTACTAGAAAATCGTCTGCATTTATATCTGTGCATCATCATCATATCTGCATGCATGTTTTAACTAAAACTATTTTTGAAAAGCCCCTCTTTGTTTTCTAGATATTCCCCATATTCATTTCAAATATAAAACCCCACTGTTTTGGATGTCTCTATTTGTCAAAACCCTATTTGTAAATGTTTTTCTTTTAAAATAAATAAATAATATTTTTATCGGGGGAGGCAGCCACAGGCCAGGCCCAAAAGCCCAGCCGCAGCCACCTACCACCCCAACCTAGTCAAACCCTAATCCCTCCCCACTCCCTCACCCAGCAGCCGCCACCCCCTGGGAAGCACTCGACGCACTCCCCCTCTCTCTCTCGCCTGGCCCCACCCACTCGCACGCACGCTCCCGCACGACCCAGACCGTCCATCCCTCCTGCCCCGCGTCTCTCTCCCTCCCGCAATCCCCGCCACCGCCAGGCGCCCACCCTCGCCCCACCTCTCCTCGTCGACCCTGCTCCTCCCCAAACCCCGTCCCTAATCTCCCGTCACTCGCGGCCTCCTCCACGCCATCCCTCGTCGCCAGGAAGTCCCCGGCCGCGCCAGCGCACCCCTCGTGGCCTCCTCTGCGCTCGCTCGTCTCGCCTCACCCTCCGCCGCCACTAGGCCCTTCCCTCTGCACTGCCTGCCGCCGGAGTTCCGCCGTCCTGCGAGTTTCTCCTGGCGCCGCTCTCGCCTTCCCTCTCCCTCGCCCGCAGAGCCGCCGCCCGTCCTCTCCTCGGTGTCCCGCCGTTGGTCGCCCACTCTCGTCTCCGACCCCGGCGCCTCCTCTGCTCGTCCCGACGGCCGCGGTTCTCCCCTCCTTCCTGTTGGCCGTCCGCCACCGGGTCTGCGTCGCCCTGCCGGCCCGAGCCTCCGATGCAGCACCTCCTCGTCGCCCTTCTTCCAGATGTCGTGATGTGCGTGGATGTCTCCACACAGAAGGTTCCCCTCTGGCCTTGTCTGATTGATCCGTGCAGCATCGAGAGAGCCCATGTTATCTCTGTTGTTTTATCCCAGTCAACTAACGTCATGCCCAGTGTTCGCGATGTTTTGTTCCGGCATTCAGTGTTGCTCGGTGGATGTCCTGATGGTGACACGATAGCGTGCTAGGGAGATGCAGTTGAACATGAAGACTGCTGTCAAGGGCTACAAGTTGGAACCCGTAAGAATTAAACCCGAGGATGCGATAAGATCTCCTTCCCGGAGTGAGTTCGAAGATCCGATGACCGAGACCATGGATGCTTGAAGATCCGAAGACCAAGACCGAACCTCGCCGAACCCCAGAACCAAGTGCGCCGAAACCCCTAAGTGTGACCCCTATCCGAGAGCCATATTTTATAAATGCCATATATCCACTTGTTGCATATTAATTAAACATGTTTGCATTCGTATTGTGGTTGTTCGGGGGCATTATGCCGACTCACCTAAATTAAAATGGAGACCATATGCGGACGAATCTAGACTAATATTAGTCCTATTTAAATTGTGCATCGAACCGATGAAATATTTTGCCTTGTTAAGACAACATTTAAATTGCGGGGTATCTAAACAACATGAACTTAATAATTAAATGTCGGGACCCGGTTCCGCTTAATATTGCCTAATTGCATCGCATCCTTGCCATAAAATGCATCATATCATGATCATGCCGGCTCTTTCGCATTAGTTGTAATTGTTGCATCGCTTGTTTTCTTTTAGTGTTTTGCTTCTTCCCGGATAGGACGATGAGATGTTGTGAGTTTCGACAAGTTCTTCGGTTATGAAACTTCGGCAATGTTTTTCAGGCGAGCATTCTCCCCCTTTCTACCTATTTTACTTTTATAGTTTTTATTTCCTCCTGTTGATCTATTGCTATCTGTGTTGCGATGCTCTAGTTTTCGTATCCGGGATATCCCTTGCAGCCTTATATTGCCTTGGACACATCCTGTTACCTGTTGTTTGGTAGATAGTTGGACTTGCGTGTCGTAGTCGCTTGCTCAAGTGCTGTTGCGTGTTGTCAAGTACCACAGGAGTATTGCCACATGTTTAATGTTGGAGATGATCATGGATTTAATTACTGTTTAATAACTAAAATTGAAAGTAGGTAAATGCAGAGACACCGGTGGGTAATAAACAATATTTGGTTTTTAACCGCTCACTGGTGTCCCGTAGGACCCCGAGTTCTTGACACCTGTTCCGAGATCGAGCGCGCTAACCACAGGTGGGGTGTGTGGGCACCCCCATCGATTAGTACCTGATTTCAAAGTACTGTACCGGGGGCCACAAGTAGTTTGGGGCTTTATTACTATCCTGTACTTATGTCATGCTTTACTGCTTTATTTACGATTGCGCGTGGAGCGCCTGTACTATTTTGGAACCAATGTGGAATATTTTCGCGGTATCGACAAGCCCAGTCACACTTTCGGGTTCCCAGTTGTTTACAGCCATTGTCACAAACCCTGGGTCCGTCTCGGAGACCGGCCGACTTCGTTGCAGGTAGCTTAGTGGGGTGGCCCCCATGTGCTTACTTTGGGTCTGGGAAACGTCGTGTCCAAAACCCCGTCGACATACCGTTGGGTGTATGTTTTGTGATCTTGTACCTACCTGATCTGACAACAAGGGTGTAGGTGCGTGTGGAAACTTTGGTGCACCCCTGCAGGGTTAAATCTTTTCGAGAAGCCGTGTCCGCGGTTATGGACGAATTGGAGCACAGTTCTCGATCATAGACAACTATAACTAAAGTTTACTGTTATAATTTGATTTGTATCCGATATGACTAGTAATTAGCTTCACTACAACGGAATGGATAAATAAAAGTACCAACAACTGCTGGGTTTGGGATATCTCATGCTAATCGTATCTGACTAGTAAGTGTTGCAACTACAATGGAATGGTTAATTAAAAGTGCCCACAGCTTATTATATCAGGACGACTATCTATACCTGACTAGTAATTGCTGCAACGATAACTGAATAAATAAAACCGCCAACTGTGTGAGTTCCTCGGTTGACTTCCTCGTTTGGTCTCGAGGGGGAAATACCAGGATGGGTATGTTTGGTGGTAGAATCAGGTTGGTTCCGAATAGGTCTTTCTTATCCCTCTCTGATAGCCGACAGTTATCTCGAGTCTCTATAGGTTGTTTAGTGCATGCTGCGCTGCCGCTCAGTCCACCATACCTATGTAGGCGAGGACCGCCGAATTCTAGTCTCGCCGTGTACTGGCCTCAATACTGACCGCTCTCTTTTTTTTCTTTGCCCTTTACCGGCACCCCTTTTGTTTTTAGCAGGTTTTGAGATCGACGTCGTTAGCAGGGTTACCCTTCCGGCTTGGCCTGGGCAGGGTTATGGACGCCATTGGTTATTCTTCAGGGCTCTTAGCTCAATTTGCATCTTGTCCGTACTCGGACGCTGTATCGTTTTCAAGGTGATTTGGATCTTTGTACTGTATATCTGTATTCTTGACTCGTTGAGTCGTTGCTGTATATATGTTTTGTGGGTTCCATCGAGGACTATTGTGTAATGATATTACTTCGTTTTCCACCCGCACGAAAGTGCCTGGTGGGCACCTTTGAATCGTTTCTATGCGGGTTTGGCGGGAAGCGCTAAAACTTGCATAAGGCCGATCCTGAGGGTGTTACAATGCTACTATGGCTGGTCTAGGAAATACTGAAACTCCTAGTGAAGACGCTATTACACCTGTTAGCTCACCTGAGTCTAGAGAGAGATACGATATTAATGATGGTTACATTGAGTTTATTGATGATTTTATTGAAGAGTGCCGAAACACACATGGTGCTAGTGCTATTAAGAGTCTCTTTGAGAGACGTACCATTATTCCTAAACTGTCCTCTGATCCTAAGTTTGCCACCTCTCCCATAGATATTAAAGATGAATATTATGATGTCTCTCTTGATTTATCCTATTTAGATATTGTTGAGAAAGAACCTTTCTGTGGGACTGAAAATGAGAATGTTGTAGCTCATATGGATGAGCTTTCCACTATGAGTGCTTTATTCTCTGATGATTTTAAGATGCGCAAGTACTTTGTTACTAAGATCTTCCCTTTTTCACTAAAAGGAGAAGCTAAGGCTTGGTTTAATAGATTACCTCCTGGTTCCATTGATAGGCCTGATTGTTTGATTGCTTCTTTTTTCCAGAAATATTTTCCTCTCAGTGCTAGACATGCTACTTTGCACGGACTTTTTGATTTTAAATAGGGAGAAGAAGAGAAATTGCCTGAGTCATGGACAAGATTCTGTGCCTTGATTCATGCACATCCTGGATGTCCATTACCTAAAATGAGCTTCTTGATATTTATTATAATGGACTAACTAATGATTCTAGGACATACCTAGATATTTTTGTTGATTGTGTTTTCAGGAAAATAACTCCTACAGATGCTGAAGAATCAATGGATGATTGGACTTCAACTGAGCTAAATACACCTGAGCCTATTACTCCTGAACTAGTTGTGCCTGAACCAGTTCCAACACCAACACCAAAGAAGAGGGGAATGATTGCATTAAATGATGAAGTGATGAAAGAAGCTAAGAAATGTCTTAAGGAGAAAGGTATTAGAGCTGAAGATGTGAATAATCTACCTCCTATAGAAGAATTATGTAAGCCAATTCCCTACTCATCTATTATTGAGGTACACTCTCTCCCCTTTGATATTCCCTATGGTAAGCCCCCTGATCAATGCTTAGAGAAACTTGACACATTTATTGTTAAATAAGGTAATTTTAATAAACAAGTTCAGAATCATTTATTGGAAAACTCTAGAGCTATTAATGAGTCGAAAGATATTGTGGAAAGAATTGCTAATGATATTAAAATGCTTTGTAAACACTTTCAAATGGTTTAAACCCAGATTGATCATCTTGCTAAGGTATAAAAGGATATGCAACGTCCGTCCATCCATCCCTATGCCTACCGCGCTCATATCCTACGGTTTGCTGCTACTGTTACTATTGCTCTTGTTCTACTGCTGATGTTGCTTTGCTGTTGCTACTACAAACTGTTGCTATTGATAAAATTCTATGAGCAAGAACTATTTTCAGATGCAGCTAAATTGACAACTCAGTTGTTAAGGCTTGCAAGTATTCTTTGGCTCCCCTTATGTCAAATCAATAAATTCGGTAATACTACCCTCGAAGACTGTTGCGATCCTCTATACTTGTGGGTCATCAACTACTATCAGCTACATAGACTGGTTTCAATATTCGCATGTATTTTAGACAATTTATAGCCAAAAATCAATCAAATCACATGTTCCACACAACAGTATATGAGATCCTTCAAAATAAAAATAAGATTTAAACCATAACAGCTAATGATGACATATGCATTAATTCATACAAATTGTTTGTTCATATGTTCTCAACTCACATATCAGATTTACAAATGACAAGTTTACAAAATGATAGCTAACTGATTACCACATAATCAATTCTACAAAATGATTGCCACATTACCAGGTTTACAACATGGTAGCAAAAATCCATTCAATCAGATATGATTTTACTCCATTATAAGACATCATGTTGATATGAAATCGACATCTACTTGGTGGACTATGACACAAGTTATGCATGATAATTCATATTTGAGTTTACACATACACAAACACATAAAAACAAATAATTGGCCATTGTTTCACTTAGAGAAAAATTGTCGTGAGAATGACCACGGCAGATGCTGCAATCGGCAGCGAGTAGTAGAACGAAGGGCAAGGGCGGCTAGCCATCTGCGGTGCGAGATGAGGGCAGAGACACAGGGTTTTACCCAGGTTCGGCCCCCCGGAGGGTAAAGACCTACTCCTGCTAGATTGTATTATGATGGAGGTACAATGGGGCGAGCTCGACGGCTAGGCGGCGAGTCGCTTGGGTGGATGATGGAACGTACGTTTACACGCCCTGTAGAAAGGTTTATATAGACTCACCCTCCCCTAGGGTTTACATATCTCAACCGAATCAGTTAAGGTTTCGGTACTTTAGGTTAAACGAGTACCGAAACCTTAACTGATTCGGTTGAGATATGTAAACCCTAGGGGAGGGTGAGTCTATATAAACCTCCCTACAGGGCGTGTAAACGTACGTTCCATCATTCACCCAAGCGACTCGCCGCCTAGCCGTCGAGCTCGCCCCATTGTACCTCCATCATAATACAATCTAGCAGGAGTAGGTCTTTACCCTCCGGGGGGCCGAACCTGGGTAAAACCCTGTGTCTCCGCCCTCATCTCGCACCGTAGATGGCTGGCCGCCCTTGCCCTTCGTTCTACTACTCGCTGCCGATTGCAGCATCTGCCGTGATCATTCCCACGACAGAAATACATGTAGTAAAACTTTGAATATATGTGCAAGTAAGCGCTAAATTGGCCATACAACCAACACAGATGGTAGACAAAATAGTATCTTGTATAAATAGTAGCTCCATTTTACCAATAATTGTTCAGATTGATTTTATAGCATCGTGTGTAAATAGTACTACAACCTATTTGAAAAGATGTATATCATCTTGCATAAATAGTATCACAAGTTTAGTGAGTCAAAAGTAGAAGACTTTCACTAGTTCGAGGCACCTTAACTCAGCCTGGTGTAGTGGTGCCACAACCTACCAAGGACCAACTACAGTTCAACAGTCATACGCAGTGCAGGGCTCAACCGTGCCATCTCAACTAGGTTGAGGTGTACTAGATAGTCCAGCTCTACCCCTAGTTGCTCATATAGCTCCTTCACTGTCTTCACCGCCGCCAACATGATGAGAAGAGAGTACAGTACCATACCACAACACAATATCTCCGACATTCAAGTTGGTCGGGAAAGCTGCTGTCATCGACAAAAAGTTAGTCAAGAATCAGTTTTGCTACCGAATTTGTCAGTCACCATAAATCCAATCGGCAAAGGTCTTTCCCGACCAATATATATTTTCGGACCGACGGTCCAACACTGCTATTCAAGCATTCCCAGCCGACATTTCGTTCTTGGACGACGTTTCTTTGTCGACCAACTTTCTGATGGGATGCCATGAACCTTTTCCATCAAACCATCGGTCGGCTACGTTTTGCCAACTGATGTCTGTAAAAATAGTCATCTTTATCCACATTTAAATCTAAATTTATGTCAAGTAATTGACTAAATAACTCTCTAACTTTGGTACTAACGATTAAGTATTGCAAAGATGTAAATTTTTTTGTATTTTTTTTATGATGCGGGAAATCACACTTTAATGACGAAATCAGGAGCAATTATGAAATATTAAGACGTTTCCAACACATTCAAATCAACTGGGGTCGAAAAGCTGCCTCCAGGAGTGTTAACAACCGCTGGTACGGGCAAGACCCTGGCACCGCCTTCTCCAGGTAAAACACAACAAGTTATGTGAAAGGCTCCATATACTTCAAGACTCTAGCTGCCACGCAGAGAGCCATCATTTTCAAATTGCATCAAAAACACGTCGAGAAAGATCCACCACTTCACCACCACCATAGTTCATCATCTCCATCTCCAATCCCTTTCATAGACATAGCCATAAGTTTGTATTTGAGATCTCCATGTGATTGCCGACTATTATAAGAATATTTGATTTTAATCTAAGTAATTCTACATTGTTTTCTATACTTAATATTTTGGCCATGGAGCATATTATCGCATCCTCCTTTCATGTACCCCCTTATAAACCTAAAAAACTTGGGTATCCAGAGGCTCGGAGCTTTTCGTGAAACAGAGTGTAGCCACATCCATGATCTTTGTTTTGAGAGCCACATTGGTTCTGCTCTCCACTCCGGAGAGAGGGATTTCAACGCCCCCTTCATCACCATCATCACCAACGTCGTCCCCAACAACCATGTGCTAACTATTCATCATCATGTGTGAGTAGTTCTCTGTAGTCATGTGAGGTGGGTGGGGATTGGATGAGATTGATCGTGTAATCATCCATATGTATCGAGATTTTAGGTCTTTATCTTAAGTATATTCTTGTATGAGTGTTGATGCACCATTGCTATGTTTAATGCTTGTTACTAGGGCCCGAGTGATATGATTTCTGTACTAAAATTTTATTGCCCAGATCATATATTTGAGTTTGGTATTTATCTGCAAGATGTATTGCCTATTATTATGGTGAACCTACGAACCCTAAAGTAACAGTTAGGAAAAACTAGGGAAATATATGATAGTTCGAGGATATTGTGTGTTCATGGACCGTTAATGCATTGTTCCAGGCTATTCGAAAGGATAGACCTTAATTACCTATAGTTCCAAGTTGTCCCTGGTGAAATGGGCAAGTAGGACAATAGATGTTATGCAAATTCTCTTGGTTAGTATGCATAAATATGTTTGAAACACACATGGACGGAGCCAAGGGGGGACGAGCGGGGGCGAGACCCCCCCTGACGATTTAATTTTCTCCCGATAGCGATGAGGGAGATCGCTAATCTCTCCTATGGGGACTAAGTTCGCTCCCCCTGTCAGCCTATAAGTCACGTGAAGTTTAGCCCTCCAAGGTCTGTCAAACCCATCTACTGCTAAGCGCCCACCTGCAACCATGCACAGACCCACCCAATGTATTAGCACAACATTAGTACGAGGCCCAAAACAACCGTGGTTGGAATCTATAAATCCATATGGAGAACACACGTCACACACATAGATCAGATCGCATTTTGGCGTTTCGATTTATGTTGAGTTGGGCGAGCCTAGCTATATGATGGCTGTCGGTGAGGGCTTGAATTGAAGCCGATCTAGTCTAGATGTTGACAGACGAGAAGGGGACAGCAATCCATAGCTAGGATGGGTGTCGGGCCATCCGGGATTGAGCATGAGCGACGGCGAGGTGAGGAAGAAAGGTACTTTAATCGATTCTGTAATTTTGATTGTGTCTTTGTTTAGTTCTTTGATCATCTCTCAATACTACTCCCTCCGACTTATATTAATTGACTCACATTTGTCTAAATTTGGATGAATCTAGACATTATTTAGGATATATGTTCATTCAAATTTTAATAAATCCAAGTCAATTAATATGGATTGGAGGGAGTAGATTAATTTGTGCCTCAAATATTAATTATATTTTTTATTACCTACATGACTACATGAGCTTGTGTAGACATAAAGAGGAAGGAATGACTTATAGTATTACATAATAATTGATAGTCCGAAAAGGAAATTGGTACGATAACCAATTTAGAATGATATTGCTACGATTTGATATATATATATATATATATATATATATATATATATATATATATATATTCTATAGTGACACTTCATATATTAGGGTGTTTTATCTCCACATTTTTTTCCTAAACGGCATGCATTATTTACATGTGTCAAGAAAAAAACTTGACATACGGTATTTAGCCTCTTCGCCAGTTTGCCCCCCTCATGACAAAATCCTGGCTCCGTCCCTGGGAACACATACCTACACACAACTGAATTAGAGATGAATGCCATGTTATTTGGATTACATTATATGGTTAATATCATTCATGCAACACCCTGCTATAAACTCATGCCTATGCTTTTAGCCACTAAAAGTTGCAAGTTACTACTTTCAGTAAAAACTGGAAATCTGCTACTATTGTTCACTGTTTGTTTTACTGTTTTGATTCAACTACTATAATCACCACTTGCTTCATGACTATATTGATACACATGTGTGGTTGAGGGTGATGTCTCAATTGCTAAAGTCTTATTGATATTCTTGTATTCCCCTTAAGTCAAACAATAAATTTGGGTAATACTTCCCATCAAAAAATTTGGTGATCCCCTATACTTGTGGGAATCAATGACGGCCCAGGAGAAATGGGTGGCCACCCAACTAGAGAAGCTCGCTGCTGGAGGAGAGGTGGCCTTGGCGAGGGTGCTCAACTCTCCCTCCCCCATTTGCGCGATTCTTTGGGCAACTAGGGGGCAAAGTCCGTGACCGCGATGGCCTCTTCTTCATCGGTGGTTGCATCTTATTCATCGGTGGCCGCATCTGTGGACAAAGGGGCGGGAAAGGCCCCTACATTCGTCGTGCTAACACTTGATGACTTGACCTGAGGTTTTACGCCTTTGCCGCCGACCCCAACCCTCACGGCCGGCTTGTCGTCTCCCACTCTGGTGCCACCTGCAGCTACTCCAGGATCATCCACGGCGGCCGATTGTCCACTGTAAGTTCTGGATCTTCCTAGATTCATTTAGCAGCTAGGGTTTGCGCGACTAGAGTGCACAAATCGAAGAGAAATATAGGATTAGTTGACGATTAGGGATTCAGTCGACCAAGTTAGGATTTGATAGCGGTTGGGAATTGAAATTGGGTGTTTTCTTTTCAGTTGCTATTTAGGGATTTGGTTGCATGCATTCAAAATTAAGGATTCGAGTTAGCGAAATGCCCCAAATTGGGGATGTGAGTACTACTTGGCATGTGCATTGTAGTACTTCGTATGTACTTTATTCATGTGCATTGTCCTATTTAGGAAAGTTTGTGAGTAATGTTTGTTCATGTGTATTTTTTTCATGTGCATTGCCCCATTTGGTTGTGATTGCTACTTGTTCATGTGCATTGTAGTACTTCATGTGAACTTCCATTCATGCGCATTGCCCCATTTGGGAAATTTTGCGATTACTACTTGTTCATGTGCATTGTAGTACTTCATGTTAACTTTCATTCATGTGCATTGCCCAATTTGGGAAATTTTAGTAGCATTGCTCAATTTGGGAATGCTTCATATGTTATGGCTCATCTTTTTTTTGCTTCCTATCAAGGTTCTGAAGCTAGACCGTGATACGGTTGGGAGGAGCTGGCATACCCATCGGGGTATCAGGAAGTGCTCTGTGTCAACCGCTGGGCTCGGGCAATAAAGCCAATGGTGCCCGGTAGGCTGGCCAACTCGCATGGCCGCCAGCCCAAGCTTGGACACTACCCTGGGGCCGAGGTCCCTTGCCGGTTCATCATCCAGCTGGAGGAGGCTGACCTCCACATGTTGATGATACCGCCGGCGTTCCAGAAGGTCCTGCGAGACTGGATCAGGATCCCATGCCCCACGACGTGCTGGTGTCAGCCTGCCGCTGGTGCGATGAATGGGTGCAGGTGGACTGGTTTGGTGGCTAGGTGGCGTTGAGGAAGAACTGGCCTGAGCTGGTCTACAAATACGACCCACAGTGCGACAATGTTCTGGAATTCAAGCTCAAGGCATCCTTCGTCAAGGTTATGATCTACAAGGTCAGCTCCTCCAGCGCCAGGCAGTACACCTTCTATGACCATGGCTAGACGACAACCAAGTGTTCAGTTGTGTTAAGTTAGCTACGCAAGTATCTAAGTATGTTGTTGTAGTTAGTGATGCTGAACCTATGATGGTGAAACTTCTTTGATGGCTTTTGATCCCTGGTAGTTCAGGGGCATGTGATGCCCCTGCTGATGGTTCTTTTGATCAAGAGTGTTAGTAAGAACCCTTTATTGTGGCTTGCAGGTGTCTTGAACCTGCTGAGTAAGTATTAACTAGTTATGTCCTAATCTTGTGTAACGTGTGTGCTGTGTCTAATATGTGTGTTTTATTGTCAAATT
This sequence comes from Avena sativa, assembly GCA_916181665.1. Taxonomy (NCBI): domain Eukaryota; kingdom Viridiplantae; phylum Streptophyta; class Magnoliopsida; order Poales; family Poaceae; genus Avena; species Avena sativa. Next base: position 415,505,163 of record OV702282.1, read on the forward strand.
TGGTAGTAAGATCATCCACTTTGAAATCCTATCTGATATAAGATGCAAAGCAAAGTACCAAACACCTGCAAATTGCATCAACCGGAAAATAAAGCACAAATGCTTGCAAGCAAACAACTTGCACGGAACCTAAATATTGGAAGCCAAACGAAATGTCAATCCTAGCCCAAGCCTAATCTCACTTGATGCGGCATCCAACGGGCAACTACCAAAACCGAAAAATTTGAGCCCGACCAAACAAACACCGCATGCAGCCCTTGATGAAAGCAGAAGTGATGTACGCCAATTATGAGACCGCAGGCTAGTTGAAGAAGGACGCACGTGCACGCCATACGTGCATATGCATAACGTGCGAGCGTGGAGCGAGAAACCGGTGTGCATCTCTCTCTCTCGCAGTCTCGCTCACTGCCCGCCTGCCGGTCCATTTCGCTGACCAAACCCATCGAGTCGAGCTTACGATGACTGCAGCTGGCACGTGTGCATGGAAATCAGTGTCAGCTGCATGCATGCATGCATGCCTGCCTGCCTGGGAGCCGAACCATGATGGATGTGGGATATCGACTGTTCCTGCTGCGGTTGAGAGCGTAATGAATGGAGATCGGGCGCACGTCAGATTCAACCCGAGGGATCGAGTGAGCGAGTCTACTTCGGGGGTGTTAGCTAGGGTACGTACGGTACTCATCGCCCTCACACCGATCGACCCCTCTCTGTCGCGCGCTGTTCCCGTACGTTTTTCTTCTCGGATCGAACATTAACCCAACAAGTTGGCCGAGAACGCACCATGGTAGGAAAAAGTTGGCGTGGCGCCGGCCGACCCATGACTAGCTAGGACTAGCAGCAGCTAGAGTACGTACCTGCTGCTAGACGGACTAGGCCAGCGACATCCTCACACGCCATCGTAACGTTGCAAGCTACTGTAGTTGTTTGTCAGCGCGTTGCAAGCTAGCTAGCTCGCGCAACCCATACCTTTACCTGTCAATTGGTATAATCTTTCTCATATTTGTCACCCGATAGGATAATAAATGGGTACCTGTGTATAAAAATCTACACATTATAAACAGTAGCCAAAGTTAGAATAGAGACGTTCATAGTCTAGCAGTAACCGGCCTTAGTAGTAACTCATGAAGTTGCGATGGATAAGAAAAATACGAGAACAATATAGATCACTCGGGACTGAGAAAAATACAGATCACTCGAGAATCGGGACCTGATCACATAAAGAAGATATGAACGGCGGCGATAGTCACTTGGTGGGACGCGAGGTGATCCAAAATAATCTATGAACGTAGCTCGGTCATTGCATGATTATAAAAGAATTAGGAGTACATTAGAATAGTACAGAGGTTTCACTTGTCAAATTTTGGACGGGTATATGGGTATCGCATGTATGGGTTATAATTTTTTATTACATACCCATACTCCTAATGGGTTTTTACCCACGGATACGCGGGTCATGGGTATCCATTGCCATCCTAGTCGGACCGGCCGGTCGGTCTCGGCAAACCGACGTATCTGGATTCGCCTCGCCGGCCGTGGCCGGTTTCCTCCTGACTGACGCTCCATTATCTCTCTCTAGATGCAGCTCGCGCGACGCCTGGACTGGACTGGACACAGTCCGTCGATCGACCTCACCCGATATATCTAGAGACCTTGCAACTCTGATCACCCTCGCTTTCTGACTTTCTTTGTGTGCACCTCAATCCCTCTAGCTCTGTAACCGTCGGTCGTCGGAGTGAGTGTGATGGATAGACGCAGAGAGAGAGAGAGAGAGGGACCTGCAGCTGTTCCGGTCGATACGTTCGTTCCTCCGTGCACGCCTTATTAGCCCAATTTTCCTCTGAGATCGATCGACATCGACACGCATATATATGCATACGTACGTGCACGATTATCCAGCATTGTGGCCGGCCGGGGCATGCATGGTGAGCAAAGAGTCCACGCCGACGTACGTACGCGATCGAGCTGCTCTCGTCGGTCGTAGCTCTAAGGCGCGCGCGGAGGAGGAAGCCGCCACGTACGCAACGAACGTATACGACGCGGCCAGTTTCCCATGTGCTTTTTACGTGGGATCGTCGATCGAGTATGCCTAGAGGCAGCCCACTTAATTACACTGCCTAGTTTAACGCTAACACATCGTAATTAATAACGTTACATAAGGATGGCAATTAATGGGCAGGTATACCATACCTATACTCCTGTAGTTGTAGTCAATGAGTATAAAATTTTACTCATACACGTATCTATTGGTATAAAATTTTACCCGTATCCATACCCGACGGATACTCATACCCATTAGATACCCATTATGTTGAGTACATAAGTTATTCATAATTTTACATTCATCGTATTTTGTTATTCATAAGTTATTCATAATTTTACATAAGATACTCAATAATAATAGGTAAACACACCGTATTTTGTTCTATTTTATTTATGTCCGCGGCGACCGAACGAGTGTGATCTTCGAGTACGAAAAAAAATCATACGTAGTACTAGGAGCATCACCGAGATTAATGAGATAGAGAGTGTGCGTGTGGGCTCATCGATAGGGATGGCGGGCACGTCGGGCGTGGGTCGTTTTCCTCTGGCTTTTCGACCAGTAGCTTCGAATTCTTGTTTCGCGTCGCCACCAACGCCAACCAACGAACCTCAAAGGCGCCCGGTCGTGGGGGCGAGGAGGAGGCCATGTACACAGGCCACGGCATCATTAAATTCTGGAGTTAATCGGCATGGATCATGTAGTACCATCGCCTTGCTACGGCCTTTATTCGTGCACGTCGTACGAGCTAACTTAGCTAGGTACGCATTCTCTTGTTCAATTTGTCAACCTGACTTGTTGGATTAATTGGTTGATCGATGATTGATCTGGTTGGGTTTGCGATTCAATACGTCTGTGTGGTCCTTAATTAGTACTCCTTTCTTCACACTGATAAATTATTTTGACAGGCAAAACACTTTGGATGAAAATTCTGGAGTATAGGAAGCCTTTGCTAACGCTAAGAAATTATATTTATGCATGTCAAATGAAACTTACTCCGTATGTTTACTAATAAGAAGTTTCAGCAAACTAACTAAAACTTCTTGTATTACTCATTATAAGAGGAAATACATCCAACTTCTAAAATATTTTTTTTGACAGACAAAACACTTTAGATGAAAATGTTCCACCACACATAAAGCACATTCACATACTTTAACTAAAATATTCCTACATACCGGCTTAAAGCTAAAAGGTAACTAAAAATAAGCAATGCTAAATCAAATAAGATACAAAATGTAAACATAAAATATAAAAAGAAAGTTTAATAAAAATAGGAAAATAAAAATAAAAAGGTTGTAGTGCCAGCTCATGAGAGACAAGGGTATGCACACTGGCATCAAATCGATGTTAGGAAAACTAGGATGACATCTTATGTCGGTAGGCACTTTGAGATGGGCTGCATTTAGGATGGCCCATTAACATGTAAGGTTGCTATTTATCTATTTATTTATAAATCATGAAATTCACTATTTTTTAATTATTATTTTCTTTTTTTAGTTGATCATGAGAAACAAAATCTTCATAAAGTTCAAAATTAAGTGTTCATGAAGGTCAGACAAAATGCTCATTAGGTTTAAAATAATTATTCATGCGGCTCAAGATAAATGCTCGTGCCATTCAAAAAAAATTCAAATTATTAAAGAAATAAGAAAGAAACAGGGAAGAACGAAGATTCATGGGTATATATGATTTAGACTCAAATTATATATTACAAGGATTCCTAGCGCACATTAGAATGCGAATTAGCTTAATTCCCATTCAAATGACATCATCCACGTTCAAAAAATGGTTACAACCATGGTTTAACTGGGAAAATAGTTTAAGATGAAAAAGGTTTGTTTGCAAGAAGTACGTAATATATATATGTATCTTCAGTTGCAAGCATAGTACAACTAAAAAATTGGCAATTGCAACCATTGTGCACTTGACCAACATGAATATCAGCATTAACATCCAGCAATGAGTAGATTGAGCTCCAAACTAATTCGAATGGGAATTGGCAAAAAGAATGATAGCGTAAACGTGTCGACACCGAAATGAGAAACTCCTAGATATTGATGCCTCTTTTACCTCATGGATGTAAATCTGCAGCAATATCAGCTATGGCGCACATGATCTAATAAACACGAGAGATATAGTAGAAAGAGATAGAATGCATGTGCATTCGACTTCTCAAAGAAAAAGAAAAATGAGGTTCGAGTTCATGTTCAGATTCTTATGAAATGAAAAACATCGGATTGTACTCACTAGGAATTTGATTCCTATGATCCAACGGGATTTCATACATGAAAATTTCAGTGGATTGAAATCATCTAATTTATTGATGAAATCCTGTCGATTTTGTAGATAAGCCACAGACAAGTAGTCCGGCATGTACAGAATTCATGTATTTAAAATTTTGTAGAAATTACTGTAAAAAACCCATAGAAATTGCCGGACATGACATCTCAATCCTTTTTACGTTCTCAGAACCCTGCGATCCAAAGAGACCTTCAGTGCAGATGTATTTAGTTTTGTGTCTTCCAGCCGATCTGTTTGGGCGATGGAGCTGATCGACATGGCTGGATCACTTCTTGGATCTAGATGGCGTGGAATATAATTGGCCATGTCAACGTGAACCCAAGCCCGTGGATCTCTCTGTCTCTCTAGCTAGTAGCTAGCTGTAGCTGGGCCCGTCGATTTCGCCCGATCGAGCGAGGTAGCGACTCTGAATCTATGATGTATTATTGTTACCAGTAGTAATCACGCTTACTCTCTCTCTCTCTCTCTCTCTCTCTCTCTCTCTCTCTCTCTCTCTCTCCCTTGCTTAGTATGATCTCGATCTCTCTCACTCGCTGTCAGTAGCTGTCACTACATTGGTCATCACTCATTAGAGCGAGTGAGATAGATAGAGAGGTATGCAGATGGAGACTGATCCCCGGTCTCTTCTCCATTGAGACCCTGCTGCTAGGTGAGCAAAGTGTCCACGCCGACGTACGTAAGTGACCTGATAATCGCAGCTGGTGTAGCACGGCGGCGTGGCCCTCATCCGTCAGTCGCCGGTGCCGGCGTCATCAGGGCCCACGGATACAAAAATTGAATCGTACAACGGTATTTTTTTATGATAGCCATCATCAACCTCTTTGTTTGTCTTACAAGAAATGATTAATTGCACGTGTTATCCCCACAAGTTATTCTTTCATGGCCATGCTTTTAGCATTGGGCACCGAGTAAATTGCAAAAGACCATCATAATTGTCGCAAATTCGTCAAACATCCACCAAAATACATGTTTTCTGGTGTTTTTTTCTAAAGGATTGATAACACCCACCAGCACCAACATCAACATCAACATAAAGGTAGCTGCAACAAAAAGCTCCATGAGCAGCATCTTTTCCATTGACACACAGCTTAACAAAGAGTAAATGGCATCGAGAGTCGTCACATATCTTGTTTCGCGTGTGCACTTAAGTCACATAACTTGCAAATTAAACTAACAAGTCACACAACTTGTAAACTTGTGCACCCGTGGTTACAAAGTCGGTCAACTGGATAGTTTTTTACCAAAACCAGTCATAGACAGAATAAACTTGACCTTGTTTTTTGAAAAAAGGCATTTATAAGACTCAAAAAATCTGATAGAAAATTACGCACAAATATTTATAGATTCCTAAGGTACTCAAAATATTTCAGACAACAATACTTTTTATTTTGCGAAATATAAAAAAGACAAATCGCTGACAGTAATACGTGGTTTTTTATACGATATATAGCTAGGAAATTCTTTTTTTAGCCCAAAATAAAACGAGTTTTTTCACCGAAACTTGCCACAGTTATTCATCCCACACATATGTATTCCCGAAATAAATTTTGGATTTTTTGAAATGAAAAGGTACAAATTTCGATTTTTTTTAAATACCAAGCTCGGGAGGTACAAATCCTCTCTCATGCTCATGATGCATACTTAGTATTTGATAACAAAATACGTTTATTCTAAGATATACAAATTTACAAATGTATGATGTATTATAGATCCACATATTTGTTACTTATTATGCGTACATTACTGAAATTTGTACCTGTATATATTCCCTCTATTATTTAATCATGGTTATAATACTTTTACCTCGAGTTAAATGTCTATAAGGTAGGCCAAGTCTACAGAAAAACATGCTAAGATCTAGTCTTATCTATATAGGGTGAAAAATTGTTCTATAAAATCATGAGAGGTTATTATAAAATTTTAGTCTACCTATGACCGGTTTTGGTCAAAAACGATTCAGTTGACGGTTTTGTGAACCACGGGTGCACGGATTCGCAAGTTATATGATTTGTTAGTTCAGCTTGCAAGTTCTGTGATTTAAGTGCACATGCAAAACAAGTTGTATAACTCTCGGTGCAATTTACTTCTAAACAAAACCTGCTCCCGGAGTCGCCCATTTAGCATTGGACGTGTGTGTGTTTGGCATTATTTTCATGAGCACCCTAACGTTGGATGTAATCAAAATCACTTAGTGTTATTGTCGACACTCTTGGATGTAAGACAAGAAATTAAAATCTTGTGAATCTGATTTTTTCGAGTAGTGCTGGCCCTGCCGTGCGACGAGATCGTATTTCGTACCAGCTGCCGAATCTCTCTGTCCTGCTGTCTCTGAAATACATGGAGAAATTAAAACCGAACCATATCTCGCCATTAGTTTAGGGCACACCGGCACAAGCGCGTCCTGCCTGGCTGACTGCCTGCTTGCAGAGGATCTCGGTGACATCTGACCATATCTGACACATGGTGAAGTAGAAGTGGTGTACGCCGATTATGACTCCCGGTGCAATAATGTACACATGGTGAAGTAGTATATTTTTCTTCTTTTCAATTCAAATCCTGCATTAGCAAATATGGACGTAAAAGTTGGCCGAAAACGCACCATGGCTGGTAAAGTTGGCCGAAGTACTATGTAGAAGTGATGTACGCCAATTCAAATCCCGCTTTTCTACTCGGATCGAACATGAACCAACAAGTTGGCCGAAAACGCACCATGCATGGCAGGTAAAGTTGGCGTGTCGTCGGCCGACCCATGACACTAGACCAGCAACATGCATGGCTCACACGCCAACCGTGCGTAAACGAGGTGCTGGTGATGGATCATCAAACATTGCTAACTAATAGTACTTTCTTCTATCCATATTACTTGTCACTAAAATGGATGTATCTAGACATGTTTTAATGCTAGATACATCTGATAAGTAATATGGATTGGAGGGAGTACTATATTCGTTCCACGATGTAAGCCCTTTTAGTAAGCTAGGGTGTAATAGCTAGGTGTGCGCGGAGATGCACGCGCAGCAGCAGCTACTAGTACTCCCTCCGTTTCAAAATATAAGATGTTTTAGGTTTGTGAAGAAAATAAATCTAGACTTATTTTAGTATATAGGTTCACTCAACTTTGCGATGAATCTACATACTAAAAAAGTGTCTAGATTCATCTTCTTCACGAACCTAAAATATCTTATATTTTAAAACAGAGGGAGTAGTTGTCAGTGCGTTGCTAGCTAGCTCGAGCAACTTAATTAGCCTGTCCAACAACAATGTCAATCTGAATCAAGAAATCTGAATTTTCCGGTGGCCGGTTTCCTCCTGGCTGGTGATATATCTGCATGGCCGGCAATTGGCCATGTCGACCTGAACGTCGGTCCATCTCTCTCTCTAGATGCACCTGGACTCGCCCATCGATCGATCTCACCCGATCGATATATCAAGACACACCTAGCAACTCCGATCTGATGTACTCCCTCCGTCCTAAAATAGATGTCTCAGATTTGTCAAAATTTAGATAAATCTAAACACTATTTAGTACGTAGATTCATCCAAAATTTGAAAAACCTAAGACATCTATTCTTGGACGGAGGGAGTAATACAAGTGTGTTACTACCAGTGCAAATGATCACCCTCACTTTCTGACTTTGTGTGCATCTCACAATCTCTCTCTGTAACCGTCGATCACCAGAGTGAGTGGGAGGGATAGAGGCAGCTGCGTGCAGAGAGGGACCTGCAGCTCTTCCGGTCGATAGATTTACTTGCCCAATTTTCCTCTGACATCGACATATGCCTAGCTAGGTACGTACGTGCAGGATTATCCAACATAGTGGAGGCGTGCGCGCGGCCGGTGCATGCATGCATGGTGAGCAAGAGTCCACGTACGCCGACGTACGTACGCGACCTAACTGCAGGCGCGGTTCCATGCATGCATGGACGAGGAAGCTAGCTAGCCGCCACGCGTACGCACGTGTACGACCCGGGCAGGTTTTTTCCATGTGTTTTTTACACGTACGTGGGATCGATCGAGCATAGCGCACTTACACAGTTTAACGCAACACATCGTAGACGTAACGTACATATATACGGCGCCCGAGGGGCGAGAGAAAATTTCGTTGTCCACGGCGGCCGGGGCCACCACTAGCTAGCTGCGATAACGCTGCAGCTGCACCATCTCCAAGCTTGTGGGCGTGTTACAAACTCGATCCCTACGTCTCAAAATATAAAATATTTTAGATTTTTTTTTAAATGCATGTATCAATATATTTTTAATGTGTAGATTCAAAGCAAAATGAGTGAATTTACATATGAAAAGATGTCCAGATACATGTGTTTCAGAAAAAAAAATTAAAACATCTTATATTTTGGAAAGAAGATAGTATGTTTTAGGATAAAAGACATTTTAAAGATGATTTTAGTCAATTAGTAAAATATTATATACTCCCTCTGTTCGGAAATATAAGACGTTTTAGCTTTGTGAATCGAACGTATCTAGACGTCTTTTAGTGTATAGGTTCGTAGAGGTTCGGAGTGAACCTATACCCTAAAAGGTGTCTAGATACATTCGTTTCACAAAACTAGAATGTCTTATATTTTAGAACGGAGGGAGTATTAAGTAATGGACGTAGTACAGCATACTCTCATCATAATTTAAAAAGTTTATATCATAAACATGCACAGATAGCTTAATTTGTAGAAGATAATCCAGCGCGGCAATGTGGCTCAGGTTTCGGTGATGGGTCGTGTCTAGCAACTTTGTCACGTGGCAGCGAGAAAATAAGAGTTGTCACATACAGTAGTATGTGCTTAAAGATCCAACGGATGCCGATGCGTTCGTTCTATGGGACAAAGATCTTAACGTTTGCTCGATAAAACATTCTTTATAATTAGTTTGTTCGCTAAATATCAAAAGAAGCACCGTATTCTGTTATGTTTTATGTCTATGCCGACCAAACGGGCCGGTGTGATCTTTAAGTACAAAATAGATCGTACGTAGTATTAGGAGCATCACTGTCACTGAGATTATTGATGAGAGAGAAAGAGAGTGGGATCATCGATAGGGATGGCACGGCGGGCGAAGGTCGTTTTCATCTAGCTTTTCAACCAGCAGCTTCGAATTCTTGTTTCACGTCGCCACCAACGCCGACCAGCGCCCAATCAAACCAACCCCAAAAGCGGGCATGGCCGCGTGGGGGCGAGGAGGAGGCCATGTTCACAGGGCCACCTACGACATCATTAAATTCCGGAGTTAATCGGCATGGTCCATGTACAATTGCCTTGCTACGGCCTTTATTCGTGCACGTCGCAGGACCTAAGCTAGCTAGCTAGGCACGCATTCTGTTGTTCAATTTGTAAACCTGCGTAGTACGTACATTGACTTGTTTGATTAATTGGTCGATTGATGATTGATATATACTCCATTGATCTGGTTGGGTTTGCGTTAAATACTTTGGTGTGGTCAGAAGCCTTTTTGGTGGATTTGTCAATCGAGGGCCTTTCTTCACACTAAGAAATTATTTATACATGTCAAATAAAACATACTCCCTCCTTTACTAATACGCGACATTTTAGCTAACCGGCTAAAACTTCTTTATTACTGAATATAGGGCGTATATCCGACTTCTAAAATATTCTTTTGACAGGCAAAACACTTTAGATGAAAATGTTCCACCATGCATAAAGTATATTCACGTAATTCAAATAAAATATTCATACATACTGACTTAAAGCTAAAAAGGTAACTAAACATAAGTAATTAAGATATTAAAGGTATAAATAAAAACGAAAAGGTAAAATAGGAAAATAGAAAAATAGAAAAAAAAAGGTTGTACCTAATAGGTCAGCTCATGAGAGACAAGGAGCATGCACACTGGCATCAAATCGGTGATATGAAAACATGGGATGCTATTATTTGACATCTTATGCCGGTAGGGACTTCAATATGGGCCGCATTTGGGATGGCCCATGTTATAAGATTGTTATTTATCTATTTATTTACAAATCATGAAATTCATTGTTTTTAATTAGTACTTTTTGCTTTCTTAAGTTGACCGGGAGAAAGAAAATCTTCATAAAGTTTAAATAATTTTTCATGCAGGTTAAACAAAATGCTCATTAGGTTTAAAATAGTTGTTCATTTGGCTAGGTATAAATGCTTGTGCGGTTCGAAAAAATCATATATTAATTTTTTTCAAATGATTAAAGAAATAAGAAAGAAACAGGGAAGAAAGAAGATTCATGGGTCTATATGATTCAGACTAATATTATATATTACAAGGGCTACCTAGCGCGCATTCAAATGAGAATTAGCTTAATTCCCATTCGAATGACACCATACACATTCAGAAAACGTTTGCAACCATGGTTTAACTGAAAAAATAGTTTAATGAAAAAAGTTTGTTTGCAACTGCAACAAGTATGTACCTTATGTTTTTTCAGTTGCAAGCATAGTACAGCTCAAAAAAGTCAATTGCAACCATTGCACACTTAACCAACACATGAATATCCATGTTAACATCCAGCGAGTAAGGAGTTGATTGAGCTCCAAACTAATTCGAATGGGAACTAGCAAAAATAATTCATAAACGTGTCGACATTGAATGAGAAACTCCTAGACCTTGATGCCTCTTTTACCTCACGAATGCAACTATGGCGTACATGATATAAACACGTGAATGATACATGATTGAGGAAATAAATATGGTAGAAAGAGATAGAATGCAAGTGCGTTGGACTTTTTCAAAGAAATAGCAAAATGAGGATCAAGTTCATGTTGAGAGACATAGAATTGTACGCCATAGGAATTTGATGACCTCCTTCCGGCCGATCTGTTTGGGCGATGGAGCTGATCGACAACCTGATATGGCTGGATCGCTCTTGGATCTAGATGGCCTGCAATATAATTGGCCATTTCAATGTGAACCGAAGCCCATGGATCTCTCTGTCTCTCTCGCTAGCTACAGCTGGGCCCGTCGACTTCACCCGATCGAGCGAGCTAACGACTCTGATCTTTGATGTATTATTATTGTTACCAGTAGTAATCATGCTCACTCTCTCTCTCTCACTCTCTATGTATCTCCATCTCTCTCACTCGCTCTCAGTAACTTCACTACCATTGGTCATTATTACTTGTTAGACCGAGTGACATAGATAGAGAGGTGAGCAAAGAGTCCACACCGACATATGTACGCGACCTGATAATCGCACCTAGATAGATGAGGCCTCTCGGATACAAAAATGACCCGATTGGTACTACGTGTGTGCCACCCGCGTCATTGCCAGCGCGCGTTAAAGCACTTCAGGGCTAGGCCCGGGAAGAATGCCAGAATCGGCTGTTTTCGCAGAGCCAGGCCGCGTGGAGAAAGAGCGCGAGATGGCACGGAGGTTCGAAAACACGCATCGTAAAATCCCCTCACCGCCCACTCACTCCGGCCCCTCACTCTTTCTCTTCTCACCCACCTATCACATCATGTCGGCGGGAACTTGGCCACGACCGCGACGACGCGCACAAGATCTAGAAGTCGGCCACGAGCGCGAGCGCGACCCCAACCTAATTGTATCGTCGACGTCCCTGTACAGCACTTCCTCGACTTCGTCCTCGGCCGGTCAGCGAGGGCGGTAAGTCCTGCTAGCGCCCCCACCAACGAGATTCCAGGAACGGACTCGCCAAACCACACGAAAATGATGAGCTGGTGACTCCATGCCGCTCCAGTGAAACGGAAAATAGCTACTGAATCATTTTTTTCGAAATCGATTTCGAAAAAGAACTACTAATCCTTAATTTTTCGAGTAATCGTTCATTGGTGGTTGTGAATGACTGACTTTTTCGATCCTTTCGACCTTGGTTACGTGGACCAAGTCAGAAAGATTGAGAAATAGAATCATCTAATTTGATTTGTTCCCAATAACCATGAGTTAATCACCTTAGGGTGATTCTTTTGTTAATGGATGCTCCTATTACACTCGTAGTCTGTCAAAGATGAGAACCCACTATGTAATATCTACATCGATAATCCAAGAATTATATACATCATTCTGATCCTACATATGAACTAACATAACAATGAACTTGCAAATGGATCTGCGTGGGGCTTCCGCCTATCCAAGTGTTGTAGCATCCATTCCCCTACCCCTTGTGGCTCTGCTGCGCGCGCTAGAAAGCGAGGGCACACACGAAGCCGCCACCACTATCAGACTAGCCTTCCCATCTCATGCCCACTCTGTTGTTCTCTTCTTGTACCGGTACACACTCCTCACAACCGTGCCGCACACCCAATTGCTCGATCGTCCATTCGTCGGCTACTCTCTAGTCAAGTATATGGACATGATCCATCCCCAAACCGATGGACCAGGGCCACGGTGACAAGCTGCCATCGCGGCACGGGCTGGCCAGGTACGGCTAGGGCCGGTCCACTGGTTGTGGGGGCCTAGGGCAATATGACACTAAGGGCCTCTTGTTTAAAATGGAAAATCTTCCCTAGGGTCAAGGGGGAATGGCCCCCTACTCTAGGAATTTTTTTTAAAGATATCTTTAATATCTATACTAGTAGAATTTTAAATATTACTCAAAGTTTAGGCATGATTAGCAGTCTTGGGCCTCACAATAATGCTTGTCGATCTCCACCACTTATTCCCAGATGAAACACTTAAAAATATTAGCATTCTCCAAAAAAAATCAATAGCAAATTAAAAAATCCATGCATTTGATGGATCACTGGTCTTTGAAATCTCAGTGAAGACATGCAAACCTACTTATTTCTATGGACATGACAAATTATATGCCATGATACTTATTTTTACGAATGTGTTGGGAATATGCCCAATAGGCAATAATAAATTAGTTATTATTATATTTAATTTTTATGATAAGTGTTTATTCTTCATGCTATAATTGTATGTATCGGACACTAAATACATGTGTGGATATATAAACAACATAGTGTCGCTAGTGAGCCTCTTCTGATGGTTAAGGTTTCCTAACTATGGAAATGTAATGTCACTTGATAACGAGACCATATCATTAGGAGAATGATGTGATAAACAAACACATTAATAATCATAGATATTGATCGTGTCACTTAGTTTGATTTCTATCGCTTTTGTATATATGTCAAGTACCGTTTATCTTAGAACATGAGATTGTGTTAATCCCTAGTACCGCATGAATACTTTGTGGACATCAAACATCACTTCATAATTGGGTGATTATAAAGCTGGTTTTCAGGTATCTCCGATGGTGCTTGTTGAATTGCATGGATCAAGACTAGGATTCGTTCCTCCAAGTGTTAGGGAGATATATTTGGGCCCTCTCGGTAGTCTAGCATACTAAAGCTTGCAAGAATGTGACTAATGTTTTTAGTCATGTGGATCATACACCACGGAAGTAAAGAAAACTAGTCGATAACGATATTAAACTAGGTATGGTGATACCGATGATCAAATCTCGGGGCAAATAATATATGGGAGACAAAGAGAATCGGATGTCAGATTAATTTAATCCTCGACACCGTGGTTCAACCGATAAAGGAACATCATTGAATGTGTGGGAAACAATATGGACATCCTCGTTCCCGCTACTGGTTATTGATCGGACAGGTGACTCGAGCATGTTTACACGTTCTTGAACCCGTAGGGTCACACACTTAACGCTTCAGTGTTGCTAGGCTTCAATGATATTATAGATGGTGTGATCAAATGTTGATTCGGAGTCTCCGATGAGATCCTAGATATCACGAGGAGCTTCAGAATAATCCGGAGGTAAAGAAAAGTATATGGCAAGTTCGTTTAGGGTTTTAGAAAAAGTTTGGGATATATCAGAGCTTGTTCAAAATGTTTTAAAAGGTTCCTGGGGGTCCACTTGTGAGGCTCACATATGAGGTGGGACCACATCGTCCTGAAAAGGGGCACCCCAGCTTCATTGGGACAGGACGCCATGGCCTCCTAGGCCCATGCATCCAGGGTTGACAAAATCCTACAAGGAGGGTGTAGGGAAGGGGATTTCCCCTCCCCCTTAGCCGTTGCTTCCCCCACCAACTTGGAGGGGGGCAAGCCTATGTAATATATCAAATTTTGTCCACTTGAATTCTTTCAAAACCCTAAAACCTTTTGGCCTCTATTTCAATTTTCCATTGCATTTGCCTCTTCTCAAGCTTCCAAGCCAGGTCCCACCCTGGAAGATGATTTTGAACTTTGATCCCGACAATGTGCAAACTAGAGAACCTTGGAATATTTTCTAGATGATAAAAGCTCCACCTTGCCTTTTCCTTTATTCCTAAAAGAAAAACCCTACAAGCTACTTTTCCAAGGAAAGCAACATCCACATACTTCTAAAAAATCCAATAAAATTTGGGGGTGATACCTAGGGAATTTATAGCCTAAGTATGCAAAACATATTTGTTAGGTGCTTAGTACCAAAACCCTCATAAACCCTAGTCATGATTCTGCCCATAAACCCTTTGGAATTTAAAATAAACGAAAACTATTTTTATAAAATGTGACCATGTCATTATGGATGACCTAGGTCCATAACACCATATAAAAAAGATATGCTCAAATTCTTTGCAATTTCTTGCTCAAAATTCAAATTTGAATTCTATATATTTTGTTTTTTTGAAATTTCTACATAGACCAAGTTGTGAATCTTGAAAAACTTTGAATACCATAGATGTATACCTTGTTCCACTCTATCCATAAAAACAAACTCCATCTCTTTAGGATTCCTAAAACCTAACAATTGCTTCCACTCTTGTTTGATGCTAATTTGAAATTTGAAATTCCTACATGGATCAAGTCTGGAATTTCAAATTTTCATAGAAAACAAAGTTGTAGATCTTGGAGAGAAGTATCCAACCAAAAAAACCTCACCGCAATCCAAGTATCACATCCCTCACAATCCTCTTCTAAATCCAGCAACCACCATTGATGAACACTGAAACTTGACAGTGTCAAAGTTCAGTTTCGTCACATGCGGCCCTCCTCCGCGCCTCTTGCCTCCATGGGATATGTTTGTATATAGATTTCCATGCATCTGACGGATATTGAAAAATTTATGGTGGCAACGATCGAAGGATGGTTTTGGCAGAAAGGTTTTCGTTGTGATAAAGATAATGTGGCACAGGTTTTCCCTGTGTGTCAGGTGTTTGACGACTTGCAGCAACAACATTATCAAGCAGGGTGGCAACATAGGTGAACTGCATCTTTGGTTGTTCTCATCGTCGAGCCATGATTTCCATGGTTAAAACCCATGTCTCTCCTTCATTGGTTGTACTTGGGCAATGGACTTGCTGAAGGCAAGATCTTCTCGATCGGCTACGATAAAACTTGTGCATTGTTTTCTTTTTGGAAACGTTGCTTTTGGAGAGCCTAATTTGTAGTATGGGCGTTGTACTCCGTGGTAGTTAGAGTGCTTCTATTGCGAGTGGTTGTACATCACAACGAGGTATTTGATTTTTGTTTCTCTCTTGTTTATTTTGTTCCAATGCCCTGAAAACCCAAGGTTTCCTCAACAAGGTTCGTCCACGGAAGGTAAGTCGGGGTTGGATGTGTGTATTTCTTATGTGTTTGGACATCTTTTTTGTGTACAGGCTGGGTGTAATTGGTATCATTATAATATTAATATATTTTGTATAAAAAAGAATGTCAACGTGAATCTAAGCCCCTCGATTTTTCTGTCTCTCGCTGCAGCTGGACCCGTTGACTTCACCGGATCGAGGAAGCTTGCTTGTTTTTTAGGTTAGTTCGATTAGCGTTGCTATACATACATATGATAAAATTGTGTCCAATATGCGTCGGTCCGACGCTAGGTGGCAACGAAATTCCCGCACGTGGGCAAATGGGAAGAAGGAATTTTTTGAGTTTTGGTTGGGGCTATGACTTGAATTAGACCGGCCAACAAATGTTATATTTTACAAACTTGTTCTACCTTAACCCCTTCGCTCAGCCTGGACTGTTCTAGCTGCTAGCAACGTTATGCCATTGATACAAAAAATTCCCCAAGGTGAGCTCAATGACAGGCTTAGTTTTTAAGGCATCAAATAAGACAAGCTATAGACGACACCCTATGTGACTGAGCTCTTAGGAGACCTGGCAGACCTACCAGGTTAATAGATCTACTATTTCCTACACTCCATCTATATCCAGACCTGACAGCTTGGATAGATGACTACAACTCTTCAAGAAAACGGATGGATGTGTATCTTGGCAATAGAGGATGTTAGGATTCCTAGTTCCATATTTAGCATCAATTGTCTTCCTAAAAAGGCTACCTTCCCCTTGAATACATCTTTTAGTCCATGATTCCAAGAGGCAGATATTCTGATCTTTAAGATTAGGGATCTCTAACCCACCATACTCTTTCTTCATACAAATGGAGGGCCAGTTGGCCATAGATGGATCTTCATATTATCCACCTCATCAGTCCACATAAAACAGGCCACTTGGGTATTGATCAAATCTAGGGTCCATTTAGGGAATTTAAAAAAGGACAACATATAAATGGGGATACCAACTAAGACTATCTGGATAAGGAGTATTTTTTTTCTTTCATAGGTATAAGTCTTCCCCTCCATCCAGACATCCTTTTAAGAAGGCTATCTACAAGATATTGTAAATATTCTTTCCTCTACTTGTCAAAGTGAAGTGGTAAGCCTAAGTATTTAATAGGAAAAAAACCAGCTACACATTGAAAAAAATCTAGGAAAGGAAGGCACTTGTCCCGTTCCATATTTATAGACATGATCTCACTCTTATGGTACTTAATTTTCATACCAGAAATCTTGTCAAAACAAGTTAACATCCATTTAAGATTAACATCTACTCTCTCATTTTTCTCAAGGAACAGCAAAGTATCATCTGCATACTATGAACTGACAACTCCAAAGAAATCTCCTTCAGTATCATTAATCCTAATTCCAGCTGAACCACGTTGAGTGATTTGTTGGATCAACGAGATGATCTTGAGGCATAAACCTATCTATGATTTGTTGGATCAACTTATCTATGATTTTTGCAAATTTATTAGTCAACATCTTAGTAAAGACAAATGCTCTTTTTAGCTAGAGAACGTGGAATACCTTTAAAATACTGGGTGTATATACTTCTTAAGTCACGAGTAGTACTAGTACTACTACTACGCAAGAGCGCTAGTGCTTTTGGAGACAAAAAAATTTTGCGTTCAAATCCCAGAGCTTTATTCAGCGATCACAGCTCCAGCACAATCAGCTTGAATGCTGACGACCAGAAAATCCAGAACTACATCGATCCAACTCTCCGTCATCGTCAGTGTGCTAGCACGCTTTGCAAAAAGATGAGCCGAACGGTTGGCCGATCTAGGTACATGCTGAATTACAAAAGAAATAAAAAACAAAGTTAGCTCTTCGATTTCATCTAAGATAGGTGCTACGATCGAATGAGATCCGTAGCGAGTTCTCCAGAGGTTCACCATCTCCAGACAGTCAGTCTCCATCACCACCTTCGTAAAGCCTCTAAGGCGAGCAAAGAGGACACCATTTCGCACTGCTAGGGATTCAGCGATCAGAGGGTCCGTGACCCCAGGGTATGGCTTACTCCAGGCTCCTAGGTAGGCCTGATGCGATCGCGCAACACCACCCGCACCCCCCCTCCCCCCCCCCCCCCCCGGCGAGCTTCCAGCGACAGACCAGCGTCTGTATTGATCTTCACCACATCAATCTTAGGAGGGCGCCATCCATAGCCTGGAAGGATGGCAGCTCCAGAACCGCTAGTGCATCTCTAGCCATCTTCAAAAATTGGACTGGATCGAAACTACCGCGGTCATGCGTCCAACTGTTCCTTTATGTCCAGATCGCCCATATAGTTGTGATTATTTTAGCTCTATCTGACATCAAAAATATGGGGTCATAGAGAATATCTCTTGACCATGTACTTGGATGCAATCTGGGTAACGAGACACCCAGCCAAACTGAGCTTCTTCCCAAAACTTCTTGGCATGCACACAACCAATCAAGGCGTGCATGTGATCTTCCTCAGTAGCCAAACAAATTTTGCATCTACTGAGTTGTGCAATATGTCGATGCTTCAGAATACTTTCCACCGGTAGGATACCACGAAGTACACGCCATCAGAATATCCGTACTTTTGGCACCACCTTCAGTTTCCAGAGAGAATTCCACATCTGTCGTTCACTCATTGAAGTTTCAGTGATCGTCCCTTCCTCTAGAGCTAAGTGATCGTTGCGATTCATAAGAGCTTGATACGCCGATTTGACAGAATAGGTTCCTGATTTCTCAAGAGACCAGGCCCAGGAATCCTCTCCTCCCCCCGTCTCAGCGGTATATTTAGAATTGCATCTGCCTCTGGAGTAGTAAAATTCGACCGGATTAGATCGAACTTCCACTGTCCAATGTCATGATCAATAAGATCTTCCACCATATTTATCTCATCCTCTCCCGTGTGCACCGACGGCCTCATTGTTCTGATGCCATCGATCCAACTGTCATTCCACACAGCCACCGAATGGCCGTTCCCTATACACTTGATCAACCCAAGTTGAAGAGCATCCCTGCCAGCTATTATGGCTCTCCATGTAGCCGAGGAAGTTGTCGGAGTGGTAGCTTGCAGGAAGTCACAATTAGGGAAGTAGCGTCCCTTTAGAACCCTTGCACACAATGAATTAGGGTCGGTCATGAGTCTCCAACCATGCTTCCCCAGTAACGCTAAGTTAAAGAGTTCGAGATCTCGGAAGCCCATTCCACCCTTCACCTTTTTTTTCGTCAGCTCGTTCCAGGAGATCCAGTGTAAAGATCGTCTATCCAGTGAGCTGCTCCACCAATATTTTCCAGTACTAGACATCAAGCTCTTGCAAACTTTCTTTGTCAATCTAAAGCAGCTCATTCTATAGATGGGCAGGGTTTGAATAACTGTTTTCAGAAAGACTTCTTTTCCAGTGCATGAAAGAATTCTCTCGCATCCTTGGATTTTATTCCTAACATGCTCCGCAATATGATCAAAAGATCCACTTGTTAGTCTCCCCACAACAGTAGGTAACCCCAAGTAGCGTTCACTGAAAGCCTCCACCGCAATACTCTTCACTTGTTTCAAACCACAGCGAACATTATCAGGAGTGTTGGGACTAAAGTAAATCGAGCTCGTTTCCTTGTTAACACACTGTCTAGAACACTCTCCATAAATACGCAAAATTTTATTGACTCTCTCTCTCTCCACTACTATTGCATGCACTCATAAAAATTAGACTATCGATTTGTGAACAGAAGATGATTAATCCATGGAGAGTGATAACTTACACAAATTCCTCGGTCCACATGAGCACCTCCAAAATTGTTCAACGGTGAGGTAAAGCCTTGCCCACAGACTAGGAATAAATATGGCCAGATGGGGTCTCCTTGGCGTAAACCCATGGATGGTGTGAAGAATGGTAGAAGATCACCATTAACCCTCACATCAAACCGAACCGAAGATACACATTTTAGAATTAGTCTGACAAAAGCATCACTGAAACCAAGCTTCAGCATCATAGCCTCCAGATAATGCCATTCCACTCGATCATAAGCCTTCATCATATCGAGCTTAATAGCACAAACATTGTTTTTCCTTTCTTCCTCCGCCTCATTGCATGCACACTTTCATACGCTATAAGCACATTATCCGTAATGAGGCGTCCTTAAACAAAAGCGCTCTGTTCCTCCCCTATAATATCCCCAAGATGGACACGAAGTCTGTTTGATATTAATTTGGCAGCAATCTTGTATAGAACCGAGCATAGGGAAATCGGCCTATATTGGGAGATTTTTTGGGGGTTTCGTACCTCGGGTATCAAAGTGATAGAGGTGTCATTTAATCCCACCGTCAGCTCACCCCCATTCAAGAAATCAAGCACAACCTTCACCACATCATGCTTGACTAGGTCCCGATGCCTCTGAAAGAAACCGGCAGTAAACCCATCAACGCCCGGATCCTTCAAAGGAGCCATTTGAAATAATGTTATTTTCACCTCCTCCTCAGAATACGACTTGTCCAAATCCTCATTCATATGGCTAGAAACTTTTGGCTCAACAAGGCCCAGAAGTTTCCCCATATCTCGAAAACCTTGGGTCTGATAAAGAGATTGATAGAAATCTTGGACCTCTAAATGGTTTTCTGCCGTATTGACACACACATAACCATCAGCACGTTGCAGGTCGTCGCACACACGTTTGACTATGTCTGTCCCGGTTGGTCGACGTAGTTGTGGTGTAGGCATCGAGCTGGGATCAGCGAGATCAGACGTACGTACGTGTAGATCACATGGCCGCTGCAACATGCACATCGTAGTTAGGGGTGGCCCCAGCCGCCACTAACAACTTAATTTTTTCGAGTTAGCGTTGGCCGGCGGGCACGTACGCGCGTGCGGCGCGGCGGCGCGCCCGGCGAGCGGCAACTACATTCGTACGATCCCAAGTACGATTGCATGTACGAATGTGGTTGGAACTGCGAGCATGTACTAGCTTGAATGTAGGTACGTGGCGGTCTCCTCCTCCGTGCGGACCTCATCTATCCATGAGGAAATTACAAAAAAAAACACTACAATTGGAGACACGGTGACAAAAAACCACCACAATTGAGGTTTGTGACAAAAAAACCACCAACTTTTGGTAACATTTTTTCAGAAAACAGTGATCGGACAGTTTACTCGTTCTAACCATGATTATCGCAGGAGGGACCCCTTGTCAGGCCCACGTGGCATGGAATTGACGCTGTGAGCTTGGCAGTTAACGCCGCCGTTACCTAACGCGAGGCCCAGCCCATCCTTTTCGTTCCCCACCATCCTCTCCCGTGGTTTTCCTCTCTAGTGACGCAAATGGCGGCGCCGCCAAATCCCAGCGGGTGATCGCCGGAGGAGGAACTCGGCGGCTGCACCGGCGACGCAATCGGCGGCGGCGACCCAAGCAGAGGTGGTGCTAGAGGCTTCCCCTCCCTTGTGGACGAGGGCGACTGCTGCGGGAGCTCGAACCCCGCCGCCTCCCTGTTCTGTTCGCTGGAGAAGAGGGCGGCCGCAGCTGTGGGACGGACCTGGGAGGAGGACCCTTTCTCCAGTGAGCCTGTGCACGAGTGAGTTTCTTTCCCCTCTCTCTGTATTATTTCTTTCATCTATTTGCTGCAACAAATTCATGACAAATGCCCATGCTTTCATATGTTGTAGATTAGATGAGATTGTGGTGTTCCCTAGTCAAGACTGTCCTAGTACTGTTGAGGATTGTTTGATGACACAACAAAGCAACCTAATTCAGAGGGAGAAAGGCAAGAAGGTGCAACAACACATAGAGTCAGATTCAGATGAATGTCATGAAACTTTTGAAGAGACAAGCAAGAGGGAATATGCAGAGCTCAGCCAGAAGTTGATAGACATGAAAAGAAATAGGTTAGATCCATTGTTGCATTGTGATGGAGACACTGAACCTGAAGACTTGTTTTATGAATCTAATGGATAGGAGAATGACAGTGATTGCAACATAGTAGCTGAACCAGAACCTGAGCCTGAGCCTGAACCTGTGAGGAAAAAGCTAATTCCAAAAAGGACAAAAGGACCAACAAATAGATATCATTGTAGTCAAGCAAGCAAAGCACCACCAGACTTTGTTCCATCTTCAGATGATGGCATGGATGGTGATCTAGGAGCAGATGATGATGACACTGAGCAGATGAAGTGGGTATTTCCATCAGGAAGGAAGAGTAGAGCAAAGAAAAAGGCTCCTAGGGTGTGGTATGATGAATCAAGAATTCATGCAGAACAACAGCTATGTTTGAAGATGTGTTTTGTCGATGTTTACCAATTTAGAAGGGCTTTACAGACTTTGCATATAGTTCAGCTCAGAAATTACTGTTATTGGAGAAATTGCAAGGATAGAGTCAGTGCTCAGTGCATAGAGGATGGTTGCCCTTTTTATATGGTAGGTTCTCAAATAAAGGGTGAAAAGACATCTATTCTTAGGAAGCTTTTGCTTGATCATACTTGTGCCACATCAGGTGAACGTTGCAAAGTTACTGGAAAGTGGCTTGCAAAAGTGTGTGAGAGTAGTATCCGAATTGATCCCAGAACTGTTGTTGAGACTGTGATGGAGACAACAAAGGAAAATTTTGGGGTAGATGTACCATAGATGATGGCCTACAGAGCTAAGAGAAGTGCTCTACAGGTTGTCTTGGGTGATCATATAAAGCAATATACAAGGCTTATAGATTATCTACAGACAGTGCTTGAAACAAACCATGGCAGCAGATGCATCATCACTACAAAGGTTGTACCGGATCATCCTTCTCCCGATCCTAGATTTCATGGGATGTTTTATTGCTTGGGAGCATCTATTCAAGGTTTTCTCAACGGTTGTAGGCCTTTCATAGGTAATTGTTTGTATAATTGTTGCAAGGCTTGTTATATGCATACAAGTTTGTTATATGCATAATTGTTTGTATAATTTCAGGTTTGTATGGTTGTTTCATCAAGCTTATCACTGCATAGTAGATACTTGCAGCTGTCGTCCGAGATGGGAACAACAACATATACCCTATTGCCTTTGGCGTAGTTGATAAGGAAGAGACAGCTTCATGGAGTTGGTTTCTCACTCAGCTAAAGTATGCCCTTGGTGGAGAATCTGGCAAGTTTGGATACTATACCATCATTTCAGATAGACAAAAGGTACATATTGCCATGTGTATGCATATTATTACAGCTCCCATGTGTATGCATATTATTATAGCTCCCATGCGTATGTTTATTCTCAATTGCTACAGGGCTTGCTAAATGCAATAAATTCAGTCTTTCCCAGTTGCCCACAAAGGTATTGCTTGGGACATATCTATGCAAATTTCCAAACAGCTGGTTTCAGAGGCGAAGAGCTGAAGAAATTCATGGATTCTGCAAGCTACTCATACACAAAACATGGTTTCGACGTTGCCATGGAAGGTATGAAAAATGAGTGTGTCGAAGCTTGGGAGTGGCTTTGCAAGATTCATGTTGAGTGTTGGGCCAGACATGCAATGGATCACAACTGCAAAACAGATCTTGTGGTCAACAATCTGAGTGAATGCTTCAACAGGATGATCCTAGATGTTAGATCAAAACCTATCAAAACAACGATGGAAGGATTCAGAAGCAAGATGATGGTTAGATACAATGGAAAGAGAGTTGGTGCAAGGAATGTCATGTGGAATATCACACCCACCTATGGAGAGAAGCTGGTTGAGAACAAGAAGTGGTCGAGGCCATGTAGATCAGCACCATCTAAGGATGGCCTATGGCAGGTAACAAGTGTCCTGGAAAATACTTATGTTGTGAATTTGACTGCAAGGACATGTGGGTGCAGGAAATGGGGTATCACTGGAATTCCTTGCCACCATGCAATATCAGCCATTTATAAGTCATATCAGCATCCAGAGGATTTTGTTCACGACTACTTCAAGAAGCCTATGTACCTAGAAGCATATGATCCTATCATATATCCAGTGCCTGGTCAAGATTGTTGGAGTAAAACAGACACACCTGATATTGATCCACAAATGTTCAAAATGTCAATTGGAAGGGCTCAAACCAAGAGGAGGAAAGGGCAGTTTGAGGTGCCACAACCCAAGTCCACCTCTAGGATGGGGTCAATTACGTGTAGCAATTGTGGTAGATTGGGCCATAGATATACCAGATGTGATCAAACACTCAAACCTGCATTGCACCTGAGGAAAAATAAACATATGGTAATCGTTTGTGACAATTCATGTGAAAAGTAATTGCCTGAATTTTTTTACTAACCACAACTATATCTACAGGAGCAGAGAACCGGTGAACATGAATCTACGGCACCAACTACTGCCCAGCCACCGTCTACAGATGTTGTTGCTCCTAGGCCACCATCGGCTGTAGCTGCCAGAAAATCTACGGCTGCTGCAGTGCATAGGGCTGCTGCTCCTAGGCCAGCTACAGCTGCAGTGCATAGGGCTGCTTCTCCTAGGCCGGCTACAGCTCCAAGAAACAACGGCACAGCTGCACCAAGAACATATCAGCGAAGAGCTTTTACAGCTCCTAGAAGCAACACCACAGTTGGTCAAGTTTGTAATGTTGGGAGGCCTGCAAGAAATAGAAGGGAGAATAGTAGACTGAATGGGTATTTTGTTGGAGATATGCCCAAGAGGCAATAATAATGTGGTTATTATCATATCTTCACACTTATGATAAATGTTTACATACCATGCTATAATTGTATTAACCGGAAACATTAATACTTGTGTGATTTGTAAACTAAAATAAGAGTCCCTAGTAAAGCCTCTTGTTAAACTAACTTGTTGGTTAATATATGATCATGGTTTCCTGATCATGAACATAGAGATGTTATTAACAACAGGATCATATCATTAGGAGAATGATGTGGTGGACATACTCCTATAGATAAGCATAGCATAAAGATCAAGTCATTTCAATAGTTCAATTGCTATATACTTTCTGATACATAGTAACCTAATTCCTTCGACCATGAGATCATGCATATCACCTTTACCGGATGGATGCTTTGATGACATCAAACACCACACCGTAACTGGGTGGCTATAAAGGTGGCATTGAGTATTCGGAAAGTATTGGTTGAAACACATGGATCAAGAGTGGGATTTGTCCATCCATATGACGGATAGATATACTCTGGGCCCTCTCGGTGGAATGTCATCCAATTAGCTTGCAAGCATGTGACTGGCTCACAAGGGATCACATATCACGGGAACGAGAAAAGAGTACTTATCGGTAACGAGGTTGAACTAGGTATGCAGAGATACCGACGATCATAACCTCGGATAAGTAAACTATCGTGAGACAAAGGGAAATTGGTATCGTATGTAAGTGGTTCATTCGATCGCAAAGTAATCGTAGAAATATGTGGGAGCCATATGAATTTCCAGATTCCTCTATTGGTTATTGTTCGGAGAAGTGTCTCGATCATGTCCGCATAATTCACGAACCGTAGGGAGACACACTTAAGGATTCGACGTTGTTTTGAGTAGTTATGGTATTATGAGAAAGAGACCGAATGTTGTTCGGAGTCTCGGATGGGATCCGGGATATCACGAGGTGATCCGGAATGGTCCGGAGAATAAGATTCATATAAGGAAAGTCCCATTTCGGAGTTCGGGAATGATTCCGGTGTTTTCATCGGGAATGTTCTAGAAGGGTCCGGATTGTCCGGCACTCCGGGGGGGGAGGGTACATGAATGTGTCATTGAATGATTGCATCATGTACTAAGTGTTCTTGCTGTTCCAAAAACATGAAAGTCAAATTGCCAGTTTGAAAGTCAAACGGCTAAAACAGGAAACTGTGGAAAACAGGAAACTGTGGGAAACAGGAAACTGTGGGAAACAAGCAAGAGGAGGTTGAAACCAACTTGGAGGAGGAGTTCCTCTCCTCCAAGCCGGCGCCCAGCCCTAGGCCGAGTTGGGGAGGGACTCCCTCCCTCCTTGGCGCGCCTAGCCCCTCCACCTATAAAAGGAGGGGCAGGGCTCCTCCTTGAGACACACAAGTTTCTACCTCTAATCTCCGGTTTAGAGCCGTTTTGGTTTAGAGCCTCTAATTGCTTTAGCCTGCGGTTTAGAGCCTTCTAATTGGTGTGTCTAATCTCTAGACCACTAATAGCCCTCTCTCATACTCCACCATACTCGCTCCGGCTTAAGGCGAAGCCCTGCGGGATTTCCCCTCTACTTCCGGTACCACGCTGTTGTGCTGCCGGAATCGCGAGGAGAGTGCTACAACCTCCGCTGCCTGCTGGAACAAGGGAGAGGAAGGTCTTCGTCGAGTACCGAACGTGTGACCGACTGCGGGAGCGCTGCCAGAACGTGGCGCCGGAAGGATCGTCTACGCGATCTTGAGATCGGAAAGAGTACGACTACATCACCCACGAGAATCTGCTCTCGTTAACCGCTTTGGAATCTTCGAGGGTAAGTTATTCCATCGACTCGTTGCTACAATCTAGTAGATAGATCTTGGCTTGTTTGTTTGTATGCGATAGAAATTTTTTGTTTTCCATGCTACGAACCCCTACATATTTCACTGCCAGCAATATTGACAAGATGACTTTGACAGATATCAAGAAGAACCTAGAATAAACTTGTGTGTAACTATTTAGCTCTAAATATTCACTGGACCATTACGTGTGAACTAGTTGCCTGAACCTCCTCTATTTATGTCTGTGTGAACAATTTGTAGACTCTTATCTATTTATGTGTGTGTGAACAATTTGTAGACCTTTATATACTTATATGTGAAAGGATAGAGATGTCGCCTAAAGGGGGGTGAATAGGCAATTTCAAAACGGTTACGGTTTTGGCTTGATAGAATGCGGAATTAAACTAATGTTTATTTTACAAGCACAAAACCTAAATACACTAGGCTCAACTAAATGCACCAACAAAAAATTAAGCTAAGCAAGATAGCACAAGATAAATATACCACAAGTGATAAGCAAGATATAAGTACTTCAAGCTCGATAGCTATCACAAGGAAAGTAAGCTCGGATATAGAGATAACCGAGGCACGTGGAGACGAAGATGTATTCCCGTGTTCACCACCTTTGGGAAGGGGGCTACATCATGTTGGAGAGGTGTGAGGTTCCACGAAGGATTCCTCACGCGCCACAAAGGCTCACCTTCTTCTCCGAGTCTATCCCACGAAGGAATAGGCCCTTTCCTTATGGCTGGATTTTCCTCCACTCCGGAGATGGCAAGCTCCACAACCACTTCACAAGCTCCACGAAGGAGAATCCCGGGTCTCTTCACAATCTTCCACGAAGAGAACACCGCAGCACCAACCGCCAAGCCAACTAGGAGGTCACCCTCCAAGAGTAACAAGTTCACGGTCTCTCACTCGAACAAATCGTAATGGAGATCTCAACACTTATTCAAGAATGCAAAGCAAGACCACCAAGGGTGCTCAAATCCTTCACTCTCAAATCCCACCAAAGCAACAAGTGCTAGGGAGGAATTAGAGAGGAAGAACAATGGTGGAAGTCAACCAATGACTCCAAGATCTAGATCCAATGGGTTCCCCTCACTTAGAGGAGGAATTGGTTGGTGGAGATTGTAGATCTAGATCTCCTCTTCCAAAGCCCTAAAAAATATGCAAGAATCATAGGAGGGAAGGGGGAGGAAGCAAGCTCAAGAGGTTCAACAATGGAGGTCAATTTTGTGGTCAAGAACACTCTAAAACGTTGGGAGAAGAATCCCCTTTTATAGTGGAAAGAAAATATGGCCGTTGGGAGAAAACTGTGCGAATCCGGTTGAAAGTTCGGTTGGACCGGCTCCAGAGCCGGATGGTTCGGTTCCTGGACCGGAAAACCGGATCTCAACCGGGATAAGGGTCAATACACAGTCTCGGATAGACTCGGTATAGAAAAACCGAAAATCCCGGTTGAATCTCGGTTGAAACCCGGTTGAATCTCGGTTTTCTGGTGCTGGCACCGGACCACCCGCTCTGCGAGCCGGTTGAACCGGATCCACAACCGGGATGAAACTGACTTCACGGAAAACGCAATAACTTTTGCATCCGGACTCCAATTTCGATGATCTTGGGCTTGTTTTGACGAGGACAACAAGCTCTAAAAGATTGTACAGAGAAACATAATATCCCAACAAAGGAGGATAGAACCAAATGAAGAAAGGTAAGAAGCCTCCCTAAATAAGAACCGATAAAACCTCCAAACTCGAAAACGCCATAGAAGATGCATACAAATTCCGTTTTCGATGAACTTGGGCTTGTTGAAGAGCTAGCAACAAGCTCAAGAACCTCACATGGAGAAACACCAAGAAGCAACAAAATAGGAAGATGCAAAGTATGCAAACGATTGAGCTCCCTATGACGATGTGATGAAGTTACACAACCGAGAGCCCCTCTTGATAGTGCGGCTATCTATCCTATAAACCGGTCTCCCAACAACCACCTTGAGACCGGTAAAAGGAAAACCTAGCAAGGCCATACCTTTGCCTTACGCATACCTCTTGATCTTGATGACAACGCTTCAAGCTCCACCCAAGTCGGAATGCAACACTTGATCATTGTTGCTTCGTAAAGACTCCTAATTTGCTCCCGCATACACCACTATGGGATAGCTTCATTAATACATGTCTTCACATGTCCATTATCACCAATATGGATGGCAATCTTCAAGCAAATGATCTTCTCGAGATGCTTATCTTGAACTTGCCCTTCTCACCCTTGATGACGATCACCACTTGATGTCATCCTCTCATGGGCTATATAATATCATACCACAAGACCATGTGGTACATTCTTTATGCTTCATGTGTTGACCAACTTGAAATCACTCTTCACTCTTTGTATTGGTCAACCAAGTATCTTCTCGTGCTCCATCTTAATATCTGGAGGTACATAAGGAACTCTTCATTTGATTACATGCTCTAAATCTTAGTCAACCATAGCTCAACTAATGAGGCTATCATGACACCAACTAGAGACATATCTTGAATTCTTCTATTGAGATCATGTGGCATCCCGCAAAAACCACTACTAGAAAATCGCGTTGAATTTGTGCATTGCATCGTCATCATCATGCATTGTTCGCATAAAACTATTTCCGCAAGCCCGTTTTGTTTTCTAAAACGCCCCATCTTTATTCAAACGCAAAGCCCGGTTCTCCGGACTAATTATTTTGGCCGCTATCGGTTTGCATACGGCCCGTTTAAAACAAATAAAAAGTTTAATTGTTTTAGCGGGGGCAGTCGAACGGGCCGAATCGACCCGAACGACCACCCCCATTTTTAAATCGGTCCACCAGACAAATCCTACAGCTACCTAAAACCCTACCCACACCCTCTGGCCACCTCACCCCCACCTATCCCAGGCCGCCACGTCGCCCCTCCCCAAATCCCCCCAACCAGGAACTGCCACCTCAGCAGCCCCTGGCCTCTCTCTCTCTTCTCTCTCCCTCCAAAACCGACCCAGCTCCCACCTCCCCCAGACCAACCTCCCCCTGGACCTGGTCCACTCTCCCCTGTCCCACGCCCCGACCCCACCCTCCGGCCCCACCACGCTCTCTCTCCTTCCCCGCTCCCTTCCTCCCCCTCGACTCTCCACCACACCGCCAGCCCGTGCCTCTGGCTCCCCGCCGGCCAGGCGCCCGCCCCGCCCCTCGCCTCTCCCTCCTCCTCTCCGGCGAGCCGCCTCGCCTCCGCGGCCCGAGCTCCGCCGGCTGCCCCTCCTTTGGCAGCCTAGCCTCGCCCCGACCCCGAGCCGGCGCAGTCGCCCCAGCGCGCCTCCACGCCGGCGCTGCCCTCATCCTCCCTCGCCCCATCCTTCCCCTCTGCACCTCGCCGGCGCCGCCCTCCAGCCGACCCGCGCGCTCCGCCACCGCCAGCACGCGCTCTTCGCCGCGCCCGGCGCATCCAGCCGGTTCCACCGCTCCCGCAGCCGCGCGCCCGCCCCGAGCATCCCGTCCTCGCCGCCGCCAACCTCCGTCGGCCGCACCTCACCCGCGCTCACCCCTGCAAGCCCCGCCCCGCCGCGGCGCTCCCCGGGGCCCCGCCGTCGCCAGGTATCCTCCGCTCCCGCCGGCTTCTCCTCCCCTCCGCCCGAGCCCCTCGGCGCCGGCCGCCGGCCTCGCCAGCGCCTCCCCGGCCGCGACACTCTCCCTCGGCGCGCCTCCGGTGGCCGACCTCCATGGTTCTGTCCGAGGCCGCCTCGACCTCCGCCTTGCTGCCTCCCCGCGAACGCGACCTGGTGCCGACCTGTGCCCTCTCTGCCGGCACGCACGCGTGCATGTCATGTGCTAGTGTGTTCCTGTGGGATCCTAGATGTTTCTTTTCTGTTGATTAGTGAAAGTTTGGGTGATAAGAAGCGCCACGATCTCCTCGTCGACAAGACCGGCTGCAACGCTAAGTCGTACAAGGACCACCGACAAGTTCTACATCATGGAGCATCAAGAACCCTTCATGGATCCGGAGGACGAACCCTCGAACGACATGAACTGCCTCGGACGCCAAACCGGACCGAAAGGAACGCCAAGTCCGAACCGACCCCGTGGAACCCGACAAGATCTTCACAACGACAAGCACGACACCGACCCGGGCGGGTCCAATGCGCCCCTGACGCCGAACCAAGTCCCGCACCCGGACGCGACAAGAACTACCCCCGATATCCGAGAACGATCCCGGAGCCCGAGAACGTTCCGTCGAACCCTGGACCCTGAGACCAACCCCGAACCCCGGAACCCCCAAGATCGCCGAGACCCCAAGTGTGACCCTTTTCCTCGAACCCTATTTTATAATATAATATAACTTGTCGCATATTAAATGTTCATGCATGCATCCTTGTCTGTGGTTTGGGGGCATTATGCCGATTCACCTCTAATTAAATATGGGGCCATATGCGGGCAAATCTAGCCTTATATCGGCCTCATTTAAATTTGTGTAGCGAACCGGTGCTATCTTCTGCCATACTAAAACAACATTTAATTTGCGGGGTAGATAAATAACTTGAACCATCTAAATAAATGTCGGGACCCTGGTTCCGCTTAATATGACCTAATTGCATCGCACCTTTGCCATGCCATACATCATACATGCATCATGCCGATCTTTTGCCGTAGTATTAAATATTGCATCCGGTGTTTCTTCTAGTATTTTGCTTCTTCGCGGATAAGGCCGTTGAGTTGATGTGAGCTTCGCCCCGATCTTCGGTTGAACCTTCGACAATGTTTTCAGGCGAGCATCTCCCCTTTTCTACCTATCTTACTTTTATAGTATTTATTCCCTCCTGTTGATCTATTGCTATCTGTGTTGCGATGCTTTAGTTTCCGTACCTGTGATATACCGTGCAGCCCTATATTGCCTTGGACACATCCTATTACCTGTTGTTTGGTAGATAGTTGGACTTGCGCGTCGTAGTCGCTTGCTCAAGTGCTGTTGCGTGTCGTCCAGTGCCACAGTTGTTGATGTATTGCCGCATGTTGCTGTTGGAGATGATCATACTTTTACTTATCGTACACTTTAATTCCTGTTTAACAACTAAAATTGAAGTAAGCAGAGGCATCGGTGGGTGATAGATAATATTTGGTTTCCGAACGCCCCCTTGTGTCCCGTAGGACCCCGAGTACTTGATACCTGTTCCTTGATTTATCGCGCTATCCACATCCGGGAGGTATATGGGACCCCCCTGAGCCAGAGCTTGATTCAGTATTATTTCTTGGGGCCACAAACTAGTTTGAGGTTTTATTACTATCCTGTACTTATGCCATGCTACTGCTTTATTTACGATTGTGCGAGGAGCACACTGTACTGTTTAGGTAAGCGGAATGTTTTCGCGGTATCGACAAGCCCAGCCACACTTTCGGGTTCCCAGTCGTTTTACAGCCATTGGCGCAAACCTTGAGTCCGTCTCGGAGCTTGCTTACTTCGTTGCGGGTCTACTCAATGGGGTGGCTTCCTGAAATATTTCTGAATCCTGTGATTGCTTTGTCGTGAAAGCCTCGTTGGGTTTTGATTTGGTTTTTCCGAGGTTGATCGAGTGTGTGTTGCTATTGGTGCACCCCGGCCGGGTAAAACTTTCTGAAAGCCGTGTCCGCGGTTATGGACGACTTGGAGCACAGTATCTCGACCATAGACAAGCATAACTAAAGTTTATTGCTCTAAACTTGACTTTATAATGACTAGTAATCAGCTTCACTATAATGGAATGGCTAATAATACTGCCCACCATTGCTTGTTGAAGTGTCGCTTGCGACCATTGTATCTGACTAGTAAGTATTGCAACTACAACGGAATGGCTGAATAAAAGTACCAACAACTGCTGGGTTTTTGGGGTTATCTCACGCTATTTGTATCTGACTAGTAAGTGCCGCAACTACAACGGAATGGTTAATTAAAAGTGCCCACTGCTTATTTTATCAGGATGATTATCTATACCTGTCTAGTAATTGCTGCAACGATAACTGAATAAATAAAACTGCCAACGGTGTGAGTTCCTCGGTTGACTTCCTCGTTTGGTCTCGAGGGGGAAACGCCAGGATGGGTTTGTTTGTTGATGGTATCAGGTTGGATCCGGATAGGTCATTCTTATCCCTCTCTGATAACCGCCAGTCGTATCGAGTCTCTATAGGTTGTTTAGCGCATGCTGCCGCTGCCGCTCAGTCCACCATACCTTTGTAGGCGAGGACCGCCGAATTCTAGTCTCGCCGTGTACTGGCCTCAGTACTGACGCTCCTCTTTTTCCTTTGCCCTTTGTCGGCACCCCTTTTGTTTTAAGAAGGTTTTGAGATCGACGTCGTTAGCAGGGTTACCCTTCCGGCTTACCCTGGGCAGGGTTATGGACGCCATTGGTTATTCTTCAGGGCTCTTAGCCCCATTTGCATCTTGTCCGTAGTCGGACGCTCTATCATTTTCAAGGTGATTTGGATCTTTGTATATTATATCTGTATTCTTGACTCGCTGAGTCGCTGTTGTATATATCTGTTCTGTCGGTCCCATCGAGGACTGTTGTGTAATGTTATTACTTCGTTTTCCACCTGCACGAAAGTGCCTGGTGGGCACCTTTGAATCGTTTCTATGCGGGTTTGGCTGGTTTCGCTAAAAATTGCATAGGTCCGATTCTGAGGGTGTTACAGAGTGGTATCAGAGCTCAGCAGTTACGATACCCCACAAGTCCAGCCTGTAGGATAACCTAGCTAACGGCCGAAGTAGAGTGTCAAAACTATTTTGCAAAATCGGTTGGATAGATCTGATTAGGTCTGATTTTACTCCTTACCCCTTTGCTATTCCTCTCTTACCTCTACGTGTTTTGGATCCGCTCTCTTCTCTCTCTTCGAGTCCAGGATTTCTCGTGGTTGGGTTTTCCGTCGTACCTTCAGGGTTTCGCTTCCTCCGCTGATAACGGTGTTCTACCAACCGGTGTTCAAGATGCCTGATGAATCCGTCTACGGTGTTACCATTCTTTGTTCCTTGTTTGTGCCTTCCGGTGTTTTCCGACGCGACAACATCATCTACGCCAGATCCGATGCAGAGTCTACATCACTCCCTTGTTTCCGAACCTCGCTTGCCGAGATCTTCAGTCTGATTCCGAGAATGGTTGCTTGCTTTTCCACTGATTGTGCGGAGTAATAGTATGGGTGCGTGATGGATTGGCCCCCATGCCGACTACCCTTTCTATTCGCTTTTGTACATTGAAGTTGATGAGAATGCATCGGTTCCCTCTTTCCATCGAAGTTAGAGGTGGCTTTATTTGTTGATACCCCTACCTTCGACCTTTTGTTCCGGAGTGTTCTCGCGACGATCACGGACAATGACCGCTTGTTAGTGGTGTCGCGAGGATCTACACGAAGTGAGAAGATGCAGATCGCCGATCTTCCTTCCGGTACCATGAGGCGGATCTCGAGGGCGAGATCCATTGTTAGTGGTGTCGAATTGTGGCATCCCGCAAAAACCACTACTAGAAAATCGTGTTGAATTTGTGCATTACATCGTCATCATCATGCATTGTTCGCATAAAACTATTTCCGCAAGCCCGTTTTGTTTTCTAAAACGCCCCATCTTTATTCAAACGCAAAGCCCGGTTCTCCGGACTAATTATTTTGGCCGCTATCGGTTTGCATACGGCCCGTTTAAAACAAATAAAAAGTTTAATTGTTTTAGCGGGGGCAGTCGAACGGGCCGAATCGACCCGAACGACCACCCCCATTTTTAAATCGGTCCACCAGACAAATCCTACAGCTACCTAAAACCCTACCCACACCCTCTGGCCACCTCACCCCCACCTATCCCAGGCCGCCACGTCGCCCCTCCCCAAATCCCCCCAACCAGGAACTGCCACCTCAGCAGCCCCTGGCCTCTCTCTCTCTTCTCTCTCCCTCCAAAACCGACCCAGCTCCCACCTCCCCCAGACCAACCTCCCCCTGGACCTGGTCCACTCTCCCCTGTCCCACGCCCCGACCCCACCCTCCGGCCCCACCACGCTCTCTCTCCTCCCCCGCTCCCTTCCTCCCCCTCGACGCTCCACCACACCGCCAGCCCGCGCCTCTGGCTCCCCGCCGGCCAGGCGCCCGCCCCGCCCCTCGCCTCTCCCTCCTCCTCTCCGGCGAGCCGCCTCGCCTCCGTGGCCCGAGCTCCGCCGGCTGCCCCTCCTCTGGCAGCCTAGCCTCGCCCCGACCCCGAGCCGGCGCAGTCGCCCCAGCGCGCCTCCACGCCGGCGCTGCCCTCATCCTCCCTCGCCCCGCCCTTCCCCTCTGCACCTCGCCGGCGCCGCCCTCCAGCCGACCCGCGCGCTCCGCCACCGCCAGCACGCGCTCTCCGCCGTGCCCGGCGCATCCAGCCGATTCCACCGCTCCCGCAGCCGCGCGCCCGCCCCGAGCATCCCGTCCTCGCCGCCGCCAACCTCCGTCGGCCGCACCTCACCCGCGCTCACCCCTGCAAGCCCCGCCCCGCCGCGGCGCTTCCCGGGGCCCCGCCATCGCCAGGCATCCTCCGCTCCCTCCGGCTTCTCCTCCCCTCCGCCCGAGCCCCTCGGCGCCGGCCGCCGGCCTAGCCAGCGCCTCCCCGGCCGCGACACTCTCCCTCGGCGCGCCTCCGGTGGCCGACCTCCATGGTTCCGTCCGAGGCCGCCTCGACCTCCGCCTTGCTGCCTCCCCGCGAACGTGACCTGGTGCCGACCTGTGCCCTCTCTGCCGGCACGCACGCGTGCATGTCATGTGCTAGTGTGTTCCTGTGGGATCCTAGATGTTTCTTTTATGTTGATTAGTGAAAGTTTGGGTGATAAGAAGCGCCACGATATCCTCGTCGACAAGACCGGCCGCAACGCTAAGTCGTACAAGCACCACCGACAAGTTCTACATCATGGAGCATCAAGAACCCTTCATGGATCCGGAGGACGAACCCTCGAACGACATGAACTGCCTCGGACGCCAAACCGGACCGAAAGGAACGCCAAGTCCGACCCGACCCCGTGGAACCCGACAAGATCTTCACAACGACAAGCACGACACCGACCCGGGCGGGTCCGATGCGCCCCCGACGCCGAACCAAGTCCCGCACCCGGACGCGACAAGAACTATCCCCGATATCCGAGAACGATCCCGGAGCCCGAGAATGTTCCGTCGAACCCTGGACCCTGAGACCAACCCCGAACCCCGGAACCCCCAAGATCACCGAGACCCCAAGTGTGACCCTTTTCCTCGAACCCTATTTTATAATATAATATAACTTGTCGCATATTAAATGTTCATGCATGCATCCTTGTCTGTGGTTTGGGGGCATTATGCCGATTCACCTCTAATTAAATATGGGGCCATATGCGGGCAAATCTAGCCTTATATCGGCCTCATTTAAATTTGTGTAGCGAACCGATGCTATCTTCTGCCATACTAAAACAACATTTAATTTGCGGGGTATATAAATAACTTGAACCATCTAAATAAATGTCGGGACCCTGGTTCCGCTTAATATGACCTAATTGCATCGCACCTTTGCCATGCCATACATCATACATGCATCATGCCGATCTTTTGCCGTAGTATTAAATATTGCATCCGGTGTTTCTTCTAGTATTTTGCTTCTTCGCGGATAAGGCCGTTGAGTTGATGTGAGCTTCGCCCCGATCTTCGGTTGAACCTTCGACAATGTTTTCAGGCGAGCATCTCCCCTTTTCTACCTATCTTACTTTTATAGTATTTATTCCCTCCTGTTGATCTATTGCTATCTGTGTTGCGATGCTTTAGTTTCCGTACCTGTGATATACCGTGCAGCCCTATATTGCCTTGGACACATCCTATTACCTGTTGTTTGGTAGATAGTTGGACTTGCGCGTCGTAGTCGCTTGCTCAAGTGTTGTTGCGTGTCGTCCAGTGCCACAGTTGTTGATGTATTGCCGCATGTTGCTGTTGGAGATGATCATAGTTTTACTTATCGTACACTTTAATTCCTGTTTAACAACTAAAATTGAAGTAAGCAGAGGCATCGGTGGGTGATAGAAAATATTTGGTTTCCGAACGCCCACTTGTGTCCCGTAGGACCCCGAGTACTTGATACCTGTTCCTTGATTTATCGCGCTATCCACATCCGGGAGGTATATGGGACCCCCCTGAGCCAGAGCTTGATTCAGTCTTATTTCTTGGGGCCACAAACTAGTTTGAGGTTTTATTACTATCTTGTACTTATGCCATGCTACTGCTTTATTTACGATTGTGCGAGGAGCACACTGTACTGTTTAGGTAAGCGGAATGTTTTCGCGGTATCGACAAGCCCAGCCACACTTTCGGGTTCCCAGTCGTTTACAGCCATTGGCGCAAACCTTGAGTCCGTCTCGGAGCTTGCTTACTTTGTTGCGGGTCTACTCAATGGGGTGGCTTCCTGAAATATTTCTGAATCCTGTGATTGCTTTGTCGTGAAAGCCTCATTGGGTTTTGATTTGGTTTTTCCGAGGTTGATCGAGTGTGTGTTGCTATTGGTGCACCCCGGCCGGGTAAAACTTTCTAAAAGCCGTGTCCGCGGTTATGGACGACTTGGAGCACAGTATCTCGACCATAGACAAGCATAACTAAAGTTTATTGCTCTAAACTTGACTTTATAATGACTAGTAATCAGCTTCACTATAATGGAATGGCTAATAATACTGCCCACCATTGCTTGTTGAAGTGTCGCTTGCGACCATTGTATCTGACTAGTAAGTATTGCAACTACAACGGAATGGCTGAATAAAAGTACCAACAACTGCTGGGTTTTTGGGGTTATCTCACGCTATTTGTATCTGACTAGTAAGTGCCGCAACTACAACGGAATGGTTAATTAAAAGTGCCCACTGCTTATTTTATCAGGATGATTATCTATACCTGTCTAGTAATTGCTGCAACGATAACTGAATAAATAAAACTGCCAACGGTGTGAGTTCCTTGGTTGACTTCCTCGTTTGGTCTCGAGGGGGAAACGCCAGGATGGGTTTGTTTGTTGATGGTATCAGGTTGGATCCGGATAGGTCATTCTTATCCCTCTCTGATAACCGCCAGTCGTATCGAGTCTCTATAGGTTGTTTAGCGCATGCTGCCGCTGCCGCTCAGTCCACCATACCTTTGTAGGTGAGGACCGCCGAATTCTAGTCTCGCCGTGTACTGGCCTCAGTACTGACGCTCCTCTTTTTCCTTTGCCCTTTGTCGGCACCCCTTTTGTTTTAAGCAGGTTTTGAGATCGACGTCGTTAGCAGGGTTACCCTTCCGGCTTGGCCTGGGCAGGGTTATGGACGCCATTGGTTATTCTTCAGGGCTCTTAGCCCCATTTGCATCTTGTCTGTAGTCGGATGCTCTATCATTTTCAAGGTGATTTGGATCTTTGTATATTATATCTGTATTCTTGACTCGCTGAGTCGCTGTTGTATATATCTGTTCTGTGGGTCCCATCGAGGACTGTTGTGTAATGTTATTACTTCGTTTTCCACCCGCACGAAAGTGCCTGGTGGGCACCTTTGAATCGTTTCTATGCGGGTTTGGCTGGTTTCGCTAAAACTTGCATAGGTCAGATTCTGAGGGTGTTACAGATCACACTCTCAAGATCTTGATCATATCATATTCTTCTCTTCAACTCGATGATTTTGATGCCAATACTCAAGGTATATCTTTATCTTCATGGCATCCATACTTTAATCCAACACATGGACTACACGCATGACCTATGGAATATACCTTCATATAAAACTCAGTGAAAACATTAGTCCATAGGGATTGTCATTAATCACCAAAACCACACATAGGGGCAATTACCCTTTCAATCTCCCCCATTTTGGTAATTGATGACAATCACAACAAGAGGGTTTATATAATGAATATTAGAAACAAGTACGTAGCTTATCCAAGAATAAGTTGTATACAAGAGGTTGTATTTTATATGGTTAAGTAACGCAAAGATACTAGCCCATATCAAAACCGATTCTACTTACATAAAGTACAACTAATGCAGGGGATGTGAGTAGAACCAACATATATAGAGCAAACTCCCCCATAATATATGCACGTGTGATGATCTTGAATTTCATTGCATACATTGTTAAGCATAGCCTTTGGGAGAGTTTCCACCATATATACAACCATGCAAAACATAATAAAGATGAGATGCATGAAACGCAAACACTTAAGAACAAACCAATCTTAAGTAGAAAACCATTTCCCTTAAAACCCTCTAAAATTCTCCCCCATTGACAACAAGTGCCAAAATGGATAACAAGGTTAGAAGGACAATATAGTATGAGTTCCTACACAAGGTGTGCATTACTCGTAATATGAGTGAAATCACATGCACATAACCAATGATGAACACTTGGAGGAAATCAAACTATATTGAGGATCAAGGATTGCTAAAAGGATAACAAGGTGAAGGAACTTCAATGGATGAAGCAAGCAATCAAAAGATCCAAATAATCAAATGGACAAATAGTGCTCTAAGTGAAATAAGGAAGCTCCCCAAGGTTCGTGCATAAATTAGTTGTTTCATTTGAATACAATATGCACAAACATGGAATCCTCACTCCCTCTATATTATTTATAACACAACCAAGATACAGGGATTAGATATAAACCAATACACTTGTCAAGACAATCTTAAGTCCAAGAGAAACCAAATATGAGATATGAGTGCATGAAGATGAAATAAAAGTAAACCAAGAACTCATAAATCAAGACCATACCAAAACCATTAAAAATCAAGAGGATAAGAGTGATGGTCGGAAAAGAGCGAGCATATCAAGGGGAGAGAATAATACTCTTGTGTATATAAGTTTCTAAGGGGAAAACATGAGAATAATCCACAAAGAAACATCCACACATAAGAGGTTAATAAAAAGAATACATGTTATCCAAGCAGAAGTCATGAGATATACCAAAAAGTATACTTTTCTTAAGTGCATATATAGCCCATGGCTCTATTTTATCTTATGGTATATCAATGAACTTCACCAAAGAATAAACAAAAAATATCAAAACCATCACAACTAACACTAAGGTAATTAATGCTAGTTGGGATACTTTGACAAAGGCAACAAGTATCAAAAGGAATGATTCAATGCAATTTCAACAATATTGCACATGAGAGTACCTTGAGGTGTCGATATGCAACAAATTGCTAGAAGGCATATTTGGAATTGGTGAATCATGAACATGATTTTATATACTCCCCATTATATGCATCATCTCAAATTACTCACATAAGCAATAAGGATACAGAAGTCTTTCAAAGATAATTGCAAGAATCAAACATTTACAACCAAATAAATTCATGCCAAGATGCAACCTACAAGATATTGGATGGAAGAATAGTATGCATGAATAAGATACTTGTTACCAAGATAGCAATGGTATGATGTAGTAGATAATAATTTTTAGATCATCCTAGCTTGGCTCCAATTATCATGTGGTGACAACTTTCTTTATAGACGAGACAAGCATCCATTGCATCTTAAATGTACCTAAAACAACATTCAAGTACATCTTGGTCCCCAAACTTATTGGGTCCAAAGTGGTTAGAATAACCACAACACATAGGATACACTCCATAAAAATATGTGCATATTTAGAGATGAAATTTGAATTTCATGCACATCTTAGCCGTTTAAGGATTTGATGGAGTATACCCTATATATTGGATCAAAGAAAGCAAAACACGACATAAGATATACATTTATTAAACATGCATGCGCGAGAATTTCAAGATCCAATGAAGATATACTTTGGAAAAATCACCAAAAATATTCAAGAAGGCATACAAGGTGTGGCAAAACACATTTGTTGTCCAAACTATATCAAAGAATCAAATCAACACAAGATTTGTTCAAAAAAGTTCAACAAATGAACCAAGCAAAAACTATTAAGCATGAAAGATGAATTAAAAACACAAATGCTCAAAGATTTATCTCATTCAAGAAAATAAAATAGAGAATAAAGAATGAGATAGCAAACTCCCAAAAGAGCAAGGTTTCAACAAATAAACCAAACCCTTAACACTTTTCACAATGGCACAAGGTTCCGAGAAGAAAAGGTTTGTCTTCCACTAAAACACATTTGATAATAATCAAAAACATCATCAGAGATATGTTCAAAAGCCAAGGAAGAAAATGGGAGCCACACAAAAATTTTTTGGAAAGAAAGTAATGCAATAAGAGGTTAACTCCAAAGTGAATATGATCCACAAATGTTACCACACACAAGTATATCAATTGTCGAAGACAATGAGTGTATTGGAATAGATTTTCGGTGGTATATTGCACGGATATTAAAGATAAATCTTCACAATAAAAAGCATAGGATAGAAATAAAAAGATTAAGCACTATGCAAAGATAGAGATTCTTGATAGCTTCAACTAGTCACACAATCATGCAAAACAATGATTAGAATAACTTGAGGCAAATGGTATCCCAAATAAGATATAGAGATATGTATTTGAGAAAGACCGCACAAAGAATTTCTTACTCAAACAAAGACCGAAAAGACGAGCAATAAAAGCTTCTAACAAAAATAGGACCATGTTTGAGCCAACATTCCACCTAGAAACAAGATAATCAACTATATCGACCCTAAGTGGTACTACCTCATATGTTCACATTTCCTAGGATT
Source organism: Avena sativa (assembly GCA_916181665.1). Lineage (NCBI taxonomy): Eukaryota > Viridiplantae > Streptophyta > Magnoliopsida > Poales > Poaceae > Avena > Avena sativa. The sequence goes on from OV702282.1 coordinate 415,546,076, forward strand.
GTGATATGCAAAAGAAGCATATCACTCCCCCATAATGTGATATTCATTTTTTAATAAGAGGCAAAACAACCTCAACTAGAGATAATTAATGGACATTTAGAATTTGAATTCCTCATGAGTATGATACACCACATAGTGACTAGATAAGCTTGCAATATCAATACTAAGTGGTAGTACTCATGTACACATATTTTAAGGTTTGAGATATGCGCGAGGCATGTCACTCCCGCAAAATGGGATGTTCCATTAACCACTATAAAAGAGCCAAATAAGATATCATCAAGATGCATTAGAGGCTCAAAATAAAACACACGAGTAAATGATGTGCCAAACACCTAGACATACTTGAATACACAAAATAATCAAGCATGAGGCACACCAAATACAAACACATACTTGGTAAAAAACCAAAATATGTAAAGGGGCAAGTAACTTACAATATAAATGAGTTAAGTACAAGTTACCGCAAAGAGGCACATTGGATATAAGATAGGGAAATGATAATCCTTATAACTTGGCTTGATCAAATATAATATATGAAGATCCCTTAATTCTTCAAGAGTTAGCCAAGTCTCCAATGCCCTCCATAAACACCTATTGATCAAGTTTGAGCTACTTGGTTCCCAACCAAGTTGGGTCCTAAGAGGTTAGTCACAATAGGCTTGGCAACCCAAATGGTTCTTTTCTTGACACCACTTTGAGTTCCAACAAACTTGGCAAACACATTGCCATCCTTATCCTTCCTAAGAGAATAATCATCATCAACAATGATAGGGTTAGATAAGGTACCGTTTGAACATGAAGAGGCAAAGTGACCCTTCACACGACATATGTAGCAACAAGTGCTCCCCTTTCTCTTCTTCATTGATTTCTTGTCTTGGGGAGCATTATCTTGATTTTTCTTCGGAACTAGCCTAACTTCAACTGGGGATTGAACATGAACTTGTGGCCGCTTCCCTTGTTGCTTATCACTCAAGTGCTTTTTCTTCAATGGACAAGATCTTACATGATGTCCTTCAACCTTGCACTTGAAGCAAATCATCTTGGCCGAATTCTTGACTTGGTTTTGGCCCTTCTTCTTGTTTGTATTGGACTTGTTCTTGTTACTGGAGTTGAATCCAAGTCCACTTTTATCATTTGGGGATTTTTGCACACTCAAGATATTATCGAGTGTGGATTTCCCTTCATGGCTCTTTTCCAAGTCATTCCTTAAGGAAGTGACTTGGGCCTTGAGCTCTTTTATTTCCTCTACATGTTTAGTAGAAATACAAGTGCTAGAGGAAGTCAAAGCTTCATTATTAGAGCAACAAGGCAAAGCAACTAATCCAACACAAGGTTTATCAATAGTATGGCTAGATGGATTACTAGGACTAGCACATGGCAAAATAGCATTTTGAGTAGAAGTTGTGCTAATGTCCAAAAGAGGCTCATAAGATGTTATCTTAGTAATACTTGCCTCACAAGCTAAATTTAGCCCATCACGGGAGATTAGAAGATCATTATGAGAGCCCGAGAGCTTTTCATGACTTTCTTCCAATTTCCTATACTTGCTAGTTAGCAACTCAAGTTGAGCCCTTAGCTCAACATTCTCCTTTAGGGTAGATGCTTCACAAGAAGTAGAGTTAGTAGCACAAGCATCATTAATGGAATTTTCCTTTTCAAGCTCATAAGATTCAATTTTTTGTGTGAGGAGACAATTAGTGTGCTTCTCCTCGGCAAGCTCTTGCTTAAGGAGATTGAATCTCCGACTCACATCATCAAGTTGGAAATCCAACTCCTCTATGGTTCCCGTTTGTTTAGTTATGGTTTCCATAACGTGTTTGAGACAAGTAACGGCCTTATTATTACCACGAAGAGAGGTACACAAAAAGGTCAACTCAAGCAAGAGAGCACTGGTATCCTCATCAATGTCATCATCACTATCATCATTATCATTGCTATTATCTTTACAAGATATATTGGGATCTAAAGTAGGAGTTACCTTTGATCCTCTTGCCATAAGGCACATGTGAGCACGGGAGGATGAAGATGAGGATATTCTTGAATCTTCATTCATGATCATGTCTTGCTCCATAGAATGTTTTATTTCCTCTACATTGTTAGATAAAAAACTAGAGGAAATAGAAGCATTTTGTTCATGGGAACAAGGCAAACCAAGCATATCATCTACACTAGTACTCAAATAATTTCTAGATGATATAAAAGGACTAGCAACACAGGGGGATATAGCATCATTGTTGCAAGAAGTGCTTAAGTCCAAGCTCACTACACCATTATCATTTATAGAACAAGAATCATTGGTGCAAAGAGAAACACCACCATCATCACATATGATTTTTCCACTCACCATGACATTACCTTGTGACTTGTCACATGTAAGTGAAGTGGGAAGAACTGAAATCTCATCGCGGCCGGAGGTGGAAGCAACTTGGAGCTCTTCATGATGTGAGGGAGAAGAGAGCTCCTTGGAGATAACCACCGGCCCTTTGAGAAATGGACCCACCAAATATTTCTTTAAGCTTGGTCCACATCTCATGAGATGACTTGCACTTTACAATCATCAAGAATAAAATAACTGTGGGGCTCAAAGAGAAAATAAGCTCATTAGATACTTGAGCTTCGAGATGTAGATTTTTCTCATCCTCTAGAGATAGATTTTGAGGATCCATCAGAGGATAAAAACCTACATCTAGAAATTGTTCAATATTTGGACACAAGGTCCAAAGATTACAAATCAAGCAATTTCTCCACAAAGCATAATTTGTGCCATCAAAGATAATTGTGTCTGTAGGGGTTCGTAGCATGGAAAACAAAAAATTTCTACCGCATGAACACACAATCAAGATCTAATCTATGATCAAGCCAAGATCTATCTACTAGATTGTAGAAACGAGTCAACAGAGTACTAACCCTCGAAGATCCAAAGCGGTTAACGAGAGCAGATTCTCGTGGATGATGTGGTCGTACACTTCTGATCTCAAGATCGCGTAGATGATCCTTCCGGCGCTGCGTTCCGGCAGCGCTTCCGCAGTCGGTCACACGTTCGGTACTCGATGAAGACCTTCCTCTCCCTTGTTCTAGCAAGCAGCGGAGGTTGTAGCACTCTCCTCGCGATTCCGGCAGCACGACGGCGTGGTACCGGAAGTAGAGGGGAGATCTCGCAGGGCTTCGCCTTAAGCCGAAGCGAGTATGGTGGACTATGAGAGAGCCTCGGTGATCTAGGGTTTAGATGCACCAAGGAGAGGGAGCTAGGCCGGCGGATAGGGCAAGGGGATTGCCCCAACTCGGCGACTTGGCAAACCCTAGGAGGCGGCGGCAACAATGGTGGAGGCCGGCGGCTAGGGTTTAGGTTTAGAGGAGAGAGGTGTTGTGTACTTGGAGGGGCAGCCCTGCCCCTCCTTATATAGGTGGAGGGAGGCGCTTCAGGGGAGGGGAGTCCCTCCCCAACTCGGATACCAAGTGGGCCGGCGGTGGAGGGGAGGAACTCCTCCCCAAGTAGGTTTCCTACTTCCCCTCCACCTTCCAAAATAGCCGTTTGACTTTTCAAATTGGCGTTTGACTTTTTCAAACTAGGATTTGATTGAACCCTTTATTTTGTTCAGCGATGACACCTAGTACATGATGCAATCATAACAACTTGGTATGACACATTCATGTACCCTTCCCCTCCGGAGTGCCGGACATTTCGGAACCTTCTAGAACATTCCCGATGAAAACACCGGAACCATTCTCCAACCCCGAAACAGGACTTTCTTTATATGAATCTTATTCTCCGGACCATTCCAGATCTCCTCGTGATATCCCGGATCCCATCCGAGACTCCGAACAACATTCGGTCTCTTACTCATCATTCCATAACTACTCAACAACATCGAATCCTTAAGTGTGTCTCCCTACGGTTCGTGAATTATGCGGACATGATCGAGACACTTCTCCGATCAATAACCAATAGGGGAATCTGGAAATTCATATGGCTCCCACATATTTCTACGATTACTTTGCGATCGAATGAACCACTTACATACGATACCAATTTCCCTTTGTCTCACGATAGTTTACTTATCCGAGGTTATGATCGTCGGTATCTCTGCATACCTAGTTCAACCTCGTTACTGATAAGTACTCTTTTCTCGTTACCGTGATATGTGATCCCTTGTGAGCCAGTCACATGCTTGCAAGCTAATTGGATGACATTCCACCGAGAGGGCCCAGAGTATATCTATCCGTCATATGGATGGACAAATCCCACTCTTGATCCATGTGCCTCAACCCATACTTTCCAAACGCTCAATGCCACCTTTATAGCCACCTAGTTACGGTGTGGTGTTTGATGTCATCAAAGCATCCTTCCGGTGATGGTGATTAACATGATCTCATGGTCGAAGGAATTAGGTTACTATGTATCAGAAAGCTTATAGCAAATGAACTATATTAAATGAATTGATCTTTATGCTACGCTTAACTATAGGAGTATGTCCATCACATCATTCTCCTAATGATATGACCCTGTTGTTAATAACATCTCTATGTTCATGATCAGGAAACCATGATCATATATTAACCAACAAGCTAGTTTAACAAGAGGCTTTACTAGGGACTCTTTTATGTTTACAAATCACACAAGTATTAATGTTTCCTGTTAATACAATTATAGCATAGTATGTAAACATTTATCATAAGTATGAAGATATGATAATAACCACTTTATTATTGCCTCTTGGGCATATCTCCACTAGTCTCCCACTTGCACTAGAGTCAATAATCTAGTTTCAAACCTTTGTGTATTCAACACCTATGGCTTTCCGGTGTTGTATGTACACGATTGCTAGTGGTCAACTGATCTCCAGATCTGACACTTCCAGGTCCGTGTGTAATTGCATGTCTTTGCGTCTCTACGCATCACTCATTCTCTAATGATATGGCTTTGTATAATTTTGGTCCTTCGGTGAGACCTTTAGTTCTTTGGGGTTAAAACATGTTGATAATATTGTCGTACAATATATCTTCATAGTATTATCCCGATGTGAACTACACCTAGTTTGATAACAAACTACTTGACACAAATGCCCTCTTTAGCTGCTATTATAGCAGTCATATACTTAGCCTTTTGTTGTAGTATCTGTCACAATGTCTTAACTTTGGAACTCATCCAAATCCATTATGGAACTTACTTTCCATTATATTGTGCCACCCTTAGTTTAGATTGAGATAAAATTAATTTGTACTTTGTGACAAAACTAGTATCAATGTAATACTTTTACAATGAACTAACCATCTATTTGTCACTTCTACAAACAATATACTCTTAGTTCTTCCAAAAGATCATAAGAATATCCTTACTATTGTCCAATGATCAACCTATGAATCATTCTGGTATATGCTCATAACATTTAGAGTATAGGACATATCTGGATTTGTACATATCACAGTATGATTGATATACATACTCTTTGTGATTTCATACATCAAGTATCAATCTATACTTGAATCTTTGTTTCACTTACCCAGTATCAATACACTTGAATATATCATCAATATTGAACTCATTCAATCCTTTCTGTGTGACAAGAACCTTTCTTGTAGTTTCTATATTGAACTCATTCAATACATCATCTATGTACTTTCAGCACAACCATATTAGCGTCTATTGACGCCAAATATTTGGATTTTGCCTGAGTCTTTCATCGGGATGAAATTCTTAATATGTGTTAATAAAAGATACATCATTTCCAATCAACAATATGTCTTCCACATAATGTATTAGAAACATGTCTTAGCGCTCCCACTTAATTTCTTGCAAATGCAAGCATCTTCATTGTCTCCGACGAATTTAAATTCCTTTAACAGTTTCATCATAGCGAAGATTCCAACTCCGCAATACTTACTTCAACCATTGAAGTTTGCATATGCATTTAGCATCCTTTGTATTAACAAAACCCTTTGGACCGTGTCATGCACACGTCCTAGGTAACCCTTCTATTAGAAGAACTTGTTTTGTTTATCCAACACATAATAAAATTATATGTCGTGGTTGCTACATTAATCCGTCTAGACTAAATATCGCTATGAAAGATCAAATCTTGTCATAGTCAACCTTTGAACATTGTTGTGAACTCTTTCCCAACATGTCGACCATTTCATAGATGCGAAACATCCATGTCTATTTATTTATAGATCCAAACACAACTGTAAGGTCTTACAACTTTCTCGAGGGTCCTTCAAGTTCAAAACTTGATTTCTCGTGTATGGAACTATCACGGATTTTATGGCTTCAAGCCATTTTACGAAGTCAGGGCCCATCATCGCTTCTTTGCATGTAGTACGTTCATTATTCTCAAATAATGATTCAACCCTCAAATCTTGGTATTTGATTGCTTACTCGACCTACTTGGTTCAATAGAAACTTTGACCTTCGTAACCACAACCTTTGAGGCATGTGAGCCATGAGCATCGTTGCTGCCTCCGGAACACTTTTCGGCGCTGCGCAACTTTGCACATATAGCTAAGGTTCTTTTAACTTTATCAAAGTTCTATTGTCCTCCCACTTATCTTTTCACGAAAAATTCCTTCTCAAAGAAACTTGACGTTCTAAGTGACAAACACTTTTGTCTCCGATGTTATGGAGGATTACTTAATAGTTATTCGAAATAACATACAAAGACATGTTCATCCGACTTTGGTTGCAAACATCTTTCTTATGCATAGCATACCAATGTTTAAGAAAGGACAACTTGGTTTTTATCCCAAACCATAACTTTATATGGTGTCATTTCAACGGATTATGATGGAGCTCTTTTCAGTGGAAAAACGGTAGTCTCTATAGCTTTTAATCTTTAAAATATAATGGCAGTTTTATGATTTACACCTTCGATCTTACCATGTCAAACAAGGCTTAATTACATATCTCGAACGCTCCATACTCTTATGGTGTTTCGGGAAAAATGCTAATTCACGGAACGATTCCTTAAATCTTAGGTATTATGCTAAACTTGTAACTCAAATATCTTCCTTTATGATCTGATCATAAACTATTTATATTCTTATTACAATGATTTTTCACTTCATCTTGAAAGTCTTTGAACTTTTCAAATGTTTCATACTTCATCCTTATTAAGTAAATATTCATATATTCACTCAAATTTTCGGAGAAAGCATATGAAGTTGAAATCCATCGCTCTTGACTACACATAATGGACTTCGTACAACAATATGTACAAGTTCCAATAAGCTAGTCATTCGTTCCTTTTTGGCCTATGAACGAAGTTTTAATTATCTCTAGGAAAGTTTCACAAGCGTCATGTGATCAAAAATCAAAAGACTCCAAAATTCCATCCACATGGAGTTTCTTCATGTTTTGTTTCCAATATAATTTAAACGGCGATGTCACTTCCTAAGCGATCTTTCAATCAATTTGTCTTTCGACATTTTTAGCACTAGTTTTATGGATGTGATTTCTCCAACGAGATTTGTGAATCATCCATCTTTTATGGATTACGGCAATTATTTGAACAACCCTTTTATTCTCATAATACCTGATAAAACAAATCTTGAAGGCAAGCTTTTGATGTTTAACGAGAAACACAATAACCCTTTATTTGTTCTCGATGAACATCATCACATATTCTTTTGCTAGTTACTTAGGCCATTGTAGTTCATGAATTGTGTTGTTCCGTATGACGATTCACACCAACAAATTCAGTATCAAATACTTAAGAACCACATTGTTTAATAAGCCAAGAATATAGCCATAACATCTATATACTTAAACTGAACAATTCTAGTCTTTTCTTTTCTGCCATATATTTATGAGATTCTCTTTTAGTATTTATTTTCTGTTTGAAAGAATCTATCAACATCAATAGTGGAGTCATACATATGACACATAGTCCAAAGCGTGTATAATTAAATACCAATGTCTTTGGACTTGCACTTTGAAGTAGATCACCATCATCAAATGTTTGGTGTGCTTTCAAATTCCATTCTTTAGTAATCTCTTGGTGTGGTAAATATTTTACCTACATCAAATATTCACCCTTATCATGGAATTATTCATGATCAAGCTAATTTTAGCTTATAAAGATGAATCGCGAGTATAATGTTGCTCTCCAAAACCTTTTGGTGGATTAGGACAACTAGTGTCTCCAACCTTTTGCAAATTCTCATCAAATGTGAGAACATGACTTTTGCCATATTATACTCTATCATGTTGTAACCAAAACTTCGTTTCAGATATCACAATATCTTCCACACATCATGGTTTCTGAAACAACTCTTTCAGATCCTAGATAACCTTGATATTAAGACAATCCTTTGAATATCAAGAATCATGGAGACAAACATGATACTCATACACTAACTCTTGGAATTGTCACTCTTGTTTTAATACCAATTATTAAACTTCATGGAGTAACCGGAACTTACTGAAAGTTTGCAATAGGACTTTTAAACTTTAGATTAACACTTCAAAACAATACGATACCAGTTCGTAAAGTAACTAACCAGAATTCTATAGTTCTATCATCTCAATTAAAACTAAGCGCAAGGTGGTAAACGGATGCCAATGACTACAACAATTATGCAAATTCACTTTGATTTAATTTATGATAAATAGTGTTCAACTTTTAATCATATTGCCGTTGAACTCCTACTCAAAACAATATCCCTCACATTGTTTTAGTGATCACACGAACCAAATCCACCACATCAAAACCGATCATCACGAGAGTTGATGTAGCTTCAATGGCGAACAATCATCATGTTCATCATATCTACTATATGACTCATGCTTTACCTTTCGGTGATCCGTGTTCCGAGACCATGTATGTACATGCTAGGCTCGTCAAGATTAAACCTTAGCTTCCGCATGAGCAAATCTGGCTTGCTCACGTTGTATACACTCGCAGAATCTAACACACCCGATCATCACGTGGTGCTTCGAAACAACGAGCTTTAGCAACGGTGCTTACTAAGGATGAACACTTTAAAACTTGAAATTGTGTGCTTGAGGGATCATCTTATAATGCTACCATCGTGAACTAAGCAATACAATATGCATAAAAGGATTAACATCACATGCAATTCATAATATGTGATATGATATGGCCTTTCTTCTTGTGCTTCCGATCTCCATCTTCAAGCACGAACATGATCTCCATCATCACCGGTGTGGCGTCAAGGTCAATGGCACTGCTTCATGGTTGTCTTCCACCAGCATCAACTATTACAACTACTTTGAATAGACACGCGGGTCTTAACAGAATTTAAAGACAACCATATGGCTCCTGCTGGTTGCCAACTTACAATAAGGAACATTGCATACATCATATATAATCACAATCATGGCCATATCACATCACAGCACACCCCTGCAAAACAAAGTTAGACGCCTCTAATTTTCTTTGCATGTTTTACGTGGTTTGGGGCTTTCAGTAAGTGTCGTTCTAACTTACGAACAAGAACCACAACATTGATACTAGTATTGTCAATCACCCGTTGTAAATTGAATCTTAACTATGTTGGGAGAAACAGGCACCCGCAAAGCCACTTATGCAATACAAGTTGCATGTCAAGCGTGGAGCAAGTCTCATGAACGATGTCATGTAAGGTTAACCCGGGCCGCTTCATCCCACCATCCCGCAAGATGCAAAGTACACAAGAAGCAATCGACAACAAAAGCATCAACGCCCACAATGACCATTGTGTTCTACTCGTGCAACAGATCTACATATAGACACAGCTCTGATACCACTGTAGGGGTTCGTAGCATGGAAAACAAAAAATTTCTACCACATGAACACACAATCAAGATCTAATCTATGATCAAGCCAAGATCTATCTACTAGATTGTAGCAACGAGTCAACAGAGTACTAACCCTCGAAGATCCAAAGCGGTTAACAAGAGCAGATTCTCGTGGATGATGTAGTCGTACACTTCCGATCTCAAGATCGCGTAGACGATCCTTCCGGCGCTGCGTTCCGGCAGCGCTTCCGCAGTCGGTCACACGTTCGGTACTCGATGAAGACCTTCCTATCCCTTGTTCTAGCAAGCAGCGGAGGTTGTAGCACTCTCCTCGTGATTCCAGCAGCACGACGGCGTGGTACCGGAAGTAGAGGGGAGATCTCGCAGGGCTTCGCCTTAAGCCGGAGCGAGTATGGTGGACTATGAGAGAGCCTCGGTGATCTAGGGTTTAGACGCACCAAGGAGAGGGAGCTAGGACGGCGGCTAGGGCAAGGGGATTGCCCCAACTCGGCGACTTGGCAAACCCTAGGAGGCGGCGGCGACAATGGTGGAGGCCGGCGGCTAGGGTTTAGGTTTAGAGGAGAGAGGTGTTGTGTACTTGGAGGGGCAGCCCTGCCCCTCCTTATATAGGTGGAGGGAGGCGCGCCAGGGGAGGGGAGTCCCTCCCCAACTCGGATCCCAAGTGGGCCGACGGTGGAGGGGAGGAACTCCTCCCCAAGTAGGTTTCCTACTTCCCCTCCACCTTCCAAAATAGCCGTTTGACTTTTCAAATTGGCGTTTGACTTTTTCAAACTAGGATTTGATTAAACCCTTTATTTTGTTCAGCGATGACACCTAGTACATGATGCAATCATAACAACTTGGTATGACACATTCATGTACCCTTCCCCTCCGGAGTGCCAGACATTCCGGAACCTTCTAGAACATTCCCGATGAAAACACCAGAACCATTCTCCAAACCCGAAACAGGACTTTCTTTATATGAATCTTATTCTCCGGACCATTCCGGATCTCCTCGTGATATCCTGGATCCCATCCGAGACTCCGAACAACATTCGGTATCTTACTCATCATTCCATAACTACTCAACAACATCGAATCCTTAAGTGTGTCTCCCTACGGTTCGTGAATTATGCGGACATGATCGAGACACTTCTCCGATCAATAACCAATAGGGGAATCTGGAAATTCATATGGCTCCCACATATTTCTACGATTACTTTGCGATCGAATGAACCACTTACATATGATACCAATTTCCCTTTGTCTCACGATAGTTTACTTATCCGAGGTTATGATCGTCGGTATCTCTGCATACCTAGTTCATCCTCGTTACCGATAAGTACTCTTTTCTTGTTCCCGTGATATGTGATCCCTTGTGAGCCAGTCACATGCTTGCAAGCTAATTGGATGACATTCCACCGAGAGGGCCCAGAGTATATCTATCCGTCATATGGATGGACAAATCCCACTCTTGATCCATGTGCCTCAACCCATACTTTCCAAACACTCAATGCCACCTTTATAGCCACCCAGTTACGGTGTGGTGTTTGATGTCATCAAAGCATCCTTCCGGTGATGGTGATTAACATGATCTCATGGTCGAAGGAATTAGGTTACTATGTATCAGAAAGCTTATAGCAAATGAACTATATTAAATGACTTGATCTTTATGCTACGCTTAACTATAGGAGTATGTCCATCACATCATTCTCCTAATGATATGACCCTGTTGTTAATAACATCTCTATGTTCATGATCAGGAAACCATGATCATATATTAACCAACAAGCTAGTTTAACAAGAGGCTTTACTAGGGACTCTTTTATGTTTACAAATCACACAAGTATTAATGTTTCCTGTTAATACAATTATAGCATGGTATGTAAACATTTATCATAAGTATGAAGATATGATAATAACCACTTTATTATTGCCTCTTGGGCATATCTCCAACAGTGTCATTGTGCACTATACTACTAGCCGACATCTTTACACTCTAGGCGGTGAAGCCTAAACAAGGAGAGACCTTGCTCTGATACCAATTGAAAGGATAGAGATGTCGCCTAGAGGGGGGTGAATAGGCAATTTCAAAACTGTTACGGTTTTGGCTTGATAGAATGCGGAATTAAACTAACGTTTATTTTACAAGCACAAAACCTAAATACACTAGGCTCAACTAAGTGCACCAACAACAAATTAAGCTAAGCAAGATAGCAAAAGATAAATATACCACAAGTGATAAGCAAGATATAAGTACTTCAAGCTCGATAGCTATCACAAGGAAAGTAAGCTCGGATATAGATATAACCGAGGCACGTGGAGACGAAGATGTATTCCCGTGTTCACCACCTTTGGGAAGGGGGCTACGTCATGTTGGAGAGGTGTGAGGTTCCACGAAGGATTCCTCACGCGCCACAAAGGCTCACCTTCTTCTCCGAGTCTATCCCACGAAGGAATAGGCCTTTTCCTTATGGCTAGCTTTTCCTCCACTCCGGAGATGGCAAGCTCCACAACCACTTCACAAGCTCCACGAAGGAGAATCCCGGGTCTCTTCACAATCTTCCACGAAGAGAACACCGCGGCACCAACCGCCAAGCCAACTAGGAGGTCACCCTCCAAGAGTAACAAGATCACGGTCTCTCACTCAAACAAATCGTAATGGAGAGCTCAACACTTATGCAAGAATGCAAAGCAAGACCACCAAGGGTGCTCAAATCCTTCACTCTCAAATCCCACCAAAGCAACAAGTGCTAGGGAGGAATTAGTGAGGAAGAACAATGGTGGAAGTCAACCAATGACTCCAAGATCTAGATCCAATGGGTTCCCCTCACTTAGAGGAGGAATTGGTTGGTGGAGATTGTAGATCTAGATCTCCTCTTCCAAAGCCCTCAAAAATATGCAAGAATCATAGGAGGGAAGGGGGAGGAAGCAAGCTCAAGAGGTTCAACAATGGAGGTCAATTTTGTGGTCAAGAACACTCTAAAACGTTGGGAGAAGAACCCCCTTTTATAGTGGAAAGCAAATATGGCCGTTGGGAGAAAACTGTGCGAATCCGGTTGAAAGTTCGGTTGGACCGGAAAGCAAATATGGCCGTTGGGAGAAAACTGTGTGAAAACCGGATCTCAACCGGGATAAGGGTCAGTACACAGTCTCGGATAGACTCGGTATAGAAAAACCGAAAATCCCGGTTGAATCTCGGTTGAACCCCGTTGAATCTCGGTTTTCTGGTGCTGGCACCGGACCACCGGGTCTGGGAGCCGGTTGAACCGGATCCACAACCGGGATGAAACTGACTTCACGGAAAACGCAATAACTTTTGCATCCGGACTCCGATTTCGATGATCTTGGGCTTGTTTTGACGAGGACAACAAGCTCTAAAAGATTGTACAGAGAAACATCATATCCCAACAAAGTAGGATAGAGCCAAATGAAGAAAGGTAAGAAGCCTCCCTAAATAAGAACCGATAAAACCTCCAAACTCGAAAATGCCATAGAAGATGCATACAAATTCCGTTTTCGATGAACTTGGGCTTGTTGAAGAGCTAGAAACAAGCTCAAGAACCTCACATGGAGAAACACCAAGAAGCAACAAAATAGGAAGATGCAAAGTATGCAAACGATTGAGCTCCCTATGACGATGTGATGAAGTTACACAACCGAGAGCTCCTCTTGATAGTGCGGCTATCTATCCTATAAACCGGTCTCCCAACAACCACCTTGATACCGGTAAAAGGAAAACCTAGCAAGGCCATACCTTTGCCTTACGCATACCGCTTGATCTTGATGACAACGCTTCAAGCTCCACCCAAGTCGGAATGCAACACTTGATCATTGTTGCTTCGTGAAGACTCCTAATTTGCTCCCCCATACACCACTATGGGATAGCTTCATTAATACATGTCTTCACATGTCCATTATCACTAATATGGATGGCAATCTTCAAGCAAATGATCTTCTCGAGATGCTTATCTTGAACTTGCCCTTCTCAACCTTGATGACGATCACCACTTGATGTCATCCTATCATGGGCTATATAATATCATACCACAAGACCTTGTGGTACATTCTTTATGCTTCATGTGTTGACCAACTTGAAATCACTCTTCACTCTTTGTATTGGTCAACCAAGTATCTTCTCGTGCTCCATCTTAATATCTTGAGGTACATAAGGAACTCTTCATTTGATTACATGCTCTAAATCTTAGTCAACCATAGCTCAACTAATGAGGCTATCATGACACCAACTAGAGACATATCTTGAATTCTTCTATTGAGATCACACTCTCAAGATCTTGATCATATCATATTCTTCTCTTCAACTCGATGATTTTGATGCCAATACTCAAGGTATATCTTTATCTTCATGGCATCCATACTTTAATCCAACACATGGACTACACGCATGACCTATGGAATATACCTTCATATAAAACTCAGTGAAAACATTAGTCCATAGGGATTGTCATTAATCACCAAAACCACACATAGGGGCAATTACCCTTTCAATCTCCCCCATTTTGGTAATTGATGACAATCACAACAAGAGGGTTTATATAATGAATATTAGAAACAAGTACGCAGCTTATCCAAGAATAAGTTGTATACAAGAGGTTGTATTTTATATGGTTAAGTAACACAAAGATACTAGCCCATATCAAAACCAATTCTACTCACATAAACTACAACTAATGCAGGGGATGTGAGTAGAACCAACATATATAGAGAAAACTCCCCCACAATATATGCACGTGTGATGATCTTGAATTTCATTGCATACATTGTTAAGCATAGCCTTTGGAAGAGTTTCCACCATATATACAACCATGCAAAACATAATAAAGATGAGATGCATGAAAGGCAAACACTTAAGAACAAACCAATCTTAAGTAGAAAACCATTTCCTTTAAAACCCTCTAAACTTCTCCTCCATTGACAACAAGTGCCAAAATGGATAACAAGGTTAGAAGGACAATATAGTATGAGTTCCTACACAAGGTGTGCATTACTCGTAATATGAGTGAAATCACATGCACATAACCAATGATGAACACTTGGAGGAAATCAAACTATATTGAGGATCAAGGATTGCTAAAAGGATAACAAGGTGAAGGAACTTCAACGGATGAAGCAAGCAATCAAAAGATCCAAATAATCAAATGGACAAATAGTGCTCTAAGTGAAATAAGGAAGCTCCCCAAGGTTCGTGCATAAATTAGTTGTTTCATTTGAATACAATATGAACAAACATGGAATCCTCACTCCCTCTATATTATTTAGAACACAACCAAGATACAGGGATTAGATATAAACCAATACACTTATCAAGACAATCTTAAGTCCAAGAGAAACCAAATATGAGATATGAGTGCATGAAGATGAAATAAAAGTAAACCAAGCATGTTACCCTGCAAACATCTTTTCTAACACGTGTTAAATAAGTATGGACATCCGAACATCATTTATACTTATGTGAACTTTTATAATTTTAGCAATATTCTCTTTTTGTATAAATTAAATGCATACTCCCATGATCGATTAAAAAATACATTTGAGCGGAGGGAGTAGAAAGTAGAGATAATTTAAGATTTGCAAAAACTCAAAAGTATAAGAAGCTTCCATGCTATTGGGCCTCCTTGCCAACTTAGGAAGGTGGTCACTGGCCAGGGGCTTGGGCTGGTTTAAAGTGCCGGCATAGCGGCGTCCATTACCAGCAGTTAGCGCTGCTAAAGACGGCGGTAGATGGGACCGGCCCATTAGATTCTACAAGCATGCATTTCTTTCTTTCTCCTTTTCTTTCAGGTATTTTTCAGAGTTGAACAAATTTTAAATCTAAATAATATTTAGATCATAAAAATTATTCAAAAAATCATGAACAAAAATTTCGAAAATCATAAATAAGATTCAATATTCATGAACCAATTCAAAAAAAATCATGAACCAATTTCAAACAATCATAAACCAAAATTCAAAAACTTGAACAGAGTTTCAAAATTCGTAAACCAAATTCAAAAAAGTCATGAACCAAATTAAAAAACGTAAACCAATTTCAAAAAACGTAATTGTTTCCAAAATATAATAAACATTTTCTAGATAAAAATAAAACCAAAAAAAAAGAAAACTGAAAAGAAAACAGAAAAAGAAAAAGAAAAAGAAAATATAAAAAGAAAGCCAAATAAATCGTTAGACCGCAAAAATGGGCCGGCCCAATAGGGAAGAGCCCTTGGGCTATTAGCGTTTCGCGTGCTCTCGGTTAGCGACTCGGTGACATCCCCGTGGATGGTTCGCGTAGCAACTAGGCTTTCTTCACTCCGAAAAGCAAAATGTTACTGGGCTCTAACGAAAAGGCAACCTGCCTACATGCAAGTACTGCTTCTCGTAAAAGAAAACCGAACTTATATATATACCTCTAAAAAAAAGTTGACAGTGTAAAACTAGTGTTACTGTGTTTGTTTAACTATGTAAGTACTAGTCCCGCAAATACAGTGTATCGTATGCCGGCGGCTCTGCGCGAGCACGACGACTTGTCACCGCCGCATCGGCCGCCAGCAAAAAAAAAAACAATGCGGCGACCTCGAGGCGCAGCAGAACTGCAGCCGGCAGCACCTCCGGATGCGCGACCCGGCACCGGCAGGCACATGCGATGCTACTGGCACACTCTGGTTTTGTTGGCCTGGCAAACAGCTCGCGTGACCGAGTAGGTGACTTTGAACAGTCAACACACACACACACGTACAGACACAAGAAACAGAGCGACTGTCGAAATCAACCATCTGTCGGCCCGGAAAACTGCTCGTCGCGTGACCGCCAGTCGAGCGACCGTTGACCAAACCCGGCAGGTCGGTCAACCCTATCGCCCAGGGAGAAAGCAACATCCACGGTCTGGGCCTGATGCACAAACGACGACCTCCCTTGATTACCCGCGACTCTGCGCGACGACTTGCCATCGCCGGCCAGCGCAAAAACGCGGCGACCTCGCATGCTGCACGCGAGGCGCATGCAGCTCGGCAGAACGGCAGCCGCCGGCAAGCACATGCGCCGCAATGCATGCGGCTACCTCGTCGCGTTGCGCGCCGGCGCCGGCGGGCTGTACTTTGTCCAGTACTTCCTGCGCTGTGCCTGTCATGCAGATCTGGCTCAACCGCCGTGCTCCTAGGTTGAGCAGCATGTGCGTGCGTGTGGCTTTGTGCGGCCTCCATGTGTTCGTGCTTGCCAATTTGGCTTAATTAATCAAACGGCTTCGCTAGATTAGCCGATGCACTCTCTCCTTTTCTTTGGTGTGCAAGTTGGGTCAGAGCCTCAACTCTCAAGGTTTCTCTTGTCATGTGTCTGCCTCGACCTCGCCGGCGTTGCCGGTCGAGCGAGACGGAGGAGAGGTGCCGGCTTGAGTAGTGTATATACTAGGGTGTGGCTTTGGCTGTTTGCCAGAGACTGGCTTCTTGCCGTGAGGCTCTCCTCGGATCTTCTGGGCCAGATCCGGTGGCTGCTGTGCTGCTTCTCCGTCGCCGTCCTCTTGGGGAAGGTGGGGTGGACCGTGGCCAGCTTCGCCTCTAATAAGGTCCTGTCCAGCCCGAGCTCCTGTGAGTGGTTGCTGCTCTCTTCCTTGACCGGCCATGGTGGCGAGGGAGGAGGGGTCTGCAGCGTTGGGTCGCCTCCGACTCGGATCCTGGTTCGCTTTCTTCCTCCGGCGTTTGTGCGCGTCGCCGGCAGGCCGTCCAATCTCCTCGTGAGCAAGCCCCTAAGGTGGGGGACTGCGTCGATGAGGGTTCTGGACGGGAAGCGATCTAATAAGCGCCTGGTTCGTCTCCCGTTCTTGATTTGCAGCGGCGTCACATCTCTCCTTCTGGCCGGCCATGGTGGCGGGGGGAAGGACGAGTTTTTGAGGTGCGCTGGCAGATCTCGGCGCGGTTGTGGTCGTCGTTGCACTGGCGGCTTTCAGTTGCTCACCTTCTTCTCGGTCGGCCTTGGTGGCGAGGGAGAGGATATGGGCGATTCGGAGAAGCTTCGTGCTCGACGACGTTCTGGGGAGTTCTTGGAGCCTTCCCTCCTCGTGGCGGTTCCCAAGCGAAGGTGTTATGTCGCCGTCGCTATCATCGGACAGAAGGCTGTCCCCGCCAAGCTCGGCACTCGTGTTTGCCGCAGTTGTTTCTTCCTCCATCGGAGGATCTTCTTCAGTCTCGTCGCGCCATCTCAAGCCGCCGCTCATCCAAGTGGTTTCGTCCCCGGCCGAAGCGACGGTGGCTGCGCTCGCAGACTGCTTCTCGTCGGCGTGGTGCAAGGATTGGATCGCGTTTTTGCGATCCCTTTTAGGAGTTTCACTGGTAAAATGCAGGGCCTTGTTGTAATTTGTCTTTTCCTTTGGGTCCTTTTTGTAAATGTGAACCCACCGCCGTTGAAATGAAAGCTCCAGGGCCTTCGGTCCTTTTCTGTGCAAAAAAAAAAAGACAGGCTCCCGGCACTGGCGTTCCGTGGACACACACTATCCTCACATAGGACGGGAGGAAGGCGACAAAACCGGCAAGGTTTCGTGCGCCCGTGCGCGAGCAGACACAACAAGGGAGGCTGGCCATGAGCTCAGACCACGCGACGCCCGTCGCGCGTTATATCCTTCGGTGGCATGCCAACAAGTTATGCCTTTTTTTCTCATCCCTTTCGAACCAGAAACTATCCGCTCAAACTCACATTCATTTGGGAGGTACTTATACAAGAGAAAAACAGACTATACACGAGTAGTAATGTAATGTTCCACTATTCGTCACTTCTAATTGCTGAATTTCGTTATTTGCGAACCTCCAAGTCCCAAGTGAATTTATTTTTAAACTTGAAATCCTACATGGTTGTGGAACATCACATTCCTAACATAATTTTTTTTTATGATTTTTTACAAACTTCGAAAATGTTTTTTTATTTGATTGGTTTTCGTCAGGTTTTAGGAGGACATAAGATTTGTTACATTCGTTGATCAAGACTCTTGTTTTCCAAAGAAAACCCGGGAGAAAACCTCTATAACAGGGCACCTAGATAAACTACCTATAAAGAGCCCCTACACATACGAAGAAGTTGGGAAGACCGACTTGACACGACACAAAAAAGAACACCATTGAAGCAAGTTGCGTCATCGTATGGCACCCTCATGATCTGACTATTTCGACTTGGCAACAAAAATATCGATGTCCTAAATACCTGTCGCGCCGGTCCCGTGAGGATGACTAACATAATTCATCTGATTTCGTATGTGTTAGGACATGTAGAGATGCAACGCTTAAAACATAACATTTCTACGCTATATATCTAAGATCTAGTTAAGGTAGAAGGTCACTAAGATTACCACTAGACGTGCATTTGCGAAATTCCGAGAGATCGGCTAGATCCCATGAATATATCCAATTTCAAGAACTCCTTCGTCTCCACACCAACCGCATAGTGTCTCTAACAGTATGCACACATACGAGATGGAGAGCTAATAGCAGACTGCTAAGTCTGGGTTAACGGCATGGGACTGGTGGTGGTGGTTAGGGTTTTCGACACATTGAATGGTCAAACACTCGCACTCTTTGTCGTTCTTCCTGCCACCAGCATATGTAGAGGGCGTAAGTGTAGGTTCGCAACACTTGTGTTTCAATTATTGAAACCTAATTGACCAACGGTGGGTCCAAGCTACTTACTCCGATTTACGTCCAATCTAACATGTCCACTGTCAATTAGATCTCCATCTGTCGGCTCCATACCCTTAAGTGTGTGATACTGCAGGCTCACGTTAACCAAGACATGGCTGGAGTATGACTCACAACTGATCAGTCTATAGTGGATCCTAGCAGACATACTCCCGAGTATCGAAAATCCATAAGACGAACCTTTCCTGATGTTGTTGGAGATATGCCCTAGAGGCAATAATAAATGTAGTTATTATTATATCTTTGTGTTTATGATAAATGTTTACATTCATGCTATAATAGTATTAACAAGGAAACATTGATACTTGTGTGATTTGTAAACTTAATTTGAAGTCCCTAGTATAGCCTCTATACATCACTAGCTTGTTGGTTGATAAATGATTGTGGTTTCCCTATCATGAACATTGAGATGTTATCAACAACAAGATCATATCGTTAGGAGAATGATATGGTGGACATACTCCTATAGATAAGCGTAGCATAAAGATCAAGTCATTTTAATAGTTCAATTGCTATATGCTTTCTGACACATAGTAACCTAATTCCTTCGACCATGAGATCATGCATATCACCTTTACCGGATGGATGTTTTGATGACATCAAACACCACACCGTAACTGGGTGGCTATAAAGGTGGCATTGAGTGTTCGGAAAGTATTGGTTGAGACACATGGATCAAGAGTGGGATTTGTCCATCCATATGACGGATAGATATACTCTGGGCCCTCTCGGTGGAATGTCATCCAATTAGCTTGCAAGCATGTGACTGGCTCACAAGGGATCACATATCACGGGAACGAGAAAAGAGTACTTATCGGTAACGAGGTTGAACTAGGTATGCAGAGATACCGACGATCATAACTTCGGATAAGTAAACTATCGTGAGACAAAGGGAAATTGGTATCGTATGTAAGTGGTTCATTCGATCGCAAAGTAATCATAGAAATATGTGGGAGCCATATGAATTTCCAGATTCCTCTATTGGTTATTGTTCGGAGAAGTGTCTCGATCATGTCCGTATAATTCACGAACCGTAGGGAGACACACTTAAGGATTCGACGTTGTTTGAGTAGTTATGGAATGAATGAGAAAGAGACCGAATGTTGTTCGGAGTCTCGGATGGGATCCGGGATATCACGAGGAGATCCGGAATGGTCCGGAGAATAAGATTCATATAAGGAAAGTCCCGTTTCGGAGTTGGGGAATGATTCCGGTGTTTTCATCGGGAATGTTCTAGAAGGTTCCGGAATGTCCGGCACTCCGGAGGGGAAGGGGTACATGAATGTGTCATTGCAAGTTGGAATGATTGCATCATGTACTAAGTGTCTTCGCTGTCCAAAATAAAGGGTTTATTCAAATCCTAAATTGAAAAGTCAAACGACTAGTTTGAAAGTCAAACGGCAAGTTTTGGAAAGAGGAGGAGGAGGTTGAAACCGAGTTGGGGAGGGAGTCCCTCCTCCCCAAGCCGGCGCACCACCCAAGCCGAGTTGGGGAGGGACCCCCCTCCCTCCCCTTGGCTGCCGGCCCCTCCACCTATATAAGGAGGGGCAGGGCTCCCTCCTAGCACACACAAGTACCTCTCCTCAAACCCTAGCTTGGCGCCTACCACCATAGCCGCCGCCGCCCCCTAGGGTTTTGCCCTAGCCGCCGACTTGGGGGTCCCCGGAACCCTAGCCGCCGGCTCTAGCCTCTCCTCCTTGGTGTGTCTAAACCCTAGATCACCGAGGAGCTCTCTCATACTCCACCATACTCGCTCCGGCTTAAGGCGAAGCCCTGCGAGATCTCCCCTCTACTTCCGGTACCACGCCGTTGTGCTGCCAGAATCGCGAGGAGAGTGCTACAACCTCCGCTGCCTGCTGGAACAAGGGAGAGGAAGGTCTTCGTCGAGTACCGAACGTGTGACCGACTGCGGGAGCACTGCCGGAACGCAGCGCCGGAAGGATCGTCTACGCGATCTTGAGATCGGGAAGAGTACGACTACATCACCCACGAGAATCCGCTCTCGTTAAACACTTTGGAATCTTCGAGGGTAAGTTATTCCATCGACTCGTTGCTACAATCTAGTAGATAGATCTTGGCTTGTTTGTTTGTATGCGATAGAAATTTTTTGTTTTCCATGCTACGAAACCCTACAGTGGTATCAGAGCCGTGTCTATATGTAGATCTGTTGCACGAGTAGAACACAATGGTCATTGTGGGCGTTGATGCTTTTATTGTCGATTGCTTCTTGTGTACTTTGCATCTTGCGGTATGTTGGGATGAAGCGGCCCGGGCTAACCTTACATGACATCGTTCATGAGACTTGCTCCACGCTTGACATGCAACTTGTATTGCATAAGTGGCTTTGCGGGTGCCTGTTTCTCCTAGCATAGTTAAGATCCAATTTACAACGGGTGATTAACAATACTAGTATCAATGTTGTGGTTCATGTTTGTAAGTTAGAACGAAACTTATTGAAAGTCCCAAACCACGTAAAACATGCAAAGAAAGTAGAGGCGTCTAACTTTGTTTTGCAGGGGTGTGCGGTGATGTGATATGGCCATGATTGTGATCATATTTGATGTATGCAATGTTCCTTATTGTAAGTTGGCAACCGGCAGGAGCCATATGGTTGTCTTTAATTTATGTTAAGACCCGCGTGTCTATTCAAAGTAGTTGTAATAGTTGAAGCCGGTGGGCGACAACCATGGAGAGGCGTCATTGACCTTGATGCAATGCCGGTGATGATGGAGATCATGTTCGTGCTAGAAGATGGAGATCGGAAGCACAAAGAAGAAAGGCCATATCATATCACATATTATGAATTGCATGTGATGTTAATCATTTTATGCATCTTGTATTGCTTAGTAGACGACGGTAGCATTATAAGATGATCCCTCATGCACATGAATTTCAAGTCATAAAGTGTTCACCCTTAGTTAGCACCGTTGCTAAAGCTTGTTGTTTCGAAGCACCACGTGATGATCGGGTGTGTTAGACTCTGCAAGTGTATACAACGTGAGCAAGCCAGATTTGCTCATGCGGAAACTAAGGTTTGATCTTGACGAGCCTAGCATGTACAGACATGGTCTCGGAACACGGATCACCGAAAGGTAAAGCATGAATCATATAGTAGATATGATGAACATGACGATTGTTCGCCATTGAAACTATATCAACTCTCGTGATGATCGGTGTTGATGTAGTGGATTTGGTTCGTGTGATCACTAAAACAATGTGAGGGATGTTGTTTTGAGTGGGAGTTCACCTAGATTAACTTTATTATTAATTTGAACTCAATTTGTCATAAACTTAGTCTAAACTATTGCAAATATGTTGTAGATCAATGGCAGCCCCTACCATCAATTTTAATGCGTTCCTAGAGAAAGAAAAGTTGAAAAACAATGGAAGCAACTTCGCGGATTGGTTCCGCAATTTGAGGATTGTCCTCACAGCTGGTAATTTGACCTATGTGCTGGATGCACCGCTGGGTGACCCACCTGCAGCTGATGCTTCCGATGAAGTAAATAATGTTTACCTCGCTTGGAAGAATCAGTACTCCATAGTTCAGTGTGCTATCTTGTATGGTTTGGAATCGGAGCTTCAGAAAAGGTTTGAGAATTCAGACCCATATGATATTGTCGAGGATCTCAAATTGATCTTTGAGACTCATGCGGCAATTGAAAGCTATGAGGCTTCTGAAAAGTTCTTTAACTGCAAGATGGAAGAGGGCAGCTCCGTCAGTGAGCATGTGCTTAAGATGTCTGGGCACGCAAACAAACTCCAAAGCTTGGGTATAGTGATTCCTAATGCTTTGGGGATTTACCGTGTCCTCCAATCACTACCACCAAGTTACAAGAACTTTGTGATGAACTACAATATGCAAAGCATGAACAAGCAGTTGCCAGAACTCTTCTCCATGTTAAAATCTGCAGAAGTGGAGATCAAGAAAGAACACCAAGTGTTGATGGTCAATAAGACCACCAAATTCAAGAAAGGCAAGTCTAAGCAAAAGGGACACTTCAAGAAGGGTGGTAAGAAAGTTACTGCACCGACGAAGAAGACCAAGGATGGACCCAAGCCTGATACAGAGTGCTTTTACTGCAAGGGAGAAGGTCACTGGAAGCGGAATTGCCCAAAGTATTTGGCGGATTTGAAGAACGGCAACATCAAGAAGAAAGGTATATCCGATATACATGTTATTGATGTGTATCTCACTAGTACTCGTAGTAGTGCCTGGGTATTTGATACTGGTTCGGTTGCTCATATTTGTAACTCGAAACAGGTGCTGCAGAATAAACGGAAGCTAGCGAAGAACGAGGTGACGATGCGCGTGGGAAATGGATCAAAGGTTGATGTGATCGCGGTCGGCACGCTACCTCTTCATCTACCATCGGGATTAGTTTTATACTTAAATAATTGTTATTTGGTGCCTGCGTTAAGCATGAACATTATATTGGGATCTTGTTTATTGCGAGACGGTTACTTGTTTAAGTCCGAGAATAATGGTTGTTCGATTTATATGAGTAATATGTTTTATGCACATGCACCTTTGATAGATGGTCTATTCTTATTGAATCTCGATAGTGGAAATACACATATTAATAACATTGAAGCTAAACGTTTGAAATCGAGCGATAACTCGACCTATATGTGGCACCGTCGTCCTGGTCACATTGGAGTGAAGCGTATGAAGAAACTCCATTCCGATGGACTTCTTGAATCACTTGATTTCGAATCACTTGAAAGATGCAAAGCATGTCTGATGGGTAAAATGGCTAAGACTCCATTTTCTGGTATGATGGAGCGAGCTACGGACTTATTGGAAATCATACATACCGATGTGTGTGGTCTAATGAGTGTAGCATCGCGCGGTGGTTATCGTTATGTTCTTACCTTCACGGATGACTTGAGTAGATATGGGTATATCTATTTCATGAAACATAAGTCTGAATCTTTCGAGAAGTTTAAAGAATTTCAAAGTGAGGTTGAGAATCAACGTAACAAGAAGATTAAATTTCTACGTTCTGATCGTGGAGGTGAATATCTAAGTTACGAGTTTGGCGAGCATTTGAAGAAATGCGGAATACTTTCACAATTGACACCGCCGGGAACACCACAACGTAATGGTGTGTCCGAACGTCGTAATCGAACTCTCTTAGATATGGTTCGTTCTATGATGTCACTTACAGATTTACCGCTATCATTTTGGGGTTATGCATTAGAAACAACCGCATTCACTTTAAATAGGGCACCATCTAAATCCGTTGAAACGACACCGTATGAATTATGGTTTGGGAAGAAACCTAAATTGTCGTTCCTTAAAGTTTGGGGTTGCGAAGCCTATGTAAAGAAGTTACAGCCGGACAAGCTTGAACCCAAAGCGAAAAAATGCTTCTTCATAGGATACCCAAAGGAAACTATTGGGTATACCTTCTATCATAGATCCGAAGGCCAAATCTTCGTTGCCAAGAATGGATCCTTTCTAGAGAAGGAATTTCTCTCAAAAGAAGTGACTGGAAGGAAAGTAGAACTCGACGAGGTTGTTGAACCTTCTCTCGAACTTGCGAGTAGCGCAGCACCGGAAGAAGTTCCTGTGGTGCCTGCACCAATTAGAGAGGAAGCTAATGATGATGATCATGAAACTTCGGTTGAAGTTGCTACAGAGCCTCGGAGGTCCACGAGAACTCGTACCACTCCAGATTGGTATGATCCCGTTATGAGTGTCATGTTGGTGGACAACACCGATGACCTTGAGACATATGAGGAGGCAATGATGATCCCAGATTCCAATAAATAGCAAGAAGCCATGAAATCCGAGATTGGATCCATGTACGAAAACCAAGTATGGACTTTGGTGGACTTACCGGATGGCCGGAAGGCTGTCGAGAACAAATGGATCTTCAAGAAGAAAACAGATGCTGATGGTAATGTTACTGTCTATAAAGCTCGACTTGTCGCAAAAGGGTTTTGACAAATTCAAGGAGTTGACTACGATGAGACTTTCTCACCAGTAGCGAAGCTAAAGTCTGTGAGGATTATGTTAGCAATCGCTGCATATTATGATTATGAGATATGGCAGATGGATGTCAAAACAACATTCCTCAATGGAGATATTGATGAAGAGTTGTATATGATGCAACCCAAAGGTTTTGTCGATCCTAAAGATGCTAACAAGGTATGTAAACTTCAACGGTCCATCTATGGATTGAAGCAAGCATCCCGAAGTTGGAATCAACGTTTTGATAAGGTGATCAAAAGTTTTGGTTTTATACAAACTTATGGAGAAGCTTGTATTTACAAGAAAGTGTGTGGGAGCTCTGTAGCATTCTTAATACTATATGTGGATGACATATTATTAATTGGGAATGATGTAGACCTTCTTAATAGTGTCAAGGAATATTTGAATAATAGTTTTTGAATGAAGGATCTTGGCGAAGCAGCTTACATATTAGGCATAAAGATTTATAGAGATAGATCAAAACGCCAAATATCATTGTCACAGAGTACATATTTGGACAAAGTTCTAAAGAGATTTGGAATGGAAGATAGCAAGAAAGGGTTCTTGCCCATGTTGCCCAATACGACCTTGAGTAAAACTCAAAGTCCGACATCGGCAGAAGATAGAGAAAGGATGAGTAAGACTCCCTATGCCTCAGCCATAGGATCTCTAATGTATGCCATGCTATATACTAGACCCGACATTGCATATGCTGTTAGTTTGACTAGCAGATATCAAAGTGATCCAGGAGTGGATCATTGGACAGCGGTCAAAAACATCCTTAAGTACTTGAGAAAAACTAAGGATATGGTTCTTTCTTATGGAGGTGATGAACAGCTCGTTGTTAATGGTTACACCGATGCTAGTTGGAACACCGATCCGGATGATTCTAAATCACAATATGGATACGTATTTTTTTTGAATGGTGCAGCAGTTAGCTGGAGGAGTGCAAAGCAAAGCGTTGTGGCGAGATCTTCAACTGAACCGGAATACATGGCTGCTTCGGAGGCTTCACAAGAAGCGATATGGATGAAAGAGTTCATTACAGAGCTAGGTGTGGTTCCTAGTGCGCTGGACCCAATGTCTATCTACTGTGATAACATGGGCGCATAGCCAATGCGCAAGAACCAAGGTCACACAAGAAGCTGAAGCACATCAAGCTACGTTTTCATGCTATTCGAGAACATATCCAAGATGGGGATATAAAGATTTGCAAAGTACACACAGATCTGAATGTGGCGGATCCGTTGACTAAACCTCTCCCGAGGGCAAAACATGACCAGCACCAAACTGCCATGGGTGTTCTGTATATTACCATGTAATCTAGATTAGATGACTCTAGTGCAAGTGGGAGACTGTTGGAGATATGCCCTAGAGGCAATAATAAATGTAGTTATTATTATATCTTTGTGTTTATGATAAATGTTTACATTCATGCTATAATAGTATTAACAAGGAAACATTGATACTTGTGTGATTTGTAAACTTAATTTCAAGTCCCTAGTATAGCCTCTATACATCACTAGCTTGTTGGTTGATAAATGATTGTGGTTTCCCTATCATGAACATTGAGATGTTATCAACAACAAGATCATATCGTTAGGAGAATGATATGGTGGACATACTCCTATAGATAAGCGTAGCATAAAGATCAAGTCATTTTAATAGTTCAATTGCTATATGCTTTCTGATACATAGTAACCTAATTCCTTCGACCATGAGATCATGCATATCACCTTGACTGGATGGATGTTTTGATGACATCAAACACCACACGTAACTGGGTGGCTATAAAGGTGGCATTGAGTGTTCGGAAAGTATTGGTTGAGACACATGGATCAAGAGTGGGATTTGTCCATCCATATGACGGATAGATATACTCTGGGCCCTCTCGGTGGAATGTCATCCAATTAGCTTGCAAGCATGTGACTAGCTCACAAGGGATCACATATCACGGGAACGAGAAAAGAGTACTTATCGGTAACGAGGTTGAACTAGGTATGCAGAGATACCGACGATCATAACTTCGGATAAGTAAACTATCGTGAGACAAAGGGAAATTGGTATCGTATGTAAGTGGTTCATTCGATCGCAAAGTAATCGTAGAAATATGTGGGAGCCATATGAATTTTCAGATTCCTCTATTGGTTATTGTTCGGAGAAGTGTCTCGATCATGTCCGCATAATTCACGAACCGTAGGGAGACACACTTAAGGATTCGACGTTGTTTGAGTAGTTATGGAATGAATGAGAAAGAGACCGAATGTTGTTCGGAGTCTCGGATGGGATCCGGGATATCACGAGGAGATCCGGAATGGTCCGGAGAATAAGATTCATATAAGGAAAGTCCCGTTTCGGAGTTGGGGAATGATTCCGGTGTTTTCATCGGGAATGTTCTAGAAGGTTCCGGAATGTCCGGCACTCCGGAGGGGAAGGGGTACATGAATGTCTCATTGCAAGTTGGAATGATTGCATCATGTACTAAGTGTCTTCGCTGTCCAAAATAAAGGGTTTATTCAAATCCTAAATTGAAAAGTCAAACGGCTAGTTTAAAAGTCAAACGGCAAGTTTTGGAAAGAGGAGGAGGAGGTTGAAACCGAGTTGGGGAGGGAGTCCCTCCTCCCCAAGCCGGCGCACCACCCAAGCCGAGTTGGGGAGGGACTCCCCTCCCTCCCCTTGGCCGCCGGCCCCTCCACCTATATAAGGAGGGGCAGGGCTCCCTCCTAGCACACACAAGTACCTCTCCTCAAACCCTAGCTTGGCGCCTACCACCATAGTCGCCGCCCCCTAGGGTTTTTTCCTAGCCGCCGACTTGGGGGTCCCCGGAACCCTAGCCGCCGGCTCTAGCCTCTCCTCCTTGGTGTGTCTAAATCCTAGATCACCGAGGAGCTCTCTCATACTCCACCATACTCGCTCCGGCTTAAGGCGAAGCCCTGCGAGATCTCCCCTCTACTTCCGGTACCACGCCGTTGTGCTGCCAGAATCGCGAGGAGAGTGCTACAACCTCCATTGCCTGCTGGAACAAGGGAGAGGAAGGTCTTCGTCGAGTACCGAACGTGTGACCGACTGCGGGAGCACTGCCGGAACGCAGTGCCGGAAGGATCGTCTACGCGATCTTGAGATCGGGAAGAGTACGACTACATCACCCACGAGAATCCGCTCTCGTTAAACACTTTGGAATCTTCGAGGGTAAGTTATTCCATCGACTCGTTGCTACAATCTAGTAGATAGATCTTGGCTTGTTTGTTTGTATGCGATAGAAATTTTTTGTTTTCCATGCTACGAAACCCTACAGATGTGACTTATTTCCATGTTTCTTTGCCTCATGATATACCTTGTTAAGATATATGAGATTTATTATCATCTCGTTTTTAGTTCTTTTCTCGATCGGTGATATGTAATTCATTCGACTAAAGTAGTCAGACTCCCTCACTAACATTAAGCTAGATCACAAATGGACATGATTACAAAATCATATTATTCGAGAGGGCCTAAAGAATATCTCTCTAAGTCCAAGTGGAAAATTTGGTATTGGGCATCCACGTAATGTACCTTGATTCACAATCATCCCAAACTCTACCCGTAACTTCCAAGTTATGCAGCAACATTTGATAGAACTTAAGTGATAACTCCTAAGTGCAGGGATAACTGTATAACCTCTTAGTGTCGAAGTAATTGGTATTAAACCGTAGGAGCAATAAGGTAAAACTATTTATTATCTTCAACTAGAATGTCACAATTCTAGCTATGTATGCACAATTGTAAAAAGTGATTGGTTGCTTGAAAGTGAAGTGTAAAAACAGTATATGTAAAAGTGCCGAAGTCCTCTAGAATACAAGAGGATAAACCAGAAGTTCTATTCTTATGTAAACAATGGACCTAGGTTCATGTGCTTCCTTGATTTCTATCTCCAACAAAAATGATGGCATAATCATGAAACATAATTATACACAAGTGTTATACAAAACAGTTATATGGGCAACATGTCCTAAAACATAAGGCTAAGAAGTATAATACCTTTATGCGCTTTTATGTCACTAGATGTGAGTACTATGTTCCCTTTTTATCCCTAGATGCGTGTATACCATAATATTAGGATGCTATATGTCAGTTAGTGTGTCATTTGTGTCACTTGGCTACATCCACCAATACCACTACATCTAATACACACCATACTCTCATTCTACTACACTTAACATAGATGAATAGCATATATAAAATCTAGGGCGGATCCATAAATAGGTGTACCGTGTATACACGCAATTACATCCCTAATAATTGATTCCAAGGCCAATTATACGCAGGAAAGGGATGAATTAAGACTAACGTCTAACCACCGCATAGAGTTTTGAGGTCCCATAATTCCCTATAGCATGCAACCACAAAATTGGGTCACTACTTTTGTCATGTCTGTACAACCCTCATCTACTTCAACAAACCATAGTGTTACTCTCTAACATCCTGAAGAATATGAACATTTTAGGACTAGTTTGTAATTTGTGAGACTGCATTGCATGCATTTGAAAAAGTGTGAAAAAATCAAACTTTTGTTTGAGAAATATAAGGACTGAATTTGAACTCTAGTGTTGAATTTTGGCTTAGGTCAACACTAGGATTTGAATTCAAATTTCAAAATGAACTTGTGTTTTCAAATTTTAGGAATTCAAATTACTACACACACATTATTTTGAGTCAAAGGCTCAAACATACATACACTCAACAATTAAGATTCTAAAACTAGTAGAATCAACTTTGAATTCAAAATTGAGGTTTGAATTATTCAAACTTGAGTTCAAATACAAACTTACATAAGAAAATAAGTAAAAATCACTAAAATGTAAGAAAAATATGAGAATGCTCATAAATGAATACATGGTTGTTTACAACATGATTTCATAAAATAAAATTACAATAAGTAATTCATAAAATAAAATTACAATAAGAATTTAATCCACCTTGGTGCCTTCCTTTGCGGAGAGCTTCGCCGACTCATACTCCATCGGGTTATCCTTTTGTCCCTCAACTTCTACTAGCGGCTCGACGGAAGGTGGGAACGGAAGACCAACTGATTTTCTTATCCCCCGCCGACGCGGTCCGCTGCCCTCACTCCTCGTAGCCAAATCTCCCCTGTCGTTGTTAAGGTGATTGTGGTTAGCGAGTGTGCTAGGCCTGAGAACTAATGGAATAGAGGATGTTCCATATCAAAAAAAAAATCTCCTCTGTCGCAGGGGAAGAACCCTAATTTCCTGTCCCCAATTCATTTCTCTCTCCCCGAGCGTACCGCTCTGGAACAGCCGATGCATTAAAGTTAGAGAGGTCGCTGGCCCACCTCTCACAAAATTGCAAGCCGCGTCGGCGTTTTCCAGCCTAAACCATGTCAAGTTCGATTTAGACCAGGATTAGAGAGTTTAGGGTACAAACGAGAGGGATTCCGATATGGGGGTTTAAATCGCCGAAGCTTTACGAGTTCAGATTTCGTTTTGGATTTTTTATTTTCTTTTCAGAATGGTTATCCACGCAGTTGAGCTTCACGTACACCGTACCAGGTTTCAAACTGCAACGTGCGTGCAGGTGCAGGAGATTTGCGTCCATTTCTTCACGTGGTGCATAATCATTGGCTCGGACGGTAATGTGTTTTCTCTGCCTGGAGAAGATTATAACAGAGCATTGGGTTGACCTGAACCTATTTTTTTACGAATCAGGAGAGTTGACTTGAACTATGCACGTCCAATCTGATTGGACAACGGAAGTCAATGGAGACGTGAACACGCTAACGAACCGACCATTTCTTTCATCCTCCATACTACCACAACCACGAGTCCGTGGACCGAGACCTGGAATCTGCTTCGCCTCCTCCTGGACTACAGCTTCCCGTGGAAAATTCAACGGTATAATCAAGACGAGAAAGATAAACTTCTGACAGCGCACAGCCCCGTCCACAAAAACTAAACCCCCACCGTGACGCTGCGGGCGTCGAGTCGACGGAGAATATATATATATATATGCAGGTGCCGACAGACGACCCCAAGGATACATCAAGAGCCAAGCAGCACGGCGACGAGTCGACGACGGTGCACGCATGACGCATCGCCTGTGCACGTCACCGCTGCAAATTGCTCGCCTACGTGAGTACTGCTTGCCGTGCTTGGGACAGGAACAGCAAGAAAAGTCTAGTGAGTGGAAGCCTCTGAATTACTTACTACTATGAGCATCTCTAGCGGTGTCCATAAAAATGTGAACCATAAAACACGAGTTTAGGCCTCCGTATCCGGATTTTATGGTTTCGAAAGTCACGGCGTAGATCATTGTCGCAAACGAAACCATAAACTGAATTCCTGTTTATGGTTTTGTTTGCGGGCACTGATCTGCGTCGCGACACCAACCGAGCCCACAAAACCATGATTCTAGGGTTTTGCACATATAAAGATTTCATATGTACGGATGATATGATTAAATAAAAAGAACACAAATAGAATAAGTATCCAAATCATTACAACAATAGTTCGAATCAAATTACAACAATAGTTTCAATCAAATAATGAAAGGT
Source organism: Avena sativa (assembly GCA_916181665.1). Classification (NCBI taxonomy): domain Eukaryota; kingdom Viridiplantae; phylum Streptophyta; class Magnoliopsida; order Poales; family Poaceae; genus Avena; species Avena sativa. The sequence continues at coordinate 415,578,016 of OV702282.1, forward strand.
TATGAATGCAAATGAATGTCTCAACAATAGGGAATAAAATGAATGAATAAATGAGTGCATCATTTTGCCCCATGAAGCTGCCAATGGTGCTCTATGAGATCTTGGTTGAGTTGAGTGTGCGTGGCCGAGTCTTCAGTTTGCCGATATGTTTCAAGGAATGCTTGGATGCGATCTTGGTTGTATCTTCTATTTACCAGGAGGAGGATTGTATCTTCACTAGTGCGAAGATACTCATCGGTATAATCGGCTGGAATACCATATGCTATCACCCACATGGCAGCCGAGATTTTTTGGTATGAGTGAATCCTAATGTGTCGGCACTATTCCTCCGGCCAGTGAAGTACCGACAATTGGCTTCACAAGCTTTCACTATTTTGACAAATAATTCTCGCCGCATTCGGTACGTGGGTACCTCGGTGAAATAATCTTGCATCAAGTCTTCATGGTCAGCGGCACGATTCCGCGGGATGGTGATGCAGCCAGCGACTGACCCGCGCCGCCTCTTCATAGCCATCTAGTCTTGAAGATACTTGACGGCGACGATGACCATGGCTTGCTCGACGTCGTCATTGAGAATCAGCTCGTCGATGTCGGAATCATCCGACGAGAATGAATCCTCGAGTAGAAACCGCTGGCTCCCGCTCATGGTCGAACTCATCTATAGAAAACCCGAATCAATGGCGGCTCTACCGGTAGAAATCAACGGGAAACGGGCAAAGAACTCACCGCGGAGGACGCGATTTAGTCGATTCCGGCGGGGGTGGGGGGCGGTGGCCCTGGTGCCTGCGGGGGATCGGCGGACGATGGGGAACACCCAGCCGGGCCGGGATGTGGGCGGGGACGGCTGGATCTTGGAAAATCAGCAGCGGCGAAGGACCTAGGGCGCGGGAGGGGAACGAGCTGAAATGTCCCTCCCGCCAACGGGCGGAAGGGGATATATGCTGGGTGTCGGTTCCGCGCGCGGAACTGGAGATTCCCAGTTCCGTCCGTGATTTTTATCGGCGCCCATAAAAAGATACTCTAAGGCTGGTCATAGTAGTAGTATCATAGATGATATCATACAATGTATGTCATCAAAAAATAATGTGACACATTATCTAGCAACCCCCGAGAGTGGTGCTTGTGGTAGTATCATGGTATGATTACCTATAAAAGCCAATAGCAAATAAATCTTATACACAAATTTTCATCGAAATTCTAAAAAATAATAAATGACAAGCGAGCGAGCAGAAAATACACTTGTTGGAGGAGCGGGAGAAAAAAAGGTTCGTCCCAACCCCGCGTCGTCTCCCCGCGCGAGGCGACCGGGGTTTCCCCAACTCCCTGCCGCCAGACTTCTCCTCTACTCCTCACCCCCATCCGCCGCCGCCGGTGTGCGCCACTGGGCGTTGCCCACGTGGTGTCGGCGGCGGCGGCCCATCCTCTCCCCGCGCGCGCGGAGCCCCTGCTCGGGAGGGCGCGTCTAGCGACGGTGCTTTCTCGGCCGGCGACGGTTCCGGCGGTGACGGCGCGTCCGCCCCGGTGGAGGCGGCGGCTCCGGGTGTCCTCGCACGGTGGGCTTCCGTTGGTGGCAGAGAGTCCTTGTTCGTGCTGGCGTGCGCCCCCTTCGGCCCAGATATGAGCCCTTTGGGCTCCATCTGGGTGTGGGCGGGCCGAACTGCGACGATGCTCCCTCCTGGAGTTGGGTTGGAAGGCGGTGGTCATGGGCGTGGTGGCGGCGCCGTCGGCCGGCTTGCTGCAGCGTGGCGGCGAGAGCTTCACGGGCCCAACTGGGCCCGCCCGGGCTCGACGGGGCCTGGTTTGCTCATGCTACCGCGTCCGGCCGGCTACCGCGTCAGTGGTGGAGGCAGTTCCCTCCCGCTCGGCTGTGGTGCTGCTGCCCCTAGTTCCGGCTGTGGTCCTATCCCGGTCTTCTAGGCCTCGTGGCGATTCACAGTGAGACGACGAAGATGGAGTCAAGACCGTGGAGGCGCAAGCTCATGGGTGGATGGCTGGGTGATAGGCTTCGATTCGTCCGGGGTAGGAGTTTTTTGTGGGTCGGGAGAAATCCCTGCCGGTCGTCCGGCACCGATGCGGCGACGCTTGCGACTGCCACCTTGTCTTCCTGAAGGGCGTCGGGTACCCTTCTCCTCTGACCTCCGCGTATCAGGGGAAACCCTAGGATTTGTCCGGGCAACAGCGTCGACATCGTCACATCCTTCTTGAAGGTGTTGCTTTGTGCGCGGCGTTCGGAGTGCTTGGCGTGCGGTGGGACAAAGTCGGAGGGCGCAGCGGTCGCGATCCATCTTTGTGTAGTCGAACTGCCGTTGTTGGCATTTTTTCTTTTTTCTTTCTTTTCTTGGGCGCTGTCCATTCCGATGTATCTTGTGGTTGCTATATTAATATAGCGGGACGAAAGTCTGTTTCGAGAAAAAATAATAAATAGTATGATATTATGAGTACTACTACTATGAATTATAGAGGTTGTATCACATACTAATATCATGTGTATGATATGTGTATGATACAGTGATACTAGTATTACGGTACTTCCGTTATGACCAGACTAAATCTAGGGCAGGAAAGAAAAACAGGGAGATTCCAGGACCGGACTCGCCCAACTACACGAAAATGATGAGCCGGTGACTCCGTGCCGCTCCTGTCCTGTGAGAACGGCCACATGGCCGCGTGACTTGGCGCCTAGGGTGGGGCTTCCTTCCGCCTGTCCATCCGGGTGCCGCAGCATCCATCCCCCCTGTCCCCCTGGCGCTCTGCCGCGCGCGCTAGAAAGCAGGGCGGGCCGCACGCACGAAGCCGCCACCACCGCCACACCAGCCTTGCTGCCCACCCCGCGCCCGCTTCGCTGTGTGTTTGCTCCTACCATACCAATACACACTCCTCACGGCCGCGCCGCCCACCTGATCGCTCGATCGCTCGTCGGCTAGCTGCTCCAGTCAAGTAGCAGGACAAGAGCCATGAACCGCCCGACGCCGGCGCAACAGGGACACGGGGGCATGCCGCCGCCATCGCGGCACGGCCTGGCGAGGTACGGCTCCGCGCCGGGCTCCTTCCTAGCCGCGCTCTCCGACGTCGTGCGCGGCGACGCGCCCGCGCCCGCGCAGCACCAGCACCACCACCACCAGCAGCAGCAGCAGGCCGTGAGCCGGTTCTTCTCCGGAGAATCTTCGGGGCTCACCTCCTGCGAGTCCACCTCCCGGGCGGACGCCCCGCCGCTCCACCGGGCCTACGGCGGCTCCGGCGAGATCCACGTGCCGCCGCCGTCCCTCGCGCCTCCGCAGCAGCAGCAGTCCGGGCTCCTCCGCCACAGCAGCTCCCCCGCCGGCCTGCTCTCCCGCCTCATGGCCGACCCGCACGGTACGCATCTTCGATCACATCCTAACCTACCCACCTGCTCGCCGTCGGACGATCGCTCGCTCGCTCGCTCGCTTTCGCGCTCCGCGAGCCCCCGTCCGTGTACGCGTGCCGTGCGCCCAATCCATCATTGCTTCGGCTGCTTAGTGCTTTGCCGGGCCCCGCCGTGGTTGCGCGTGTCGCGCTCCAGTTCGGTCCCGGTGGCCGAGCTCCTGTTCGCCTCGTGCCCGCACGGCGGTGAGTGACCGCGCCCTCCGGCATCCAGCTCGTATCTCCTGATTACCATTTTTTTTTTGTAAGCAGCATTTGCTTTGCTTACTGGCGACTCACACAACTAGTACTAGCTCGTACGCACGATCTGCCAGCTTTAGCTTCCGCTTAATCAATTCCGCTTCCGGTAGTGGCAGCAGCTTAACTAATTACGCATCTAACTAGATCGATACTACAGTATTTACCAGTACCGCTAAGATGGATGAAGGTCAATGCGTATTTTGATTAGTTTCCACCCCTACTTACTTCTCGTAATTCTGGTGGCTGTCAAGTGCCACGAAAGAACGGGGTGGAACAACCAGCCACCTTATTCTAATACCGGATAAAAAGGCAAATCCTCCTCCTCACCCTATCCTCCATTGTTCGTTCGTGATTCGCGAAGAGCACCTTATCTGTCTCCGATGCCGCACTATCATTGACTCATTATTATTATATTATACACAAGTTCAGAAAAAAAACTCTTCCTTCGTTGGGCACACATGCACTGAACTTACCTATCTGTACTAGTACAAGAACAAGTTCAGGCTACTACTAGTGCAGATGCTTGCCTTGGTGCCCTGTATCTGGCTGACATGGCGCTATCCTTCCCATGATGGCACCAGAGAACCTGGACACACGCACGGCGGGGCGCGTCTCTCTCTTTCTCCGACGAGGCATGCCACTTGTCTCGGCATTCAGTATTCGTACTAGTAGTATAATCAAATCACCCGCAAGTATCACGTGTACAGCTGGTTCGTAGGATTTACGTAGTACCTGGTCGTTAGTTAGCGCAACAAAAAAATCAGAAGAGGGCTACAGATAAGACCGGCGTGTGGGGCTAGTTAACAATATCACGCGTGTCGCGTCCACGTCGCTCTAACGTGCCAGGCAGGATCAACGGCGACAGTTAAAAAAAACTTTTTAAAAGTTGCATTTCCTGCATGTTTCTTTTTCCGAATATGTGGCTGTGGCGGTTGTGAACTTGTGATTGAGAATTGAACAAAAACGTATGGTCAGCAAATTCCTGGTTCGACGACTTTGAAAAGTCAAGTCACCGATCACAGCTAGCTAGCCCCGGTCTGTGGACTGTGGAGCTAGTGCTAAATCGTCGGATAAGATCGCAGTCACAGAGTTAAATCGCTGATCTGTTTTACCTAATCGCTATCTTGTAACTTTATATCCAGAGCAGCTCAACTCACATATAGTAGTAATTGGCTAGCGTCCCATTGGTCATGATAGGAGCTTGTACTACCTCGTTGGAAGGTGACGACAAATCCGCCTTGTCTTTAGCGTTCACTAGTTCAGTTCAGTGGACGGAGTAGGACTCGTGTCTTCTAGCCGGTTGTGTGGCGCGTGACCTGCCTATGTGACGGCACCTGACCACGAAACATCCTATGACAGGTGGGCCCTGGGGTTTGAACGCCTGCCTATGACGACACCTCTGCCGACCACGAAACATCCTAGTATCAGTGTTCTAACCACTGAATATTCGATTAACATTGCTCTCGCGTTTACCGGGATGTTTCGGATCAATATACAAACGTTGACACATAGTTAATGTTCATGCATAATTAGATTTACCTTTCTAAAACATTTTTTGTACTAGCTAACTGAAGATAGACAGTCAAAATGCGGTTTATATTTTTCAAAGGAGAAAGTCAAACTGACAGATGGACCCAACTTCACCGAAACTGATCAAATATGCTTTGTTACGCATGCGCGGCTGCAGGCAATGGCAGCATGGCTGGCACTCGAGCGATGATGGGGAGCTACTCGCAGGGAGCGGGAGGCAACATCGACGCCATGGCGCAGCAGCAGAGGAGGCTGAGCTCGCAGTGGAGCTTCTCGAGGCAGGACATGATGCCGCACATCGCGGAGATGGGGATGCCCGCCATGCCGGGCGGCAACGACATCGGCGAGAGCATCGCCACCGGCGGCGGCGGCGCAGGCAACTGCTCCAGCGACCTCTCCAGGAGCTTCTCCATGAGCTCCTGGGACGACACCAACTCCATCATGTTCTCCTCCCCCAACAAGAAGGCCAGGATGGCGGCGGACGGCGACGACGGCATGGTCACCAGCTTCAGCAACATCGACTCGCAGGTAATTAAGGCCAAACTGGAGGACATAGATTCATCCAGGCTGCGCTGCCATTGTCCTGTCACGCTTCCAAGTTCTAATAACACCTTCGCCCAATTCAGTTCGGTCTGTCGAGCTCCTCTCTGGAGATGTCTGGCAATGGCATGGACGATTACCTGCAGCTGCAGCAGGACTCCATCGCCTGCAGAGTCCGCGCCAAGCGTGGCTGCGCGACGCACCCGCGAAGCATCGCCGAGAGGGTTAGCTTTCTATCTGCAGCATTGGCTTCAACTTAAACTTAACATGACGGTTTCATTGCACTCGCTATCTTGGTGCTGGATGTTAGTATATACTGAATTGTTTTCCTGCTTATTCTGTTTAGGAAAGAAGAACAAGGATCAGCAAGAGGCTAAGGAAGCTGCAAGAGCTCGTACCTAACATGGACAAGGTAACTAAATTAGTTAGTTAAATTTTAGTAACTGATGGCCGGTTAGCCACTGTCGATTCTGTCAACAGAAGATAGGGATGAAATTTCCACCAAGAAATACAGAAGCACATACTGAATGGTGTACTGACACCGACAATTCTAACCTACACTGGAAATATTGCCCTGTCAGACCAAAAAAAATACAAAGCCTCTAGGAGTAGTTGTTAGTGAACTGGACCTAATTATGTTGCGTTTGTACACCTGTTCTCCAAATAAATTCATATGTCGTACAGATATACTAAAAAGTTTCTTCTTCACTATGCAGCAAACAAATACTTCAGAAATGTTGGACATCGCTGTAGACTACATCAAAGTTCTGCAGGACCAAATTGAGGTATGTTCTGCACAGGCACAGCTCTTATATTTCGCACACTCGCAGGTGTTAAAAATGGCACTTCCCATGGCATATTAACATGCTTCCTCAAATTTCTACATAGTATAAATTAACCAGATAATAAGATATTATTACCAAAAAATAAAATGATGCTAGAATATGAAACTTATTATCTTAAAATGGATTCATGCAGAAACTAAAACAAGACCAAGGAAACTGCTCTTGCTCGGCCAAGCAGGAATGCTGAGGCTGGAGAACCAGATCTGCGACGCTATGTTCGTACCAATGTGACCGGCAAGCCCAAGTTTTGCTTCAGGAGATTAAGTTGTAAATGTCCTCTGGCATGTCAAGTGATCTACATGCCCAGCTTCCCCTTTTCTTGTTTTGTACTGTGGATTAGCTTCAATGGCTTGAAGACCAGGAGATGACAAGTAGAATGTTGTAATTTAAGTATGTAATGTAGGCACTGACACTCTTTCATTTCAACGCGAACTGGGTTGCTTCTATTCATCATCATTGCCCCTGAGTCTTGACATAGAGGTTATGTTTGTGAAATTTTTAGACTTAAAGAGATCTTTTAATCAGCACTGGGATAGTGTCATTGTTTAGTGATAGATATGCATATGGAAAATTAGACATATAGTGGTTTAAGGAGGACTAATAACAAAATATGGTTGTACTCATACCCTCAAAAAAGATTATATTCACATCCGCTGATAGAACTTAGTTTCTTTCAAGAAACTGTCAGCAAGTTATATGTCCAGCAACAAGCTTTAAGAGAAAGGTTACAGAACTTCGCAAAACATTCTATCTTGGGACATTTTGTAAGGTTATACAGTTAAATTTTCTGATTTGATCAGGAGTTGCACATCTGAAGTTTATTTATACACCAGCCTCAAATAAGATCGAATGGCGAAGCAGTAAAGCCAGGCCTAACTTCGTGTGTGCTATACAGTTTGCCAAATCGTGCAAATTAAGTTGTAGCAGATGTCGGCACTTATGCGGTTGTCCTTGAGAAGTAGAAGAAGCTTAGATAACGAGTTCTCCGGTTAGCTACACCCCTCGCCTGCAAATTTACATACTTAAATTACAATATTGAAGCTAATGCCTTAGATTACATACTTAAATTACTTTGAAGCTAATTTAAGGATGGGTTGGTTTCTCAAGGAGTAGACCGAAGCTGTCGGATTTCGTACAGTGTTGCACTTACAGTCTTGAGTGTGTTCTTACAGGAGATGGCTGCAGAGCGTCATAGTGCCCATAACCGTCGTAGAGAACACGGACCGGATTTTCCTTGCCATACTCCTGACCATATTCAGCTATGATCCTGGGACTATCAGACCCCTTGATGTACATGTGAACAGTGATTGGCATCCTGCAGTGTGACATTGCTCAATAACGATTACGTATCTGAAGGTGTACCTAATTAATTACACAAGAAAGGTGCCTACCTAAGAACATGGGAGCACATGAGCAGTTCAGGTTCTCCTCCCCAAGCATGAGGCTTTCTCATCTTCCGCACATAGCTCTCAAAATCTCCTTCGAGGAACCTATCCATCGCCCAGAAGATTGACCGCAAAAAAAATCATGTTATCGTGTCTGTATTTCATTAAGTTTGAAGCAGCTTTAGCGATGAAATGCACAGGGAAAGCATGTATTGAATGAGACTGGTGTCTCGGCTAGTCTGTCCAGTCTAAGCATGTTTTTCAACTCCTTAATCCTACTCGTGTAAAATATGCGTGCCCAGGAAACAGATGACTCAGGATATAAAATAGTGCAGAAGAATCCTTCACCATTCGGTATCTCCCCTTCTCTTGATGAACTCATCTGCAACCTGAAACAGACCAAACATGGTTAATCAAGGATACAACTTCTTTTTGGCTAAAATTGCATGGAACAGTGACATGGTCAATGAACAGAATCATCAGCAATTCAGTCACTTTTGCTCGAAGCTCGTCTGCAAGTTCCTTCTGCGTGCTGTCGCTGGGCGACTGCTGTCCTCTCCTTAAGCAGGCGCCGTAGGCGACAGAACGGAACAGGCATCTCCCATCCCCTGTGATTCCTGAAAATGTGAAAGGGAGCTTATAAGTTCAGTTCCTATGTTCGGAACTCCAGGGCATCAGCCTAGGCTGAAGAATACGTGTCAAGGTTAAATTAACCACGCAGAGCTGCGCAGAAATAAATACTATATGCTCAAGGGTGATGCACGGTAGCTAATATATTTGTTGATCTATTTTCTGAATAGAGATGCCCAGCTATGTAAGACTGACGCTTTAGACAAGCCATAGATACAGTGCACGGAGCCTGCACAAAGATAGCAAAGCATGGAGGAATAAAACTAGGGAAGCATCCAGCAACTCAATTAGTTTAATAGTGTTTCAAATCGGCACCTGTCTCTACTTTCTCCCGCCCCTTTTTGTTCTAAGCCCAGGCTCAGGGATCTTACTGATCACACAGACAAATCACAAGCAAGAAAGAAGCAAGGAACCCTCTTTTGGTCACTGATCAGCACCAAAACAGACCTCCTTCATATACCCAAACCAGAAAACTGAAAGGGATGACATACGGATCGAGCGCAGTGGCCGGAGCTCCCGGTCCGACATCCGCCGCGCCGGCAATGAAGCCAACGGTGCTCTTCTTCCTCCTCTTCCCGTGCACGGAGGGGGCGCGGATGTTAATAGCAGAGCCGAAACAGAGAGCGAGACAGAGGCAAGAATATGGAACAAAGCAGGGGGGGAGGCGAGGATGAGCACGGAATTGGATTCCTGCAGTGCGCAGCTGGGATTCTGTCTCGATCTCTCCCTCTCAGCTTTGGCTGCTCTTTTCTGCGTCACGCTGGGCGTGGGTGGAGCTGAGGCGTGCACGCCCGTCGCGTTGCCGCCGGCCGCCGCGTCTCATCGAACCGACGGCTCGAGCCCTCCGACTCGATTGATTTCCCGCCACGAATAAACGGCTTTTTAAAAACCTGGTGAGGAGCATGTTAGGCCAGTGAAGTGTGAGGCGTCTTCCTCTTGACAGCGCTTGACACTTGTGCGACACGGGACGGGAGCCTATTGTGATGTCATAATCAAAGGTGAAAGCCAACCTTTCTTGTTTCATACCTCTATTCATGTCGGCTGCCCTTACCATGTCACCATGTCATTATCTTATCCACGCTTTACATCGAATTTTGCCGGATGCAGGTGCTGCCAGGCAGAAATTCGTCTCACATGAACCGCCAATAATCACCATGAACAGGAAAAAGTAGACTTTTACCTGCATGAGTAACAGGATTAGTGCAAACAGTAAATAACTCATAATAGTGTTGAGCTTCTGAAGGAAAGGAGCAGCTTTACTCCTTGTAAAACAAAACAAAACAAAACAAAAAACTACAGGGAAACGCAGAGACCTCAGGATCATGGAGCCCACCTGTTTGTAAACAGCAGAACATCGTATAGATTCTGGAGAAAAGCATCTCGTAACGAGGCTATATACATGTTACATGTCCTGAACAAAGGCAAAGGGGGAAAATGCCCTACATCGCCCCACCGAGCAGGGGGGGAAGAAGATACAGTAGTTCTTTTTAACTTTACCCAAACCAACCACGGCAACGAAGAAAAAAGGCATTTCTCCAAGAAAAAAAAAGGCAAGAAAGAGGAGATGTACAGATTCTACTGAAGATCGACTCGAGAGCCCAGAACTCCGCTAAACTAGCACTGGTACAGGGAGAAGCCCCTGTTCTTCCACAGCGAGCTCAGGGTCCGCCCCAGCTTCTTCGACTTGGACTTGCACAGCGGCTTCGACTCCCGGTGGCACACCATGACGCCGCCGTTCCCGGACTCCGACAGAGCCTGCGGCGGCGGCTGCGGAGCGTCCCGCTGCCGTTGCTCCCGGAACAGCTTCAGGAGCTTCTGGGCCTTCTCCCGCCCCCTCCCTGTGCCGGTCGCCGAGATGGAGACCAGGGAAGGCACCACCCCCTCCTGCAGCACAGGCGCGATGCACTTGTCGTCGGCCGAGCATATCGCGAGGAGGCACGACACGGCCTGCTCCTGCTCCGTCGGCTCCCCGGTGTCCAGCAGCATCGCCAGCGTGCTCACCAGCCCTGGGGTGGACATGATCTCTTTCCTGCCGGCCTGGGTCGCCGCGAGGCTGATGAGCACCGCCAGGGACTTCTCTGTCCATCCAAGGCCCTCCGACTCCGAAGACTCTGTGAAGAGACAGTGGAGAGCGTCCACAAGGCCCGCGGACAAGAGCGATGGGATGCTGGCTTGGTGGGTGGAAAGATTGTACAGTGTGTAGAGGGCGTCGTGTTTGCAGGAGCTGGCCTTCGTGTCGCAGGCGTCATGGTTGTAGAGACGGTCTACCAGGAATGACACAGCTTGGCTGGAACCAATGACGCTCTTTGCGTCGGGGAGGCAGGAAAGGTTGAGGTAGAGTGCCGTGGCTGCAGCAGATAGACGTGGATTTGATGTCATCTGCTCAAGTAGATCGACTACTCCAGCAGACAGCAGAAGCCCCTTGTTTCTGAAATAGACCAGCATAGGGTTTGGTAAGCAAAAAAAAACTCACTTCAAACATTTAAGGTCATAATATTGTCAATGAAGTGCTCAACTAGTTGCAAATTAGTAAATGACAAGCGCAACTCAGCTGAAAGTTAGACTTCACACCTGTTATTATTGACTGCAAGGTTGAAAAGAGCCATGGCACCAATTTCTTGTGCCTTCTCGTTTGCATCTTCCACAGAATACCTTAAGAACTGAACTAGCGCCTCAGCAAACCCATTTGAGCCCATCTGGATCCTTGCTTCCTCGTCATCCTTCAGAAGATACCTTATCTGCTCAACCAATCTGCACTGGTTGAGTATATTGTTTCTTTCATTAAGCATGAGCAGCAAGTTCCGGTACCCCTCATTCATATCAAACTCAAAACAAGAGCTATCGTCCAATGTTCCCGATTCGCTGTTTGCTGGTTCTTCTTTTCTAGCATTCTCCAGAGGAACCACCTTGACACCCTTGATGTTGCTAGTGTCGAAACTACCGACTGACACACAGGCTGTTGTTGCCTGGGAGTCAGATAAAGCAAGCCTCCAGTTTACATCAAAGGTTCCCGGTGGACCATCTGGAACTGGAAAATCATTCTGCTCGCACCAGCTGGAAATCATGGCCTTAACACAGTAGTTTGGAGTCAAAGACAGGTGGGCCAGTTGCTGCTGAGTCTTGGGACATGTGCTGTGACCATCATTGAACCATTTCTCGATGCAAACACGCTCATAAGTCTGACCAGATGAAACAATAACCGGGTCATACATCAGCTGTAAGGAAATGGGACACCTGAGTTCCTCAGGAGGGATCGACATGTTTTCAGACCTTGGACCGCTAGGTCTACAATTGAATGATCCAAGCCTAGAATTGAAAGATCCAAACCTCGAATTAAATGACTGGATGCTTGACAGCTGTCTGCTAAATGCTCGGCTATTTCCGCAGGGGCCATACATGTCATCCATGCCTAATACGGTAGGCGAACATGGAGTTGATCCTTGAGAATCGGTATCATCACCTGTCTCATTTCTGAAAAATTTCGAGTATTTCCTCATGAGATTGTACAAGTAAGACACAACAAACTCCTTCCGTTTATCATCACCAGAACGAGCCTTTTCAATTAGCTTCTTGAGGGCTCTTCTTTCAGTCAGTGCTGCCCTAGAAGATGTAATTCCCAGTTTCAGAGCAGCCATATGAAATACCTCAAGCTCCCCACTATCACTGGAACTATTCGTTTTACTGTTTCTCTGGAGCAAATTGATCACCTCATCACCAGCTTCCTTCTCTGACTGATCCAATGTAAATACAACTTCCTCTAACTCAGCGATAATCTCTACAATCTGTTGCACACCAACAGAATAGGATATCAGGAAATACCACAAAATTTTACTAGACTGTTTAACCATTAAATAGCTAAAGCATAATGTGGGATCTGTAGTACAAGGAAAGAAAACAGAAGCACAATTTAGTTGTGCTATTTGGCACAACATACCTTCTGACCAATATCTTCTGTTACTATGCTTTCGACACGCCTAAGACTTTCCTGAAGTTGGGTTCTAGATTTCTCAAACTTCAAAAGCACAGTTTCTGCGGTGATAGCCTGGAAGTGAATGTATTAGTGAAAGAGTTTAAGAATGCTGTCACTGCTCTGTGGAAGTTTTGCAACCTAATTATATATCCAAAGTACTTTCGGGGGTGGGGGAGGGGTACAGCAACTTACCAAGTACAGCCTGCTGCAATCTGTACAAAGTTGAAGAAGGCCTTTGGATTTATCGAGAGCAACATGCAGTGAACACAGTGCCTGTATGCCAGACTTGCTTCTTGGTCTTGATGCTTCGATGAATGGAAAAATCGCTAGAAGTTTAGAAACCACAGGATGAAATGCTCTGCACATTCCAGCATGTAACTGTACAAAGCACGATTTCTTCAGATTATGCAGTCAATACATAAATCTTCAAAAATAGATGATATAGGGTTAAAGGTAATTTCTTATATTCTCTGCTGTATACAGTACACAAACTCTGTTAAATGTCCCTAAAAAATCCTATAAAAGTAAAACAGAACTATGGCGGCTGCTAAGACAATTAGTACTAAACTGTAACTTTACCAAGCAAACCCAAACAGATCTCATTAATGAATAAATACGAGACTAATAGCATGAGCAATAGATATTCCTGTTGTCATCAAGATAAAACCGCTGTTGAGATGATACCTTTGCATCATTAGCCAGAAAAGGACACTCCTCGACCTCCATTGCGTCCATGCTTCACTATCTGCTCAGCTCCAACATCTGATTGCAAGATTCAATACAGGGAAAAATGATCAGATCGGCAGATCACTCTCAGCATTGCACATATTTCAGACCAGTGAAAACAACAGGGTTGGACTTGAGAGGATGGGACAAAACAACCTTCCCGGCACTTGTACGAAAGTAAGAGATAGGAATGGCAAGAAATCTACCCACTGCAAGCCTACAACACAGTGTTCTCCAGGAAGCACCTTTCGGAAAACTACTAACTGAGCGCGACCTTTCCATACTAAACTTGAGATTCAGAGCAGCTCCTGGAGGCTGGAGCCCATGATTTTGACCAAGCCCGTCTCTCTTGAACAAATCCAAGGGACACACACGCGGGCGTTCCTAGTGCTGTGCATTTCACTCACCGCGTCCACCCCGAAAAATAAAATAAAATAAAAAATGGAAACTTAATCAGATGTCGGCAGCTCGCTCTCGAGTACCTCTCAACGTGACTACTGGAATTTAAAGCAGTTTCCTCCAGAGTGGGCAAGGCCACAGGATAAGGAGTGGTCTGAAACATCGTTTTCACCTCTACAAATCTGCCATTTGGACTTGTTTATTTTCATAATGAAGTAGTACCAAAAATCGAACTGAAGGAGAGTCGTCTACGCGTAAGCCTAACGCGCTGGAACCGCATGAACTCGTCGAACTCCCCAGAGATCCCCAATGGTAGAAATCGCTCGGAAAACAAATGGAGCGGGGCAAAACACAGTCGGAAAAACCCAGCGCAGACCACCCCCAAGTTGTCGCCTATCCCACCACCAAAGAGGGCTCCAAAATCTAATCTCTTGGTCCAACGTCTGTGGAAGGAAAAGGTAAGGACGATCTATGGCGGTGAAGGGACGAGCCAAAACACGCACCGCGTCGAGCGAAGAGGGCGAGGGGAAATGCCTCGGGCGAGGCGCAGCGGCGGACAGATCTCTCCGGCGAGGCTACCACGTGGCTCCAGTGGTCTACGGCGGCGGCGGCGGCCGAGGAGTAGCGTGCGGCGGCGTGGGAAGGGGAGAGGCGAGAGGGGGAGGAGGAGGAGGGGAGGAATAATGGAGAGCGGGGGGCGTTGGAGAGTGGTGGATTTTATTCAGATGTCAGGGGCAGGGGGCAGCCAAGGAAAATGGGATGTGTCATGTGTGGGGCTTTTTTCTGTTATCATTATTCTCATTATTTATGTAAGCATCCATTTAAATAAAACTAAAGATCATTATGGAAATAAATATGGTTGAAGCTTTCCTTTTTATGTGGTTTTGTATTCATCTCAATTTATCATGCTCTCCATGGAGTTTGGATAGGCTTTTTTATTTCATTAAAATACTTTGATTAGTTGCCCGAATATGTAAGATGTGGACGTCTAGTAGTTGGTTAGTGTGCATGTGTTGGTCCATGAGTGTGCTTGTACAACTTATAAACTTCACACCATTACTTTGAAGGTTAGGTTCCTTTCCTTTCTGGTATTTCTTTATTTTCCTACTTTATCTATTCCAAACTATAAGTTGTTTTGGTAGGCTAAAATACCCTATCAAACTCTCTTTATAATTTGAAACTGATGTACTAGTACAATACATTATTTGTTTGTAGGTAATCATGTAGAGCAGAATACCATACTTATTATTGAAATAGTGTGTGCAACAAGCAAATCATGCTAGAACAACCATAACAAAATGTGTTCATTCTTCATTGGATTTAATTACCAATTATACTAGTAATAGCATGCTAGTGGGGTGGTGCTTATCTTTCTTATACTAGTATAAAGGTAGGAGATTGTCAAGATTCATGTGGGTCTAATTATTTCAGCTTTTTCGGTTTCCACTTGAGCTCTATAGTTGTATCATCTTTATAAAGACATGTCAAATACATGTAGTAGGAAACAATCCCAATCGAAGCGAGATGACTTGGATGGCATGTCGTGATGTTTCTTCCTCTTTCCCTCTTCTCTTGTCATATATGATACCGATGTCTAAACTACTTTGTTTCTATCTCCTTTTTACCTTCACAAAGAAAAAAATATTCATATTCTTAGTATGAAGGAAACTAGGGATACATCAAAGTTGGTAAATATTGACTAAAACAAAGAGCTCCTTTCGCACAAGTATGGGCAGCATGATTATCTTCTAGGCGTGCAAAAAGAAGCTTAAGTCGTGGAAGAATGGAGCACCATTAATTCTTCATCTCGCGGATCAGCCATAGTAAGTGCATTTCCCACCAGTAACGTGGTGCAAGTTGGAGGGCAAGCAACACACACATGCTCCTGTCACACCCCCAAACCACAAGGCAACTTGCTGGTGCCCAAAAGTTGCCACCTTCCGAATTGTTTCTTCTCTCTAAAACAATCAACCAGTGAGCAGCAAGCAAACTCCAGATTTAACAACTGAGGCCAAGATCAGCACAGAGATCTATAGCTAGTAGTATTAGCTAGTGCCAGCATAGTGACCTCTCCAGCTCCAAGTTGATGCCTTTTTCTTTTCTCTCTTCTTTGTGGATCTTTGATTCCATCTGGATGCCAGAACCAAACAGAGCCCCAGACAGACCAGAAATAAAGAAACAAATCTTGACCTGCATGCCGATTATACTATCATGCACTAACCAGCCAATTAGTATAGTCTATAGAAAAAATTCATTAGGCCCCTCCACTGGCCGGTGATTCCCACCTTTTTTTTAGGATTTTAAAATTTTGTTCCGAGTTAGATCAGCCCTTGCTTTCTCGTGGATCCTTGATCGCTCGCGCGGGCAGATCAAATCATCACATCACAACCGGATTCCGTTTTGTTTCTCATTTGATGAAAAAAAAGGGGCGCATCTGGTAACAAGAAGTGTACTTATATAGGTTTATTTTCTTTGCGACTAGGGCTTTACGCGACAAGCACTCTTTTTTGAGGGAATACGCGACAAGCACTGGGACTCGTGGATGATTAGGGTTGAACGTTCGAGGAATTATTAGCGCCCTTTTTAAGCAGAGAATATGGAGAAAGGTTTTACTGGTAGTGGCTGGGCGGTCTAAGTACGTGTTATCCAGAGATGGCTCTATGGACTGATATAGAAAAGTGGAGGATAATTGACCACTCATTTGCATATTGCATGACGTAATTGCCCACCCAGCGATAATTATATTTAAGCTGGCCAGTCTATTCGTGATACTCCTATACTACTAGTCCTTATCACTTCATTGATTTTACCGGTGCCTTTTCTTTTACTTTTGAAAGTGCTTGATGTTTCTGCACTAACAATACTGACCACCACTAATTTCGTTTTCCCTCTCTCTCTCTTTACAGTGGTAGGAGTTAGTAGTGGTAGTTAACCATCTCTTTGACAGCGCAATTAACCATAGTACAGTGCGGTGGTCTACTTCAGGATTGTACGTTTTGGGGCAGCATCGGCCGGCGCGTAATTAAGAAAGGTCCGATGCGATCCGCTGGCACGGCCACGTATTCTATCTTCAGGATTGTACCATTCCTACGTCAGCAGTGTCAGTCCAGCTGCGGCTCCGTCAGAGGCGAAGGGGATTGATTAAGCCGCCAGCCTCGGGGCCGGAGCTGAGTGGCTGAGCAGCCATGGATTTTAGCGGTAGCAGCAGCAGTACGAGATAATAGGCAACAGATGTCGCGGTGCAGATGGAGGCGGAAGCGGGAGTGGCGCCAGCCACGAGGGACGCTGACTGGGTAACTGGGGCCGCGAGATGCCAGCCTGGCCTCCGCGGACGCGCACGGGCCAGCGGGATCCGTCGATGGATGCAGCGCGGGGTGCAGTGCAAGCTGCGGCCAGCGAGCTGTACTGGGCGGGCGGCGGTGTGCCTCTGCGCCCGTGTGTCGTCCCCCGCCGCCCCACGCCAAGTGTCGGCGCATCGTTCCTGTAATGCCCTCTGACTCTGCCGCTCGTGTATCCCATATCCAGCTACCAGTGCGAGGTCAACGGGCAGTGTGGCATCTCCAGTGCTTTGCCCTCTTCTTTTTTCATGGATTTGGATGGCACTGTACCATCTATTTGTAGACTGGTAGTGGACGTAATCAGA
Organism: Avena sativa; assembly: GCA_916181665.1. Taxonomy (NCBI): domain Eukaryota; kingdom Viridiplantae; phylum Streptophyta; class Magnoliopsida; order Poales; family Poaceae; genus Avena; species Avena sativa. Next base: position 415,595,326 of record OV702282.1, read on the forward strand.
GGTGCGCACGGTGGACGGAAGGCAACAGGATCGTCGCTCGATCGTTTTGTGGTGGAAATTTACCATGGCAACGTCCCGGCCAGGCCACCCTACCAGCGCCTGCCTGCCTGCCTGGCCACCTGAACTGCCAAACGGCGCCCCCTGCGACGCGAATAATAATTCAAGATCCCCGGGCCCGACGGCGTGGTGTCGCGACGCACACGTGGACGGCCGGCCGGCGACGCATGCATGCACGTCGTACTACGACCCGGCACTGATGGCTCTCGCTGACCCGGGACACCCTGGCAGGCGGGCACGCCCGGCGCGTGATGCGCTGGCCGCGGCCATCAATGGAACAGGTCAGCCAGGTCGTACACGCGGCGCGCTCTCGGCGCCATGTCCCCCGAGCATACGTGGCGCTGTAGCGTCTGTGCTGTCGCGCACTGTTATCTGGCGCAGAAGCACGTTTTCGTATTTCCGGGACCGCATCAGAAGAAGAGTATTATGAGATTATATATATGTGGTAAATTAGAGAGATCGATCGAATCGAACGGTGGAGGCATGCATGCGGGCAGGGTAGTAGTAGCTGCTGCTGTTTGGCCAGCAGCTCTCTGCTCCCATTCATGGCGCCCACGTGTTCGATCGGGCTAGCCGTCGTACGTACGTACGCATCGTAACGTCTCTCGTTTCATCTGTTGGGAGTTTAATTTGGTGGGTCATTGTTGGATCACGAACGAACGATGCAATGCAAGTCTCTCTGCTGGTCTGCTCCTTTGTTTCGTCGATCTCGGTTTTAATTCTTGGCCGATCGATCCGACCTAATTCTGAACATACATACGAGAAGCAGATCGAGCATGGTCGGGAGCTAGCACGTTAGGCCACATGGATGATAGGCGGATACACGAGGAACGGCATGTAGTATGTACGTGCCGTCGACTTTACTCCAAAGTAATACGCCGTCTCGATCGATCGATCGATCGCCAGTATTTTGGCCCATGCCAACCGAAACCACGAAACCTACCGGCTCCATATACGCATGCAACCACATTTCCTTCCTTCCTTCCTTGGCATGCACTCCTGCGCGCGTACGTACGTGGTATACATGTTCTGCCTGCCTGCCTGCTCACTTCAACCCTGACGCCGTATGTCAGACCGGCCGAGCACCCAATTCTGGAGGCATCTCTTTCTGTCATAACATATGAATGAGATCAGAATGAGGTGAACCTAACCAGAGAAGCAGGGGGCTCACGATCTAGCAATGCTCGCCCAGTTCTCGTGTGTGGAGGGAATAAAAAGTTTGCTTTTGCCGCACTAATAAAACCCTCCCGATCCGCGAGGCCACATGTCCCGCCTGCGAGATTCTTGCTGCGTTTCTGGTGGCCGGTGGGTGATGCATGGCGAATTGGCGGCCTCCTGGTCCTGGATGGATCGAACGAGTGGATTAGGAGGCGAGTCCCAGATATTTAGGCCGGATCGGAGGCCACGGACGGAGAGACGGTGTCAAGCAAGGCATACCAGCCAGCCACCTCGATCGGGCATCAATCACATGCCACGCCACCGACAGCAATTAGTAGCGCTTGGCGGGACGGGAACAGGGAGCCACGAAACTATATTCGCTCTTCTGACTTCTCGCCCTTGGCCCTACGTACCGCCCCATTTGGATTTGCGTCACGGGGGTGGTGCAAGCTCGACATGTAAGGTGTGCCATCGTGTTAACGATCAGGCTGAATTTAGGTTTTTAATTAATTAGGCCTGACTTCCCGCCAAATGTTCAGCTTTGACGCGCATAAGCATCTCCTCTAAGATGCGGTGCACGGGCGCACTACAAAAATGTAACACAGTAGTGTATAAAACCCTTTACTGAAATAGTACCTCCTTTGAGAAAACAAGGCGCATTTTATTTTGTTAAGTTTGATCACGTTCAAAAAAAAAATCACGTTTCGGTGATCAACCATATACAAGATGTATCAACCATTTACAGTACAGAATAAAGAAAAAGTAAGAGGCGCCCAAAGACACGTCTCCACGAATTCATGCCTATTTTCTTGGATTCTAGCTAGGTGTGCGGTGGACTAGAATAAACTCCTAATAGAATAACGATGATGTGACATGTGTGCTTCATCTTCTTAAGCCATGGTTTTTTTTTTGCGAAAATCTTGTTAATCCATGTTGTTGTCTCTCCCATTTCACCCTAAGCCTGTCTAGCCCCTTCAATTCTGACAATTTATAGAGGCTGAGTCTCATGCTTTCTCCAACATCGTCTGAACACTCGGTAACTACCTCTTGTCACCATCGCATCTCAACCTAATGTATGGCTATCCATTTTGCTAGCACATCTACATATCGACATCGCCTACTTCTGGTTAGTGGTGTCACTATGTCACGCTAGACACGTCGAGCTAATACCCTAGCATTGTCAACTTGTGCCTCCCTCGGGGGCATGTGTTTCAAAGAAAGGGGGAAGAAAACGTAAATCGGTAGGGCGCTGAAAAATGGAAGAGCAAGATGGCACCCACCTAAGATTTTGTTCAGTTGAGATGGGGGGTGGATGGAGATGCTCTAAAATGTTATTGCAGTACTCCTTCGGTGATGTTGCTTCACTATAGACTGCTTACTAGATCGTCGTAATGATCAACGTTCATGTGGCATAAGCTTGAGGACATCGCATGGAGGCAACAAACACAATCATTTGCGTGTAGGTAGAGTAAAATGGATGCATGATCGGCCTTGTCATCCTCTTTGTTGATCAAGAGGAATCAGTGAGAGGAGGAGGTGCAGCGGAGGTCGTAGGTAGGGAGGGGGAGGAGATGGACTGCTTTGTCCAGTTTTTCTTCACCGGCGTCGAACAAGATGGCCAAGGGCGGGAAACACTAGGTTTGAAGAAGGGGAGACGACGCAACCTCTCGTCTTGTAGCTCGCATGGGGGAAATTAGGTCATGGCTAGAGGAGATAGGCGAGGTTGGTCGGTTTCCGGTCATCAACATCGGTGCAGATGGCCAAGGGAGGGCGGGGCTAGGGTTTGAGCAGGGCGGTGTGCTGCTTTCGTTCACACCGCTTGAACTGGGGAAATGAGTTTGGGGCACTCGGGGGTCGGGGCCTCGTTGCTCATATCAGTGAAAAGACAGGGCAGCGGTGGCAAAGCTTCGCGACACTTTGGAAATCATCGGAAGTGAATGTATTTTTGCTGGCACTTTCAAAAATGCCTCAAAATATCATTTTTAGGCATTTTTGTAAATTGCGTTTTTTAAAACCTAATTTTGCAGGCATTTGAAAATTTGCCCCTAGAAATCGTACTTTTACGGGCAGTAATTAAAAAGTGCCTCTAAATATATTTTAGCAGGGCCTTTTTAAAGATGATATGCCTCCATATCAAAGTGCCCCCTAAAAATCAAACGTGAGATAGTGCTCTCGCTCATTGCACACCCTGTCCTTGTGCTACGTGGTCAACAGTTCGCTGCGCTGGACTAATAACCAACTTCCCGATGATGATGCATATGCATGCCAATCATTTGAAGTCGGCAGAGAGCCAGAGAACTCCTCCAGTGCGGTTGCTTCACTATAGACTGCTAGATCGTTGTAGTGATCAGAGTTCATGCGGCCCAGGCTTGAGCGCGTGCCATGGAGATGGAGACAACAAACACAATCATTTGCCCCGCGCGTAGAGTAGAACGGAAGCATTCACGCATTAGCTCGTGCGGGGCTTGTGAGTTACATCAACCCTATAGCTTCATGCATGCCGGCTCAAATTCGTGCTCGGGTCACGTGTAGAGGGGTGGCGCGGTATTGTGCGAAGGAAAACCGCTGTCTCTCGCGCCGAATTTGAATGGCCATATATGAACTTTATATGTCCAAAACTTGGACAGGAGGAAGTTCAGAATTCTGTGACGTACCTTTCTTGCACGCGTGGATGGAATTGGACGAATCAGGGAAAGTTAGTTACAAAGGGAGAAACATCTCGCTTTCGATTGAAGTTCCAACGGACGTAGAGATAGCTAGACCAGACATTGGATTCTAAACTTACCCAACCACTAAGCTCCCTTCCTTCCCCCTTCCTCCCCTCTGTATGGTTGTAGATGGTGATGTTCTAGATCCACGTGACGAGATCTAGAAGCTAGGGTTCGTCCTTACCCTGCTCAAGCTCCTCTGGCCGGAGTTGGAGCTGGTGAAGACGGCCGCTGCACCTCCAAATAAAGTCGTCGTTCGTGTCTTCCTGCAGGTGTGGGCTTGCTCTGCTGCGTTTTCCCCTTTGGCTGGCCATGGAGGCAGGGGGAGGTGGAGCTGTGTAGTGGAAGCCGCACCGGCGTGGGCGGATGGTGCTGTCACTACTAGGAAAAAGCTCATCAGTGGCACACCATTTTTCAACTTCTGTGGCGCATATGGGATGCGACACTGTTATCACGCCACTAAAGTGTAGTTCAGAAGTCTCAAAAAATTATATGACGCATATTGCCAATATGCGCCACAATTTTTTTTCAAATAAAAAAAAAACCTAGCCAGATCTGGCCGAAGGTGGGGGTCACTGGAGGAGGAAAAGGAGGCCGATGGTGGCCGGAGGAGAAGAGGAGGCCGCCGGTGGAGGAGAGGAGGAGGCCGCCGAAGGAGGAGCTCACCGCCTCACTGGGGTGGAGGAGAGGAGGAGGCCGCCGGAGGAGGAGCTCACCGCCTCACTGGGGTGGAGGAGAGGAGGAGGCCGCCGGAGGAGAAGCTCACTGGGGTGGAGGAGAGGAGGATGCCGCCGGAGGACGAGCTCACCGGCGTGGCGGAGGAGGGAGGAGGCCACCGGAGGAGGAGCGCACCGACGTGGAGGAGGAGGGAGGTGGGAGGAGGAGGATCTCACCGGGGTGGAGGATGAGGAGGAGGAGCTCACCGGGGTGGAGGAGGAGGAAGGAGGAGGAGAATGTGAGGAAGAAGGGGAGGAGAAGGAGAGAAGAAGTGGAGGAGGAGAATGGTGGAGGGGGAGAAGGGTAGAGGAGTGGAAAAGGATAAATGAGAGGGAGAAGGGACGGCGGGATTCAAATTTCGAATCCTCCCCAAGACTTCTGTGGCGCGTATGGGAGCAATGCGCCACAGAAGTTTCTCCCCCTTTTTATTTTTTTGCAGGAAAAAATCTTCTTTTTGTCATAACTTTTTACTCTTTTTGAATTTGAGGGATCTGTAAAACTTCTAGCCATTGAAATCGAGTAGGAAATTTCGAGACGGTCATTTTGATATATTAAACTTTTTTTCCAACATCGTATACAAAAGTTATGACCGTTTTACTATCTCATGATCTTTTTTTTTTGCAAAATACATCGAAATCTATGTTTTTCAATTCTCCCTACAACTATACCCCAAAGTATAACTACATATCAAAGGATTTTTTTTTGAATTCTTATCATTTTCATTTATTTGTTATAAAAGTTAAAAGACGATCCATGTGGGGAGCGGGGGTGGTTTATTTTCAACTTCTGTGGCGCATACATCTATATGCGTCACAGAACGTTGGTCAACTGAATTTTGTGGTGGGGCCTACCCTCACTTTCTGTGACGCATATGGTCATATGCGCCACAGTGCGCCACAGAAGTTGGACATATGCGCCATAAAAAGTGAGGGAGCCCAACCCCGGTGATGGGTCCACCAAACTTTTGTGGCGCATTGTTTCCCTATATGCGCCATAGAATTGTGAAGATTTTTGTGGCACATTGCCTAAAATGCATCACGGAAGATTTGTCTATCTATAGCTGGTTTCCTAGTAGTGTGTGTTGCCTTCTCTGGCCAGCCATGGAGGCGAGAAGAGAGGGTGGCGCGGCTCTTGGTGCTCTGTGTCGGCTTGGAAGCAGGTCGTTGGTGCTCTTGCCTGCTTGCTGCGCCCCCTCCCTTCCTTCTTCCTTTGGACGACCGTGGTGGCGAGGGGAGATGGAGTTGGGAGGTGCCTCGACGCCGGCAAGTCTCCATGAAGCTCAAGTTGGGGCAGATCCCTAGTGACGGTGTTGAGTGCCGCCGCTATCTTCGGCCTAGGGGGCCGCTCCGCACCTCGAGAGCTATGGCTCTGAGGCTTTTCTTCCTCCAGGCAGTTGTGCCGACACGGAGGTCTTCTGATCTCGACATGGCGACCCATCCTGTGGTCGGCCAAGTGGCGCAGTCCCCGGCGCCGTCGCCAGCGGCCATGGTTCGAGATCCAGTCATGGATGCGGTGGAGAAGAAGGACCGAATCGCTTTTCTTTCACTTTATGTGACGTCCTTCTTGTAAATTGTGAGGGCTTGCCTTTTCTCCTTGTAACTGCAAGGGTCCTCTTTGTAAACTTGTTCATCGAGTAATGGAGCTTCTGGGCCTTCGGGTCTCTTACCGTTAAAAAAAAAAGCAACCTACATACGCCAGAGTGCTGGAGAGGAACGCCGAACGTAGGTGGGTTAGTTGGAGCGTCGATCGATCAGAACACATGCTAGCTCTTAAAACCCTATCAAAGACACCTTAACGAGAAAAGGACCCTAATCAAAGCCCCCGCACGTACGTACGTGATCAAACGAATTATATCAACACGTACGAGCCTAGACCAACACACACACCATATCTCTATCGGCTACGCACGTACAAGGTACAACAGCTCATCGCAGCACACCAATCTCCCAGTCTACCGGGTACCGGCTACGCAAACAGCTCATCACCTTGCCTTTGCTGTGCTCTGCCCAATCTCGATCGACAATACCATCCCGTCGCCGTCTTGACGACTAGTCATCATGCATGAAACCAATAATGTGACTAGAGCATCAAGCTAAACTGGCTATAGTCACCAGCTAATCCCGTGCTTAGTTAAGACTAGTACCTCGGCTACGAGTTTGGTCAAAGCAGCTCACTGTACTATCCATCGAGTCGAGTGGTACAGTTGGCCGAGGAGGTGGACGTACAGCTAGGCACTAGCTAGCTCGAGGTCAATTTGGATGGGTGCTGTGCTGGCCTATTTCCGGCCTAGTCACGCTGTCCACGTCACGCGCGGAAAACAGGGAGGGCCATTGGCGAGTTTTAAATCAGGTGGTGGTGGTGCATTACGAATTTTGATACTCCCTACGACCCATATTAGTTGACTCAATTTTTTCTAGATTTATATGTATTTAGTTAAATATTTAGCCTAGATGTATCCGTATCTAGACAAAGTTGAGTCAACTAATATGAGTCGGAGGGACTACTAGTATGTGCATTGTGTCACGGCTATGCATGCCAAGATTCCTTCCACAGATTATTAAGGGCTGTGCCTGCGTGCGTGCGTACAGGGGCCACATGGCATGGTGTTTGTCTAGCACCTCTCCGTACGTACATACGTACTGCAATTCGTGCGGCAACGAGTTAAACAGCTGGGCGGATCGGTCGGAGCAAATTAAACAGCTGACTGATGACCAGTTGGGTTCTATTCCGCTTCATAAATCTCCCTGCCTTCCCCGATGAGATGTCTCGTCTCATTTTCGCTTTCGTCTCTACCATGCCAATGCTGCGGGATGTTTCAGTTTCGCCTTTGCCGCCACGCCATGTCTCTCGATCGCCATCGGGTGAAGTGCGGATGGTTCCAGCAGTGAACTCTCCAGCGTTGTTTCTACAGTAACCATAGGCGCAGGTTGGTGGAGCTGTCTGACGTCGAGGTGGCGTCGATGGTTGGCCTGACTTGGTCCTTTGGTTTCTTTCGCACGAAGATGAAGATCTGCTTGATGTCTGCCCTCATGGATCTGGTGTGGGAGGCGGGTTCCGGAAGGCTCCATCGGCGAACTTCCATGAACGTATCATGTCTGAAGATTGCTGGATCGGAAGGTATTCGGTCGTGCGCACCTTGTTTTTCTGGCCGTTTGGTTTCAGCGGAAGCGTTGTGAAGCTCTGTTGTTTGTTCCCACCAAGTGCCATCTTAGATCCATGATGAAGTGCCATCTTAGATCCATGATGAAGTGTCATCTTAGATCCATGATGAAGTCAGATGCGGAGAATGTCAGAAAAGCGGAAATATGAGGGTAGCGATGGTGATTTTTGCTTTTGTGGCGATGGAGATCTGGCTGCGTGATCTAGGACTCGTTGTAGTGACTGTTGGTGCGGAAGACAACACAGGTGGAGTTCCCAGTCTTACCTTGCAGGGTGAAAATCCAAGGTCTGGCCTTAACTGGTTGTGCCTGACAATGACCTTGTTGAAGGCATTGTTCTGTGAGCGAGAACTTATGACTACTGATGTTGTTCTGATGGTGTCAGTGTCGTTGCTTTGAGGATTAGTTCTCTATAGCGGGACTTTTCTTTTTTTATAATTCTTATTTTTTTTCTAGATTATGTGCGTTCATAGAGCCGCTAGGACATACGTTATTGCAGATGCTGAGTGTAATTAGTATCCATGTGTTAATATATATTTAAAAAAAAACATAGGCGCAGCCAAATCGGCGGCACACAAATGTGCCAAGACACAGGTTGGGCGCCACCATAGCCAGGAACGTGCACGCAGAGTGACAGTACAAGTTGGACACCTCCCCGTACACACACACGCCCAAACAGATTTAGGCACCCAAAAAATGTAGACACCTTCGTACCACTACTAAACTGGGTGTCCGTTTGGGAGTCGATATAAAACTAGGATGAATGACAGCATCATGCCGATCTGTGTGCCTCCTCCTTCTTGGTTCAAGTCAAGAGAGTGGCGCCATTTTTTTTCCCGGAGAATCAGCAGAGGCTTTATTATTTTGAAGAGAGAATCGGCATAGGCTTATGTTCGAAGCGCGACGCATCGCATGTGACGGAGCATATGGCGATGTTCCCCGGCCGGCCGGTCCGGACGGCCTCTGCCTCTGCACGGCCTCGACCAGTTTTTAATGGACGGCGACCGAGGTGAGGACGGACGGCTCCAAGTGCACCGCACCGCACCATCGATCGAACCCGTCCGCATCCATCCGCATGTAGAAATGGAAGTGGAAGTGGAAGCGAACCACAAGCCATCATTGGTTAAGAAATAATGTCAGGTTTTTTTCTGGCACAAATCATTGGTTATCAATGATAATGTTTGCACTCGATCAAGAAGAGAACTCCACCAAATATAGATATTTAGGGCATTGTACGATGGTTGATAATCAAGTCTTACTGTAATTCCCCCACGTAAATCTAGAAATGACAATAAAACAAGATGACTTTTGCTTGTACTACAATGATTTTTTTTAGTCTTACCTGTAATAACTAACACAAAAAAAGTTAATGGTATTTCATAACTAACGGCTTGAGCAGCAGCTCGCACACCGCCTAAAAAGAATATTTAGACATTTAAATATGTCGCGAGAGAGATTGTTGCTAATAGATTGTCTCTTACTAAAGAAAAGACAACTTCTTTTCTTGTTTATGATGTCACAAAATCATCCTAGGTCAGTATTGCTAAGATATAACTATTATATTTTTTTACTAGGCTAAGATATAACTATTGTATATGCGTTTAATAGTGGTTACCAGTTAGTGGTACTAGTGCGTCCAATTAGATAGTGCACATGGGGGCTCAAGTGCTCAACAGAAAGCATTTGTTATGGTCATCTAAACCTTAACAAACGATACTCGTGCAGCATTTATTGGAGTTGTTTGACTTGACAAAGAAACGGTTAGCCAATGGCTCCAGGACAGACGACGGTCAGTTGGAACTTGGTTGATGAGTGACTCTTTCCACTGGACTTGGCTGAAAAGAAAAGGGCAATCAAGTACCCAACCTTAAAGCTTCTAAACACCACGATGAGCAAAGCTAGAAAGCGTTAGTACCGGCAACAAATCATTGGATCCATTGATGCCCACGTGCCCATAACTTGCCATTGACATTGCTCTTGTTTTCTCCCATGAAAAAAAAGACGAAAGGAAAAATCCTCACAGAAACAGATTGGGCCTATAAGTTACTCAACATGCTAGACAAAAGGAAAAATGGAAGCTAAGATCAAACCCAGACCCTGCTGACTCATAGGCGGATCCAAAGGGTGGTCAGGATGTGTTGACTTGCTTCTGAACTCGTAGTTCCTCAAAGCAAAATATTTGCATTTGGGTGCTTCTACCAAAGCAATTGCTCTCATGTAAACCTGAAAATGTAGGATAACCAATTCCTTTTGAATCATATCGCTCCCCTCACAAATTAGGAGGGGGATTCTGGTTTTAGGCCTGACATTTTTGCCCACTTGGCACCTTCCTCAGGGGTGAGGGCTTTGGGGATCGTTCAATCCAAGGGCATCCTCACTTGGAGACCCGTTCGACCACGGTCCGTATGTTTGTGTCTAAACCGATAAACAGGCCACCTAGCACGGCAACCCAAACGACCAACCTATCTTTTCATAATCAATTCTTGATATACGACTTGTACAAACTCGCTACTTTAACACGTTGCTTAAGACGATTTCTCGTTCCGGGTCAAGTGCATAGCTTCTAAGAGCACACTACCTGAGCCGGTTTTTCTTTGCGGCTCTAAGATATGCGACCTCAGACGGTGCAAAAAGGCAAACGCCTTTAACATCTACGAGATGGAGACATGCAATATTTCTGACCGCTTGCAAAAACTCTTCAACCTTAGATAGCCTATACTATGGACCGTCTTGAATAATAAGGCGAACTGAGTTAGATTCTAACAAAGACCGTCTCCAGAACTAGTGTGCCTCAAAGTTGCTTTTAAAGTGACCGTCTACAGTGTGTGTAGACCATTTTAAAGTGACTCCCGACCCATAGTAGGCTCCCCCACCCTCCCACGTTCTTCCCCAACCCGACCGTCTCAAATCCGCCGCCGAGATTCGTCGGAGACGAGTCCCCACGCCTAGGATTCGGCGAGTTCCCGAGAATCGCGTGGCCTGGCCAGCACTCCGGCATGGCTTCTTCCTCCACGCATCGGAGCAACTCGCCGGATCCCCGGCACCTCCGGGATGGGTGGAGCACCTCATGCGAGCAACCACACCTGCTGCCTGCGGTGCCAGTAGCACTTGCACCGACACCTCCCTCGGCACCTCCACCGGCACCACCAGATCCGACACCGCCAAGGTGTGTTCATCTTATTTTTTGTTGGTGGAGCAGCCGTGGATTTTAGCGGTAGCAGCAGTACGAGATAATCAACAGATGTCGCGGTTACATGGGTGGGAAGTGTGAGTGGTGCCAGCCACGAGGGACGGTGACTGGGAGCGCGAGATGCCAGCCAGGCACGGGACACGCAGAGGCCAGGAAGCACGCTAGACATCCATCGATTTGATTCGATGCGCGGGGGCGGTGCAAGCTGCGGCCATCAAGATGTACTGGGCGACGCTCTGCCTATGCACCCGTATGTCGTCCCGCCGCCGCACGCCAAGTATCGGCGCATCATTCATGTAATGCCCTCTAAGGCCTTTCGCAATGGTTGTTTCTTAGCACGGTATTTTAGGTGCTTTGCCTATGTGGCATGTCATTTAATGAAGAAAGAAATGTTGTTGTATCTTAGCTAAAACACACCTCTTGCACAATATCATTGGCAAAAAACTTGGCTAGACCAATCACACACATAAATGAGACTAAAATTATTAAATGCAACATCACTAAGATACATCATATAAGAAACAATGCATTGTAATTATTGTTTCTTAAGCTTTAATTACTTCTATGAAAATATGCTAAGAAACACCCCATTGTGAAAGGCCTAACTCTCGAAATAGGCTTTTGCCCTGCTTTATAAATAAAGTACACATGTGAGACCGCTGCTAGTCCAGACAGCACAGTGCCCAAAGAAAGATACACCATGATACACGATGCTGGAGGCAGCAACACACACACGCCTGAGAAAAAACAAAAAGAAATAGAGACGGAGGCGAATCGACTAGATGATGAAGACCGCAACCACTGCGTCCTACGAAGAATGCAAATCCCGCTTCTAGCCCCGACTCGTCAAGCACCAAGCAGTACCTTTAAGAGAGAAAGCGACCACTGTTGTCCGGGCCAGAAATTGGCCGTATGATTTCCCTCGACACAAAGAAGAGTGGACGAAGGATAGCCACGACGCCTTTCAGGAAGGGAAGTGCTACCCACGGGCGCTTGTGGCCCAGGCTCATGTAGCCCAAGCTCGAGAGCTTGGCATGAGAATTGGAGATGGAGGCAACAAACACAATCATATTTGCGCTCGAGTAGAGTAGAACGGATGCATGCACGCATTAGCTCGTGCTGGCTTGTCAATTGTAAACTTGTGCCCTGTAGATTCATGCATGCGGGCTCAAATTCGTACTCGGTCACATATAGAGGAGTGGCGCGGTATTGTGAGAAGGAAAACCGCTGTCTCTCACTCCGAATTCAAATGGCCATGTACGAATTTCATATGTCCAAAAGTTGGACCGGAGGAAGTTCAGAATTCTGTGACGTACTCACCTTTCTTGCAGGCGTGGATGGAATGGGACGAGTCAGGGAAAGTTTAGTTACAAAGGGAGAAACATGTCGCACTATCGATCCAATGCAAGTTGCAGCGAACATAGCTAGCTACGTTACTAGTTGGAGCGTCGATCGATCCAATGCAAGTTCCAGCGGACCTAGCTAGCTACGTTACTAGTTGGAGCGTCGATCGATCCATCGATCAGAGCACATGCTAGCTTTTAAAACCCTATCAAAGACACCTTAACGAGAAAAGGACCCTAATCAAAGCCCCCGCACGTACGTGATCAAACGAATCATATCAACGCGTACGAGCCTAGACCCAGCCACAGACGCGCACGTACAAGGCTACGCAAACAGCTCATCACCTCGCCTTTACTGTGCACGCATAAAATCAGATTAAGCTTTGGTTATAACTGTTAGATAGATCTCAACGTGACTGGACCCAACGGCCCAGCACGCCCCTAACTGCGTCCTGATCGGGGGCGCCCAACCTTATCTGGTTGGTGGGCCCTGTCGCCAGCGCTATATAAAGAGGTGGGGAGCCGGCAGCACGACTCACGAGGTTAGACGTGTCCTAGCCGCCCCACCTACACCCTATTCGATCTAGGCTAAGCGTTGCGCCGACGGGAAGCTCCACCGCCGCCACACTCACCCTTTTTCACCCATGGCCAATGACGGAGGTTCTAGCTCCGGCACCAGCTCGGGCATTCCCTCTGGCTCGTGTCTGTCGAGCCAGGGAGCAGGTAGAGCTCATCTCGGTTCTCTCTCTCTCTCTCTCTCTCTCTCTCTCTCTCTCTCTCCGTTCTCGATCTACAAAGGTGATGTATAGTGCTACTGTCAGATCTAGACTAGATCCTTTGTAAAGGTGGTTTTAACATTAGTATCAGAGCAAGTTTTAGTTGCTAGTTTTTTCACTGCATTTGTAGAAAGCAAGAGTCCAAAAGAAATAGATCCAAAGTGCGTCTGCCCTATGGCCGCGCCGTTCCTCTCGATCTAGATGGGCATCCATTGTGGAGACATCTAGAAGAAGAACACACCCTTCGGGGCAAAGCAAAACCCTAGATCTAAAAACCCCAAAAGGATCCCGAACTAAAGATCTAACCCCAAAGAAAAGTCAATCAAAAGAAAAGGGTCCACTCCGGCCATCGCCGGGAAAGTTTCTGCCCCACACCTCGGCCACTTGACGACGGTGCACCCACCCTCGGGAGGATGCACACATAGGCAAGGAGCAAGGTGGGGGGCGCCGTCGCTTTTCACTTCGGACCAAGAACAAAAAAAAAGGAGCGAAAAGGCTCCACCGCCGCCCCTCTTGACGGTGGTGCGCCCACCCTCGGGTGGACGCACCGCCGGCAAGGAGGGCGGGGGGGGGCATGGCTCGGAGCAAGCAAAGGAGGGAGGGCAGCGCCGGAGGCGGCCACCTCGCCTCGTGCTCGGGCGGGCCACGCCGGGGAGAGGGAGAGGGAGGGGCGCGACGCGCAGCCGCCTCGCCTCGGCCCTCACGCGGGGCTCGCGCCGCCGGAACAGAGAGGGAGAGGGAGGGGCGCGCGGAACGCGGCCGCCTTGCCTCGGCCTCACGGGGAGAGGGCGCGGCTCCGCCGCGGTGAGTACACGGGGCCCGACGCGCCGCCGCCGGCGCAGCCGACGCGGGGCTGCCGCGGGTGGACGCGGCGCTGCCACGAGGGCCGCGGGGCAGACGCGGTGTGCACGCGTCGCCGCCGCAGAGCCGACGCGGGGCTGCCGCGGTTGAGCGCGGCGCCGCCACGAGGGACGCGGGGCGGACGCGGGGCAGCTGCGCGAGCGACGCGGCGCCGCCACGGTGGGCACGCGGGGGCGGGTGAGGGGGATAAATGAAGCTAGGGTTGAGGGGGGCGGCGGCCTGGGCACTTTATACGGCCGCATCGCGCGCTCAGCCGTTCGATCTAGGGCGCCCCCGATCAGGGCGCGAATCGATAGTCCGTCGAACCGTTGGGTTCATACGTGGAGAGGTCAACCCCGCGGGGGTGGGCTCGCGCGGGCGCTGTGCCGCCGCTATCGAGCGAGCAGAGAGTTGGGAGGAGAGAAAGTGAGGGTTAGGGTTCCCAGTGGAACCCGGCAACTGGTTTTGACCCTCCCGAAGAGCACGCCCAGCCGTCCGATCTGATCGAACGATTAGGATCGCGCCGCGAGCTGCAGCTAGAGGCCACGCGGGCCACGCGGCTGGCCGCGTGGTCCACAAATGGGCCGTGGGCGAGCGGTAGGCAGGCAAAGAAGACCGCGCACAACGGCAGGCGAGCGCTGGAAGCTACGAACTGCCATGGGGGCGTTGCCCACGTGCTACAGATAGTGAGCACGGGAGGCCACGGCGTCCATGGGCCGATGCGGGCCGAAGGGCATTTCACACCGCTCAGGGGCATGGTGGGCTGTTGTTTGCCGCCCGTTCCAGCACAGTTTTGATTTTAGTATTTACAGAGACTTTTAAAGACTATTTATCATCTGTTTTGATGATTTTTGCACAGTTTTTTCTACACAAAGTTATCCAACGAAATTTTGTCTAGAAAACACAAAAGTAAAAGAAAAGTTTCTGTAGAGATGTAAAGTTTAAATGAATTTTTTGAATTCATTCTTCCGCTGCATATAGTCAAAAGGGCTCTTTTAAAATTTAATAAGACAAAGAAAGTATTAAAATTTTTGAGAGCATATTCTGGTCATATTCATGTTATTTTTGTAACCAACATTGTAAATAGCATGATTGTGATTAATATATCATTTCAAAGTAATTAAAGTCATATGCTTTGATTCTATTTTCATGTAGAATTAATTGCATGAACATTTGCAATAATATGTGCATGTATCTCTATTATCTGCCCAACGGTGATATAGATTTAATTGCATAAATAGTTGTATGTTTTAATTTATACCAACGTTGGATTAATGCATGCAATTGTTGTTATGGTTACACATCATTGTGTTTTAAAGAAGAAAATATGATGATGTTGCATGGCAGGAAAAGAAAGAGTCCATGCACTGTTGGAGATGGCATATACATTAGAGAACCAAAAGACGCTTAATACCAACAAAACTTGTATTATTTTTAAAGAACACAATTGAGAACACTAATACGGGCTCAATTGCAAAGTGTGCTTCCGCATGGGAGTTTATAGAAAATATAAAGAGCCAGTTTACTGGTTCTTCAAAAGGCATATGCCCCATCTGCTGAAACAGCTGGTGACAGAAAGGTACAATGGAGGTGCACATGGCATAAGAGACTCCGGATGAGCAACATGGCAGTTAAGCTTAAGCCCATGGATGCTGTTTTGGAGCTAAAGGTTGCACTCCTTGTTCACTTGGTGATGGCTCCACTGCCTCAACAGTTTGATACTTTTGTTGTCAATAATAACATGTCCCCATAAAATTGGGACATAGAAAAGACTAAAAGCCTTCATTACACAGAAATTTGATATGTGTATCCCATGTGGACAAAGATAACTATGAGTGTGATGTGGCAAGTATGCCATATGGTTTAAAAACGCTTGTGTGGGTGTTGCTACACTACATGACAAGCTTTATTTATTATCTTTGCATGAGAAAGTATTTTCTGTGTGTGATGTGAATGAACAAGTTCCCTTATCGAACAAAGAACAAAAGAAAAGAAAGCGAACTCTTGACTCATCAAAACTATGGCACTGCAGACTAGGCCATATTTCGAGGGGAAGAATAGAAAGCCTCGTTAAAAATGACATTCTTCCTCCGTTAGAGTTCTCCGACATAGAACAATGCATAGATTGCATTAAAGGAAAGTATGTCAAACAAATTAAAAAGGGTGCAAACCAAAGCATAGCTACACTAGAAATAATCCACACGGATATTTGTGGACCGTTTCCGGTGAAAAGTGTGGATGGCTATGATTCATTCATAACATTCACGGATGATCACTCCCGGTATGGTTATATTTATCCAATTAAAGAAAGATCTGAAGCATTGGATAAATTTAAAATTTTCAAAGCTGAAGTAGAAAATCAGCATGATAAAAGAATTAAGATAGTCCGGTCCGATTGTGGGGGGAGTACTACGGTCGGCATACTCCATATGGTCAAGTACGAGGACCCTTTGCAAGGTTCCTGCAGAAAAATGGAATAGTCGCCCAGTATTCTATGCCGGGCGAACCTCAGCAAAACGGAGTAGCTGAAAGGCGTAACCGTACCCTTATGGATATGGTGCGCAGCATGATGAGCTATTCCACCCTCCCATTGGGATTGTGGATGGAGGCGCTTAAAACCGCCATTCACATTCTCAACAGAGTACTAAGTAAGTCGGTGCCCAAAATACCGTATGAATTGTGGACAGGCAGAGTCCCCTCTCTGCACCACTTGAGGGTCTGGGGGAGCCCAGCTGATGCAAAAGTTTTCAATCCAAACATTGCAAAGTTAGACCCCAAAACAGTATCTTGCCACTTCATTGGCTATCCAGATAAGTCAAAAGGCTATCGTTTCTACTGTCCTGACAGATACACAAAGTTTGTAGAAACGAGACATGCAGTCTTCTTGGAGGACGAATTGATGAGGGGGAGCACGGTAGCTAGGAAAATTGATCTTGAGGAGAAGAGGGTGCATGCACCTAATCCGATGACTCAGGAGCCATTTTTCTCGCTATCTGTTGTGCCACCATCTACAACCCCTGAGGTTGTGGTGCCGGCACCTGTTGTGACTCCACACGTGACAACAATGGGCGAAAGTTCGGAACCTGTCCATCAGGAGCCACCTGAACCCACTGTTGAGCACGAAAGGGATCCAGAACAGCCACCTAGTGTAAATGTGCCTGAACCCGAGGCAGGAAATGAGCAAGAGTCTGATGAACTCAGACGGTCTAAAAGAGAACGAAGGCCAGCCATTTCCAAAGAAATCTACAAAGTTTACAATGTAGTTCATATGGAGGGCGATCCTACCTCATATGAAGAAGCCATGAGTAGCCCTCACTCAGCCAAGTGGGTGGAGGCAATGGAAGATGAAATGAAATCGATGAGTTCCAACAATGTTTGGGACTTAGAGGAAATTCCTAAAGGAGCCAAAACAGTAGGATGCAAATGGGTCTACAAAACAAAGTATGACTCCAATGGGAATGTAGAAAAGTACAAAACTAGACTTGTGGCAAAAGGCTTTACGCAAAGAGAAGGCGTAGATTACAATAAGACTTTTTCTCCGGTCTCATGTAAGGACTCCTTCAGAATCATCATGGCACTAGTTGCACATTTTGATTTAGAGTTGCATCAAATGGATGTTAAGACGACATTTCTAAATGGAGATTTAGAAGAATTTTTTTACATGAAACAACCCAAGGGTTTTTTCATGGAGGGGAAGGAACATATGGGATGCCGCCTAAAGAAATCCATTTATGGGTTAAAGCAAGCCTCTAGGCAGTGGTATTTAAAGTTTAATGATACCATTAAAAGATTTGGATTCAAAGAAAATGTTGAGGACAACTGCATTTATGCAAAGTTCAAAAGTGGGAAATATATTTTCCTAATTTTGTATGTGGATGACATTCTGCTTGCCAGCAGTGATGTTAGTCTACTACTAGAGACAAAGAAGTTCTTGTCATCTAACTTTGACATGAAAGACCTTGGTGAAGCCTCTTATGTTTTGGGCATAGAAATTCACCGAGACAAAAAAAAATGGAGTGTTAGGACTGTCGCAGAAAGCGTATTGTGAAAAGATTTTAAAGAAATACAATATGCATGCGAGTAATTCAACACCTGCTCCCATAGTCAAGGGCGATAGTTTTGGAAAATCCCAATGTCCAAAGAATCAATATGAGATCGATCAAATGAAGTCAGTACCATATGCTTCGGCTGTTGGAAGCTTACAGTATGCACAAGTGTGCACTCGCCCTGACTTAGCATTTATCACCGGGGTACTCGGTAGATATCAAGAGAATCCAGGCATAGAGCATTGGAAGATGGTAAAGAAAGCTTTGCGTTATGTGCAAGGCACAAAAGGCCTCATGCTTACATATAGAAGATCTGATTCCCTAGAGATAAAAGAGTATTTAGATGCAGATTTTGCGGGAGATAAAGACGACCGAAAGTCCATGACAGGGTATATCTTTACTCTCGCAGGAGGTGCCATTTCATGGAGAAGCGCCAAACATTCGATAGTTGCATCATCTACGATGTATGCAGAATTTATAGCATGTTATGAGGCCATGGGACAGGCGTTATGGTTAAAGAAATTCTTACCCGACTTGAAAGTGGTTGACTGCATCAGCAGGCCACTAAAGATGTACTGTGACAACGAGCTCGCAGTTTTCTATGCTCACAACAACAAGTCGAGTAATGCTTCAAAGTCTATAGATATAAAGTATTATGTTGTGAAGGACAAAGTCCAGGATCAAACTATAAGACTCGAGCATATAAGGACAAAGGATATGCTTGCGGATCCGCTAACGAAAGACTTACCACCCAATGTGTTCAAGGAACACATAGCCGGCATGGGTTTAACGGGAAGCCTATGATTCCTGGACTATAGAGGCCCAAAAGTAATAGGATTTGTTTCAAAACATGAAGGTATATAGTGGCTGTCTGATTCCATCGGCAATTGAGCTGAGACGATGAAACATGCTCTATGTATCATTCTGTGATGAAATAAGTAAAGAACAAGGTTAAAAGTAAAGTCGAGATCTAGGGGGAGAATGTTAGATAGATCTCAATGTGACTGGGCTCAACTGTCCAGCACGCCCCTAACTGCGCCCTGATCGGGGGCGCCCAACCTTATCTGGTTGGTGGGCCCCTGTCGCCAGCGCTATATAAAGAGGTGGGGAGCCGGCAGCACGACTCACGAGGTTAGACGTGCCCTAGCCGCCCCACCTACAAACCCTATCCGATCTAGGCTAAGCGCTGCGCCGACGGGAAGCTCCACCGCCGCCAATCTCACCCTTTTCCACCCATGGCCAATGACGGAGGTTCTAGCTCCGGCACCAGCTCGGGCATTCCCTCTGGCTCGTGTCTGTCGAGCCAGGGAGCAGGTAGAGCTCATCTCGGTTCTCTCTCTCTCTCTCTCTCTCTCTCTCTCTCTCTCTCTCTCTCTCTCTCTCTCTCTCTCTCTCTCCGTTCTCGATCTACAAAGGTGATGTATAGTGCTACTGTCAGATCTAGACTAGATCCTTTGTAAAGGTGGTTTTAACAATAACACCAGCCCAATCTCGATCGACACTCCCATCCCGTCGCCGTCTTATTAACGACTAGTCATCATGCATGAAACCAATAATGGGACTAGAGCATCAAGCTTAACTAGCTATAGTCACCAGCTAATCCCGTGTTTAGACTGGTCATAGTGTTAAGTAACTTAGACTAGTAACTTGCACATGTTATTAGTTCATGTTACTATCTTTATAGTGGATAGTATAATATGGATATTGTCATGCAAGCCCTAATTAATTAGGTTATAGACTTATATGGTTTAGTATGTGTGATGTTATAGTAACTAGTTAATATGTGTGAGTACTTTTTTTTTTATTAATTATTATGTCATGTCATCAATTTGCTTAGTTGATATTGCATGTACATACATATTACTAGCTAAGTTACTTCTACTATGACTAGCCTTAGTTAAGACTAGTATCTCGGCTAGCCAGATGGCCATGAGTTTCGTCAAAGCAGCTAACTATACTAACCATCGAGTGGTACAGTTGCCAGTTGGCCGAGGTGGAGGAGGTACAGCTAGGCTAGCTCGAGGTCAATTTGGATGGGTGCTGGCCTAATCACGCCGTCCACGTCACGCGCGAAAACAGAGGGGAGGGGCCACGTGCCACTGATCCTGCCGCGCGAGTTTTAAATCAGGTGGTGGTGGTGCATTACGAATTTTGATACTAGTATGTGCATTGCGTCACGGCTATGCACGCCAAGATTCCTTCCACAGATTATTAAGAGCTGTGCCTGCGTGCGTGCGTACAGGGGCCACATGGCATGAGGTTTGTCTACCACCTATCTGGCCGTACATATACATACGTACTGCCTCGCGCGGCAGCGAGTTAAAACAGCTGGACGGATCGGTCGGAGCAAATTAAACAGCTGACTGATGACCAGCTGTGTTCATAATCTCTCTGCCCCCTCCTTCCCTGATGGGATATGCGACGTCTCGTCATTTCGCTTTCGTCGCTGCTGCGCCGGCCTTGCCCCGGCGCCATCCCGCTGAGGTGAAAATTAAGTGCTGCTGATGGTGATCAAGTGCAAACGCTAGCTGCGACATTGTCTCTGAGTCTCTCGATCGCTAGCATCAGGTGATGAAGTGCTGGTGGTTCCAGCAGTAAAACTCTCCAGCGTTGCTTCTACAGACTACCGTAACCATAGGCGCCACATCGGCGTTCGTCAGGACACAAATTTGGCAAGGCACGAGTTAGGGGCCACCATAACCAGGAATAATTTGCACGCAGAGTGACACTACAAGTTGGGCACCTCCCAATGCACACGCCCAAACTGATCTAGGCGCCCAAAAATGTACGGTCGTACCACTACTAAACTGGGTGGGTGTTTGTTTGTTTGTTTGGGAGTCGATATAAAACTAGGATAACAGCGTCATCGTACACATGCCTGCGTGCCTCCTCCAGAGAATCAATCAACAGAGGCTTACGTTCGAAGCGCGACGCATCGCATGTGATGGCGCATATGGCGATGTTCCCCGGCCGGCCGGTCGGCCTCGGCCTCTGCATCGACCAGTTTTTAATGGACAGCGACCGAGACGAGGCGAGGACGGACGGCCCCAGGTGCACCGCACCAGATCGATCCCGTCCGCATCCATCCGCATGTGGAAGTGGAAGCACGAGGCGCGCGCGTACCGCACCGCGATGGAGAGGTGGGCTGCAGTCCTGCAGAGCACGAGGCGCAAGCTGTTATTGACTCACGCCCAGGACGGCAGCCAAAATAAGCTGCTTGGCTTTGCCGCTCTGTGTTTGTGTTGAATTTTTTATTTAAGAAAGATATTGGATTATTATTATTATTAAGCGCATGTTTGAAAGGTTCACTCAGGTTTAGAGCGAATCTACACACTAAAATAAATCTAGATACATTTTCTTTACAAACCTAAAACATTTTATATTTTGAAATGAAGGAAGTAGTTAGTGGTACTAGTTGCCGAATTAAATACCGCACATGGGGGCCTCAACAGAAAGCATTTGTTATGGTCATCTAAACCTTAACAACCGTTCAAAAAAAAAAAAATCTAAACCTTAACAAACGATACTCGTGGATCATTCATTGGAGTTGTTTGACTTGCCAAAGAAACGGTTAGCCAATGGCTGCAAGACAGACGCCGATCAGTTGGAGCTTGGATGATGAGTGTGCCTTTTTCCTCTGGTCTTGGCTAACAGAAAAGGGCAAATCAAGTACCCAACCTTAAATCTTCTAAACACCACGACTAACCAAACTGGAAAGCGGTAGTACCGACAACAAATCATTGGATCCATTGATGCCCACGTGCCCATAACTTTGGAATCAAGTGACTGTTCGTTCGTGCCATTGACATTGTTCTTGCTTTCTCTCGTAATGAAAAAAAGACGAAAGTTGAAATCCTCACAGAAACAGGTGGAGTCTATAGGTTAATCAACTAGACCAAAGGAACAATGGAAGCCTGTTATATGTTGATCCAAATCCTACAAAGTACTCCCTCCATCCTAAAATGTAAGGCGGCTAAGATTTAGTCAAAAGTCAACATATTCTAAGTTTGACCAAATTTATATGAATAAATATAAACATCCACAATATCAATGAATATCAATAGATTCACCATAAAGTATAGTTTCCCAATATGTCCATTCGATATTGCAGATATTCGTATTTTTTTGTATAAACCTGGTCAAACTTAGAAGATGTTGACTTTTGACTAAAGTTTAGGCGCCTTACATTTTGGGACGGAGGGAGTATAGGCCAACTTCTGATGAGTGGAGCGAGGCCCGTCGTCGGAGACTTGGGCCGAGTGAAACATTGAAGACCTAGGTTTCTACCGATATATAAACCTCTTATAAGCCACCGATTAGGATGAGTTGCATTTGTGAAATCCCCGGCGTTTGTAAACACTCCCTGATATAGTGAAGTTTCGCTGGCTGACGCCCGTGATTTTTTCCTCTCTTTGTTGGAGAAGTTTTTCCATGTAAAATTTGTGTCCCCTTGCTGTGATTTATTTTTCGTTCTTCGTTATCTTGTTGTCGCAATTATAACAAAGCCCAGATCAAACCAAGACCCTAGAGTTTTCGACAAAAAGGCCCATCGCCTGGATTTTTGAAATATTCTTCCTATTTTTACTGGTTTAGATCATGATTTAATTCACCCAGCCTCCGCGAATGGAAGACAAGCAAATGCTGATGATCAAGCTAAAAATACCCCGCTAGGAGCTTGTCGATTTTTTAGTTCAACAAGTGCTGAAAGACGATGAAGAGTCCCACACTAATTAGATGTGAGAGCAAGTATGCCAATTAATATGTGCTCTTTGAACTGCTATATTCTTAAAACTGTAATATTTGGCATGCATGCTAGGAGTGAGACGATGCAATATCTTTGACTTCTGGCTTATAATATTGTATTGCTTCTTATCTAAATACCCTCTTCTGATGATGTTTCAAGTCTAACAATCTTTTCACCCAAATCTCCTAGTAATTCGTCTTTAGCCTCATGTCCTTTAGGTGCTTCCACTTCAATCAATGTCCTTAACTCCATATGCAGTTCTTTCACAACACTCTCCTTGCAGTTAAGGGTATCATTACAATGAAATTGTTGTTCATTAAAGTAATAATATGAATTCCCAATATCTTTAATAGGTTTGTGCTTTAACCTGAGCTCAAAAAGCTTTTGAACTGCATCATATTTGTTTTCCAAAATCTAGTTCAAATTGCATAGTCCTAAAATGGTGGACCATGCTTGGTTTTCACGATTTTAACGTTAACCTAACTTCCACTAGGATGCAATAAAACACATCATTGTTGTCATCATGTCATATAGCTTGCTAGATAAGCTACACACATAATGTTTCAAGGGGCACATCTTACATACTACTATCTCCAATCCATACTAGTTGTCGTTGATTTCGTACTAAATTAGCGGCAATTAATATGGATGGGAGGGAATATATGAGGCAAATAGTCTCTGTACTATTTATTTCGTTTAGCCAATGATAAGATACATGGCTTAATATAATATTTCACTTCGTACATTGACAACAAAGGAAGGATCCTAAAAGTCGAATGAATCGCACATGTAAGAGATAGTAAGTAAAATGAGATACAATAAAATTGTGCGTCATGTAGATATGACCGTCTTCTTTTGAACACTAGTATCCACGTGCCTCAAGGAAATATTCTAAGAGCTGCCTTAATTCATAGAATTCTCAAAACAAAAAATAGGTAAACCGCCTGATTGAAGTGATATGAATCCTACATAATTGGAAAACTACGGGATTTTTGATAAGTAGTGTTTTTTCAAAGAAAACTTAAAAATATTGTAAAAAGGGGTTGGAGTGGATGGAAACTTTCCTCCAAAATATAGTGCAAAAAAACCTTCAAAGGATAGTAATCCTTTGAATCAAACAAATTATGTAGGAAAATTTCCTAAGGGTCCAAACCATCTATAAATCCTACACTATTCCTATGAATTGAAGGAGACCTAAATTAGGTAAATGTAAGGGATGCAAATTAGTAAGTTACCTCTTCACCTTTCTTTATTAAACCAACACGCCCGATGTTGAGGCGAACATAATTAAGAACTCTAGGGGCATTTCCACCAATACTAACCTTTTATGGTACTCCAAATACCTCCAACATATGTACCTTTAGCCCTAATCTGCAAGTGTGTTCAAGGATACAAGCAGTGGTAGGTCTAACATCCTTGTTTCCTCGGCAGTTGACCGGCCTTCTAGCCGGCCGAAGCAGCTTATGTCCATAGCTATTTGAAAAAAAATTAGCTTCCTAAGACTTGAATTAACAAGTTTCCCAGGCTTTCATATACTCCTGGGTCCGTTACTCGATACAAATTTCCAAAATGTATGAAGATGGAAAGGCTTGAGTGCTTAAAAGTGGAATGCAAAACATGGAAATTTTCTTGATAGTTGACGGAGTGTGGCATTGAACGCCTCCACGTGTCAATATTTGAAGCCTCTCATAGGCGCCCACCTAGCTATTTTACAGTGTCCCCATTAACGTATCAGATTTTGTTGGTTTTCAACGATTTGAAGAGATGCATGTCACCTTTACATTTGAAACAGGTACACATTTTAGTCATGTCACATAAGTGTTTTTTTTTAATGGGGATACACCCCGGTCTCTGCATCTTAGAATGCACACAACCCCTTTTATTACTTAAAGTCTGGAATGCCAAAATTACATTTTAAGGATCGGAAAGGGTTGATACTATCAACCATCTAAAAAAGTCTAGAAAACTGAAGATAAAAAGCATACAGAAGCTAAACATCTCTCAATCTACTAGTATGCCGCCATGTAGCCTGGTAGTAGATATCCTGAGAAACCATCACCAGACGGCTGCATCCAGAAACTATCATGTGGCATTGCTGCTCTGTGAGCAAAAAAATCCTAGAGTTGGATCCATTGGGACGCCTATATAATAACCTGCAAAAAAGAGTGAACTCGAACCCTATTAAAAATAATAGTATGGTGACATTTCCAAATATACCAACACAAAGCCGATACCCCTATATGTATTCTAGTTTTATTAGCCTTATCCATCACATTTAACCAATTTCCAAACATATTAGTAATATTGTTCGAAGGTGGAAATTGTATGTAAAGAAAACAATGCGCCAAATAATTTTAGAAAAGGGGCATGAAATAAAAAAAAAGGTGTTCAATTGTTTCTTCTCCATGACATAAACAACACTTGCATCCTTTCCAGTTCCTTCTTAATAGATTGTCCTTAATTAGCAAAACTTTTTTACGCAAAAACCACATAAATATCTTAATCTTTAGTGCTATTTTAAGCTTCCATAGGTATTTCGTGGGGAGTTTCTAATGATGATTGATGAGATCCTCATACATAGATTTTACTGTGAAAACCCCATACATGGTAAGTTTCCACCTAAACACATCCGGTTCAACAGTTAAGTTAACCTACATTAATCTCTGACAGAGATGCAACCATGCATCCCATTTTTTCATGGATAGAGATATTTTTTCTATGGATAATATTATAAAGCGAAGGGTATTGTTGGGAAAGGGGTGCCTCTCTAACCAAACATCTTCCCAAAATAGAGTTGTTACCCCATTCCCAACTTTGAAGAACCCTCTGGTAAAAAAACATCCTTTACATGCATTAGGACTTTCTAAAATGGGGAATCAGTCGGCTTATTTGAAGTTGTGCCAAAGTTTTGGTTTTCAGGTACTTGTTATGAAGAAGTTCCTGCCTCACCCCTTGCTCAGAAAGTAATTATTTGCCCAGAAGACACTTATTTTTGATTTCTAATACCTCAATTCTCAATCCACCTTGATCCTTGGGTCAACAAATTATATTCTACTTAGTTAATCTATATTTATTCTTATGTTCATCAATTTGCCAAAAAAATCTTGAACGATACAAGTCTAATCTTTTCCTAACTTCCTTTGGTATTTCTAGAAAAGATAGCATGAACATAGGCATACTTGTCAGTATAGAGTTGATCAGCACTAATCTATCTCCATATGACAACAGTTCTCCTTGCCAACATCCTAACTTTCATTCAAAACAATTCTCAACGGGATTCCACTCAAAATTCCTGAGTCTTCTGTGGTGAATAGGTACCCCAAGGTACTTGAAAGGCAAAGAGCCTGACTCACAGCCTAATATATCTATATACTCCTGTTCATGTTCGTTTTCTATTCCAAAGCAGTAAATCTCACTTTTGTGGAAGTTGAGCCCTAAGAGTTGCTCAAAAATGCAAAGTATGAGTTTCATGTCTACAGCCTTCATAAGATCATGTTCCATAAAAATAATTGTGTCATCTGCATATTGAAAGATGGATATCCATCCCTCAACAAGATGTGGTATTAAACCATCGATCTGACCCTCTTCCTTAGCTGTAGCTAAGACGATGGCCAACATATCGGCCACAATGTTAAAAATCATAGGTTATAACGGATCACCCTGTCATACCCCCTTCCCTGTCTGGAAAAATGCCCAATATCATTGTTCACTCTAATCCCAACACTCCCGCCTTGGATGAAGTTTGCAATCCACTTGCACCATAATGGATTGAAACCCTTCAAAGGAAGTGAATGTTGTAAAAAGGGTCATTTAACTTTATCATATGCCTTTTCGAAATCAATTTTGAAAAGCACTCCATCAAACTTTTTCGAATGAAGTTCATGGATGGTTTCATGAAAAATAACTACCCCTTCCAGAATATGCCTTCCAGGAATGAAAGTTGTTTGAGTTGGCCGAATTACCTTGTGAGCAATCACAAAGATACGATTCGTGGCCACTTCAGTAAAGATTTTAAAACTAACATTTAAAAGGCAAATCATCCTGTATTGCTAGATCTAGACCACATTTTCTTTCTTAGGGAGGAGAGTGATTACTCCAAAGTTAAGCTAATAGAGAGGTAGCTCGGCTGTTTGCAACTGTGCAAATAAAGTCATCAAGTCATTTTTAATCACTTCCGAGAAGGTCTGATAGAATTCCGTAGGGAATCCATTAGGACCCGAGGCCTTGGTGTGTTCCATCGAAGATATTGCTTCAAGCACTTCCTTATCCGAGAACACCAATGTTAGAATTATATTTTCCAACGAGGAAACCTGAGGGATATCCAAGTTCATTTCCTCCATAAGTGCAAAGCTATTTGGTTCCGGAGCACCAAAATGTTTCTTATAATATTCAGAAATATATGTTCTCAAGTTTTCATCCCCTACTATAGTGCCTTCATCTTGTTCAAGTTGGAAAAAAATTCTTACGGTGTTTTCCATTGGCAATTGATACGTCGTAAACGTATCTATAATTTTTTATGGCTTTATGCTAATATTATGCTTTTGACACTTGTTTTCATATAAAATTTATGATTTATTTGGACTAACCTACTAATAGTTGCAGAAGTGAACAATGTTCTTGTTTTACACTTTGATGTGTCGGAATTATCAAGAATAAAAGAGGAAACCTTGTTGGAGTCAAATCGGGACTTTCCAGAAATCTGTCCCAGAACCTTTTTCGAAGATGGTCACGTTACGGGTCGAAGACGACGTCAAACAGAAAACTCCCCTACTACAAAGTTGTTGTAAATTTCGCGAGAAATGTTCTAGATATAAAATTTAACTGACTTCGAGTTCGGACGGCCGACATAAGTCCGATTTACTGCAACCCTAGATTGAGTGACGGAAATCCAAGAAGCTATATAAAGGGAGGAAACCTAACTCGTGGGGGACTCCTCCACCCACGAATTGCAGCCGCCAAAAGCCACGTTTTTGCCTCCCCCATGGATCCCATCTCCATGGAGGAGGGATCCCAAGAAGCCATGAAGGAAGGGGGCTAAGGGGCGGCGCTCCCCCATGATGCCGGCGGCACGGAAGGAGCTCCCCTCGCCGCCGCCGCCCTGCACGTCTCGCTGCCCCTTTTATCGTCTTCACCGCCATCTCCATCACCAACTCCTCCTTGTATACAGTGGTTCATCCTCCCACACACCTCTGTACCGTCCTATGTAAACATGGTGTTCGATGCTATAAGTTATAATCCTATGATCTATGTCATGTTTGTGTAGTTTATTTGTCTTTTGATTTCTTGGTTGAATGTCTTTGGTTCATTAGAGTTGTATGTTGATATGGTACAGTATTTTGGTGTCCATTATATTTGTGCGCGCATGGATTAAACATCATAGGGTTTGTAGTATGTGTAAGAGGAAGGGGGAAGTTCTGCTGGAGTGACAAAAACCCGAGGACACGAACCGGAACGTTGCACGTATGGGAGTAAGAGGACCATTAACTTAAAGCTATGGTTGGGAAAACCTTAATGCATTGTTTGTATTTGTGAATGCTTGCTAACAATCCAATTATATAGTACTTGTAATTCCAAGTAGTGAAGTGCATGTATATTTAGCCTCTCCTACATAGAAAACTACATCGAAGACAATGAATCCGATTTATTCGCTAATTAAACTTGGACAAAGCCACCAGAATTACCACCACTTTTCCGCACTCATGGTACTGTTAGTTTATGGTTACTTAGTATATTTTATTACTGCAGCACTAACAATTACTTTCTTGTATTTATTATCTTGCAAAGCTATCCCTCATACTCATATTGTTGCTCTAGTTTTATTTTCTAGATAATACAAACGTTTAGTGTGCGTAGAGTTGTATCATCGGTTGATAGAACTTGAGAGAACATTTTATCCTACCTTTAGCTCCTCGTTGGGTTCAACACTCTTACTTGTCGAAAAGGCTACACACGATTCCCTATACTTATGGGATATCAGCAATTAAGTGAAAATATTTAGTATTATTCCTCCTTCGTGTATATGTTTAACTTTCGCCCGTTGAGCCCACTTGGTCTCTTCATCTCGCCTTAGTTTTTTGACTTGCTCATAGCCGATTTGAGCATGTTCTTCCGACAATACACTCGTCTTAGACTTAATATCAAGTCTATCATAATTGCCATGAGTCTATATCTTTCTTTTCTATATTTACCACTCTGGTTTTTAGCCCAACCGCGCAAAAAGCGTTGCAAATCACTAATTTTATTTTTCCATCTTGCAATGGGTGTATCACCATGTGATACAACAACCCATTCGACAGCCACCATCTCGAAGAAACCATCTTGTCTTAACCATGATAGTTCAAAATATTTCCAAGTTATTTGTTAGATTCCATATGCTCGAGAACACTCTATGAAGTTTTGTAGATATTTAAGTAGACAATGGAAAAGACAAAAAAAATACCCTAAGGGGCATAATAAACTTGTCAATTATCGTGACAATATTATCTTTCTAGATTTGTGTGGAAATACAGTGCGGTTAAAGATTTGTTTTGAAAGTACAATAATAAACTTAAAACATTACAAATATAGATAGATTCATCTTGTCACTACATCTGTGTTTGGAGTGATAAATATGACAACATGTATTCACAGTTATGTAAGTGAGCTTGTTTACATTGTTAATTTTAGTTATACCTGAAAAAAGTATTCCATATTGTATGTGAAATGATAAATAAAACAACATATGTTTAACAACGATTTAGATAATGATGAAGTAAAAAATTCGATATAAACAATTGTGAGCATTTCATAAACTCACCCTGCTATATAAGTGAATACCATCCTGAACAAGTCGTACAGGATAATGTGTCGCTGCCAGTACCATATCGACGATGGGAGAACAACACTAGGGCATCCTAGTTTATTTAATATGTATTTGTTTTGCATTTTATCTTATAAATTAGGTATATGTAATACATGAAATAAAGGAAAAAAAACATAGGTACATCTGTTGTGTCATACCCTTGACCCAAATGGACCGAGCTGAAAACCTAGACAAAGCAAATTTCAAAGTGAGAAACATCACTTTCGATCAAGGAAGTTCGTTGTTCGAGCGAACATAGGCAGCTAGCTACTAATAGGGCATGACCAGTAACATACGTAAGTCGGAGTGTTGTCTATATAGGAACGCTACGTGCATGTGGGTTATAGGGAGAAATGCCACTTTTGATCTGTCTTCTCTTTACTCTATGCCATGTGGGCCAGAAAACCCCGTTCCATGCATTCATGCATGGGGAAAAAGCAAACCAAAAAACTTGATTCGTTTATTGTGTCAGCCCCTATGAAATCGATTCGCAGAAATGCGTTAAACTGGTTCAAAAGGGATGAAAGAGATAGTTAGAATCGCTTTAGAGTTTAGACTCACATAGTGGGTGGTCTAAACCCCTATGAAAGACTCCTGAACGTGAAAAGCAACTTAATCAAATGCACGGTACGTACTGAGCAAACGAATCGTATGAACGCGCATGAGCCTAGATCCACACGCGGTCACCAATCTCTCTATCGGCTGCGCGAATAGCTCAATCGCTTGTGCTGTGCACGCATAGATTGATTAAGCTCTAGCTACACCAGCCTAATCGATGTGCACTCCCATCCCATCGCCGTCGTAGCGACTAGTCATCATGAACTTAGCTAGTCAAACAGAGCATCCAAACCTAGGATAGACTAGTCACCAGCTAATCCCGTGCTTAATTAATAGGAGTACAGTGCTAGCTCGGCTAGCCCAGCTGGGTTTTGGGCTTGGTCAAAACAGCTAACTGTACTAACCATCGGGCGGTACAGTTGGCCAAGATGGACTGTACAGCTAGGCACTGTCAGACACCGAGAGCTAGGTCAACTTGCATCGACGGTGCTGGCCTGTTTCCGGCCTAATCACGCCGTCCACGTCACGCGAGGAACACAAGGGGAGAGGGGCCACATAGTACTACGAGTGATCCTGCATGGTTTAATATCAGGTACGGTGGTGATTGCGAATTCCGAATTTTTTTAATTTGATGACGTGCACTGCGTCACGGCGATGCATGCCACGCAAGATTCCTGCCACAAATCCAGGGTCGTGCCTGTGCGAGCAAGGGGGCGCATGCTCTCTGTAACAGCAAGTTAAACAGCTCAACAGTTCGGTTCTATTCCAGTTCATGAGATGTCTCGTGATTTCGCTTTCTCTGCCTTGCCAACGGGACAGCAATGGCAATATGGCATTGCCGTGGGATGATTCAGTGTGTCGCCTTGATGACGTGCCAGTGCCACCCAAAGTGTTAACTCATTCTTAATCTTATCTACTGGCGCGCACAACCGAGGTGAAAATCAAGAAGATGTCTCTCCGTCGCCAGGCTATGAATGGTCTCCAGTCTGCTAGCCGTTCCTACAGCGGCAGGACACAAGAGCCCGCCGAGCTCGAGTTCGGCGCCGCGATAGCCATGAATGTGCACGGACACAGTGCATGCATGTTCGGCACCGTTTTCCCCCTACCGTACACGCTGTTAGTATAGTAGCACGACTAGCTCCCAACCGAATTTGAAGTGCCCCCCAAAAAAATACATGATAGATAGTACTAAAATGGGTGTTTGTTCGTTTGGGAGTAGATCAATTTAGAAAACTAGGATGACAGCATCATGCTGCGTGCGTGCCTCCTCCCTCTTCGGTCAGGTCAAAGAGAGTCTTGCATGACATCGTTTTCTCTCCGATGAGAATCAACGGAGCTGGGGGAAGACTGGAAGAGACGGAGGCCTACTATGCTGGAAACGCATGTGACGGAGCATATGGCGATGTTCCCCGGCCGGCCGGCCTCCGCCTCTGCAGTCTGCACGGCCTCGATCGACAAGTTTTTAATGGACAGCGACCAAGGTGAGGCGAGGACGGCTCCAGCCAGATGCACCGAACCGTACCATCCATCGATCCGGACTCTCCCATCCGCATCCATCCGCATGTGGGAGTGGAAGTGGAAGCGAAGCACAAGCCGCGAGCGTACATCACGGGCATCGCACCGCGTAGAAAGAAACTGGAGAACGCCCCCTCACAGTGGCGGATCTAGAATTCTACCAAACCCAAGGCAAAAATTGTATGGTATATTAAAATTATGCTAAATCCTAGATAAATTAGTACTTACTCCGTTTTAAAATATAAGATATTTTAGCTTTGTGAAACAAATGTGTCTAGACTTGTTTTAGTATGTATTTTCACTTAACATTGAGATGAATCTACACACTAAAAGTCTAGATTTATTTTTTTCACAAACCTAAAACATCTTATATTTTAAAACGGAGGGAGTATATTTCTACTACTATCTCCGTTCCATAATATAAGCCTTTTCAGCAAGCTGTTTTAGCTTTCTAAAAAAACTTATGTTATAAAACAAAGGGAATAATATATAACTAGAAAATTTGTCTACATCCTAGACCATGGACTGGGTTGCCCGATACGTAGATCCGCCCCTGCCCGCTCAGACCACCGACCGCCCTTCTGCTGAAAATATCCGTCCTTGGCATGGATCAACAAATTCTATGATAGGGGAAGGTAATCGGGACACTGTCCACCGACTTAAAAAAATGATGATACGGCTGCATAGATATCCTTGGCGAAATTATACCAGATTTTTCTTGCAGAGAAAGCGCAGGCATATGCACTACGAATCATTGGTTATCAATTATGGTGTTTGCATTCATTCAGAAAGAGAACTCGAAAAGAGATATTTAGTGGTGGTTAAATAACTGTTAGTGGTACTAGTGTGCCTCATTAGATACTGCACATGGGGGCTCAACAGAAAGCATTTGTTATAGTCATCTAAACCTTAACAAACCATACTCGTGCAGCACTCATCGAAGTTGTTTGACTGGCCAAAGAAACGGTTAGCCTATGCAGTTGGAATACTTTTTCCTCTGGTCATGCTGAAAAGAGAAGGGTCATTATGAAGTACGAAATCTGAAGCTTCAAACACCACAACGAGGAGGAACTAAACTAAAAAGCGCCAGTACTGGCAGAAAATCATTGGATCCATTGATGCCAACGTGCACATAACTCTGGAAGCAATGCGTCCGTGCCATTTGACATTGTCATTTCTCTCGTGAAGAAAACGCTAGCAGCCGAGGTGTCCGTCACCATTTCTTTTTGTCTCTCTCTCAGTGTTAAAATCCCAACGCAGCCGCCGTACGGGCATTGCCTCCTTCCGAAGAGGAGGAGGAGGCGACGGCGATCCAACATGTCGCCTTCATCTCGAAGGCCGAGGCGCGCGCGTGCTTCCGCCGCCGTCTGTGCTGTGCTCGCGCACAAGACGGCGCAGAAGGAGGCGGCCATCCGCCGCGTGAAGCAGGAGGTCATCAACCTCGACTCCGAGTACGCCGCCGACGACATCGTCCTTCGCTGCACGTACAATAGGTCGTCGACAGGCAAAATTAGCTAAGTTAGGAGCTGGTCGCCGACGACCAGACTAAATGTAATCTCTTTTGCAATCACAACTATGCAAATATGTAGTTTGCATTTCACTTTTCTAAACTTGTTTGCGATGATCAGTTACCGCCAAATTTGAATTTGTGTTTTTTGGGTTCCGAATACGGATGCTGTTCTGCGCCACCTTCTAAACCGCTCGAAATTTGATTTTCAAAATACCGAACTTCGCTTTTTCAGTTCCGGAGAATAAGGGCTCCGTTAGAGATACTCTTAGTTCCTCAAAGCAAAACACTTGCATTTTAGTACTGCTACCCAAAAGCAATTGCTCGCACCTAAACCCGAAATGTAATACTCCCTACGACCCATATTAGTTGACTTGGATTTTTCAAAATTTGGATGAACTTATATACTAAATAGTGTCTATATTCATCCAAATCTAGACAAATTCAAGTAAACTAATATGGGTCGGAGGGAGTAAGAGAATCAATATTTTTAAAACCTGCTCGGGCGTATGGCTCTCATAAAATTGCCATGGAGATTCGGGTTTTGGGCCTGCCAATTTTGCCCACGTGGTGCCTTCTCCAGTTGGCAAATTTCAGGACAGTTCGATCTAAAAATCCGACAAACAGCGCTTTGTCACGCCTAGAGCCCAAAAACATCACGTTAGCTCCACAAAAAAAAATAGAAGCAACAACGGCAAGTGGTTAGCCACTCAGTCAGACAAGAGAAATGGTTAAGATAGGCAACATATATGCATGATTACATGCTACTGAATCTTTTCCCGCTCCAAATACCTATGTCTAAATTGTTGGCATAACTTAGCCTGGAGGGCATCCTCCCTCATTTCTCCGTAGGCTCAAGATCTAAAATATCAAATAATTGCTCCATGAGAATCGTTCCTAGTTGATTAAACTTTCATTAGAGTTGCAAGATCCTCTTCTGATGTTTCAAGTCTGACAATCTCTTCACACATTGTCTTCAACCTCCTGCCCTTTAGGTGTTCCCACAACAATCAATCTCCTTAACTCCATCTCCAGTTCTTTCGTAAAACTCTCGTTTGCAGTTAAGGGCATCTTTACCATAATTTTTTTGTTCATTAAAATAATAATATGAATCCGCAGTGTCTTTAGCAAGCTCATGCTTTAGCCTGAGCGTCAAAAGCTTTGAACCGCAGCATATCCTTTTCCAAAATCCAGTTCAAATTGCACAGTCCTAAACTGTGGGCCATGCTTGGTTTTCACAATCTTAATGTTAACCTGACTCCAGTGGGATGCAATAAAAACCATCATTATCATCACCATCTCAAAGAGCTTGGTAGATAAGCTACACGCATAATGTTTCAAGGGGCACATCTTACATACTACTATCTTCAATCCATACTAGTTGTCGCTGATTTTATACTAAATCAACGACAACTAATATGGATGGGAGAGAATATACGAGAAAGGTAGTCTCTAAGTCCATTTATTTAATTTGCCAGTGATAAAATGCATGGCTTAATATAATATTCAATTCTTTACATTGACAACGAAGGGAGGCCCCTAAAAATTGAATGCATAGCACGTGTAACATACAATAAGTACAGGGAGATATAATGACCCTCTCTGGTTCAAAGTAGTCTTCTTTTGAACACTAATATCCACGTGTCTCAAGGAAAAATTACAAGGGCTGCTTAATCTGTAGAATTCTCAAAACACATCAATAGGTAAACCTCAAGATTGAAGTGGTATAGATTCTACATGATTAGAAAACTACAAAAATTTGGACCAAGTAGTGTTTTTGCACAGAAAAACCAAAATAATTGTAAAAAAAGGTTGGAGTGGATGGAAATGTTTCTGCAAAATATAATACAGAGAAATCCTTCAAAGGAATTCCAAAGGATTGTAGTCTTTTGAATCAAACGACTTATGTAGGAAAATTTCCTAAAGGGTCCAAATCATCTAAAAATCCTACACTGTTCCTTTCAATTGAGGGAGACCTAAAATAGGCAAATGTAATGGATGCAAATTAGTAAGTTACTTCTTCACCTTTCTTTACCAAACCAACACACCCGATGTTGAGGTGAACATAATCATGAACTTTAAGGGCATTTCCACCAATACTAACCTTTTATGGTCCTCCAAATACCCTAAATATATGTATGTTATCCTAATCTGCAACTTCAAATTTCCAAAATGCGTAAAGATGGAAAGGGTTGAGTGCTTAAAAGTGAAATGCAAAACATGCAAATTTTCTTGATAGACGACCGAGTGTGGCATTGAACACCCCCACACGTGCAATAGCTGAAGACTCTCATGGGGGCTCACCCCGTATGTTTGGCTGTGTCCCAATTAACTTATCGGATTGTGTTGGTTTTTAGCGATTTGAGGAGATGACGCAATTGACATAGGTACACACTTTAGGAAGGTCTCGCAAATGTTTGTACCAAGATCTTTCCAAGTTATTTGCTTAATTCCATATGCTCCAGACCACTCTATGAAGTTTTGTAGATATTTAAGGATACAACGGAAACTATAAAAACACAAAAAGATGTACCCTAAGGAGCATAATTAACTTGTCAATTATCATGATAATATTATTTTGCTAGATTTGTGTGGAAATACAGTGGAACTAAAGATTTTCTCAAAAGTAACAAAGTAAACTTATAAAATTGCAATATATATATATATATATATTCACCTTGTCACTACGTATGTGTTTGGAGTGATAAATATTAGAAAATGTATTCACAATTATGTAAGTGAGTTTGTTTACATTGTTAATCTTAGTTATATCTTAAAGAAGTACTCCATATTGTATATGGAACAGTACAACATATGTTTAATGATGATTTAGGTAATGAAGAAGTAAAAAAATTCAGTATAAACAATTGTGAACATTGTAAAAACTCGACCTTTTAAGTTAAGACCATATCTGGACGAAGTCGAACAGGAATCTGCATATCAACGATGAGAGGATGACGTCGGGGTAGAATTTTTTATTTACTATGTACTTACTATGCATTTTATATTCTAAATTAGGTGTGTAATCCATTAAATTAATGAAAAAATAGTTCCATGACACTATGCACACCCTCGACACAAATGGACCGGTCGGAAATCCTAGCCACGAGCCGATTCAAACGAAATGGGTTGGTCCAATAAAGATGTCCTTAGCTTGCACTACAGTATAACTAAGCTAGATGACTTTCCGTGTTACCATGTTGAAATCTGTACGTGTGAGCAGGGAGATCCAGTCCATGCCTGGCAATTTTTTTTTTAAGAATAGTATGTACACGGGTATTCAGCATGAGGAAGTTGACAATTTTGTGACATATCTTTTTGCTGACGAGGCTAGAAGGGGTGAGTCAGGCAAAGCTAGTTTCAAACAGAGAAACCTCACTTTCGAATGAAGATCGCGAATGTAGGTAGCTAACTACTCATAGACACGGGACCAGCAACGCAGGTAAGTTGAAGTGCTGGATAGGAACGTAGGTGGGTTACAGGGAATATCCATGTACCCCACCTATTTATGATGATAGTGAATTTCTAGAGAATGAGAACTCCAGACCCCGGATGAATAATAAATTCAAAAGTAATACTAAATAAGATCAGAATAATATGAAACTATCTTGTAAATTTATAGGACATATGCAGGTACATGCGTGCCCAGTTTTGAACTTAAGTTCGAGAGCATATGACTTGGGTAAGAAATACAAAGTACCACATGAACAATACAGATTATAGGATTTGACCGTGCAGATTTTAGATTTTTCTTTTTTATGTAGATCACACAATTGCATATGTTTTCTTAAAAATCAACAAACATGCATTATTTATTAGTCATTTGTCTAGATTCTCATGTATCTAATATTAAAATATATCTAGATACATCTAAATCTAGACTATCCAAGTCACTTAATTTAGGATGGAGGGAATACATATTTTTTTAAACTTGGAAATTCATTTTCGTTTTGCCGGTGGAAGAACTATGATCAGGAGTACACACATACTTTTGGGTTGGAGAAATGTCACTTCCGTTCAGAATACATGGTAGCTCTTAAAACCCAACAAAAAACACCTTCACGAGAAAAGGACCCTAATCAAGCCACCGTACCGTGGTGGACCTAGAATTTCACTGCGCCCCGGGCCACCTTTGTCGATTGTAGCTACAGTAGCTACTTTAGTGCTTGCTACAGTGCATTCTCAAGCTTGGCCCTGGTTGCCAAGGTATGGATCCATCCCTGGCCATACGTACGTTCGTGATCAAACGGATCATGTCAACATGTATGAGCCTAGACCCACACGCAGGGTCGTACCTGAGAATTTTGGGGCCCTGTACGAAAATATAAAACTAGAACTTATACACATGAGACTAATCTAGAATAATAATTATCTACAAATTTTTTTTTTCACAAGTCCTGAAAGTCATATTATAAATTGCACGTATCTTTTTATTGTAACATGACATCTTTGTAAAACTTCTTAATACAACTGTCAATTTTTGATATAATATATGCATCAATTGATACAAATTTCAACTAGATCTACATTCACACTCTTCTAAAAAAGAAGTTTTGAATCGCTATGTTGTTTTTATAGCAAATAGGATTTTTTTCTAAAAATAGACTACTCTTCCCAGGTTGCACGTGGACAAAACCAAAAAAGAAAACTTGAAGACGAGACAAATCTACTTATACTTTCTACTATTCTACAAAGACATGACCATACAAAATTGTAGGGAAAAATTTGTTTTTGCCACAATAGTTTTTGCCTATTTTACTTTTGCCACTCTAAATTTTAACATTTTGCTATTGACTCATAACAATAGTATCTAATTATGGTGTTGGCATTCATTCAGGAAGAGAACTTCCAAAGAGATATTTAGTGGTGGTTAAAGAACAATCAATGGTACTATTGTTGCCTAATTAGATACTCCACATGGGGGCTCAACAGAAAGCATATATTATGGTCATCTAAACCTTAACAAACCATACTCGTGCAGCATTCATTAGAGTTGTTTGACTGGCCAAAGAAACGGTTAGCCGATGCAGTTGGAATACTTTTTCCTCCGGTCTTGGCTGAAAAGAGAAGGGCCATAATGAAGTACGAAACCTAAATATTCAAAGACCACCACGAGGAACTAAACTAAAAAGCGTCAGTACTGACAGAAAATCATTCGATCCATCGATGCCAACGTGCCCATAACTCTGGAAACAAGACATCGTGCCACTGACATTATATTGCTGTTTTCTCTCATGAAGGGGAAAAGAAGTCTATATCCTCGTGATGCCTCAGAAGGATAAAATCATCATGGAAAAGGTTGGGCCTCTAAGTGACACAACATGGCAGACCAAAGCAGCTTTTTATGTAGGGACCTTTTACATACCTTGTGTCTTGGCTCACGAGCAGTACAATCTATTGTTATTATATCATATATATTAGCAGTGGCAGAGGACGTACAAAATCTGAGGTAGGGCAAATTCCAAAGAAAAGTAACTATCATTTCGGTCTTGATGATCTTTGCCATCGAAAAAGCCCTTTTAACTGTTGTTGTTGTCACCACAAGCAAAAGCTATGCCAACTTAATAAGACGATAAATGATATGAAGCATGATGTATCATTCAAACATTAAGATAATCTCTAAATTCCTTAATTCTTCGTATATGAAGAAAAATATATAGGCTCATCCTCATAATAAGATAAATCCCATGATAAATCTCTGTAAGCTGAGAAATCTTATTCACGTTGAGCCTATAAAAGGAGTCACTTGAGTTAAGACAAGATGTTCTGAAGCAACGCCTAGTGTCGTTTTTTTTCTTTTAATGACTTCTCACTTATTTTGTGGCCATGTCGTCCATACTTAGGATTGTGGTATTTTTTTTGCGTGAATTCACATCTTTTAGGCGGGCTCTAAACCATCAGTTCTCCAATTGAACAAGCAAATCAATTAGAATCTTAAATCAATAGTATATACAAGCCAAAGTATAAACAGAAAACGCCACATAGTTAGGCCACACGCTATAAGGTAGCCAAAATACTATCAGGTCCTCCTTAGATACCTCATCTATGATATTGAGTTTTATTAGATTGAGAATTTAGCTTTTGTAAAGAGAAAGAGTTAGGTTAAAACTAGACTACACCTAGTCTTTATTTTACTTTGGAATCATTTTTGCGCAGTGTTCACTAAAACAAGTATAAATTTCTCATACGAAGTCCGTTTTCAGCGTATGACCATTAAAATTGTCCAGAAAAAACATTCACATCTAAAGACATTTGCCAAAAATCAAGGTAGGGCAACTGCCCTATCTTTCCCTAATGGGAGCTCCGCCCATGTATATTGGTAGCTGTAAGCAGCTTATCTACATTTGTTTTGTTTTTTAAATGTATGTTGCTAGTGTGATTTGCTACTAGATTTGCTTTAGACTTGTTGCACTAGATTTGCTATCAGATTGGACAAAATGACGACCAAAACGGACGAATGAGTGAACAAAGACAGAAAGAGAAGGTACTCTAGATTTGCTACCAATTTAGGTAAAAAAAGATAACTGTTAGCGAGAGAGAAGACGCTCTGAAACCTACCAATTAATGATCAAAAAACAAAATGCCAATTTGGGCGAGACAGGCAGAACCCACTTGTGCGCACGTAACTATCATCCCCACACGACGCGGCCCAAAATGTTAGCATAATGGTCAACATGACGGCAATTACTGTTCGAGCTCTTTGTGAGAGTTTCAGACAAGCGCATGGACAAAAGTGAGAAAAAGTTTAGAGACAGAGGAAAGTATAACTAAGGAACCAAGGGCTCATAATAGAAATCCCTATATAGATACATTCGAATTTAGATAAATTTGCGATGTCATTTTCCAGACAAAGGAAGTACTATTATGTGTGAGAAGTAATGTATATACATTGAAATGTACATATGTATATTGTGCATA
This sequence comes from Avena sativa, assembly GCA_916181665.1. Classification (NCBI taxonomy): domain Eukaryota; kingdom Viridiplantae; phylum Streptophyta; class Magnoliopsida; order Poales; family Poaceae; genus Avena; species Avena sativa. The sequence goes on from OV702282.1 coordinate 415,635,402, forward strand.
CGATTTGACTCTATCCAAAATAAAAAAAATGGGAGTTCCATGTTTTATACATTTAAACATGAATTGGAAAATGGGTGATTCCCTTCGATTTAGTTAGGAAATTCCATGCACATATAAGTAGAAGAAATGAAATTGCACTCCTTTTCGTTTTCATCTTGAATTTGGAATTCCTAGTATAATTAAATTCCGAGCAAAAGTTCCTACATCCAAAGACGGTATATTAAGAGTACAAATCATGTAAAAACCTACACTATTCCTTTGAATAGAAGGAGACCTAAATTAGGTAAATGTAAATGATGCAAATTAGTAAGTTACCTCTTCACCTTTCATTACCAAACAAACACGCCCGATGTCGAGGCAGAATCATGAAGTTTACGAGCATTTCCAAATACTAACCTTCTATTCCAAATACACAAAACATTTGTACCTTAGCCCTAATCTACAATTGTGTTCAAGGATACAAATTTCCAAAATGTGTAAATATGAAAAGGCTTGAGTGCGTAGAAGTGGAATGCAAAACATGAAAATTTTCTTGATAGACGACCGAGTGTGGCGTTGAACGCCCCCCCCCCCCCCCCACCCACACACACACACACATTGTCAATATCTGAAGCCTCTCATGGGGCCCACACGGGTATTTGACTATGTCTCCCATTAACTTACTGGCCTGTGTTGGTTTTCACCTATTTGAAGAGATGCCACATCAGCTTTAAATTTGAAATAGGTACACACTTTAAGAAGGTCACACAAGTGTTTATATCGAAATCTTTCTAACTTATTTGCTAGATTCTATATGCTCGGGAACACTCTATGAAGTTCTGTAAATATTTAAGGATACAACAGAAAAGATAAAAATGCACCACAATTCCAAGGGGCATAATTAACTTGTCAATTAGTGGGATCGTAATATTTTGCTAGATTTGTGCAGAAAAATAGTGCAATTATTTTTTTCTCAAAAGTACTAAACTAAATTAAAAAAATTACAATAATACTTATATTCACCTTGTCACTACATATGTGTTTGGAGTGATAAATATTAGAAAATATATTCATAGATATGTAAATGATCTTGTTTACATTGTTAATCTTAGTTATATCTGAAAGAAGTATTCCATATTGTATGTGGAACGATATGAATAAAACAACATATTTTTTATGTTTAACGATGATCTAGATAATGCTGAAGTAAAAAAGTTTAGTATAAACAATTGCGAACATTCTACAAACTCTTCAAACCGAGTGAAAACCGTATCACTGAACTAGCGAATGAAACGACGTGTCACTGCCAACTACCGCCTCGGGCACCATACCGACCACAAGAGGACGATGCTAAAATAGCCTAGTTTATTTACTATGTATTATCACGCATTTTATTTTTTAAATTATGTATGTAATCTATGAACTGAATAAAAAATATATCCATACCGCTGTGCGCACCCTGGACCCAAAAGGACTGAGCCAAAAAACCTATCCACGAACAATCTAATTAAGACGCTTTTTCTGTTTAAACTAGATCGGCCCGCTAGAGATGCACTAAGCTCGCGTGGATTTGTTAGTTATATGCTTGTACCTTATAGCTACCCATGCCTCCTCAAATTCTCAAATTTATAATTTATACTTGGGTTCGTGTAGAGTGGTGACACCGGCACAGCGCACACTAGCATAATTAAGTTAGATGTGTTTCTATTTCTGTCAATTTCTTTGTAAGAAACAAACTTGGGTATTCAGGAGGAGGAAGTTCAGAATTTTGTGACATACTCCCTTTGTCTTAAAAAACTGGCTTAGATTTGTTCAGATTTACATGTATCTATACACTAAAACACATCTATACACTAAAACACATCTAAATATGTGCGAATCTAGATAAAATCAACTGACTTATTTCAGAACGGAGAGGGTACCATTTTTGCAGGCGCGGATAGAAGAGGGCGAGTGGCAAAGCTAATTTCAAAGGGAGAAACATCACTCTGGATGGAAGTTCCAGCGAACATAGCTACTCCATCCTTTCTTAAATAAGTGTACTTCTACCTTTTACTTTAAGTCAATTTTTTAAAAATTTAACCGATTTGTAGACAAATATAGTAATATATGTAAAATTAAAATGGTATATAACGAATCTACATTTCAAAAGTGATCTAATGGTACTAACGAAGTGTCATAGATGTTACTATGTTATCTAATAATGTTGATCAAATTTTATTAAGTTTGAAATAGAATAAAGGCTAAAGTACGCCTGTTTGTAAACGGGGGAGTAGGTATCGCGACTAGTATTGTACTTAGAGCATCTCCACCCGCGTTTCCAGGGAGATTTTTTTATCCGGACAATAAAATTTTGTCCAGTCGTGTTTCTAGGACATCGAATTGCATCGGATTTGGCCTAAATTTCATCCGGCGTTACCAGGCCGATCTCAGGGCGACGTGAACCGCATGGGAACGCCGGACGCAGCGAAAAACGGGTGAGCCAACCATGTTGGCGAGACAACCCCATTGCCCATCGCGACTTGGCTCTCCCGCGGCAGAGAGCTTTCCCCTAGCTGCCCCCGCCGCTATGTCGTCGTCGGCGAAGCCCCACCCCGTCAAGCCGAAACCACGCCAATAGATAGGTTCACCGCAGTCGCCGCATCCTTTTCCCTTGGCCTAGGCCTAGGCCTAAGTAATAAAAGCGTCCTTTTCCAAAAAAAAATACTCCATGAATTTTTTCCTCTAAAGAATAGGGGATAGGTTAGAGATGCTCTAATCACGCCATCCACGTCAAGCGAGGAAACAGGGGAGGGGCCACGTATACTGAGATCTAAATCTGGTGGGGAGGTGAAATTCGAATTTTAATTTGATGTGCAGTGTGGCACGACGATGCCAAGATTCCTTCCTTCCACACATTCAGGGTCGTGTCTGTTGCGGGCCCACGTGGTTTTTGTCTACCTCTCCGTTTCCGTACGTACTGTCTCGCGTGGCAGCAAGTTAAACAGCTGGATGGATCGGTTCGAAGCAAGCACCAGCTTGGTTCTGTTCCAGTTGTTCATAATCTCTCTGCCTTTAGTTCACTGATGTATCGTCATTTCGCTCCTTGATGGCGCGCGGGACGTCTCTGGTAACCACCAATTCCTACATCGGCAGGACGAGAGCCCGCCAAAGCTCTAGTTGGGCGCCACCATAGCTAGGAATGTGCGCGCAGACAATACAATTTCGGCACCATTTCCCCTACCGTACACGACTACCTCCCAACCAACTTTTTTTTTTGAACGGGCCCAATCGAGTTTGAAGTGCCCCATAAAATACATGATGATAGCATCATGTTGCGTGCGTACAGCACGGGCATCCATTCACATGTGGAACTGAAAGCCAAGCACAAGCCTAGCGCGTAAACGGAGAGCATCCAAGGTTATTGACTGACGCCCGGGATGATTAAATCTATTCTTAGACTGGTCTGAGAAAGACCAAACCTGACGGACACTCACTCCGCATAATTTTCTTCTCTTCTTTCTAATTCTATGCATGCACTAAAACCGAAATTGCTGACATCATCAACATTTAATTCAGAAATTCGTATATTCAAAAAACTTTATAGCTCAAACCATTTGTCTGATTTAGAATCCGTTTTCACCGTTAGGCTAGTCGCGACGAGATCTTTGAAACTAGATTCCATGTTGATATGTTTCGATAAAAAAAATTTCAAACCAAAAGGTTATCCACCTTTAACACGTGAGTTATACATGTCATAATATATAGGTTATCCACATGTAACATATAAGTTATCCACCATATAAATGGGTTGGATCGACGAATGAGTAAGACTCGGTATTATAACACGTTTCGTCACTCGCACGCTACGAGAGCAGCTACGAGTAATTGCTTTGAGAGCGGCTACGAGTAAGGCTAGGTACCATAACCCCTAATGCTTTAGTCCGTACGCTACGAGAGCGGCGATGCGCGATGAGGCCGAGACGTTAGAATAATATTTTATATTTTGGTCGTATTTAAAAAATTTATAGTAGTGGATAACTTACATGTTATTTGGTAGATAACTTCCATGCTCAAGCCTAAATAACTCTCATATTACAGATGGGTAACTTATGGGTAAATAAAAAAGTTATTCGTCCATAACACGTGACCGTGGGTAAATTTTATAGTAGTGGATAACTTACATGTTATTGGATGGATAACATACATGCTAAAGTTCGGATAACTTCTTTGTTACGGGTGGATAACTTTTGGTTAAAAAAAAGTTGTCAGAACATACCAACATAGGATCTAGTTTCGAAGATCTCGTCACGATTAGCCTAATGGTGAAAACGGATCTTAATTCGGAAAACTGTTTGACCTAGAAAACATTTTAAATTTTTGTTTTAAATTCAACTCGTACATTATTGTATCCGGATTCAACTCGTACATTGCTGAGTTTTAAGGACATCCGGAGTAATGGCTACCACATCGAAACTCATGAAGATGGTGAGGTTGAAAGTCTACTCATAACTCAGAAAAAGGGTTCCAAAAGGAAGACCCACGAGAAACTTCCTGCTCTATCTTCTGGATTATATTATGCATACAAAAAGCCAGAGCCACATTTGGCGTATAAAATAATTTTCCAAAATCTTGATAAATTCAAGATATGGCATGATCGCCTGGGTCATCCTGGTCTGGGGATGATGAGGAAAATTATTGATGGTTCTATTGGACACAACATAACGGTTGCTAATTTCCCTCAATCCTTGGATTTTGTTTGCACTGCATGTGCAACTGGGAAATTAATCACTAGACCCTCATACCTGAAGGTCAAGAATGAACCACTAAATTTTCTTGAACGTATTCAAGGAGATATATGTGGTTCAATTTAACCGTTATCAGGACCATTCAGATATTTTATGGTACTCATTAATGCATCTACAAGATGGTCAAATGTGTGTCTCATATCGACAAGGAACCATGCATTTGCAAAACTGATTACTCAAATCATAAAATTGAGAGCTAATCATCCTGAACATAGGATAAAATCCATTAGAATGGATAATGCTGCTGAATTTAGTTCACAGGCATTCAATGATTACTGCTTAGCTTTGGGCATAACTGTGGAGCATTCTGTACCGTATGCACACACACACACACAAAATGGTCTTGCTAAATCACTTATCAAGAGGATCAAGTTGATAGCAAGATCGCTCCTACAGAATTGTAATCTCCTAACTTCATGTTGGGTACAATGCGGTGTTACATGCCACAGAATTGATATAAATTCGACCAACTGCATACCATACGGCCTCCCTGTTGCAGTTAGTACGTGGAAATCAACCAAGTATTTCTCACCTTCGAAGATTCGGTTGCGATGTGTACGTGTCGATATCACCACCTCAGCGTAGATGGGTCCATATAGAAAAATGTGTATTTATGTGGGGTACACTTCTTCGTCGATTATAAAGTACCTGGAGACTCTAACAGGGGATCTCTTCACAGCCCGATACGCTGATTGCATCTTCGATGAGGATAATTTTCCAGTATTAGGGGGAGAAAAGGACCACAAAGAATGTCGGGAAATAGATTGGAATGTTGGAGGCATTCAGTCTTTAGATCCACGTACGAACGAATCTGAACTGGAGGTTCAGAGGATCATAAATTTACAAAATATTGCAAATAATCTGCCATATGCATTTACTGACTATAAAGGTGTCACTAAATCTCATGTTCCCGCTATGAATGTCCCAGAGAGAGTTGAGATAGCAAATACCACTCAACTTCCCAAGAGGGGGAGAAATCTGGACAAAAAGGACAAGACTTCTCAGAAGCATCCGCGGGGAATGAGAATCTCTCAAACAGTAAATGTAGGGCAACCACGGGTTGACGTTCAACCAAGTGTTGAAGAAAGACACCTAAAGGATGTTCATCATCCAGGGCCCGGCACAAGTGCGCACACAAATATAGATGCCGGGACATTGGAACACTTCGATTCAATCGTTGAGGGAAATCACGATGAGTCTGAAGGTATTGAAGAAATTTTCACAAACTATGTTGAATCAGGAGAATCATTCAACGGAAAGTCTACAAATGTCGACATATTTTTCTCCTCAAAGATTGCAGATGACCTGGCATTGAACCGTGAACCTAAGACCATGGCAGAGTGTATGAAACGCTCGGACTGGTCCAAATGGATGGTAGCAATTGAGGATGAATTGCGCTCGCTTACCAAGAGAGCGGTATTTACTAAAGTGATACCTACTCATCAGCACGTTTTCCTCGTAGGGGCGAAATGGGTTTTTGTTCGAAAGAGAAACGAAAACAATAAGGTGGTGAGATATAAGGCGAGGCTTGTAGCACAAGGGTTTACACTGGCATCGATTACGATGAAACATATTCTCCTGTGATGAGTGGAATCACGTTCCGATACTTGATATCGCTGGCAGTACAAATGAATTTGTATATCCAATTGATGGATGTGGTGACCGCATATTTATATGGGTCGCTGGATACGGATATCTACATGAAAGTCCCTAAGGGAATGAAGATTCCAGATCCAAAGGATGATCGCAAAATGTATTGTGTAAAGCTACAGAGGTCGTTATATGGCTTGAAACAGTCGGTTAGAATATGGTACAACCGACTAAGTGAGTTCCTTTTGCAGAAAGGGTACTTAAATGATGATGATTGCCCATGTGTGTTTATCAAGAAATCTACTGATGGATTTTGTATAATTTCTGTGTATGTGGATGATTTGAATATCATTGGTACTACACAAGAGATAAATGAGGCCAGTAATCATCTAAAGACGGAATTTGAGATGAAAGATTTGGGTAAGACCAAATTTTGTCTCGGTTTGCAACTTGAACATATTTCTTCAGGAATATTAGTTCACCATTTTGCGTACATCCAAAAGATATTGGAGAAGTTCAATATGGATAAATCATACCCGTCTAAAACACCTATGGTTGTTAGGTCTCTTGATAGAGATAAAGACCCTTTTAGACCTAAGGATGACGATGAGGAGATATTGGGACCTGAGTTCCCATAACTTAGTGCAATTGGTGCACTAATGTATCTAGCAAACTACACGAGACCTGATATATAGTTTGCAATTAATCTCTTAGCTAGATACAGCGCATCGCCAACGAAAAGGCATTGGGTTGGTGTGAATAATATTCTAAGATATCTTCAGGGCACCAAAGATCTTGGTTTGTTCTATTAAAAAAATCAAGAGAGAACCATGGTGGGGTATTGTGATGCTGGATACTTGTCAGATCCCCATAATGCCAGATCACAGACTGGATTTGTCTTCTTACATGGAGGTATAGCTTTCTCTTGGAAGTCGACAAAGCAAACATTGGTGGCTACATCCACGAACCATTCTGAGATAATTGCTTTGTATGAAGCATCACGAGAATGCGTATGGCTTCGCAGAATGATGAACTTTGTCCAAGGTTCAAGTGGGATTGGTTCGCTAGAATTGCCCACCATTATCTATGAAGATAATGCTGCCTGTATTATACAAATGCAGACAGGTTATATTAAGAGCAATATTACAAAACACATTGCTCCTAAGTTGTTTTATCCTCATGAGCTACAAAAGAGTGGGGAAATAAATATTTTGCAAACGAAGTCATGTGATAACCTCGCTTATTTGTTTACCAAGTCCTTATCAAGTTCATTATTTCACAAATATGTACATGGAATTGGTATCAGAAAACTTCATAACTTGCAAAGTTCAGGGGGAGAAATCTCCCGGGTTAAGACATGTTGAAGATCATCAGATCTTTGTTATTGCACTCTTTTCCTTTATGAGTTTTTTCCTAACGGTTTCTCATGTAAGGTCTTTAACGAGGCAATATCAGTACAAGCATGGATGACATATATCATTTTCTCCTTATTTTCCCACTGGGTTTTTGGAAAGAGTTTTTCATGGCACATTGTGTATTTCTCTTCTATTTTTCCCACAGGGTTTTTGGAGGAGATTATTTTCAGGATGATCGGTCACAAGACAAGCAAGGATTAGGGGGAGTGTTAGAATTTATTTATTATTATTGTAAATAAGGAATAATCCTTACTTGTGTTCCCACGTACGGTTTGCTCTAGGCAACCGACGTTTCTCCCGAACCACCTTACGAACAGACGCGTCTCTCTCTTGCGTCTATTCACCTTGTATAAATACCTGGATCATTGATGAAATAAGATAACAGTTGGAATCATTTGCATTCTATACTTCACAAATTTGATGTGGAATGTGGCACGACGATGCCAAGATTCCTTCCTTCCACACATTCAGGCCGTGCCTGCTGTGTGCCCACGTGGTTTTTGTCTACCTCCCCGCTTCCGTGCGTACTGTCTCGCGTGGCAGCAAGTTAAATAGCTGGACGGATCGGTTCGAAGCGAACACCAGCTTGGTTCTGTTCCGGTTCATAATCTCTCTGCCTTCAGTTCACTGATGTCTCGTCATTTCGCTCCTCGATGGCGCGCGGGACGTCTCTGGTAACCACCAATTCCTACATCGGCGGGACAAGAGCCCGCCAAACCTCAAGTTGGGCGCCACCATAGCCACGAATGTGCACGCAGACAGTACAATTTCGGCACCATTTCCCCTACCATACACGACTAGCTCCCAACCGATTTTTTTTTGAACGGCCCAACCGAGTTTGAAGTGCCCCATAAATTACATGATGATAGCATCATGTTGCGTGCGTACAGCACGGGCATCCTTCCGCTCGGCCGTCGAGATCTGCCTGGCGTGCTCCTTCTTCTCCCACTCGGCTGAGGACATGCCCTCCGGCTTGGTCGGCGGCGCTCTCGGCTTCCTCGCCTTCTTCTCCTACTCGGCTGAGGACATGCCGATCTGGGTTGGACGAAGCTCTTGGGCGGCATGTCGGGCGGGGAACTCGGCGGAGTGGCGGGATGGGGGAATAGGGAAGAAAGGCGGAAACTCGGCGAAGTGGCGGGAGTGGCGCCTTCTCTCGCCGACAGAGCTGGCTCACGCCCGTTTTCGCTGAGTTCGGCGTCCCCAGGACGTAGCCGGGAACCTGGGTACGGCCTAGGTAGGCCGGACCAAAACACGCTGAAATCCGGACGAAAATAGATCGCTGGGTACGTGACTTGGCCGATTTTTGACGGATCGGCGTCCTAGACAGGGGAGTGAAGATGCTCTAGTGGACAGCGACCGAGGTGAGACGAGGACGGCTCCAGCCAGGTGCACCGAACCGCACCATCCATCGATCCCGTCCGCATCCATCCACATCACATGTGGAACTGGAATCCAAGCACAAGCAGCGCGCGCGCACCGCGTTGAGCGAGGTGGGCTGCACAACACGAGGCGCAAGGTGGATGACTAGTTAAAATAAGCTGCTCGGCTTTGCTACTCTGTGTTCGTCTATGCGTAGAAACTGGAGAATGCCAGCTACGCCACCTTGTTAGGGATCAACAAATTCTAGTATTACGTAGCAAGATGAAATTATGCCAGTTTTTTTTTCTGGCAGAGAACGGCAGGTATATATGCCCTACGAATCATTGGTTATCAATTATGGTGTTGGCATTCATTACCTATTGCAGGCCGATGGAAAGCAAACCATCGGACCAATCTGACGTCGTCCACCAAATCTAATCTATTCCATCGCACCGTTTGCATTTGTCTTTGGTTCTCTCAACGTTTTACCCGTTAAACCCGCAGATTACCCTCCTCTATCCCCACAATTCCCGGACGGCTGCGCATTATGCTCCTTGCAACAACGCCAATAGATCTGGTGCTCGCCGCTTCGGCTCTGTCCACCGCGTCGCCACACCATCCAGGCCACGCCTCCACCTCCTATCCCGGCGGGGACCTGCGCCTCCATCAGGATTGAGTCATGCATCGACACCCTGCTGTTCCGCCATGGGGAATCTTGGTCGGGATGTCCCTTATTGCCGACGGCCGGCGCAGTAGGTTGGGAAGGAGCTTGGTGGATGAGCAACGCAGCGGATACTCCTTCAACTGGTCCATGTGCCGTCTCGATCTCTTCAACGAGATTAATAGCAAGCTCCGAGTGCCCACGTAACTACATAATTTTCATGTTTTCTTGATTTCTCGTGCATACTTCCATTGTCTGTCACAACTCACAAATCCTTCTTTTTTTCTCTTTTTCTTTGGAAACGACGAGGTCCTGATGTACTTGTAGACCGTGCCTTGTTTACACATGTCATAAGTCTTCATAGAGTGCAAGCGATGTAAGACAATTCCAATAACCAGGCAGGCAAGGTGATGTCCAGATCTGCGAGCATCACGTGTTGGCTATGCTACTGCAACCATCTTGCACTGTTGTCAGACCTCTTGTTGTCTGCACGACCATACATTACTACTGGTGGATGCTCATTGCATACAAGTATCGGTTTATTTGATGGAAATACATTGTGATTGCCATGGAAGCAAATTCTTGTATAGATGGAAACATACTGTTGTGCATTCAAAAGGAGGCATATTATTTTAAAAGAAGAAAAAATTGTACTCGAAGCATATTATATAATTGAGAAACAAAATTGTCGTTGGGTTAAAAAAATTATGCCAATACACTGAACGAAGCAAATTTCAGTACCATTGAAAACCTTATTTACGAAGAAAACACGAATCTGTTTGCTGAAAACGAATTTAGCATAGGAGGCAAATTATCTTTTGATTGGAAGCACAATTTTGCAACTTTGGCGTGCTTCTCTTCTACCTTGCTCATGCTTCAACGATAATTAAATTGTGCTTCCAATATTGCACGGACAAATATTTTATTCACATGGAAGCACATTGCAATATAATTAAACAAAAACAAAATCGTAAGGAAGCATATATAGAAATTTATTCAGATAAAATAATTAGTTTCCTATAATCAAGCACTCCAGATTTAAACATGAGTGGTAATGACCAATTAGCGACAGGAATCAGATCTAGCATTTACTACAGTAATTAGGATATCACCGACCACATGAGCCCTGTTTTGAGGGGAAACCATAGGCATTGGATACGACTGATCGTACGGTGATGCAGTAGTCCGATTGGAAGCAAATATCGGCTTCCGACTCCCAAAGAGATATTAGTGGTGGTTAAAGAACAGTTAGTGGTACTGCACATGGGGGCTCAACAGAAAGCATTTGTTATGGTCATCTAAACCTTAACAAACCATACTCGTGGAGCATTCATTGGAGTTGTTTGACTTGCCAAAGAAACGGTTAGCCAATGACTGCAAGACGGACGATGGTCAGTTGGGACTTGGATGATGAGCGCCTTTTCCCTCTGGTCTTGGCTAAAAAGAAAAGAACAACCAAGTACCCAAACTTAAAACTTCTAAATATTAAATCGATGCATTAGCCATCTAAAACAAAAGTCCGAACCGATCGAAATACGATAGGCGCATATTTAACGTCCAGACCGGTGGCCTTGTATTTTTATCAGAGGCATAGGACATGGATTTGAGTGTCCGCATATATTTATTTTTAATAGGATTTGCTTTACCGAGGATTTGAACTCAAGATATCTACCTCTGATATACCATATTGAATTGTTGCCCTAGCTAATTATTATTTCAAAAGTTTGAACCGATAGAAAGACGATAAACACATATTTATATCCTCAACACTAAACACCACAACGAACAAAACTAGAAAGCGTTAGTACTGGCCACAAATCAATGGATCCATTGACGCCCACGTGCCCATAACTCTGGAAGCAAGATACCGTGCGTCCGTGTCGTTGACATTATTCTTGATTTCTCTCATGAAGAAAAAAACAGAAAAGAAAAATCCTAAGAGAAACGGGTTGGGCCTATAAGTTACTCAGCATGCTAGACCAAAGGAACGATGGAAGCCCGGACCAAACCAAGACTCCGGAGTTTTTGGAAAAACAACGACCACCTGCTCAGTAAATTGCCAAAAGGACAACCTCTCAGAAAATTTGCCGAAAGGACCACTTATATATATGGCGGCAGAGCTAGTGAAGCAACACCCTGCCACCATGGAGGTAGGCGCTGCCGCCAGAGGCAGTGGCGGCAGGCCGACGGGGCGCGCATGCGGTGTCCGTCTCCATTTCTTTTTATTTCTCTTGGTGTTAATTAAAATCCCAACGAGCGGCCACCGTATGCGCATTGCCTGCTTCCGAGCGAATGTTGGTTCGCTTCGCCTCTTCTCCTTCTCTCACCTTCCCAGGGCTGTTCTTGGAGGGAGCCTGCAGCTCGTAGTGTTCTTGACTTCTTGGAACTGCTGCCGGTGGGAGTCTGCAATGGGGAGGAGCGGCCATGCCAGTTCCGTGCTTGGGCCACTTCTAGCACTGATGCTGCTGTCGCTGGGCTCAGCCGTGTATCACCTCATCGATGTGCCACCTGTGCCGTCGCCGGTAGGGGCCACCACGGCCGTTAGTGCAAACACTGACCGACGTGCAGCCTGAGCATGCGGCGGCAGGGGGTCGCCGCTTCGTCGACAGTGGTAGCGGCCCAGCGCCACGTAGAAGTGATCCTTGTTAATATATACCTTTACAAAGGATCTAGTCTAGATCTATCAGTAGCACTATATTTTACCTTTGTAGATCGAAAACAGAGAGAGAGAGGGAGAGAGAGAACTGAGATGAGATCTATCTGCTCCCTGGCTCGACAGACACGAGCCAGAGGGAATGCCCGAGCTGGTGCCGGAGCTGGAGCCTCCGTCATTGGCCATGGGTGGAAAAGGGGTGAGTGTGGCGGCGGTGGAGCTTCCCGTCGGCGCAGCGCTTAGCCTAGATCGGATAGGGTTTGTAGGTGGGGCGGCTAGGGCACGGCTAACCTCGTGAGGCGTGCTGCCGGTTCCCCACCTCTTTATATAGCGCTGGCGACAGGGGCCCACCAACCAGATAGGGTTGGGCGCCCCCAATCAGGGCGCGGATAGGGGCGTGACGGGCCGTTGGGCCCGTTCACGTTTGAGATCTATCTAACATTCTCCCCCTAAATCTCGACTTTACTTTTAACCTTGTTCTTTACTTATTCCATCACAGAATGATACATAGAACATGTTTCATCGTCTCAGCTCAATTGCCGATAGAATCAGACAGCCACTATATACCTTCATGTTCTGAAACAAATCCTGTTACTTTTGGGCCTCTATAGTCCAGGAATCATAGGCTTCCCGTTAAACCCATGCCGGCTATGTGTTCCTTGAACACATTGGGTGGTAAGCCTTTCGTTAGCGGATCCGCAAGCATATTCTTTGTCCTTATATGCTCGAGTCTTATAGTTTGATCCTGGACTTTGTCCTTCACAACATAATACTTTATATCTATAGACTTTGAAGCATTACTCGACTTGTTGTTGTGAGCATAGAATACTGCGGGCTCGTTGTCACAGTACATCTTTAGTGGCCTGCTGATGCAGTCAACCACTTTCAAGTCGGGTAAGAATTTCTTTAACCATAACGTCTGTCCCATGGTCTCATAACATGCTATAAATTCTGCATACATCGTAGATGATGCAACTATCGACTGTTTGGCGCTTCTCCACGAAATAGCACCTCCTGCGAGAGTAAAGACATACCCTGTCGTGGACTTTCGGTCGTCTTTATCTCCCGCAAAATCAGCATCTGAATACCCTTTTATCTCTAGGGAATCAGATCTTCTATATGTTAGCATGAGGACTTTTGTGCCTTGCACATAACGCAAAGCTTTCTTTACCATCTTCCAGTGCTCTGTGCCTGGATTCTCTTGGTATCTACCGAGTACCCCGGTGATAAATGCTAAGTCAGGGCGAGTGCACACTTGTGCATACTGTAAGCTTCCAACAGCCGAAGCGTATGGTACTGACTTCATTTGATCGATCTCATATTGATTCTTTGGACATTGGGATTTCCCAAAACTATCGCCCTTGACTATGGGAGCAGGTGTTGAATTACTCGCATGCATATTGTATTTCTTTAAAATCTTTTCACAATACGCTTTCTGCGACAGTCCTAACACTCCATTCTTTCTATCTCGGTGAATTTCTATGCCCAAAACATAAGAAGCTTCACCAAGGTCTTTCATGTCAAAATTTGATGACAAGAACTTCTTTGTCTCTAGTAGTAGACTAACATCACTGCTGGCAAGCAGAATGTCATCCTCATACAGAATTAGGAAAATATATTTCCCACTTTTGAACTTTGCATAAATGCAGTTGTCCTCAACATTTTCTTTGAATCCAAATCTTTTAATGGTATCATTAAACTTTAAATACCACTGCCTAGAGGCTTGCTTTAACCCATAAATGGATTTCTTTAGGCGGCATCACATATGTTCCTTCCCCTCCATGAAAAAACCCTTGGGTTGTTTCATGTAAACATTTTCTTCTAAATCTCCATTTAGAAATGCCGTATTAACATCCATTTGATGCAACTCTAAATCAAAATGTGCAACTAGTGCCATGATGATTCTGAAGGAGTCCTTACATGAGACCGGAGAAAAAGTCTCATTGTAATCTACGCCTTCTCTTTGCGTAAAGCCTTTTGCCACGAGTCTAGCTTTGTATTTTTCTACATTCCCATTGGAGTCATACTTTGTTTTGTAGACCCATTTGCATCCTACTGTTTTGGCTCCTTTAGGAATTTCCTCTAAGTCCCAAACATTGTTGGAACTCATTGATTTCATTTCATCTTCCATTGCCTCCACCCACTTGGCTGAGTAAGGGCTACTCATGGCTTCTTCATATGAGGTAGGATCGCCCTCCATATGAACTACATTATAGACTTTGTAAATTTCTTTAGAAATGGTTGGTCTTCGTTCTCTTTTAGACCGTTTGAGTTCATCAGACTCTTGCTCATTTCTTGCCTCGGGTTCAGGCACATTTACAGTAGGTGGCTGTTCTGGCTCCCTTTCGTGCTCAACAGTGGGTTCAGGTGGCTCCTGATGGACAGGTTCCGAATTGTCGCCCATTGTTGTCACGTGTGGAGTCACAACAAGTGTCGGCACCACAACCTCAGGGGTTGTAGATGGTGGCAGAACAGGTAGCGAGAAAAATGGCTCCTGAGTCATCGGATTAGGTGCATGCACCCTCTTCTCCTCAAGATCAATTTTCCTAGCTACCGTGCTCCCCCTCATCAATTCGTCCTCCAAGAAGACTGCATGTCTCGTTTTTACAAACTTTGTATATCTGTCAGGACAGTAGAAACGATAGCCTTTGGACTTATCTGGATAGACAATAAAATGGCAAGATACTGTTTTGGGGTCTAACTTTGCAATGTTTGGATTGAAAATTTTTGCCTCAGCTGGGCTCCCCCAGACCCTCAAGTGGTGCAGAGAGGGGACTCTGCCTGTCCATAATTCATACGGTGTTTTGGGTACCGACTTACTTGGTACTCTGTTGAGAATGTGAATGGCGGTTTTAAGCGCCTCCATCCACAATCCCAATGGGAGGGTGGAGTAGCTCATCATGCTGCGCACCATATCCATAAGGGTACGGTTGCGCCTTTCAGCTACTCCGTTTTGCTGAGGTTCGCCCGGCATAGAATACTGGGCGACTATTCCATTTTCTTGCAGGAACCTTGCAAAGGGTCCTGGTACTTGACCATATGGAGTATGCCGATCGTAGTACTCCCCCCCACGATCGACCGAACTATTTTAATTCTTTTATCATGCTGATTTTCTACTTCAGCTTTGAAAATTTTAAATTTATCCAATGCTTCAGATCTTTCTTTAATTGGATAAATATAACCATACCGGGAGTGATCATCCGTGAATGTTATGAATGAATCATAGCCATCCACACTTTTCACCGGAAACGGTCCACAAATATCCGTGTGGATTATTTCTAGTGTAGCTATGCTTCGGTTTGCACCCTTTTTAATTTGTTTGATATACTTTCCTTTAATGCAATCTATGCATTGTTCTATGTCGGAGAACTCTAACGGAGGAAGAATGTCATTTTTAACGAGGCTTTCTATTCTTCCCCTCGAAATATGGCCTAGTCTGCAGTGCCATAGTTTCGATGAGTCAAGAGTTCGCTTTCTTTTCTTTTGTTCGTTGTTCGACAAGGGAACTTTTTCATTCACATCACACACAGAAAATACTTTCTCATGCAAGGATAATAAATATAACTTATCATATAAGGTAGCAACACCCACACAAATATCTTTTAACCAAATGGCACACTTGCCATTTCCGAAATAACATTCATAAGAATCTTTGTCCAAGCACGACACACTTATTAAATTCCTATGAATTGAGGGAACAAAAAGAACATCCTTGAGCAAAAGAGAAGAGCCATCAGCCAGCTCCAGAGGGACGTCACCAATGGCCTCCACTTCTGCTTCAATCCCATTCGCCACTTCAATGAGTCTTTCTCTTTTTGGCATGATCCTTGTCGAATGGAACCCCTGTAAAGAGTTGGCAACATGAACAGTTGCACCAGAATCAATCCACCAAGTAGATCTAGTAAACTTTTCATACAGAGATTCATTAACAAAATAAACTATATCTTTACCATTTTTGGCCATGATGTACTTCAGCCAAACTGGGTAGTCCTTCTTGTAGCGGCCAGGCTTTTTTACAGTGATGGCACTGGTCTTTCTCCCCAGGGATGGACTGGTGATGCTGGTACTGGTGCTGCATTGGACCCTTGCCATGTGGCTTGGAGGGTGAGCCACCATGGTTGCCGTTTGTGAAGCTTTTCTTCCTATTGTCCTTCACGAAGTTCAGGGAACCGCTGTGAAGGGCCTTCAGCCTTTCCTCCTCTTGGGAGCACATCCCAATGGTCTTTTCTATGTCCCACTTTTCAGGGGACATATTATAGTTTATTACAAAATTTTCGAAAGGCTGTGGAAGAGAGGCCATCACTAGGTGCACCAAGAGTGCAGGCTTTAGCTTGAGGTCCTCATCCATGGGTTTCAGCTTCGCTGCCAGGTTTGACATCCTCAAGATGTGCTCTCTTATTCCGTGGGGTCGTCCCGTGTACTTTTCAGTCACCAGTTGTTTTAACAGCTGGGTCGCATACATCTTTGAAGAGCCAGTAAACTGGCTCTTTATCTTGGCGAGATATTCGCCCACGGTGGCACATTCTCCAATTGAGCCCACTATGGCGTTTTTAATTGTGTTCTTTACGAAGGCCAAACATTTCTTGTTGGCGTTCACCCATTTCTGATTATCAATCGAGTAGGCCAGCTCCAATGGAGCATGGTCCCTCTTCCTTTTCTCAAACTCAGCACTTTCCTCAGCATCTCCCCTGACAGGGTCAGCGGGCTTGACTGGTTGCTTGGTGTCAACCACCCAATCCACTTCGGCGCATACGAACGCCAAATCGACCTTTTTCCTCCATTCGGAGTAATTGTCCCCCCGCAGCAGCGGGATGTCCTTCAAACAGGCCATGAGGTTGAGACCTCCTGAAAACCACAAAAGATGTGAGATTACCAAGGAAAACAACTGTGTGCATTAATTTAACGTTGGTATAAATTATGCATGCAATTGTTTGTGCTATTTAAAATTACATCACCGTTGGGTAGAAATAAAGTTAAATGCACCTTTTAATACTCAATGGAAAAGATCATGATCATGTTTATTAACAACGTTGGTCAATTAATAACATGGGACACAATCATCTTTAATCACTTTATCACATCTTTATAACAAAATTTAAACAACTTTTATTGCATCATTGCAATTTAAAACATACATTTGCAGCGGAAACTTAATAATGACTTTCATGATACTTTGAACTTTACAGAAAAAATTCTGCCTTTAAATCATTCTCTAGTCAAAATATACTTGCAATAAGATGACTAGAGAAAACTATGCAAAAAAATTGCTTAAAAACCCTAAGCAAAACAATTAAAATAACTTCTATAAAAAACAGAAAAAACCGGTTAAAAAACGCCCTACTGGGCCAGTTCCTGGGTGGCCTGCAGTGGCCCAGCCGGGCTGCCGCACACGCGCGCTGCCCAGCACGGCCCGCGGCCTGCCGCTTGGCCCGCCAGCAGCCCAGCGCAGCCCGCAGCCGTCCCCCCCCCCCCCCCGCGCCGCTTGATCTCAGCCCTCCATTGTGCCCTCCCTAAATCGGACGGCGCAGCGCGCGTCTCGGAGGTATAAAACCCCCCGGCCGCCGCCCGCCCCTAACCCTAACTCCATTCTCCCCCCCCACCGCGTCCCCTTGCAATTCCCCGCGACGGCGCCGCGTCCTCTGCGCGTCTGCCCCGCGTCCCTCGTGGCGGCGCCGCGTCCACCCGCGGCAGCCCCGCGTCGGCTCCGCGGCGGCGGCGCGTCCTCTCCGCGTCTGCCCCGCGTCCCTTGTGGCGGCGACGCGTCCACCCGCGGCAGCCCCGCGTCGGCTCCGCGGCGGCGGCGCGTCGGGCCAGCGGTCAGCGGCGGTGATGTGGAGGAGCGGACGAGCCGGCTTCGGCCCCTCCCTCCCCACGCCCCTCTCTCTCTCTGTGGTGCCCCCGATGCCGAGGCGAGGCGGCCGCCTCCGGCGCGCCCCTCCCTCTGGCTCAGCGGCGTGGCCCGCGCGAGCACGAGGCAAGGTGGCCGCCTCATGCGCGTCCCTCCCTCCTCTGCTTTGCTCCGAGTCATGCCCCCCCCCCCCCCGCCCTTCTTGCCGGCGGTGCGTCCACCCGAGGGTGGGCGCACCACCGTCAAGAGGGGTGGCGGTGGAGCCTTTTCGCTGCGGTGGAGCCCTCCCCTTTTTTTTTCTTTTTTTGTTACTTTGTCCGTAGGGGAAAACGGCGATGGCCGGAGTGAACCCCCTTTTTTTGATTGACTTTTCTTTGGGGATCTATGGGGTTAGAACTTGAGTTCGGGATCTTTTGGGGTTTTAGATCTAGGGTTTTGCTTTGCCCCGAAGGGTATGTTCTTCTTCTAGATGTCTCCACTATGGATGTCCATCTAGATCGAGAGGAACGGCGCGGCCATAGGGCAGACGCACTTTAGATCTAGTTCTTTTCTTTTGGACTTTTGCTTTCTACTATTGCACTGAAAAATCTAGCAACTAAAACTTGCTGTGATACCAATGTTAATATATACCTTTACAAAGGATCTAGTCTAGATCTATCAGTAGCACTATACTTTACCTTTGTAGATCAAAAACACAGAGAGAGAGAGGGAGAGAGAGAACCGAGATGAGATCTACCTGCTCCCTGGCTCGACAGACACGAGCCAGAGGGAATGCCCGAGCTGGTGCTGGAGCTGGAGCCTCCGTCATTGGCCATGGGTGGAAAAGGGGTGAGTGTGGCGGCAGTGGAGCTTCCCGTCGGCGTAGCGCTTAGCCTAGATCGAATAGGGTTTGTAGGTGGGGCGGCTAGGGCACGGCTAACCTCGTGAGGCGTGCTGCCGGCTCCCCACCTCTTTATATAGCGCTGGCGACAGGGGGCCACCAACCAGGTAGGGTTGGACGCCCCCGATCAGGGCGCGGATAGGGGCGTGACGGGCCGTTGGGCCCGTTCACGTTTGAGATCTATCTAACAATCCTTTTTTGCAAAAAAAATTGAGAGGCGTTTTCTTTTTCTTTTTGAGAATTTACCAGCGAAGGTGGTTCATTATATCAAAAATTCAAGACCATGCTCACTTGCTTCGGTGTTGCTAACCAAATGAATTGCTCTCAGGTAAGCCCGAAATGTTATACTCTCTCCGATTCATATTAGTTGCTTAGATTTATCTAGATACGAATGTATATAATTAAATTTTGTAACTAAATTTAAGTCAATTAATATGGTCAACGGGCCTGACAATTTTGCCCACATGGCGTCTTCTCCATCTGGCAACTTTCAGGATAGCTCAATCAAAAATCAGATGGCCGTTGTTGCGTCAGCCTAGGAGCCCAAAAAAATCACGTTTGCTCCATAAAAATTCTTTTTTTCCAGAAGCAGCAACAACAACAACTAGTTAGCCACTCACTGTTGGACCTTAGACAAGAGGAATGGTTAAGATATACTGTACAACATATATGCATGATTACCTGCTACTGAATCGTTTTGACGTTTTCCCTCCAAATGTCTATGACTAAACTGTAGGCATAACTTAGCCTCGGGAGCATCCTCCCTCATTTCTCCGTGGGCTCAAGATCCAAAATATCAATTAATTTCTCCACAAAAATCATTCCTAATTGATTAAACTTTGATTAGAGTTACAAGATCATCTTCTGATGGTGTTTCAAGCATGACAATCTCTTCACCCAAATCTCCCAGCAAATCGTCTTCAGCCTCTTACCCTTTAGGTGCTTCTACTCCAATCAGCCTCTCCAATTCTTTCACAACATGCTCGTTCGCAGTTAAGAGTATCCTTACCATGAAATTGTTGTTCACTCAAGTAATAATATGAACCCCAGTTTCTTTAACAAGCTCGTGCTTTAACCTGAGCTCAAAAGGCTTTGAACTGTAGCATATTCCTTTTCCAAAATCCAGTTCGAAATGCATAATCCTATATGCTGGGCCATGCTTGATTTTCAGGATCTTAACGTTAACCTGACTTCCAGTAGGCTGCGTTAAAAACACATCATCATCATCTCCAGGAGCTTGCTAGATAAACTGCACTCATAATGTTTCAAGAGACACATCTTACATAGTCACATACTAATATCTCCGATCCATACTAGTTATCGTTGATGTTATACTAAATTAGCGATAGTTAAATATTGATGAGAGGGAATATATGAGAAATCAAGTTTCTAAGTCCATTTATTTAATTTAACTAGTGATAAAACACATGGCTTAATATAATATTTAATTCTTTACATTAATAACAAAGGGAGGCCCCTAAAAGTTGAACGCGTCCCATGTGTAAAATACAATAAGTACAAGGAGATACAATGAAAATATGTCTTATCTAGATATGACCATCTCTGCTTCAAAGTAGTCTTTTTTTTAACACTAATATCCACGTGTCTCGAGGTAAAATTCTAAGGACTATTTTAATCCGTAGAATTCTCAAAACATAGAAATAGGTAAACCGCACAATTAAAGTGATATGAATCCTACATGATTAGAAAACCACGGGATTTTGGATCAAGTAACATTTTTGCATAGAAAAAATAAAAGAATTGAAAAAAGAGGTTGGAGTGGATGAAACTTTCCTCTAAAATATAGTGCAAATGAATCCTTCCAAGGATAGTAATCCTTTGAACCACTTATGTAGGAAAATTTCCTAAGGGTCCAAATCATCTAAAAATTATACACTATTTCTTTGAATTGAAGGAGACCTAGATTAGGTAAATCTAAGGGATGCAAATTAGTAAGTTACCTCTTTACCTTTCTTTACCAAACCAACACGCATGATGTTGAGCCGAACAAAATCATGAACTTTAAGGGTGTTTTCACCAATACTAACCTTTTATGGTCCTCCAAATACCCCCTAACGTATGTACCTTAGCCCTAATTTGCAACTGAGTTCAAGCATACAAATTTCCATAATGTGTGAAGATGGAAAGGCTTGAGTGCTTAAAATTGAAATGCAAAACATGGAAATTTTCTTGATAGACGACCGAGTGTGGCATTGAACGCCCCCACACGTGGCAATATCTAAAGCCTCTCATGGGGCTCCATCCGGCTATTTGACGGTGTCCCCATTAACTTATCAGACCGTGTTGGGCTTTAGTGATTTGAAGAGATGTCTTGTCACCTTTATGTTTGAAATAGGTACACACTTTAGGCAGGTCACACAAGTGTTTGTATCGAAATCTTCCAAGTTATTTGCTAGATTCCATATGCTCCAGAACACCCTATGAAGTTTTGAAGATATTTAAGGATACACCAAAAATGATAAAAAACAACGCAATACCCTAAGGGGCATAATTAACTTGTCAATCATCGTGATAATATCATTTTGCTAGATTTGTGTGGAAATACAATGGAATTGAATATATTCTCAAAATTACCAAACTAAACATAAAAAAATGCATATATATATATATATATATTCACCTCGACACTACATATGTGTTTTAAGTGGTAAATTTAAGAAAATGTATTGACAATTATTTAAGTGAGCTTGTTACATTGTTAATCTTAGTTATGTCTGAAAGAAATATTCCATATTGTATGTGGAACAATACGAATAAAACAACATATGTTTAATCACGATTTAGATAGCAATGAAGTTAAAAAAATCGGTATAAACAATTGTGACAATTTTATAAAGAAGAAAGTCAATTTTTAGTCCTTCAACTTTCTGAGAAGTTCACCATTCATCCTAAATGTTTTTCTAGTTACAAAACAAACCCTCAACTTTGCTAATACTCCAAATAACCGGTTTTGCTGATTTTTATAGCATATACAGTACTAGAAAACCATGGTGCAAAAAACACAGACCGGTACCTAATATAAGTCAAATCGGAGCGGACCTACATAAGTAAAAATTCCCTCTTATTCGATTTCCCATCGTCTCGCTCATCTATGTCAACGTGATTTAACATCCTTCTACACTGTGCCATATGGTCACTGCGCTAGTCAGCGGCATCCCACACCACTAGCTGCCTATCACCGTACTTGTCCTCTACATCGCCTCGTGGGTACTGGGCTTGGACTCGTTGTCGTCGCTGGCACCGACACTGGTGCTGAATTTTAGTAGCAGGATGGAGAACGAAAGCATAATGCGAAAGGAGATATGCTCTAGAGGCCAATAAATAAAGTGTTTTGTTATTATATCTTTAAATGTTCATAATAATTTTTATATATACTATAACTGTATTAAGCAAAAATATTAATATATATATGTGGTATACAAACAACCAAGTCTCTAGTATCCTCTATTACTAGTTCGTTGAGCAGATGATGATCGAGGTTTTCCGATCATGGACTTGACGAAAAACAGTCAACTGACAACGAGGTCAGTTATGAAGTGATGGACGCACCCAACCATATAATTGCTCAGTGGAGGAGAAGATCATGGCCGTGCTCGGCACGGTGGACGGCGCCACCCTCACGGAGGAGAAGGCGGCAATGGCCTTGCTGCGGCAAGCGACGCGAGAGACCAGGGAGATGCGGCTGCTCGCGACGCTCCGGCCGATGCTGCTGTCCGGGACGCCTCATCCAGGTCAACACGGCGGCGCCCATGGTGAATCTGTCCCACAAAAATTAAAGGAAAAACGAAAAAAATAATTTCTGACTAGTGGGTCCCACAAAAAGTTTAGAAATAAACCCAAAGTAGATATGTCCGAGCTCCGCCTTGCCACGTCAGCACTGGCAGTGGGTCCAATCGGTCAGAAATCGTGTTAATCTGCGTCAATTTTACAATGAGTGCTCATTGGAACGAATCTACTCAAAACTGGTGGATTTTTGCAATTTTATGCAATACAGGTGGTTTTGCGTATTTGCACTAAAATATGGTGGGTTTTTTGGATTTTTCTCCTTTGGTAGTCAATTTAGAAAATTAAGATGACAGCATCATCATCATGCCTGCGTGCCTCCTCCCTCTTGGTTCAAGTCAAAGAGAGTCACCGGTCACGTATGCCATCGTTTTCTCTCGGATGAGAATCAACAGAGATGGGGGAAGACTAGAAGAAGCGGACGCTTACTATGCTGGAAGCGCATGTGACGGAGCATACGGTGATGTTCCCCGTCCGGCCGGTCGGCCTCTGCCTCAGCACGGCCTCGACCGGTTTTTAATGGACAGCGACCGAGGTGAGGCGAGGACGGACGGCTCCAGCCAGGTGCGCCGCACCGCATCATCGATCCATCCGGGTGGGCTGCACCTCACGAGGCGCAAGCTGGTGTTGACTGACGCCCGAGTCAAATAGGCTGCTTGGCTTTGCTGCTTTGTGTATGCGTAGAAAGAAACTGGAGAACGACCGCCCAAACCAACCACCCTCTGTGTCAATTTTGTTTCTCTGCCCTGGTTGAAAATAAATATCCTTGCCACCGACTTAAAAATGGAGTACATTATGATAAGGGTTTGTACTTAGATACCTAGGGGAAATTATGGCACACTTTTCTGGCAGAGAAAGGCAGGTATATATGCTATACGAATCATTGGTTATCAATTATGGTGTTTGCATTCATTCAGGAAGAGACCTCCCAAAGAGATATTTAGTGGTGGTTAAAGAACAGTTAGTGGTACTAGTGTGCCTCATTAGATACTGCACATGGGACTTCAACAGAAAGCATTTGTTATGGTCATCTAAACCTTAACAAACCATACTCGTGGAGCATTCATTGGAGTTGTTTGACTTGCCAAAGAAACGGTTAGCCAATAGCATTCATTGAAGATTTTGTCGTCGCTTTCCTTCTTGGGGGTGCTGCTTGGTACGCGATGCTTCGAAGCGCTAGGAGCGTGGTGGTAATCTTCCGGAGGGCGCAACAGTTGCGGGTCATCCTTGTTTTCGTCAAGCCTCTGTTTTCGGCTTTGTTTTCTCTTATTTTCTTTTCCTTTTTTGTTCTCTTTATTTTGTCTTTTGGGCGTTGTGCTGTCTGGCCCGCAGCGGTCTCAAACGGTTGCTATATTTATATAGCTGGGCGAAAGCCTGTTTCGAGAGAGAATAGCGGCAAGACAGACGACGATCAGTTGGAGCTTGGATGATGAGAGCCATTTTCCTCTGGTCTTGGCTGAAAAGAGAAGGGCAATCAAGTAGTACAAAACCTAAAGCTTCAAACACCACCACGAGGAACCTAAAACTAAAAAGCGTCAGTACTCGCCAAAAATGATTGGATCCATTGATGCCCACGTGCCCATAACTCTGGAAGCAAGGCACCGTGCTGTTTTCTCTCATGATAAGGGAAAATGAAGTCTACAACCTCGCAGTCCTTCAGAAGGATAAAATCATTACGGAAAAGTTGGGCCTATAAGTGACTCAACAGGCCTGACCAAAGGAACAATGGAAGCCCAGATCAAATGAGGACCCTGAGGACTTGCTTCTTGGCTCTGCTTTCCTCATAGCAAAACATTTGCATTTCAGTGCTGCTACCCAAAGCAATTGCTGAGGTAAGCCCCAAATGTATCAGGAGAATCATTTTTTTTCCCAGAAGCAGCAGCAGCAGGTTAGCCACTCGGTCTGGAATGTGGCTGGACCTCACTTAGACAAGAGAAATGGTCAAGAAATGCAACATATATACATGATCAAATGCTACTGAATCTTTTCCCCTCCAAATGCCGAAAGCCTAAACAGCTAAGATAACTTGCCCTCTCGATCACCCTCCCTCATTTCCCGGTACAGCAGTAACCTGAAGACTCAAGGTCCAAAATATCAGCGAATAATTGCTTTATCATTCCTAGCTGATTAAGCTTCGATTAAAGCCACCAGATCCTCTTCTGATGATGCCTCGGGTCTGACAATCTCTTCACCCAAATCTCCAAGCAAATCGTCTTCAGCCTCCTCCCTTTTAGGCGCTTCAGTTTCGATCAATCTCCGCAGCTCCATCTCCAGCTCTTTCGCAACACTCTCATTTGCAGTAAGGAAAGATTTAAGGTTATCTTTCCCATGGAATTGCTGTTCGTTGAAAGAATAATATGAACCCCCACTCTTCTTAATAAGCTTGTGCTTTAACCCGAGCTCAAAAAGCTCTGAGCTGCGGCATATTCCTTTTCCAAATTCCAGTTCAAACTGTGCAGTCCTGAACGGTGGGGCATGCTTGTTTTTCACAATCTTCACGGTAACCTGACTTCCTATAGTCTGCAAATAAAACTCATCGTCATCATTTCGAAGAGCTTGGTAGATAAGCTAGACAAATAATGTTTCAAGGGGAGCATCTTTCATAATATATGAAGAAGCTAATCTGTAAGGCCAGGTACTCTAATTTACCCAGTGATAGAACAGCAAAGGCAAGCCCCTAAGAGTAGTATGTATCACAAGCCTAACAGACATTATACAGTACGTATTAATATTTCCCATGCAGATATGACCATATATGAGTCTTTGAACACTGACATCCACGTGGTTTGGTAATGGCCAATTTTCTAAATCAAGTAAATGTTAGGGAGTAGTAAATTACCTCTTCACCTCTCTTTACCAAACCAATACGCCTGATGTTCAGGCGAACAGAGGCGTAAAATTTAAGGGCATTTCCACCAGAAGTAACCTCTTTTGGTCCTCCAAATCCCCCAAACGTGGTTACCGTAGCCCTGATCTGCAACATGTTCAAGGATACAAATTATACAATTTTCAAAAATGTGTTAAGATAGAAAAGCTTGAGTGGTTAAAAGTGGAAAGCAAAACATGGAAATTTTCTTGGGAAATGCAGGATGGATGATGATCATGTCCAAGGGATCACGTTTAAAAAAACTGAGGCTTAGAAGAATCAGTTATTATGTTTCTTAATATTTGGAAAACATCAATTTCTAGTGTTAGAATAATGTATTTCTGAAATCTCCGAGTTTGTGTCAAAAAATCTCCAAGTAATTTTACCGTTGACAAAAAAATTAAAATAACTATATTAAGACTTGTCAATTCAGAGCTGCACTCACCATTGAGCCACAAAAGAAGATGCCGAGATAAAATCAAACAAAAAAGTCCAAGAAAAGACCATATAATTAATACCTGATTAATAAATAATAATATTGTCTGGGACAGTGAAAGAGAATGGCTCAGCTTTCGAAGAGCTTGGCTCATCAGCCTAGCCTGGAGAGCAACATGTGCATCACCCATCTCTCCATCAAGCTCAGTCTTAGGCACAAGAGCTGCTACCTGCACCACGGAATAAGATGAGCAGTGTTTATAGCTCTTAAATAACAGAAGAATTTGGGTTATTAAAATTGATCAGTATGGCTATATACTACTAATTTGACAATGTTCTTCTAAGCATGAACGGAAGTGGGAAGTGCCATAAAGAATTAAGAACAGAAACTAGCTCTACTAGGGGAAGAAAAATCACATGGGAGGGGTGTAGCTAGATGGTCAAGGTCTTACACTGTCAACAACTACAACATCAACAGAACCACTTCGAATCAGTGTGTCTACAAGACTGAGTGCCTGCTCAGCAGAGTCTGGCTGAGAGAGAAGTAAATTACTGGTATCAACACCAATTGCCTCTGCCAGAGATGGATCCAAAGCATGCTCTGCATCTACAAATGCACAGTAACCTAGAACACAAGACAGACCAAAAACAATAAGAACAGTTAAGTTGAATTCCAAAGTCCCAGGAGTATGCATAAGAACTTCAGTGCAATTATACTACTCCCTCTGATCCATATTACTTGTCGTTGAAATAGATGTATCTAGTACTAAAACATGTCTAGATACATCCATTTTAGTGACAAGTAATATGGACCGGAGGGAGTAAGATTTACAATCCTCCAACGAGGTGGATTATTCTAGGCCAAAAATTATGGCTGATAGCCTTAACCTCATACTCTCATACTGAAACAAAGTAAATCAGGATTACGTGAGAGCTACCGTCCATGGTTGGCTTATCTTTATATTCCATAATCTACAGATAAAAATGGCATATGCTTTTCATAATCATGTTCTAAGCATAAAAACCCATTGATCATATCAGAAGCAGACAGCAAGGTTCACATTTAAACACACTGGATTAATCCTGTATGGCACAAGTAATACTGAAACACGGTGAAATCACTCCTGTTCAATTGTTCAAATAGGTTTTTGCTAAATAGGTAGTTTGAGAAGCAAACTGCTTTATCACATTAAAAAATGTACTAAACACAATTAACATGACCACTTAAGGTTCACGGTGCTACACAGTTGAAAATCAGCACAACAGTTATAATGCATGCTAGTATGCTACACCAAAAGTAGCAGAGCAAATAATACTGCTGATTCACAATCTTGTCAGTCTTATAGGTACATGCTACAAAATCCAGTATTCCGCACTTGCATCAATAAATTGAAGGAGGACACATAAGAATGCACGTTTCTTCAAGTAGTTATTAGCCAAACACTAGAGCAGATAAAAGTTGAAGATGAAATAGAGGTCAGATATGAAGTTCCAGGCTTACCGCCACCACTAAGCTTTTGTGCTTGTGCAATAACATGGAGAGCAAGCGTTGTCTTCCCTGAAGCCTCTGGGCCATAAACCTCTACAACACGTCCCTACAAAGAATAATGGCATGCTACGTTTACAAAACAAAATACATCATTGCAAAAAGACCAACGGTTCAAAAAAAAAGGACTGCTGACTGAAGTTAAATGTGAAAAGAGGTGTACCAAATAGATTACAGATTGCAAACAATACTATGCAATGAATACTCACAATCAGCACAAAAGAGTTTCCTCTCAAAGAATTTCTATAACCATATGGGAAACTGAGAATGCATACCTTTGGAAGTCCACCGATCCCTAGTGCCATATCCAAAGAGAAAGACCCAGTAGAGACCACAGGTACTTCTCTATGACCTTCACAGCGACCAAGCCACATTATTGCTCCCTTCCCAAACGAAGATGTTATTTGATCAATGGCCTGATGTAAAGCCAAGTCTTTCTTTGACATATTCTCCTCGCCAGAGTCAGTTCCACTTGACTTGGTCTTCTTTTTGGCTAAGCATACAAACGAGACAAATCAGAAACTGATTGAGTACATAGTGCGAACTGAACTTAGTTCGAGCAAAAGAAGTAAAGAACAAACCGTGCATTAATATAATATGACTGCATGCATTACAGGTAAGAGTAAGACATGATTCATTATGTGGTAGCAATACAACAAAATTAAGTATACACCCATGGAATCAGACAAAGCAACTCAGTATACATGATAAAATATGTGAAATAACATACAAAGAAATAATGTTCAACCTTTAGTTGCAAAATCTCGGCAATGGAAAGTAGAACCACATATCCCCTGCCTATAGCTCTGCAAAAATATTAAAGCATTAGCAACAGCACATCAGGTTCCCAGTGATCTTAGACCATTGATTAACATGAAAAGGTTCCACCTAAATCAGCATCCTTTTATAACTCACTGTATTAAAAAAACACTTAGGAAACTCTAATCCCCATAATTCTTCTCAATCCTAGTCGTGTAACACATTTCTTGCAGTGATGATAGCCCTAGCATAAAAAGCATACCACAAAAAACTCTTCAGTCCAATAACTTGCAAGGATGGAAATTTTATGGGACTAATCTAGTGCTTTCAGCATCCCATCACAGTTCAATCCAAATTAAGGAAACAATATATGACGCAGTAAGGGCAGATTGCATTTTCAAACAGGGAACGGTTTTAGGCTCGCCCGCTCTGCAAAACAGGGGGGAGAAAACCTAATCGAATCGTTATAGAAACAGGGAATAAAGCGGCGCCACTGGTGAAATACAGCAAACTGACGAAGGATTACAGGCTAGTACAGCCGGAAATCGAGATTAAAAATGGTGAAATCGGGCGCCAAAAGGAACGATTTCATACCCAAACGAACAACCTCCGAGGCTAAAGCAGGCGAAGCATTAAGCCCAACACTCTGTGACTACGTCCCCCCTCCCCAAGCCCCACGCCACCCCAGAAATGAAAACCCACAGTTCGAGGGCAGAGTTCAACCTCAGGGCAGGAAGCGGCGGCGGCGGAGGCGATGGCGCGCCGCAGCGACGCGCGTCTCAGGAGTGTCGCCATGGCTTCGGTGGTGGCGGCTTCGTCTCCTTGCCCTGCAGCCGCGGAGAGAAGATGGGGGCGGAGGGGGGCTAGGGTTTAGGGTTTTGCGCGCTCGTATTATTTAGCTCCGCAATATTTTCGGCCGCCTCCTCCTCCTTTTGTTTCGCTGCTCCCCATTCTCGGGCGACGGGATGAGCAAGAGAGAGCCGCCCCACTGGCCCGCACCATCGAGCGAACCCTTCGAGGACCAGCCGTTGGACCCACTTGTCTGTCTCAACGAACAGCCTAAGACCTGTGTGGACCACGTCCACAGAAGTACGACTTGCTTGTCTCGTTGTTCCCCGGGAATGGGCCCATACGAGAAACACGGCAGCTTTCTCTGTATGTAAGGCCCAAATGAAGGGTAACAAGTAGCTAACTGACCAATACGGCCTGTCCTGGCCCGGCCCGTCTAGCACCTTCGTCTCCCTGGCCTTGCCACTTCCCTTCTTCTCCCCAGAGGTTTCAAGCAAGATCCAGCTGCTCTCCTCCTCCACGTGGGACTCGCGTGAATTCGCCGTCTTCTCGAATTAGCTCGCCCAGGACTGCGCCCCAAACCATCAGCAAAGAGAGGCACCCTTTGAGTGAGATCCAATTCTCTTGGACAGCCATTGCTGCAGCGTTCCCGTTCGTTCCCAGCAAAGAGGAGGAGGAAGCCTCTTCCATGCCCATTTCCCCCCTTCTCGTTCCGCGCGCTCCATCACCTCCTGCTCCCGCGGCATCATCAGTTCGCAGGAACGGCATCCTGCGGCGGCGTTTTACAGGTGCTTCGAGTTCACTTCCTCTGAAGTTTCTGTGTTTTACGTGCTTTAGTCAAGTATAAGCAGTGTTCTTGGCGAGTTGCCCCTGCTCGTGGATAGCCAATTCGACGCGCTCTAGATATTGTAGCCCGAGACTGAGAAATGTTTTTCTTATTTGAATTGGTATTTGGAATTAGTCTGAAGCTCTCGATTCGGTTGAGCTGAACACGAATGCAGCCCAGGTGCGTGGCATGGAGTGGTAATCTGTATTGTGTTCGACTGTTCTTGGGCTAGAGGCCTAGAGCTGTATTATGTCACGTATGTATGAAACTCCGTGCTACACCTGTGTGTTCTTGCTCCTCTGTTCACCAGTACAATATTGTTTCTTGACTTAGAACTCTACAGAATGCAGTGAACACTTAGCAACTGAAGTAACAAAACACTGTCTCACATACTGTGTCTGATGTTTGTGTGGTTTGATACTACTGCCAGCTGAAACAAAAGCAGGCATGGGCAGCAATGGTTTTGGTTCAATTAATTTCTTTGGTATGGGGAAGGATGAACCAAATTTATCCCCATTTCTTCACAAGCTTTTTAGAGAGGTTGGTAGTGCTTGAGCTTCTGTATGTTGTTGATAGCTAGAATGGAAACGAAACTGAATGTATTACAAAATGATCAATGATTGTTGCAGTGGGATGATCGTAAGGCCAGGGGCTTGTTTCACCATGACATCACTGCCTGTGAGACCAAGGTTTAACATTCTTCTCCGATTAACTATCATGAGCAATTTTATGATATTTTTTCTGGCTAAATTTCCAACGATCATGTTGATAGGTGCTACCTGGAGAACACAATTTCGTGGCAACGTTGATAGAAGGGCGTGACCAGAAGAAGCGACCGACTGAATTTGGAATGAACCAAGTTATCCAGCCATTTGATAGTGGAAAGTTCAATTTCACGAAAGTTAGACCAGAGGAGGTGATCTTCAGATTCCAAGAAACTGAGAATGAGCCTGCCCAGTATTTTGATGGTGCTCCTCGTTCTGTTCTGGCTTCACCTAGCGCCATTTTGATCAATGTCAGTTTGTTTCCATCTCTTGCTGTTACTTCCACCTCTGGTGGAATGAGTGCCTGAACTTTTGTTACCACGCTCTGTATTACAGGTGAGCCCAATCGGGTACTGTCATGCACTTTTGATCCCTCGAATCCAAGAATGCTTACCGCAGAGGATTGATCAGGAGAGTTTCTTACTGGCCATGTATGTCGCAAGGGAGGCAAGGGATCGCTTCTTTAGAGTTGGGTATAACAGTCTGGGTGCCTTTGCAACAATCAACCACCTCCACTTCCAGGTTAGCCATACTCAAACTTTACTGATGATCTCTGATTATGCTCTCCTCTCACTAATATTGCTTGTCAGGCATACTATCTGAAAGTGCAATATCCAGTCGAAAAGGCGCCGACAGAGAAACTCACAGTCCTAAGGAATGGCGTCAGCATTTCTCAGCTGATGCAGTACCCAGTAAGCGGCTTCGCATTTGAAGGAGGAACTGGCCTGGAGGATCTTTCAAATGTGGTCTCAAACGCCTGCATCTTCTTGCAAGAGAATAACAGACCTTTCAATGTTCTTATCTCTGAATCTGGCAAGAGAGTCTTCCTTCTACTACAGGTACGTAACAGAAATACAAATCTCGGGTTTACAAGCTCTGAACGGTGCTCATGATATAGAAGTGGGTTACCGATCGACTTAACATTTTATCTCCTTCCGATACAACCAGTGTTACGCGGAGAAGCAGGCCCTCGGGAAGGCGAGCCAGGAGTTCCTAGAGATGAGAATCAATCCGGCAGTCTGGGAGCTGAGCGGCCATTTGGTTCTGAAGAGGAGGAAGGACTACGATGAAGCATCTGAGGCGACGTTACGCAGGTTTTTGGTCGAAGCAGCCCTGTCTGGAGCAGAGTTCCAGGAGCTGAAGAGGCGCGTCCTGGAGTTTCTGACCAGTGCATGTCCTGAAGAGTAGAGATGAAACCGTTTTGAGATACTGATCGGTGATCAGTAGTCGTAGGTTAACTAAGCTGTCAATTGTCAGTTTAGCATGTGTACCTGTATGACAGAGAATTGTTCGTCCTCGTTGTACCAAATCCGAAGAACGAAGCTTGTGATGGGATTGTACAGCTTTGTTGGTCTTGGAAGACGTGTGGGTGTTTTCAAAGTCTTGGGTAGGAGTACCATTATCTTCTTTCAGCGTGTATTCCTTGCCGTATCGGATGACCCCCCCCCCCCCCCCCCCCCCCCCCCCCCCCCCCTCATTGTCATGTGTTTGTATCCCTGCTGTTTCGGCGTCCAAGCAAACTTAGTTCCGTGTGTAAGCTTTGGGAAGCAACATGGCCTATTAGCTCAGCTGGTTAGAGCGTCGTGCTAATAACGCGAAGGTCACAGGTTCGAGACCTGTATGGGCCATTATTTTTGCGTTTTCTTTCTAATGCTTTTATGGCTGAAGTTTATTTTTGTTGCTCGGGAAACAAATGCACCTAAAGTTTTACCGAGAGAGATGATAAAAAAACAGAGAACTGGTCCAAGCAAGACTCCACCGTGGTCGGGGAGAGGCGAGGGGACCTTTGCCTTCAGCAAATAGCCCAGGCCCCTCACCAGCATTCTCTACTGCTAGTCTGCTACTCTGCACAGCCACAAGCAGATTCCCGGACCCGAATGGGAAGCAATCCAAGGGATGGGTGCACATCACAGTGGCCCGCCATGCTGAAAGCAGGCAGGGAGTGGCGGAGAGTACTCCACTGTACCACTGGACAGCAATCAATGGAGGGAGGAGGTCCTCCACTGTACCACGCTGCCCAGTGCCCATGCCATCCATGTCTCCACTCTCCACAGCGGCCACACGCAGTTCGCGTGTTGTTGAAGGCGCGCGTGGCAACACGACCAAATTATTCTTGAATCAAAGATCGCCCGAAAGATCGGGATGGACCGCTCCCAGGCCACAACCGCCGCCTGCCTCCAGAGAGATCGTCGTGTCGGTGGATACTCCGCGCCCGCG
Source organism: Avena sativa (assembly GCA_916181665.1). NCBI lineage: Eukaryota > Viridiplantae > Streptophyta > Magnoliopsida > Poales > Poaceae > Avena > Avena sativa. The sequence continues at coordinate 415,668,580 of OV702282.1, forward strand.
GGACAACCGCGACTGCGCTCCGGAAACTTGTTTCCCGTCGGTCTATTGGCAAGCACTGCGGGAGCCGGCCAGGGTTCAAAGTCCTGGTACTCACGAGTTTTTTCTATAAAAAAAATACCAACGGTGCTAATGTCTGGATTGATCTCGTTTTTTTTTACACGTGAGCCATGTGCATTATGAAGCAAAACTGAAGCATAATTAAAACATGATTATTTTGTTAAACACTCCCTCTCTTTCTCACACTACTCGGCACGTTAAGTTTGGTCGAATTCAAGCTTCATGATCTTTGACCAATTATGTATATGATAAAATATCAAGATTTGGAATATATCAAATGTATATTATATGAAAATATATTGCATTATGTCTCTAATATTATTGATTACATACTTTAATTGTTGCTATATTTTCTCTAAATAACTAGTCAACTTTGCAAAGTTTGACCTTGACTAATATGTGGAGTAATATGAAACAGAAATTTTCCAAACTTGTATAAGAAGTTCTTTTTACCAAAATGTTTCATAATGTTAACCATGTGTTAATTTGCTTTCATAAAAAAATCACTTATTTTTCAATTATTAGTTTTATATTAGACAATTGTCCAAACATTCATCAATCTTAGAGCAGTCAGCGTTGGACTGCGCTCGGCATGGGCAGCCCGGACCGTCCTGACCCGACTCGAAGGTTGGACGTTTGGGGCTGGCTCGGGATTCAGCTTTCTTTCTGCTCAAAGCCTGGCATGAAAACCTAATCATATCGCATACCCCTCTATCACGAATTAGATTCAAAGATTTGTCTAAATTTTGAATGTCTAGATAAATCTATGACATCTAATTGTTGATAAAGAAGTAATATTTTCATATTGTAAATGTATTTTACGAAGTAATAGTTAAGTTTACTTGTTTCGATCCACGCTCGGACTTGGCATATTTTGGTCGGACTTTCCAAAAAATCCCGACTTAGAAAATAGGTGTAACCATGACCTATGGACGGCGATCTCCATGTCTTGTAGGGTGCTTACCCTTTTCCATATGGCTAAAACTAACAAATACATGTATCTAGTTGTGTTTCTCTTAGTCTTACTTTGTTCAATTTTTAAATTCATCTTCTCTGATTTACTTTTAAACCGAGGAAGAAATAGGACATTTTCATGTATTCGTTCTCCGCTCCATGACATCTTTGCGTTCGATATGGACATGGGTCCCACCCACCCTCTCCCTCCTCTCACCGTCTTCGTAGTCACCAATCCATCATGTTGCCGCCCCTAGAGCTGGATTTCAGAAATATAAATATTTCATCAAGAGAAGCACCTGGAGCACTTGGACCTCACCAGATGAGCCATGGGGCCCAAAAGAGCTCAGGTGGCACACTCAGTAAGGGTGTGTGCGCCATCCATGCTCTTTGCCTCCTCGGCCGTCGATTCGCTTCGATCTTTCGCCCACCGCCTTCGTATGACCTAAAAACCACTATATGAAGGGTCCCTCGGGAGTTCCTAGAGAGAGGCGTTGGAGAAACACTGAAACACTAAAATAGAGCCAGAACCAGCGAAGATTGGAGGGGGAAACTCTGCTAGAGCCGTCGTCGTGGGGATCTCTACCTTCTCCAACGTATCCAACATCATCACCATGGTGAAGAGGGAGTAGTCCACCTTTGTACTATGGGTTTGTGACAGTAGCTTGATCTATTTCTCTCTTATCCTTCATAGATCTAGTACCATATGGGCTGCCCAACATGATTATGATCGTATATGTAATTCTTATGTGGTCGATCTTTATTCTTTGATCTGATATATGAGATTGGAACCTAGTGTGTATAAGATCTATTGATAAATGCATATTATATACCCTGTTTTTAAATAATTTTTCTGATCCAACTTGTACGCAAGAGCATGTGTGGGAAAAGGTGTGTATTAGATGTAGTGGCATGGTGGTAGTTGTTGGGTTCACGGCATAGAAAACAAAAAATTCCTACGATGGAAACCACTAAGCACCAAGATCTATCTACTAGATACAAGCAACAGGTGGATATACATCCATAGAGAACATATCCTTATAGACCGACAAAGTTTAACGAGATTGTACTCGTGGATGATGTAGTCGAACGCACGCCAATCTCAAGATCGAGAAGAAGTCCAATGCCGCAAATCAGCAGCGCATTCGTGATTGCACACATGTTCAAGCCACCGAACAACCTCCGCTTCCTCGCTCCAGCGATGCAGCGGAAGCAGCAACTCCTTCCATACAAAAATCCACCAGGAACATGTATCTCGCTAGTCCGAGACCATGGGAAATAATTGTAGAGGGGGAGAGAGATCCTTCACGAGGAGGTGTAAGTGAGAGAGAGAGAGGGAGAAGGGGGGCTTTTATAGGAGGAGGGGGCACCCCAAGGGGTATGGCCGGCGCATGGGGTCTGCCCCCACCCCTTCCTCCATTCATGTGAGTGGAGCTCCCACTCACAAAAATTCCCTCCATATTCTCCACTCAAAATTCCCATTAAGTTCCACCAAATTTAATGTAATCTCTCATTAAATAAAACTCCTTTTACTTATTTATTCAGAATTTTGTCAATTACATTAAATAACAAACATTCATATAAAACCCCTTGCTACTTCTCAATTTCACATGCAGAAACAATTTCAGCAATTTCACCTGAAACAATTCTCGTGTCCATTGAAATAATTCCAGCGCTTTGTAATTCTTTCGTCTAGAACATATTTGCTCCAAATGGTGTTAGTGTCTCTTAAGTGTGTCACTCTACGGTTTGCGAATAATGCAGATATGATCGAGACCCTCTCGGATCAATAATCAGAAGCGGGACCTGGAGATCCATACTGACTCCCACACATTCAACAATTTCTTGTGATCGTGAGAACCTTTTACACTAGTAACTTAATCTCTTTGTCTCGTGATATATTACATGTCCAAGATTCGATCATCGGTATCTCCATACCTAGTTTGATCTCGTTACCAATATGTACTCTTTTCTCGTTCCCGTGATATAATATTATAGTGATCACATCACTTGCTTGCAAGCTAACTAATGTGATTTCACCGAGAGGGCCCAAAGTATATCTATATATCATCGGGATGGACAAATTCCACTATTGATCCATGAGCCTCTACACAACACCTTCGTATCACTGAACCCATCTTTATAGTCACCCTGTTACGGTGTGACTTTTGATGTTATCAAGATACTCTTCCAGTGTTAGTGATTGACATGATCTCATGGTCTAAGGACTAGGATTACTTCGTATGATGTTATAGCAATATAAACACAATGACTTTGATCATAATGCTATACTTCGGATGAATGTTCATCACATCATTCCAATAATGTTGTGACCTCGTTATTAACAACATCGAATATCCATGATCAGGAAACCTTGATCATCTTTTAATCAACGAGCTAGTTTATAAGAGAGGCATAACTAGGAACTTTCTATTTGTTTATTAAATACACATGTATTAGCGTTTCTGTATTAATACAATGATAGCATGCAAAATAAACATCTATCATATACTTGGAATACTTATAATAACAAATATATTATTGCCTCTCGGGGCATATTCCCTTCAGTCTCCCACTTGCACTAGAGACAATAATCTAGTTACATAGTGATAAATCTAACACCCATGGAGTTCTGGTGTTGATCATATTTTGCCCTAGGAAGAATTTTAGTCAATGGATCTGCTACATTAAGATCCGTGTGTACTTTACAAATATTTATATCTCCATCCATGACATGTTCGCGAATGGAGTGAAATTGGTGCTTAATATGCTTGGAATTCTTGTGAGACATTGGTTCCTTCGCACTGGCTATGGCTCCATTGTTGTTACAATAGATCACAATTGGGTCCAACGCACTAGGAACCACACCTAGTTCGGTTATGAACTCCTTCATCCAAACCGCTTCCTGAGCATTATATAAAAATGAGAGAAGATCTTAAAAATCAGATAAAAATCATTTTTAAGTAAAGAAATGAATATATTTCACTAGAAAAAATGCTAAATATTTTAATTCATAAAGTTTTAGGAATTTTAAAGAAATAAAAGAATGGAAGGGTTTAAAAATCCTTATTTTTACTCCCTCTGATCCATATTAATTGTCACTAAAATGGATGTATCTAGACAAGTTTTAATGCTAGATACATCCATTTCAACGACAAGTAATATGAATCGGAGGGAGTATAAAAATAAAAGGAATGTATTTTATTTTACCTTTACATAAAAAAAAATTCCTTTTTACTTTGTTTAACTTTTTTAAGATTATTTTCTGTAAAAGAAATAATCATATGTCCTTATAAATAATTTTAACATCTTAGAAGTTTTTTTTAAACTTAATAGTATGGGTAAAACATGCAAAGAAGGGTATTAAACTAAAAAATTAAGTATTGCATGCCATTACTATGCATAAAGACATTATTTGCTTCTTTAAACATTGTGTTTATTAGGTAATGATAGGGTTCTATAGAAATAACAAGTCAAAGCATCCGACTACATTACCTTGCAGTTACAAGGCAAGTTTATCATTTTCTCATGTCCTTAGATGTGTTTAGAAAGTATTTATCTGTAACACCCTCAGAATCGACCCTATGCAAGTTTCAGCGCTTCCCGCCAAACCCGCATAGAAACGATTCAAAGGTGCCCACCAGGCACTTTCGTGCGGGTGGAAAACGAAGTAATAACACTACACAACAGTCCTCGATGGGACCCACAGAATAGATATATCTACAACAGCGACTCAATGAGTCAAGAATACAGATATAATATACAAAGATCCAAATCACCTTGAAAATGATAGAGCGTCCGACTACGGACAAGATGCAAATGGGGCTAAGAGCCCTGAAGAATAACCAATGGCGTCCATAACCCTGCCCAGGCCAAGCCGGAAGGGTAACCCTGCTAACGACGTCGATCTCAAAACCTGCTTAAACAAAAGGGGTGCCGACAAAGGGCAAAGGAAAAAGAGAGAGCGGTCAGTACTGAGGCCAGTACACGGCGAGGCTAGAATTCGGCGGTCCTCGCCTACATAGGTATGGTGGACTGAGCGGCAGCGCAGCATGCACTAAACAACCTATAGAGACTCGATGAAACTGGCGGCTACCAGACAGGGACGAGAAAGATCTATTCGGATCCAACCTGATTCTAACACCAAACAAACCCATCCTGGTATTTCCCCCTCGAGACCAGACGAGGAAGTCAACCGAGGAACTCACACAGTTGGCAGTTTTATTTATTCAGTTATCGTTGCAGCAATTACTAGTCAAGTATAGATAATCATCCTGATATAATAAGCAGTGGGCAATTTTAATTAACCATTCCGTTGTAGTTGCGACACTTACTAGTCAAATACAATTGGCATGAGATATCCCAAAACCCAGCAGTTGTTGGTACTTTTATTTAGCCATTCCGTTATAGTTGCAATGCTTACTAGTCAGATACAATGGTCGCAAGCGACAACCCAATCAAGCAATTGTTGGCAGTTTTATTTAGCCATTCCATTATAGTGAAGCTGATTACTAGTCATTATAAAGTCAAATTTATAGCACTACTTTAGTTATAGTTGTCTATGATCGAGATACTGTGCTCCAAGTCGTCCATAACCGCGGACACGGCTTTCAGAAAGTTTTACCCTGCAGGGGTGCACAAATAGCAACACACACTCGATCAACCTCGAAAAAACCAAATCAAAACCCAACGAGGCCTTCACGACAAAGCAATTACCAGATTCAGAAATATTTCAGGGGGCCACCCCATTGAGTACACCCGCAACGAAGTTAGCTGACTCCGAGACGGACTCAAGGTTTGCGTCAATGGCTGTAAACGACTGGGAACCCGAAAATGTGACTGGGCTTGTCGATACCGCGAAAACACTCCGCTTACCTAAACAGTACAGGTGCTCCTCGCACAATCATAAATAAAGCAGTAAAGCATGGCATAAGTACAGGATAGTAAATAAAACCTCAAACTAGTTTGTGGCCCCAAGAAATAAGAATGAATCAAGCTCTGGCTCAGGGGGGTCCCATAATCCTCCCGGATGTGGATAGCGCGAATATTCAAGGAACAGGTATCAAGTACTCGGGGTCCTACGGGACACAAGTGGACGGTTAACAACCAAATAACATTTATTGCCCACCTGTGCCTCTGCATTTACCTACTTCAATTTTAGTTGTTAAACAGTAATTAAAGTCTTGATCATCTCCAACAATAAACACACGGCAATACTCCAACAACTGTGGTACTTGACGACACGCAACAGCACTTGAGCAAGCGACTACGACGCGCAGGTCCAACTATCTACCAATCAACAGGTAATAGGAGGTGTCCAAGGCATTATAAGGCTGCAAGGGATATCACGGGTACGAAACTAGAGCATCGCAACACAGATAACAATAGATCAACAGGAGGGAATAAATACTATGAAAGTAAGATAGGTAGAAAAGGGGAGGTGCTCGCCTGAAAACATTGCCGAAGGTTCATCCGAAGATCGGGGCGAAGCTCACATCAACTCAACGGCCTTATCCGTGAAGAAGCAAAACACTAGAATAAACACCGGATGCAATATGTAATACTACGGCAAAAGATCGGGCATGATGCATGTATGATGTATGACATGGCAAAAGTGCAATGCAATTAGGTCATATTAAGCGGAACCGAGGTCCCGACAATTAATTAATATGTTCAAGTTGTTTAGATACCCCGCATTTTAAATATGGTATTAACATGGCAAAACATAGCATCGGTTCGCTACACAATGTTAAATGGGACCAATATAAGACTAGATTTGCCCGCATATGGTCTCCATATTTAATTTAGGTGAATCGGCATAAGGCCCCCAAACCACAGACAAGTATGCATGCATGATCAATTTAATATGCATCAGTTGATAATGTCATTTTATAAAATAATGGGGTCTCGGATAGAGAATCACATTAGGGTTCGGCGGACTTGGGCTTCGAGGGGTTCGGGGTTGGTCTCAGGGTTCGACGGGGACGAGGTTCGATGGGATCGGTCTCGGACAACGGAAGTAGATCTTGTCGCATCCGGGTAGAAGGACTTGGTTGGCGTCGGGGCACATTGGGTTCGCCCGGGTCGGTGTCGATCTTGTCGTTGCGAAGATCTTGTCGGGTCCGCTCCATCAAGTCGGTCTTGGCATTCGGGGTGAAGAACTTGGCATCCTCGAGGAAGTACTTGTCGTATCCGTGAAGGAGATCATGTCGGTCCACGGGGTCAGGCTTCGAAGCCAGGAAGGAGTACTTGGCGTTGCCGAGCGGAAGTCTTGATGGTCCTCGGGTCCGAGAAGATCTTGTCGCACGGTGTCCGGGTAGGCGAACTTGTCGGTTCCGCGGTTTCGATCGTCGGTGTCGGACTCGGGTCTCGGCACTGGGAAAACTTGGTGTCTTCGAATGTTCATAAAGGAGATCTTGTGGTTCGGGCTGCGGGGTCCGTGTTCACTTGCATTGCGTTGGTGAGGATCTTGAATCGACATCGATGACTTCGTGTTGGTTTGCCTAAGAGGAGATCTTGTGTAACCAATCACCTCATCGGGGCAGATCTTGTGGAGCCATGTCCATCTCCGTTACTACGTCCCATCAACAAGACGGCACGGGGTAGTGGCACCGAATGGCAGCGCTCGCTAGAGCTCGTGCGGGTCCCTGTGAGGTCGCAGACGGGGAGCACAAAACAGAAGCCGGTCTGGCGGAGCTTGCCGAAGGGAGGCACAGCACGGGGGGTCGGGTTCTGCGGTGGCATCGGAGACGAGGGCGCCCCCTGGCGGCGTCAGCTGCGAGCAGAGAGGCGGGGAGGCGACGGGAGCTCTTGGCGATGGGGGTAGGTGCACGGCGGCGGTCTAGGTGCCGAGGAGGAGCTCGGCGGCCAGACGCGGGCTAGAGGCGGCCAAGGGCCCCAGGTGGCGGCACAGAGGCGGAGGAGGACGCGGCCGACGGCGCGGCTCGGAGGGTCGGAACGCGCGGGGACCCGAGGGGGCGCCGGCGGCGGAGGGAGCTCGACGGAGGAGTAGCCCTGAGCGGCGGCCGACGAGGGCGAAGGCGCGGCGAGGCAGAGGGTGGTGGCGAGCGGCGGTGCCTGGCGAGGGGAGAGGAGGTAGGGAAACGGGAGGTGGAGGCGGTGGCGGATCCAGTGCCGAGAAGGGAGAGGCGGGGCGTCGGCAGGGGAGAAGAGAGCCAGGGGAGAGCGGGGTCGGGGTGGCACGCGCGGGAGTGGTGGGGCCGGGGGTGGTCGGTTGGTCCAGGTGGGGGTGCGGGTTGGGCCAGGCGCGTGCGTGTGTGCGGTGTGGGTGTGTTGCTGGGGCTAGGGAGGGAGTGGGTCAGCTGGGTGAGGGAGGAGAGATGAGGTGGCGGGTGGTGATTGGTGGGAATTTGGGGAGAGGTGAGGTGTCGACATGTGATTGGAGGGGGTGAGGTGGAGGGGGGCTAGGTAGATTAGGATTTGGTAGGAAAAGGTTAGGGTAGATTCTGGGTAGGTAGGATTTTGTACTGGGGGTGGCCGACTGGGTCGGATCGGCCCGGTACGGCTGCCCCCTAAAAATAAAATAAATATTTTATTATTTAAAACGGGGCGTTTGAAAACCATTGGTAGACGAAACAAAATAATCCGGAGACCCGGGTTTGGATTTTGAAATAAAGGCGGAGTATTTAGAAAACAAAATATGTTTTTCGAAGATAGTTTCAGACAAACAAATGCATGTTGATGACGATGCTCAAATGCAAGGTGGCATGATGACATGAGCATGAGGTCATGATGATGCAATGCACAAAAACAACGCGATTTTCTAGTAGTGGTTTTGCGGGATGCCACAATTTATGACTTCTATGGTATTACCTATGTTCAAAAAGGAGTCAGAAAGATTATTTTCACAATAATTTGAAATATTGATGTGTTTACAAAGTATTTAATACTAGAACACAATAAGATGCAAAATAGGTATCAACATCATATGTATGTTGTGATATGACATGGTCGTTATTGTGCCTTGATCTCCATCGAGCGCTCCAGCATAATCTCCATCGTTCCACCGTTTTGACGCCAAGTCCACGGCACCACCACAATAGAACAGTTTCTAATCTACGAACTTTCCAACCACAACATGGATCCATATAGTTGTCTCTACTACACCCCTTTCGGGGCCCTCCGTCGTAAATGCTATATCAACTATTGTAAGAGAGACAGACACCTGCTAGGCACTTATACAGAACAAACCGTATGTCGAGCGTGGAACCAGTCTCGCGTAAGAGTACGCGTAAGGTCAGTCTGGGCCGCTTCATCAAACAATCTCACGATATAAACAAGTATACGTGGAAGGGTAACAACTATAACATCAATGCCCGCACAACACATGTGTGTATTGGCCGTGCAACACTACCACACATAGATCGGCTATAGCAATGTTGGGGTTCCGATGCAGAAAATAAATTTTTTTACTACGATGGATCACCCCGATGCCCAAGATCTATCTACTGTTAATGCAGTAACAATTGAGAGGTTTCAGATACATACCCTTGTAGTACGAAAGCGGTTAACGTTCTGAGGGAAACGTGGTTGAAGTAGTCGTGCTCGTAGCCAACCTCGAGGTCGCGAAGCTCCTCGCAGGTCACTCCTTGCTCCATCATCGTGCAGCAGTATGGATCACGGCATCCAAAGTGCCCCAAGTGTTGCATATAGTGGCTTCATACACATACGTTGTACAATGAGAACCTCCGCTCCCTTGACCCTTACTTGGAGTGTGAAGGCATATCTCTAACTCTTGGAATCCCTACAACGTAATGACGTGCTATAGGTACGTCGTCTCTTGCGCGAATAACCCTGGGCCGTGTCAGCGCGTGGAGACAACCAGAGAGAGAGATTGGAGAGGACGAGGAGGAGTTCCCAACTCATGGGATCCAATCGTATTAGTGTGTTACTCCAAGGGGAGAGGGGACCTCTTTATATATGGGAGGAGCGGGCAGCCTTGCCCCTCCCCCAAGTCAACCAGGCGGCGGACAAAGGGGAGGAGAGGCGTCCCTAGGGCGCCCCAAACCCTAACCCTAGCCATCGTCCAGGGGGCAGCCCTAGGCGCCCAAACCCTAGGCGCCAAGGCCCTTCTCCCTATCGGTTTCCCTCATGGGCCCTTTTGCCCTAGGAAACTTGGCCCATTAGTGGAATACCCTTTCAAATTAGATTTTAATATTATATTTAATATTAATTAATATGTAAATACATATTATCAAATCCGATTTGACTCGAAACACCTTTCGGCTCCCCTTCTAAATCCTTCGAACAACTTCAGAACTCCCGGAATGATTCCGGTCCTCTCACCAGAACTTTTCTGGTTTCCTTTCTTTCTCCGAACAACTTCGGATCGCTCTCCATGGAACAATTTCGGCTTTCTCTTTATCATCTATGATTCCAACTTACAGATAATCTCTAGCCCATCGTATCCTTAAGTGGATCCCCTCACGGCTTGGGAATGGCACATACATGATCTCCATCAATGATCAACATCGGGACTGGGGTGCCTATGATGACCCATGTACATTCCAGATTAACGATGTTGTTTGAACCATAAACGTCGAGTCCAATTCCCTTTGTTTCTTTGATACTACTTGTCTGAGATCCCATTGTTAGGTATCTCCATACCTTGTTCAATATCATTACCGACAAGTACTATTTACTTGTTACCGCGATATTACATTCGCGTGACCTAGTCACATGTTGCAACATTATGGATGTAATCTTACCAAGCCAGCCTAACTATATCTTAAACGTCACTAGGTGAACAAATCCCGATCTTGATTCATAGGCCTTGATACGTCGTAAACGTATCTATAATTTTTGATGTTCCATGCTTGTTTAGTATCAAATTTGCTTTGCTTTGTCTACACTTTGAGGTATTTTTATACGTTTTCTGACACTAACCTATTAACAAGATGCCACAGTGCCAGTTGCCTGTTTTCTGTTGTTTTTTGTTCCAGAAAAGCCAGAAAATGAAAATTCTTGGAATTGGACGGGACAAAAGCCAAAGTCAGTATTTCACCAAGGAGAACACGAAGCCAGAAGACGAGACGGAGGAAGATCTCCAGGGGGGCCACACACCATGGTCGCGCGGCTAGGCCTGGCCCGCTCCTAGGGGGTGCGGCCGCCTCAGGCACCCCCTTGGCCTCCCTCTTTTCCTATAAGAAGCCCCTGATACCTAAACCCTAACTACCCGATCATATCTCCATGAAACAGTCCGTAGCCGCCGCCACCATCATCCCTAGATCAGGGGATCTGAAGCTCTTCCTGGCACCCTGCTAGAGGGGATAGATCATCCCGGAGGCCTTCTTCATCACCATGCCGGCCTCCGGTATGATGCGTGAGTAGTTCCACCTTGTATTATGGGTTCATACATTAGCTAGATGGTTGTTTCTCATCCTTTGTGCTTCCATGTTTAGATCTTGTGAGCTTTGTTCATGATCATGATCATCTATTTATAATCATGCATGTTGTGTTTGTAGGGATCCAATGGATATTGAGATTACTATGTCATATTGATTAATGGTTTTGTATTATTGATTCTATCATGTATGTGTTGTTTGAGATCTTGCATGCTCTTTGTTTCTAGTAACTATCTTGGCCAAGTAGATGCTAGTGACTCCAAGAGGGGGTATTTATGCTCGATAGTGGGTTCATGCCTCTATTGAATCTGGGGAAGTGACAGAAATCTCTAAGGTTGTAGATGTGTTGTTGCTACTAGGGAGAAAACAATGATCTTTTGTTCTTGGAACAATTGTATTGTTTATTTTACACACCTTGCTTAAAGCAGTTATCTGTTGCTTGCAACTTAATACTGGAGGGGGTTCGGATGATAACCTGAAGGTGGATTACTAGTGAAAGAACATGTTGGGCCCCCATGTGTGGTTTTGGCAATTAATGAAAATCTTTATGGACTAATGTGTGTATTAAGTTATACTTGTAGGATTTGTCCATTGGCATCGCTTGGAGCATGTGTTGGCTTCAAGGTCGATGAAATGCAAAGAAGATATGTTGTGCAAGCTCAATATGTGAGGTCGATGATGAGGAATTAAGAAAGGCATTCCATCTTGAGAAGGGCAAGATCGTCTACATCGAGCTCAAGTGGAATGCTCAAGGCAAAGGTATAATCTTGATAGGTTTTCCTTTTGCCGGTCTCTTGTTGTGTGTAGGAGACCGGGTTTAGGATAGATAACCGTACTATCAAGAGGGGCTCTCGAATGAGTAATTCGGTCACAATGTTCGGAGAGAGATCAAACCTTTGCATACTTGCATCATCATATTTGGTTGTTATTTGGTCTTATCCATGTGAGTATATAGAGCTTGTGGTAATCTCCATAACAAGCTCTTGTTCATCAAAATCGGATCTCCCATATGTATCTTGTTGCGATTTTGATTTATGCGGCTTTTCGGTTTCTCACCAAGTGAGGTATCTCACATTATTCTTCTTGATACTTTCTCACTTGGTGATAATCAACATTTTCACTTTTTATTGGGAAGCCCTTGTCGTCCTCTATCCAACGCAATTGGAATCGGGTCAATCGGAGCTTCCAGTCAAAAGTTACTGCCGTTTGAATATTTGCTCGTCAAAATGTTTTCTCGGCCGAGCGGTAGTACCGCCCGGGCGGGCCGGTACTACCGCCCGCCCCTGAGAGCAGCCCGTTTTCTTTCTGCCTCGCTGGATACCTAAATCCGGTACTACCGGTCAGCCCGGTAGTACCTCCCGGGTGGGCCGGTAGTACCGGCCGGCCGAGTTTCTTTTCCCAGATCCAGATCTCGCTCTGCTGCTGCCGCTCGCTGGCCTGTTCCCACGCGGGCCCCACTGTTGCCGCTCGCCTGCTGCGGCCCCGCCGTGCCTACCCTGTCTGCTGGCCCCGCGCGGGCCCCGCTGCCGCTGCGGCCACCCTGGACCCGCGTGCCTCGATTCCCTCCCGCGCGCGCAGCCGCCGCGTTGACCGCCTGCATCCCGCGCATGCCGCCGCTTGCACCGCTCGCTCCCGCCCGTTGCTGCTCACCTAGGCCCGTGACCCCGCGTGCGTTGACTCGCATGTGAAGATGCCGCCTCTCCCGCGCCCAACCCCGCGTGGTCCCACCTGCTTGCCCGCGCGCGCGTGACGCCTCGCATCGCGCGCTTCCTCGTCCTGTCCCGCGCGCCGCCGCCTCTTGCGCTGGGCCCCTCTGCCACGCGATAGGGCAGCTGCTGCCTGGCCCGCTTCGGCCGCTGCCGCCCACGTCTGATGTTGCTGCTGCGCTAGCCCACCTCGCCGCTGGGCCCGCTCGCTGCCACCACTTCTTGCCCGCGCGCGCATGCGTTGACCACCACTTGCTGGCCCCTGATTCGTTTTTCCTGGCTGTGCTCGCAGGGTGCGGTAGTACCGGGTTTTTGCGGTACTACCAGACCGTTCAGAAAAATGCCCCAACGGGCAGTTTTAGCCCGACCCTTTAAATAGACTTTGTCCATTATTGTTTAGCCGGGCTTTTTCTCTCTCTATTCTTGCTCAAGCTTTGCCCCATATTCGTATTCCCTCTTGAGCTTGATTCTATGATTTTTCTCCAATGATTTGTGCCAATATTTGAGAGAAATATGGAGGAGATCTAGATCTACGTTTTGACCTAACCGATTCATCTCTTGGTGAGTGTATCTTTGGGGATCTAGATTTTGGAGGATTTTGTGTCTCTCTTTGATTCCTCCTCTCTTGTTCCCCCAATAGCTTTAGTAGCTTTGTTGGAACTTGAGAGTGAGGGATTTGAGCATCTTTGTGGTGTTCTTGCCATTTGCATTTGGTGCATCGGTTTGAGTTCTTCCCGGAGGATTTGGTTTGAGTTGCTCATTGGAGCTTGTCCCTCTTGGTTTCTTGGAACCCTAGACGGTTTTGTGGCCTTGGTGGCATTGTGGCCTTGGTGGCATTAGTTGAGGCCTTTTGTGGCGTTTGTTGGGAGCCTCCAATTAAGTTGTGGAGAAGTGCCCCAACCTTGTGAGAGGTTCCGGTTGCCACCGACAAGTGCACCGATAGTGGAAGCGTGGATCGATCCCATTGGGGTGAGATTCACCGGAGAATAAGGGAGGCCTTTTGTGGCGTTGGTGGTTTGATACCACCCCCTCTCCAATTGAGATGTACTCCATGTTGGGAGGAACTCGGTAAAATATCGCTGTCCCCGCGTGCCTCGGTTATCTCTATACCCGAGCCCTTTACTTATGCACTTTACATTGTGATAGCCTTCATGCTTGAAGTAATATATATATTGCTATCACTTTGTTGCTTGCATTGCTTAACATAAGTTGTTGGTTCACATAGGTGAACCTTAGTTGTTCTAGGTTGTGCTTAACAAAGTAAACACTAGTTTTATTCCGCCTTTGTTAAGCCACTCTAGGAAAAGTTTTAATCGCCTATTCACACACCCCTCTAGGCGACATCCGTATCCTTTCAACTAGTCATAGATGTAGTTGGATGACAGCCTATGTATATTGTTGTAATGCCCAATCGAATCCAATAGGATCATGAATGTCTAGTATTGCATTGTTATGCCTTGCTCTGTCATGTCAATTGCCCCGCTATAATTTCTTTACCCAGCATGTTATGTTGTTTATCTTAAGGAGAACACCTCTAGTGAATTGTGGATCCCGGTCCAATCTTTACCATCGATACATCTTCCACTACTACTGCTTACTTTCTCTAAGCCACCATTACCTTCCACACCATACGTTTAATCCTTTGTTTTCAGCAACCCGGTGAGATTGACAACTGCACTGTTCGTTGGGGCAAAGTCTTGAGTTTGTGTTGTGCAGGTTTCCAAGTTGCTAGCAACACCTTTGAGTCGTTTCCTTCCTCCTACTGGTTTGATAACCTTGGTTTCTTTCTAAGGGAAGACTTGTTGTTGTGCTCTTCATACCTTTCTCTTGGGGTTTTCCAATGAAGCTTTACAGTGATCTGAGCCGCATCAGGCCTCAACCTGTACCTTTGGAATACCCAACATACACCTTTATAATCACCATTTAACTGAGTGACGTTGATGCCGTGAAAGCATCCTCGGGAGATAGTGATTAATATGATCTCATGGTCTAAGGATAAGGAGACTATATTTCTGACTATTGCAACGATGAACTTCGTGACTTGATCGTGTCGCAATCTTTGAGGAATGTCCATCACATCATTCACCAATGATATGACCTTGTTGTTAACTAGTGTCGAAGCACCGACATGATCAGAAAACCTTGATCATCGATTGACCAATGAACTAGTATCAATAGAGGATACTAGGGACTTATGTTTTATACCATACATGCATCAATGTTTCCACTTGATACAGTTATAGCACAATATGAAACTATTACGAAATTTATTGGGATATGACAATAATAAACCTTTTATTAGTTTCCTCTAGGGCATATTCCCTTCATAGAGGAGCAACAGTCATGAGCCCCCCGAGGCATGGGCCCTTGGGCACCACCCAGGGTCGCCAAGGGTTAGAGCCGGGCTTGTACGCGTTAACCATAAAATCTGGAATGGGACGATGAAGTCAGTTGTATCTTCTTCTTTCGTGTGCCAACAGAAGACCTTATCATGACGCTCCAAATTCCTTGTGAGGATCCAACACATGGGTGGGACCCCTTAGTGCCCCGCGATACTTGGTGTCTACATAATTTTGAGGGTCTATCGGAGGTAGGTATGCCACTTTGATGGGGGCTGCCAGGGACATGATTTGCTTACAGAGTCTTCAAGGGGGCTATCAGAGTTGTATCTTCCTACATGGGGTATAGCAGAGGTAGTTGCTTGCAGAGTCGGGTGGGCATGCAGGGTTGTGGAGAGGAACAATGATTGACTTGGATCATCTACTAGACCCCACATCATGGAATTGTGGACGAGAAAGTACACCTGGTTAAGCAACAAGGATTTGATCTCTTATGGGTAAAGCAACGCAACTCTATAGAGTGTATAAAAGTGTGAAATGTTACTCCTTGTTTCGGGAAGGAGTTATGAATGCGTCAGAAAAGGAACTCCATGAAATTCTAGTAAACCTCTGAAAACTGATGGGCATAATTTTCATAATAAAAGAAATCTTTGAAAAAATGTTCACAAAAATTACATGGAGCCTAAGACTTATATTCTGAGGTAGTAGCTAGTGCATAAAACTTCCCACCTTGCATATAATTAACTTTCTGGGTAATGTTGTTACTCGCTGTTTTCTTTGATCCCCTGCTTAGACTCTGAAGATCAAAAGAAAACTCCAATATATGCTACAGAGTGCCAAGATGATGCTTTCTACGAAGAGCCAGATATTTCTAGTGGAGTTGAAGGAGCGGATTACGAAATCCACTATGCAGTTAAAGGCAACGAGTCAAAGTAATTAGTATGATAGGAATGGTACTAAGGTTGAGCCGAGCAGCCTAGAACTCTATAAAACAAGCTATTGAGCTCCCGTCTTGTTAATTAATTTGGATCTTATCGTCCTTGTGTCAGAATAGTTTTGAGTAAGTTATTAGCTTGTTGTAAGCTTAATGAACTTATGGTATCATTCTTTTGGTATTGTTATAAGTTTGTATGTGTTGTGAATCCGCAATGCTTTCGGAAATATTATGTCAACGACTTGCATACTACAACATGTAGTGGTATGCTGGGTCACCGTAGAAGAGGACGAGAAATGGAAGGTTCTCGATTTCTTTGGCCTGCCCTAGCTAGGACTTCCGGATCCATCGCGATATAGGGGTTCCGAGACCATGGAGGCCGAGTTCCCCCCCCCTCCCGTCGGTCACCATCAAGGTCAAGCAATAGGAGCGACCGATGACGGAGAAGGAGGAGGAGCTCGAGGCCACCGTCTTGGCCTCTTATGTAGGGTTCGTAGCATGGAAAAAAAAATTCTACCGCATGCAAACAAACAAGCCAAGATTTATCTACTAGATTGTAGCAACGAGTCGATAGAGGAACTCACCCTCGAAGATTCCAAAGCGGTTAACGAGAGCAGATTCTCGTGGGTGATGTAGTCGTACTCTTGCCAATCTCAAGATCGTGTAGACGATCCTTCCGGCGCTGTGTTCCGGCAGCGCTTTCGCAGTCGGTCACACGTTTGGTACTCGATGAAGACCTTCCTCTCCCTTGCTCCAACAGGCAGCGGAGGTTGTAGCACTCTCCTCGCGATTCCGGCAGCACGACAGCGTGGTACCGGAAGTAGAGGGGAGATCTCGCAAGGCTTCGCCTTAAGCCGGAGCGAGTATGGTGGGGTATGAGAGAGGCCTTGGTGATCTAGGGTTTAGAGGCACCAAGGGGGGAGCTTGGCCGGCGGCTAGGGCTTGGGGAAGCCCCAACTCGGCGAGTTGGAGAAACCCTAGGAGGCGGCGGCGACTTGGAGGAGGCCGGCGGCTAGGGCTAGGGTTTTGGGTGTGTTGGGTGTGAGGGAGAGGGGCAGCCCTGCCCCTCCTTATATAGGTGGGAGGGTGCGGATTGGGAGGAGGGAGTCCTCCCCCAAGTCGTCCTCCTTGGCCGGCGGGTGGAGGGAGGAGACTTCCTCCCCAAGTAGGTTTCCTACTCTCCCTCCACCAAGCAAACTTGTCGTTTGACTTTTTCAAATTGGCGTTTGACTTTCAAACTAGGATTTGATTTCTCCCTTTATTTTGGCCAGCCAAGTAACCTAGTACATGATGCAACCATTCCACATTGTCATGACACATACATGTACCCTTCCCCTCCGGAGTGCCGGACCTTCCGAACCCTTCTAGAACATTCCTGGTGAAAACACCGAAATCATTCCCCAACTCCGAAACAGGACTTTCCTTATATGAATCTTATTCTCCGGACCATTCCGGATCTCCTCGTGATACCCCGGATCCCATCCGAGACTCCGAACAACATTCGGTCTCTTACTCATCATTCCATAACTACTTAACAACATCGAATCCTTAAGTGTGTCTCCCTACGGTTAGTGAATTATGAGGACATGATCGAGACACTTCTCCGATCAATAACCAATAGAGGAATCTGTAAATTCATATGGCTCCCATATATTTCTACGATTACTTTGCGATCGAATGAACCACTTACATACGATACCAATTTCCCTTTGTCTCACGATAGTTTACTTATCCGAGGTTTTGATCGTCGGTATCTCTGCATACCTAGTTCAACCTCATTACCGATAAGTACCCTTTTCTCGTTCCCGTGGTATGTGATCCCTTGTGATCCAGTCACATGCTTGCAAGCCAATTGGATGACATTCCACCGAGAGTGCCCAGAGTATATCTATCCGTCATATGGATGGACAAATCCCACTCTTGATCCATGTGCCTCAACCCATACTTTCCGAACACTCAATTCCACCTTTATGCCACCCAGTTACGGTGTGGTGTTTGATGTCATCAAAGCATCCTTCCGGTGATGGTAATTAGCATGATCTCATGGTCGAAGGAATTAGGTTACTATGTATCAGAAAGCTTATAGCAATTAAACTATTAAAATGACTTGATCTTTATGCTACGCTTATCTATAGAAGTATGTCCATCATACCATTCTCCTAATGATATGACCTTGTTATTAACAACATCTCAAATGTTCATGATCAAGAAACCATGATCATCTATTAATCAACAAGCTAGTATTATAAAGAGGCTTTACCAGGGACTCTAATTTAGTTTACAAATCACACAAGTATTAATGTTTCTGGTTAATACTATTATAGCATGAATGTAAACATTTATCATAAACACAAAGATATAATAATAACTACATTTATTATTGCCTCTAGGGCATATCTCCAATAGTCTCCCACTTGCACTAGAGTCAACTAATCTAGATTACATGGTAATATACCGAACACCCATGGTAGTTTGGTGTTAGTCATGTTTTGCCCTCGGGAGAGGTTTAGTCAACGGATCCGCCACATTCAGATCTGTGTGTACTTTGCAAATATTTATGTCACCATCCTGGACATGTTCTCGAATAGCGTGAAACCGTAGCTTGATGTGCTTCAACTTCTTGTGTGACCTTGGTTCTTGCGCATTGGCTATGGCGCCCATGTTATCACAGTAGATAGACATTGGGTCCAGCACACTTGGAACCACACCGAGCTCTGTAATGAACTCATTCATCCATATCGCTTCTTGTGAAGCCTCCGAAGCAGCTATGTATTCCGATTCAGTTGAAAATCTCGCCACAACGCTTTGCTTTGCACTCCTCCAGCTAACTACTGCACCATTCAAAGTAAATACGTATCCAGATTGAGATTTAGAATCATCCGGATCGGTGTTCCAACTAGCATCGGTGTAACCATTAACAACGAGCTGTTCATCACCTCCATAAGAAAGAACCATATCCTTAGTTCTTCTCAAGTACTTAAGGATGTTTTTGACCGCTGTCCAATGATCCACTCCTGGATCACTTTGATATCTGCTAGTCAAACTAACAACATATGCAATGTCGGGTCTAGTACATAGCATGGCATACATTAGAGATCCTATGGCTGAGGCATAGGGAGTCTTACCCATCCTTTCTCTATCTTCTGCCGTTGCTGGACTTTGAGTTTTACTCAAGGTCGTATTGGGCAACATGGGCAAGAACCCTTTCTTGCTATCTTCCATTCCAAACCTCTTTAGAACTTTGTCCAAATATGTACTTTGTGACAATGATATTAGGCGTCTCGATCTATTTCTATAAATCTTTATGCCTAATATGTAAGTTGCTTCGCCAAGATCTTTCATTGAAAAACTATTATTCAAATAATCCTTGACACTATTAATAAGGTCTACATCATTCCCAATCAACAATATGTCATCTACATATAGTATTAAGAATGCTACAGAGCTCCCACTCACTTTCTTGTAAATACAAGCTTCTCCATAAGTTTGTATAAAACCAAAGCTTTTGATTACCTTATCAAAACGTTGATTCCAACTTCGCGATGCTTGCTTCAATCCATATATGGACCTTTGAAGTTTGCATACCTTGTTAGCATATTTAGGATCGACAAAACCTTTGGGTTGCATCATATACAACTCTTCATCAATGTCTCCATTGAGGAACGCCGTTTTGACATCCATCTGCCATATCTCATAATCATAATATGCAGCGATTGCTACCAAAATCCTCACAGACTTTAGCTTCGCTACCGGTGAGAAAGTCTCATCGTAGTCAACTCCTTGAATTTCTCGAAACCCTTTTGCGACAAGTTGAGCTTTATAGACAGTAACATTACCATCAGCATCTATTTTCTTCTTGAAACCCATTTGTTCTCGACAGCCTTCCGGCCATCCGGTAAGTCCACCAAAGTCCATACTTGGTTTTCGTACATGGATCCAATATCGGATTTCATGGCATCTTGCCATTTATTGGAATATGGGCTCATCATCGCTTCCTCATATGTCGCAGGGTCATCGGTGTTGTCCACCAACATGACACTCATAACGGGATCATACCAATCAGGAGTGGTATGAGTTCTCGTTGACCTGCGAGGTTCTGTAGCAACTTCAACCGAAGTTTCATGATCATCATCATTAGCTTCCTCTCTTATTGGTGTAGGCGCCACAGGAACTACTTCCGGTGCTGCACTACTCGCAAGTTCGAGAGAACGTTCAACAACCTCGTCGAGTTCTACTTTCCTTCCAGTCACTTCTTTCGAGAGAAATTCCTTCTCTAGAAAGGATCCATTCTTAGCAATGAAGATTTTGCCTTCGGATCTATGATAGAAGGTATACCCAATAGTTTCCTTCGGGTATCCTATGAAGACACATTTTTCCGATTTGGGTTCAAGCTTGTCTGGCTGTAACTTCTTTACATAAGCTTCGCAACCCCAAACTTTAAGGAACGACTGTTGGAGATATGCCCAAGAGGCAATAATAAAGTGATTATTATCATATCTTCATACTTATGATAAATGTTTACATACCATGCTATAATTGTATTAACCGGAAACATTAATACTTGTGTGATTTGTAAACATAAAAGAGTCCCTAGTAAAGCCTCTTGTTAAATTAGCTTGTTGGTTAATATATGATCATGGTTTCCTGATCATGAACATAGATATGTTATTAACAACAGGGTCATATCATTAGGAGAATGATGTGATGGACATACTCCTATAGTTAAGCATAGCATAAAGATCAAGTCATTTAATATAGTTCATTTGCTATAAGCTTTCTGATACATAGTAACCTAATTCCTTCGACCATGAGATCATGTTAATCACCATCACCGGAAGGATGCTTTGATGACATCAAACACCACACCGTAACTGGGTGGCTATAAAGGTGGCATTGAGTGTTCGGAAAGTATGGGTTGAGGCACATGGATCAAGAGTGGGATTTGTCCATCCATATGACGGATAGATATACTCTAGGCCCTCTCGGTGGAATGTCATCCAATTAGCTTGCAAGCATGTGACATATCACGGGAACGAGAAAAGAGTACTTATCGGTAACGAGGTTGAACTAGGTATGCAGAGATACCGACGATCAAAACCTCGGATAAGTAAACTATCGTGATACAAAGGGAAATTGGTATCGTATGTAAGTGGTTCATTCGATCGCAAAGTAATCGTAGAAATATGTGGGAGCCATATGAATTTCCAGATTCCTCTATTGGTTATTGATCGGAGAAGTGTCTCGGTCATGTCCGCCTAATTCACGAACCGTAGGGAGACACACTTAAGGATTCGATGTTGTTGAGGAGTTATGGAATGATGAGTAAGAGACCGAATGTTGTTCGGAGTCTCAGATGGGATCCGGGATATCACGAGGAGATCCGGAATGGTCCGAAGAATAAGATTCATATAAGGAAAGTCCTATTTCGGAGTTGGGGAATGATTCCGGTGTTTTCACCGGGAATGTTCTAGAAGGGTCCGGAAGGTCCGGCACTCCGGAGGGGAAGGGTACATGCATGTGTCATAACAAGTTGGAATGGTTGCATCATGTACTAGGTGTCATCTCTGAGCAAAATAAAGGGATAAATCAAATCCTAGTTTGAAAAGTCAAACGCCAATTTGAAAAGTCAAACGGCAAGTTTGCTTGGTGGAGTGAGAGTAGGAAACCTACTTAGGGAGGAAGTCCTACTCCCTCCACCCGCCGGCCAAGTAGGAGGAGTTGGAGGAGGACTCCCTCCGCCCAACCGCGCCTCCCTCCCACCTATAAAAGGAGGGGCAGGGGTGCCCCTCTTCTCTACACCTCTCTCTCTCTCTCCTCTAAACCCTAGTCCTAGCCGCCGGCCTCCACCAAGTCGCCGCCACCCCTAGGGTTTTCCTAGCCGCCGAGTTGGGGCCCTCCCCTTGCCCTAGCCGCCGGCCTAGCCCTCTCTCCTTGGTGCCTCTAAACCCTAGATCGCCAAGGCCTCTCTCATAGTCCACCATACTCGCTCCGGCTTAAGGCGAAGCCCTGCGAGATCTCCCCTCTACTTCCGGTACCACGCCGTCGTGCTGCCGGAATCGCGAGGAGAGTGATACAACATCCGCTGCCTGTTGGAACAATGGAGAGGAAGGTATTCATCGAGTACCGAACGTGTGACCGACTGCGGAAGCGCTGCCCGAACGCAACGCCGGAAGGATCGTCTACGCGATCTTGAGATCGAAAGTGTACGACTACATCACCCACGAGAATCTGCTCTCGTTAACCGCTTTGGATCTT
This sequence comes from Avena sativa, assembly GCA_916181665.1. Lineage (NCBI taxonomy): Eukaryota > Viridiplantae > Streptophyta > Magnoliopsida > Poales > Poaceae > Avena > Avena sativa. The sequence continues at coordinate 415,691,189 of OV702282.1, forward strand.
CGAGGGTTAGTATTCTATCGACTCGTTGCTACAATCTAGTAGATAGATCTTGGCTTGATCATAGATTAGATCTTGATTGTGTGTTCATGCGGTAGAATTTTTTTTGTTTTCCATGATACGAACCCCTACAACGATAATTTAGGTTTCTTCCCAAACCATAATTCATACAGTGTCATTTCAACGGATTTAGATGGTGCCCTATTTAAAGTGAATGCGGCTGTTTCTAATGCATAAACCCAAAATGATAGCGGTAAATATGTAAGTGACATCATAGAACGAACCATATCTAAGAGAGTTCGATGACGTTCGGACACACCATTACGCTGTGGTGTTCCCGGCGGTGTCAATTGTGAAAGTATTCCGCATTTATTCAAATGCACGCCAAACTCGTAACTTAGATATTCACCTCCACGATCAGATCGTAGAAATTTAATCTTCTTGTTACGCTGATTCTCTACCTCACTTTGAAATTCCTTAAACTTCTCGAAAGTTTCGGACTTATGTTTCATGAAATAGATATACCCATATCTACTCAAGTCATCCATGAAGGTAAGAACATAACGATAACCACAGCGCGATGCTACACTCATTGGGCCACACACATCGGTATGTATGATTTCCAATAAGTCCGTAGCTCGCTCCATTATCCCAGAAAATGGAGTCTTAGTCATTTTACCCATCAAACATGCTTCGCATCTTTCAAGTGATTCGAAATCAAGTGATTCAAGAAGTCCATCGGAATGGAGTTTCTTCATACGCTTCACTCCAATATGACCAAGACGACAGTGCCACATATAGGTCGAGTTAACGCTCAATTTCAAACGTTTAGCATCAATGTTATTAATATGTGTATTTCCACAACCGAGATTAAATAAGAATAGACCATCTATCAAAGGTGCATGTGCATAAAACATATTACTCATATAAATCGAACAACCATTATTCTCGGACTTAAACAAGTAACCGTCTCGCAATAAACATGATCCAGATATAATGTTCATGCTCAACGCAGGCACCAAATAACAATTATTTAAGTATAAAACTAATCCCGATGGTAGATAAAGAGGTAGCGTGCTGACCGCGATCACATCAACCTTTGATCCATTTCCAACGCGCATCGTCACCTTGTTCTTCGCTAGCTTCCGTTTATTCTGCAGCACCTGTTTCAAGTTACAAATATGAGCAACCGAACCAGTATCAAATACACAGGCACTACTACGAGTACTAGTGAGATACACATCAATAACATGTATATCAGATATACCTTTCTTCTTGATGTTGCCGTTCTTCAAATCCACCAAGTACTTTGGGCAATTCCGCTTCCAGTGACCTTCTCCCTTGTAGTAAAAGCACTCAGTATCAGGCTTAGGCCCAGCCTTGGTCTTCTTCGTCGGTGCGGCAACTTTCTTACCACCCTTCTTGAAGTTTCCCTTTTTCTTAGACTTGCCTTTCTTGAATTTGGTGGTCTTATTGACCAACAACACTTGATGCTCTTTCTTGATCTCCACTTCTGCAGACTTCAACATGGAGAAGAGTTCTGGCAACGTCTTGTTCATGTTTTGCATATTGTAGTTCATTACAAAGTTTTTGTAACTTGGTGGTAGTGATTGGAGGACGCGGTAAATCCCCAAAGCATTAGGAATCACTATACCCAAACTTTTGAGTTTGTTTGTGTGCCCAGACATCTTAAGCACATGCTCACTGACGGAGCCGTCCTCTTCCATCTTGCAGTTAAAGAACTTTTCAGAAGCCTCATAACTCTCAACTGTCGTGTGAGCCTCAAATATCATTTTGAGTTCACGGACAATATCATGTGGGTCTTGGTTCTCAAACCTTTTATGAAGCTCCGATTCCAAACCATACAAGATAGCACACTGAACTGTGGAGTACTGATTCTTCCGAGTGATGTAAACATTCTTTACTTCATCGGTAGCAGTAGTTGTAGGTTGTTCACCCAGCGGTGCATCCAGCACATAGGTCAAATTACCAGCATTGAGGACAATCCTCAAATTGCGGAACCAATCCGCGAAGTTGCTTCCATTGTTTTTCAACTTTTCTTTCTCTAGGAACGCATTAAAATTGATGGTAGGGGCCGCCATTGATCTACAACATATTTGCAATAGTTTAGACTAAGTTTATGACAAATTGAGTTCTAATTAATAGTTAAATTAATCTAGGTGAACTCCCAATCAAAACAATATCCCTCACATTGTTTTAGTGATCACACGAAACAAATCCACCACATCAAAACCGATCATCACGAGAGTTGATGTAGCTTCAATGGCGAACAATCAACATGTTCATCATATCTACTATATGACTCATGCTTTACCTTTCGGTGATCCGTGTTCCGAGACCATGTCTGTACATGCTAGGCTCGTCAAGATCAAACCTTAGCTTCCGCATGAGCAAATCTGGCTTGCTCACGTTGTATACACCCGCAGAATCTAACACACCCGATCATCACGTGGTGCTTCGAAACAACGAGCTTTATCAATGGTGCTTACTAAGGATGAACACTTTAAAACTTGAAATTTGTGTGCTTGAGGGATCATCTTATAATGCTACCCTCGTTAACTAAGCAATACAAGATGCATAAAGGATTAACATCACATGCAATTCATAATATGTGATATGATATGGCCTTTCTTCTTGTGCTTCCGATCTCCATCTTCAAGCATGAACATGATCTCCATCATCACCGGTATAGCGTCAAGATCAATGGCACCGTTTCATGGTTTTCGTCCACCAGCTTCAACTATTACAACTACTTTGAATAGACACGCGAGTCTTAACAGAATTTAAAGACAACCATATGGCTCCTGCCGGTTGCCAACTTACAATAAGGAACATTGCATATATCAAATATAATCACAATCATGGCCATATCACATCACAGCACACCCCTGCAAAACAAAGTTAGACGCATCTAATTTTCTTTGCATATTTTACGTGGTTTGGGGCTTTCAATAAGTGTCGATCTAACTTACGAACAAGAACCACAACGTTGATGTTTGAACTATCAAGTGCCCGTTGTAAATTGGATCTATACTATAATGGGAGAGACAGACACCCGCAAAGCCACTTATGCAATACAAGTTGCATGTTGAGCGTGGAGCAAGTCTCATGAACGATGTCATGTAAGGTTAGCCCGGACCGCTTCATCCCATCATACCGCAAGATGCAAAGTACACAAAAAGCATTTGATAATAAAAGCACCACCGCCCACAATGACCATTGTGTTCTACTCGTGCAACAGATCTACATATAGACACGGCTCTGATACCATTGTAGGGGTTCGTAGCATGGAAAACAAAAAAATTCTACCGCATGCAAACAAACAAGCCAAGATCTATCTACTAGATTGTAGCAACGAGTCGATAGAGGAACTCACCCTCGAAGATTCCAAAGCGGTTAACGAGAGCAGATTCTCGTGGTGATGTAGTCGTACTCTTGCCGATCTCAAGATCGTGTAGACGATCCTTCCGGCGCTGCGTTCCGGCAGCGCTTCCGTAGTCGGTCACACGTTCGGTACTCGATGAATACCTTCCTCTCCCTTGTTCCAGCAGACAGCGGAGGTTGTAGCACTCTCCTCGCGAATCCGGTAGCACGACGGCGTGGTACCGGAAGTAGAGGGGAGATCTCGCAAGGCTTCGCCTTAAGCCGGAGCGAGTATGGTGGACTATGAGAGAGGCCTTGGTGATCTAGGGTTTAGAGGCACCAAGGGGGGAGCTTGGCCTGCGGCTAGGGCTTGGGGAAGCCCCAACTCGGCGAGTTGGAGAAACCCTAGGAGGCGGTGGCGACTTGGAGGAGGCCAGCGGCTAGGGCTAGGGTTTTGGGTGTGTTGGGTGTGAGGGAGAGGGGCAGCCCTGCCTCTCCTTATATAGGTGGGAGGGTGCGGCTTGGGAGGAGGGAGTCCTCCCCCAAGTCGGCCTCCTTGGCTGGCGGGTGGAGGAAGGAGACTTCCTCCCCAAGTAGGTTTCCTACTCTCCCTCCACGAAGCAAACTTGCCGTTTGACTTTTTCAAATTGGCGTTTGACTTTCAAACTAGGATTTGATTTCTCCCTTTATTTTGCCCAGCCAAGTAACCTAGTACATGATGCAACCATTCCACATTGTCATGACACATACATATACCCTTCCCCTCCGGAGTGCCGGCCCTTCCGGACCCTTCTAGAACATTCCTGGTGAAAACACCGAAATCATTCCCCAACTCCGAAACAGGACTTTCCTTATATGAATCTTATTCTCCGGACCATTCCGGATCTCCTCGTGATACCCCGGATCCCATCCGAGACTCCGAACAACATTCGGTCTCTTACTCATCATTCCATAACTACTTAACAACATCGAATCCTTAAGTGTGTCTCCCTACGGTTAGTGAATTATGAGGACATGATCGAGACACTTCTCCGATCAATAACCAATAGAGGAATCTGTAAATTCATATGGCTCCCATATATTTCTACGATTACTTTGCGATCGAATGAACCACTTACATACGATACCAATTTCCCTTTGTCTCACGATAGTTTACTTATCCGAGGTTTTGATCGTCGGTATCTCTGCATACCTAGTTCAACCTCGTTACCGATAAGTACCCTTTTCTCGTTCCCGTGGTATGTGATCCCTTGTGATCCAGTCACATGCTTGCAAGCCAATTGGATGACATTCCACCGAGAGTGCCCAGAGTATATCTATCCGTCATATGGATGGACAAATCCCACTCTTGATCCATGTGCCTCAACCCATACTTTCCGAACACTCAATTCCACCTTTATGCCACCCAGTTACGGTGTGGTGTTTGATGTCATCAAAGCATCCTTCCGGTGATGGTAATTAGCATGATCTCATGGTCGAAGGAATTAGGTTACTATGTATTAGAAAGCTTATAGCAATTAAACTATTAAAATGACTTGATCTTTATGCTACGCTTATCTATAGAAGTATGTCCATCATACCATTCTCCTAATGATATGACCTTGTTATTAACAACATCTCAAATGTTCATGATCAAGAAACCATGATCATCTATTAATCAACAAGCTAGTATTATAAAGAGGCTTTACCAGGGATTCTAATTTAGTTTACAAATCACACAAGTATTAATGTTTCTGGTTAATACTGTTATAGCATGAATGTAAACATTTATCATAAACACAAAGATATAATAATAACTACATTTATTATTGCCTTAGGGCATATCTCCAACATCTTAGCTAGAAGAGGATAAGAAGTGGGACGACATGGGACATGCCCTCTACGATTCGTGGGAGGCTGCTTAAGCGGCTGCTGCAGCGCCCCGAAGCCTGCTCCACCAGCCGCACCTGCTCCCCCGTTCGCTAGCCTCATGTGGTGGCCGCGCTAGGTCTTCATTGAGATCGAGGACGGCGACTAGGTCTCCGGCCCCATGCAGCAGGACCGACGCTGGCTGGCGTCGAAATTGCCCCAACGACCACCTAATATTTTAGGATATTGTTTTTGATTTTGGACGTGTAAAAATGTTGAACAATGGCCCTTTTAATATATATCTATAATTATTGTAATTTTATTTTGTATTTTTTTATTTTTTATTATGTGCAATTTTTTTTAATTGGGTGCACACACCACCGCAAACGTTCTTCGTGCGGACCTTCTACAAACAGTCGGTATAGGACCGGTTCGCTGTTTGAGAGAGATGGAAGAGAGGAGGATGATGATATGACACGTGGGCTAGTGCAGTTTGAGCCTAGCAATTTAAATTTCAGCCTTTTCCTCCAGAAAATAGATCCAAAGTTTTGATTTAGACCGAGAACCAAAAGTTCAGGGTGCAAACGCAGGGATATCCGTTTGATCTGGCCGCCTACTACAATCTCATGGTTTAAAATAGACTTTTTTCTAGTAGAAAAAAAAAGAGTGCAACTCCTTTTCCAAGTCTAGCATCTTCAGAACATCTCTAAAAGGAGTACACCGACAGACACCGACCTGTGGGTCCCACTGGTAGACGTCGATTGAGATTTGCCACGTCTAGCGGCAGTTTGGTCGTGGTTTATCCCATCCCACTTGACACCTCGTGTGATATAAACTCGTAGTGTTGGGATTAGCCACGTCTCTCCTCCGTCCAGCCTTCCCGCACCCAAGGAAAATCCCCCAAAACGCCAAGGAAGCCGAACCTTCGTCAGCATCCCAATGGCCGAGCTGTCGGCGGCGCCCGGTGAGATCGACCCGCGCAGCGGCTTCTGCGCGGCCACGCGGACCTTCCACAGCGTCCGCACCGCGGGCGAGTTCCCGCCGGAGTCGCTCCCTGTCACGGCCGCCGCCTACGCCTTCTCCCTCCTCTCCTCCCCGCTCCCCGACCGCCCCGCGCTCGTCGACGCCGCCACCGGCAATGCCGTATCCTACCCGTCCTTCCTGGCCGCCGTCCGCTCCCTCGCGGGCGGCCTCTGGTCCACCCTCGGCCTCCGCCCCGGGGACGTCGCCCTCGTCGTCGCGCCCTCGCGCCTCGACGTCCCCGTCCTCCACTTCGCGCTCATGTCCATCGGCGCCGTCGTCTCCCCCGCCAACCCGGCCTCCACCGCCGAGGAGTACGCGCACCAGGTCGGCCTCTCCAGGCCCGTCGTCGCGTTCGCGGCCCCCGAGGTCGCCGCCAAGATGCCCGGCCACGTAAGGTGCGTCGTTCTCGGCTCGGATGAGTACAAGAGTCTGTCCTCTGCCGGCGCGGCGGCGGCACCTCCGCCGGTGGCGGTGAAGCAGTCGGACACCGCGGCCGTGCTCTACTCTTCGGGCACGACCGGACGCGTGAAGGCCGTCGCCATCACGCACCGCAACCTCATCGCACTGATCTGCGCGCACGCCGAGAACCGGGAGCAGGTGGCGGCGGAGGCCACCGAGGCGGGCGAGGAGCCGCCGCCCCCGGCCGTGGCGCTGCTCCCTCTGCCCCTGTTCCACGTCTTCGGGTTCATGATGGTCCTGCGCTCCGTGTCCATGGGGGAGACGGCCGTGCTCATGGAGCGGTTCGACTTCGGCGCCGCGCTGGGCGCCATTGAGCGGTACCGCGTCACGCTGCTTCCCGCGGCGCCGCCTCTCCTGGTGGCCATGATCAAGTCCGAGGAGGCGCGCCGCCGGGACCTCTCCTCGCTCCTAGTCATCGGCGTCGGCGGGGCGCCGCTTGGCCGCGAGGTCGCAGAGCGCTTCGCCGCCGTCTTCCCCAACGTCCAGATTGTTCAGGTTAAGAATCAGATTCCATGCGGGATGCAGAATATTACTGAATCTCTTGCGCGCATTGCAGATTTTGCCTTTACTGATACCCACCGAATCCATGTGTGTACTTACTCCATTTATTATTTACAGGGCTACGGCTTGACGGAATCGTCTGGCTCTGTGGCAGCCACGGTAGGGCCGGAGGAGTCCCTTGCATACGGTTCGGTCGGGAAGCTGGCATCGCACTTGCAGGCGAAGATAGTCGATCCGTCCACCGGCGAGGCGCTCGGGCCTGGCCAGCGCGGCGAGCTCTGGATCCGCGGCCCGGTCGTCATGAAAGGTGAGCACCGATGAGTAACTCGTCATTGCTGTGACCAATAAGCACGTGTTGTTGTGTTTTTTTCCTTCTAGAACACTCGTGTTGTCGTCGTGTTTGACCTTGTCTTTGTCAAAAATCAGATGGTGGCTTCATTTGTTTACTAGGAGTAGTTGAGAGTTGAGACTGCACACTGAAAATTTGATATGATGATGGGGATGATTCATCCACCGAAAACCTTACATTATCTGTTAGGACAGTCTTATTATTATATCAAGGCTTGATGTTCTCTTCGTGATAGATACGTAGGTATTTTCTGCATTTATCATGTGAAAGCTATGCATGTCCATGGCGTAGCAGTCTGTTGGGATCTTTTCTTTTGTCAAAAATCTAATGCAGTCTTAGACGCCTTCTGCTCAATAGGGAGATGGCGTTTGTTAATGTGCAAGCGAGCAGCATGCTTTGCCTGCCATGTGCTTCATGACGACTTTTTTAAGAGAATTCATGACGACTTTTTGTAGTAATAATGGATGAAATTGCAGAACTTTTGTCCAATCAAGTACTGGTGGACCAGTACTGGCTTCAACCCTGGCAGCAATTCGAGGATGCCTGTTCTCCTACCTAATAGATAGTTATACCAGTATTGTCATTGATATGCAATTGGTACTTCTTCATTGAAATCATTTGTTAGAATGGAGGCATCTCATATCTGCTAGTACTGGTGGTCCAGTACCGATTTCAACAAATCTTCAACTCTGACTGCAAGGGATGCTTGTTCTCCTAGTTAATAGTTAGTTATACCAGCATGCCAGTGATATGCACCTCATTTGTTAGAATGGAGGCATCTCATATCTGCTACTAGCCCATACGCCCTACGTTTTTGTACAGATAACCGAAATGTTTTCAACGCTTTGTAAGTCGACACTGACATAGCAACTGATACAATCATTTAGTTGATCTGAAACATTACCCAATTTTCTTTGCCTGATTAGTTTAAGATTTACATGTGCTTATAGGATCATACCACTAATAGTTTTAAAAGCTTATGGAGATAAGAATCCAAAAATTCTGAACAATATTTTCCCATTCTCCTGTGCTTTTACCTTGATTATTACTGGGGTCATCGCCTCACTGTATGAGTTATGGCCTTGTGGGGATGCTTTTCAGGTTATGTGGGTGATGACAAGGCAACTGCAGAAACGGTAGACTCAGAAGGCTGGTTGAAAACTGGTGACCTTTGCTACTTCAATGAAGATGGATTTCTCTACATTGTTGATCGTTTGAAGGAGTTGATAAAGTACAAGGGATACCAGGTACAATTACATTATCGTCGTAGAATTCCGTCTCTCAAGATGCTATCTGCATGATACTGATATACATCTTATCTCAGGTGCCTCCAGCTGAACTGGAGCATATTCTACAATCTCATCCTGGAATTGCTGATGCTGCTGTTATCCCGTAAGTACCTTCAGTATAAACTGCAGTAAAGTTGGGAAAATTTTAACGAATATATTCCTACAAATATCAAATATGGTACTAGTACAAAGTTCCATTCAGCTTGTTGGCAGTATATAAGATGCCCCTCCATATGCACTATGCAGATATCCAGATGAAGATGCTGGGCAATTGCCGATGGCTTTTATAGTGAGGCAACCAGGTTCAGACCTGAATGGGCAACAAGTCATGGATTACGTGGCCAAACATGTAAGTATCTACCGTTGATTATCCTAATGCTGCATCCTACCAGATTCGATGTTGAGTTAAAGGGTCCGTCACAATCAGCTTTGTTTTACCTTTTACCAAGGAAGCTGAGCAATTATGAGTTGAGTTGCGTTTAGCAATATCTTTGTATTGTTAGTGACACCGCCTGTTTGCCCATAAAGGATATATTAGCATTCTTTCCCCTGATGGAATGAGCAACACTGTAAAGTAGTGTGTAGGATATTTCGTTGCAAAGCTATAGAGGACTAATAATGTGATCATCAAATTATATTGCTGTGCACCAAAGGAACCTGCATACCAACACACCAGCATGTCTGGTATGCACGCGTAACGACACACAAACCTTGAGTAGATTTGAATAGAGCCGCATCAACAATAACAACAAAAAAGTATCAATGCAACTTCATGTATGCAGCATATTCTCTTGGATCCGTGCTGCTGTGAGCGACAATGTCATTCCACTTTAGACACAAAACTCAGGTCTTAATGTTCATCATCGTTTGACAGGTTGCGCCCTACAAGAAAGTCCGCCGAGTGGCCTTTGTCACCGCGATACCAAAGTCAGCTGCGGGGAAGATCTTGCGGCGGGAGCTTGTGCAGCAGGCCGTGTCCATGGGTGCCTCGAAGCTTTGAGATGGAGTTTGCTGTGTAAAATCTAGAGATTAGTATCTATTGTATATACTGAACCGGAGATCAACCTCCAGATGCTTATCCTGTTTCCATGTAAACACTGAGCACGAGACAGATATTTGAGTGGGCTGCAAGAATTGTTCGTGCGCAATCTCTCCAGACACCATCTCTTGTAAGGATGGCAGTTTTTTTTTCCAGCAGTTGTTGAATTCGCTCAGCTTGGTGCTCTTCCTCCATGCCATTTGGGCCCCTATGTTGCATCTGCTGTTCCATGATGCCATGATACTTAAATGAGAAAGTGATGGTTCCATGATTCTTTTTGCTTTTTTTTGGAGTGGTTCTGTGGCCCAACAGAAATCAACAAAATCCCATGTGAAGAAATTAATAGAAACCCAGCATAATAGAAGTGCAATAATGACCTGATCTGTTCGACAGTCGACACTGGACTCAAAAGGCATAGGCTTAAATTGACGAAAGCACTGGCTATCTCCTAAAAGCATCTCCACTCAGTCCCTCCATACGAGGTCCGACGGGAGTTTTTTTTTTTTTTTTTTTTTTTTTTGCCATATGGGGGTTTGCCCATATGGGGGTGTGCCGCACAACTTCTGAATTTGGAGGCTAAAAGCTATCCTGATACTTCCTCCTATCCATATTAATTAAATTTAATTTGTGAAAATTTGAATAAATCTATATACTAAATAGTGTCTAGATTTATTTAAATCTAGATAAATTTGAGTCAATTAATATGGGCCGGAGGGAGTACCAAAATCCTATTAGCTATGTTATTTTCGTAAACACTCTGAGGGCGTCGAGCTCCCACAGATGGCGGGACGGGGCGCATGGCACGCGAGGTGGCGGTGCGGCTGCGCGTGCGACGGGGCGACGGTGCTGAGGGCTGCAGCCGTCTCACAGCGAGGCGATTATGTCCAATCTTGGAGAGCAACTTGCCCTATGCACCGAAGTGCACGCGCATGGTGAGCTTGCTAGCCCTATGTACCGTGGCGTCGCACTCCTGGCATAGGCAATCACACTTCGGTGCCCGTGCAGTGGACGACGGACTCGATGTGGATGGTGGAGTCCACAGGACGCACCGCCCGTGGCGACATCACCTTGGGCTCCAGCAGCTTCCGCAGTAGGTCGCGCTCGACTGGGACGTCCCTTGCCTCCTCGTCCTGGCATGCCACGTCCTTGGCACCCGCGCTGTTCGGCGTTGGCAAAAGCGATGCCAGGGACTATAAGGGTTTCGGACAGAAAATTATTATTTTTACTACAACGGATCGCCCCGATGCCCAAGATCTATCTACTAGTAATGCAGTAACGGCCGAAGGTTTTGGATACATACCCTTATAGTCCGAAAGAGGTTAACGTTCCGAGAGGAACGTGGTTGATGTAGTCGTGCTCGTAGCCGACCTCAAGGTCGCGAAGCTCCTCGCAGGTGACCCCTTGCTCCATCACCATGCAGCAGTCCGGCTTACGACATCACAGTGTCCCACGTGTTGCACCTCGTGGCTTTGTTTACATACTGAAAGGGCAATTGCCCCTATGTGTATTTTTGGTGATTAATGATAATCCCTTTGGACTAATGTTTTCCTTGAGTTTTATATAAAGGAATATTTCATAGGTCATGCTTGTAGTCCATGTGTTAGATTCAAGTATGGATACCATGAAGATAAAGATATACCTTGAGTATTGGCATCAATATGATCAAGTTGAAGAGAAGAATACGGTGTTGTGATGGAGCATGAGAAGATACATGGTTGACCAATACAAAGAGTGAAGATTAGGTTCAAGTTTGATCAACACATGAAGCATAAATAATGTACCACGTGAATCTTGTGGTATGGTAAGCCTTGTCAATTATGCATCATCAACTAACCCATTATATATGTGCCTTTGTGCTATCTATACTGGTTAGGTATCTTTTCATGGGCATGCATCGAAAGTAAAGATCTCATATAGCCCATGAGAGAATTACATCAAGTGGTGATCGTCATCAAGGTTGAGAAGGGCAAGTTCAAGATAAGCATCTTGAGAAGATCATTTGCTTGAAGCTTGCCGTCCACATTGGTGATAATGGGTATGTGAAGACGTTCCTCAATGAAGCTATCCCATAGTGGTGTATGGGGGAGCAAATTATGAGTTTTCATGAAGAAACAATGATCAAGTGATGCATTACGGCTTGGATGGAGCTTGAAAAATTGTCATCAAGATCAAGCGGGATGCGCAAGTCAAAGGTATGGCCTTGCTAGGGTTTCTTTTTACCGTTCTCAAGGTGGTTGTTGGAAGATCGGGTTATAGCATAGATAGTCGCACTATCAAGAGGGGCTTTCGGTTGGGTAACTTGATCACATCGTCTTAGGGAGCTCAATCCTTTGCATACTTTGCATCTTTATATTTTGTCGCTTCTTGGTGTTTCTACATGTGAGGTTCTTTAGCTTTTTTCTCGCTCTTCAAAAAGCCCAAGTTCATCGAAAACGGAATTCGTATGCATCTTCTATGGAATTTTCGAGTTTAAAGGTTTTATCGGTTCTTTTTTAGGGAGGATTCTTACCTCTCTTTATTTTGTTCTATCCTCCTTTGTTTTACTATTATGTTTCTCCTCACCATATTCTAGAGCTTGTTGTCCTCGTCAAAACAAGCCGAAGATCATCGAAATCGGAGACTGGATGCAAAAGTTACTGCATTTTTCGTGAAGTCTGTTTCATCCTGGTTGTGGATCCGGTCCAACCGGCTCCCAGACCTGGTGGTCTGGTGCCAGCGCCGGAAAACCGGATCTCATACTGGATTTTCCATTTTTTACCAATTCAATCTATTTCGAGATGGTATACAGAGCTTTTCTGGTATGTAGGCTGGTCCACCGGCCTGGGGACCGAGTTTCCCGGTCCCGGGGTCGGTCCAACCGAACTTCAGATCGGGATTCGCGCATATTCCTCCCAACGGCCATATTTGCTTTCCCCTATAAAAGGGGTTCTTCCCCAATGCGTTTTGGGTGTTCTTGACCACGAAATTGACCTCCATTGTTTAACCTCTTGAGCTTGCTTACTCCCCCTTCCCTCCTATGATTCTTGCATCTTTTTGAGGGCTTTGGAAAAAGGAGATCTAGATCTATAATCTCCACCAATCAATTCCTCCTCTAAGTGAGGGGAACCCGTTGGATCTAGATCTTGGAGTCATTTGTTGATTTCCTCCATTGTTCTTCCTCTCTAATTCCTCATATCACTTGTTGCTTTGGTGAGATTTGAGATTGAAGGATTTGAGCACCCTTGGTGTTCTTGCTTTGCATTCTTGCATAAGTGTTGAGCTCTCCATTATGATTTGTTCAAGTGAGAGACCGTAAGCTTGTTTCTCTTGGAGGGTGACCTCCTAGTTGGCTTGGCGGTTGGTACTTTGGTGTCCTCTTCGTGGAAGATTATGAAGAGACCCGGGCTTCTCCTTCGTGAAGCTTGTGAAGTGGTTGTGGAGTTTGCCATCTCCAGAGTGGAGGAAAAGCTAGCCATAAGAAAAGGGACTATTCATTCATGGGATAGACTCGGAGAAGAAGGTGAGCCTTCATGGCGTTGGGAATTACTTCGTGGAATCCCACACCTCTCCAACGTGACGTACCTTCTTGTAAGGGAACACGAGAATACATCTTTGTTTCCGCGTGCCTCGGCTTTCTCTATACCCGATCTTACTTTCCTTGTGATAGCCATCGTGCTTGAAGTACTTATATCTTGCTTATCACTTGTGGTATATTTATATTGTGCTATCTTGCTTAGCTTAACTTGTTGTTGGTGCACTTAGTTGAGCCTAGTGGTTTTAGGTTTTGTGCTTATAAAATAAACGTTACTTTAATTCCGCATTCTATCAAGCCAAAACCGTAATAGTTTTGAAATTGCCTATTCACCCCCCCTCTAGGCGACATCTCTATCCTTTCAATTGGTATCAGAGCAAGGTCTCTCCTTGTTTAGGCTTCACCGCCTAGAGTGTAAAGATGTCGGCTAGTAGTATAGTGCACAATGACACAATTATCTTTGATGGCACAAATTATGCTTTGTGGAGAAATTGCTTGCTTTGTAATCTTCGGACCTTGTGTCCAAATATTGAGCGATTTCTAGATGTAGGTTTTTCTCCTCCTATGGATCCTCAAAATCTATCTTTGGAGGATGAGAAAAATTTACATCTCAAAGCTCAAGTATCTAATGAGCTTATTTTCTCTTTGAGCCCCACAGTTAATTTGTTCTTGACGATTGTAAAGCGCAAGTCGTCTCATGAGAAGTGGACCAAGCTTAAATAAATATTTGGTGGTTCCATTTCTTATATGTTGATGATTTCTCTGAGGAGATCTCTTCTCATTCACATCATGAAGAGCTCCAAGTTGCTTCTACCTCCGGCCGCAATGAGTTCTCATCTTTATCCACTTCACCAACGTGTGGCAAGACACAAGGTAACGATATGGTGAGTGGTGTTGGGAATTGCAATGTTGATATTGTGCTCACTAATGATGATCCTTAATCTCTATACCATTGCAATGTTTCTTCTTTGGACTTAAGCACTTCTTGCAACAATAATGATATATCCCCTTGTGTTGCTAGTCCTTGCATATCATCTAGAAATTATTTGAGTACTAGTGCAGATGATATTCTTGTTTTGCCTTGTTCCCTTGAAAAAATGCTTCTATTTCCTCTAGTTGTTTATCTAACAATATAGAGGACATCAAACATTCTATGGAGCAAGACATGATCATGAATGAAGATTCAAGAATCCTCATCTTCATCCTCTAGTGCTCACATATGCCTTATGGCAAGTGGATCAAAGGTATCTCCTACTTTGGATCCCAATATGTCTTCTAAAGATAATAGCAATGTTAATGATGATAGTGATGATGACATTGATGAGGATACTAGTGCTCTCGTGCTTGAGTTGACTTTTTTGTGTACCTCTCTTCGTGGTAATAATAAGGTCGTTAATTGTATCAAACATGTTATGGACACCATAACTAAACAAACGGGAACCATATAGGAGTTGGATTTCCAACTTGATGATGGGAGTCGGAGATTCAATCTCCTTAAGCAAGAGCTTGTTGAGAAGAAGCACACTAATTTTCTCCTCACACACAAAATTGAATCTTATGAGCTTGAAAAGGAAAATTCCATTAAAGATACTTGTTCTACTAAATCTACCTCTTGTGAAGCATCTACCCTAAAGGAGAATGTTGAGCTAAGGGCTCAACTTGAGTTTCTAACTAGCAAGTATATGAGATTTGAAGAAAGTCATGAAAAGCTCTCGGGCTCTCATTGTAGGGTTTCGTAGCATGGAAAACAAAAAAATTCTATCGCATACAAACAAACAAGCCAAGATCTATCTACTAGATTGTAGCAACGAGTCGATGGAATAACTTACCCTCGAAGATTCCAAAGTGTTTAACGAGAGCGGATTCTCGTGGGTGATGTAGTCGTACTCTTCCCGATCTCAAGATCGCGTAGACGATCCTTCCGGCGCTGCGTTCCGGCAGCGCTCCCGCAGTCGGTCACACGTTCGGTACTCGACGAAGACCTTCCTCTCCCTTGTTCCAGCAGGCAGCGGAGGTTGTAGCACTCTCCTCGCGATTCCGGCAGCACAACGGCGTGGTACCGGAAGTAGAGGGGAGATCTCGCAGGGCTTCGCCTTAAGCCGGAGCGAGTATGGTGGAGTATGAGAGAGCTCCTCGGCGATCTAGGTTTTAGACACACCAAGGAGGAGGTTCTAGAGCCGGCGGCTAGGGTTACGGGGACCCCCAAGTCGGCGGCTAGGGCAAAACCCTAGCGGGCGGCGGCAGCTATGGTGGTAGGCGCCAAGCTAGGGTTTGAGGAGAGGTACTTGTGTGTGCTAGGAGGGAGCCCTGCCCCTCCTTATATAGGTGGAGGGGCCGGCGGCCAAGGGGAGGGAGGGGAGTCCCTCCCCAACTCAGCTTGGGTGGTGCGCCGGCTTGGGGAGGAGGGACTCCCTCCCCAACTCGGTTTCAACCTCCTCCTCCTCCTCTTTCCAAAACTTGTCGTTTGACTTTCAAACTAGCCGTTTGACTTTTCAATTTAGGATTTGAATAAACCCTTTATTTTGGACAGCAAAGACACTCAGTACATGATGCAATCATTCCAACTTGCAATGACACATTCATGTACCCCTTCCCCTCCGGAGTGCCGGACATTCCGGAACCTTCTAGAACATTCCTGATGAAAACACCGGAATCATTCCCCAACTCCGAAACGGGACTTTCCTTATATGAATCTTATTCTCCGGACCATTCCGGATCTCCTCGTGATATCACGGATCCCATCCAAGACTCCAAACAACATTCGGTCTCTTTCTCATTCATTCCATAACTACTCAAACAACGTCGAATCCTTAAGTGTGTCTCCCTACGGTTCGTGAATTATGCGGACATGATCGAGACACTTCTCCGAAAAATAACCAATAGAGGAATCTGGAAATTCATATGGCTCCCACATATTTCTACGATTACTTTTCGATCGAATGAACCACTTACATACGATACCAATTTCCCTTTGTCTCACGATAGTTTACTTATCCGAGGTTATGATCGTCGGTATCTCTGCATACCTAGTTCAACCTCGTTACCGATAAGTACTCTTTTCTCGTTCCCGTGATATGTGATCCCTTGTGAGCCAGTCACATGCTTGCAAGCTAATTGGATGACATTCCACCGAGAGGGCCCAGAGTATATCTATCCGTCATATGGATGGACAAATCCCACTCTTGATCCATGTGTCTCAACCAATACTTTCCGAACACTCAATGCCACCTTTATAGCCACCCAGTTACGGTGTGGTGTTTGATGTCATCAAAGCATCCATCCGGTAAAGGTGATATGCATGATCTCATGGTCGAAGGAATTAGGTTACTATGTATCAGAAAGCATATAGCAATTGAACTATTGAAATGACTTGATCTTTATGCTAAGCTTATCTATAGGAGTATGTCCACCATATCATTCTCCTAACGATATGATCTTGTTGTTGATAACATCTCAATGTTCATGATAGGGAAACCACAATCATTTATCAACCAACAAGCTAGTGATGTATAGAGGCTATACTAGGGACTTCAAATTAAGTTTACAAATCACACAAGTATCAATGTTTCCTTGTTAATACTATTATAGCATGAATGTAAACATTTATCATAAACACAAAGATATAATAATAACTACATTTATTATTGCCTCTAGGGCATATCTCCAACACTCATAATGATCTTCTAATCTCCCATGATGGGATAAAGTTAGCTCGTGAGGCAAGTATTACTAAGGTAACATCTCGTGAGCCTCTTGTGGACATTAGCACAACTTCTACTCAAAATACTATTTTGCCATGTGCTAGTCCTAGTAATCCATCTAGCCATACTATTGATAAACCTTGTGTTGGATTACTTGCTTTGTCTTGTTGCTATAACAATGAAGCTTCAACTTCCTCTAGTACTTTTATTTCTACTAACCATGTAGAGGAAATCAAAGAGCTCAAGGCCCAAGTCACTTCCTTGAGGAATGACTTGGAAAAGAGTCATGAAGGGAAATCCATACTTGGTAATATTTTGAGTGTGCAAAAATCCCCTAATGATAAAAGTGGACTTGGATTCAACTCCGGTAACAAGAACAAGTCCAAGAGCAACAAGAAGAAGGGCCAAAACCAAGTCAAGAATTCGGCCAAGATTATTTGCTTCAAGTGCAAGGTTGAAGGACATCATGTAAGATCTTGTCCATTGAAGAAAAAGCACACGAGTGAGAAGCAACAAGGGAAGAAGCCACAAGTTCAAGGTCAAGCCCAAATTGAAGTTGGCCACTTCCAAAGAAGAATCAAGATAATGCTCCCCAAGCTAAGAAATCAATGTAGAAGAGAAAGGGGGGCACTTTTTGCTACATATGTCGTATGAAGGGGCTCTTTGCCTCTTCATGTTCAAACGGTACCTTATATAATCCTATCGTTATTAATGATGATTATTCTCTTGGGAAGGATAAGTATGGAAATGTGTTTGCCAAGTTTGTTGGAACTCAAAGTGGTGTCAAGAAAAGAACAATTTGGGTTCCCAAGCCTATATATTGTGACTAAACTCTTAGGACCCAACTTGGTTGGGGACCAATAAGCTCAAACTTGATCAATAGGTGTTTATGGAGGGCATTGAAGACTTGGCTAACCCTTGAAAAATCAAGGGATCTTCATATATTATATTTGATCAAGCCAAGTCATAAGGATTATCATCTCCCTATCTTATATCCAATGTGCCTCTTCGCGGTAACTTGTACTTAACCCTTTTATATTATAAGTTAGTTGCCCCTGATACGTTGAAAACGTATCTATAATTTTTGATGTTCCATGCTTGTTTAGTATCCACTTTGCTATGTTTTGTCTACACTTTGAGGTATTTTTATATATTTTCTGGGACTAACCTATTGACAAGATGCCACAGTGCCAGTTGCCTGTTTTCTGCTGTTTTTGGTTTCAGAAAGCTAAAAAGTGAATATTCTCGGAATTGGATGGGACAAAAGCCAAAGTTCATATTTTCCCTGAACGATACGGAAAATCAAAGACGAGACGTAGGAGGACACCAGGGTGGCCACACTAGGTGGGCGCGGGCCCATCCTGGCCGTGCCCATAGGGGGTGTGGGCTCCCTGGCGCTCCACCGACCTTTCCTCCTTCGCCTATAAGAAGCCTCCGACCCAAAAACCCTAAATAATCTGGGAGAAAGCCACGAAAACCTCAGTAGCACCGCCGCCACCAAAGGGCGAATTTGGGGGACAAAAGTCTCTGTTCCGGCACCCTGCCGGGACGGGGAAGTGCCCCCGGAGCCATCTCCTTTGATCTCCACCACCATCTCCATCGCCATCTTCATCACCGTTGTTGATTCCTATGATGAGGAGGGAGTAGTTCTTCCTCAAGGCTAAGGGATCTACCGGTAGCTATTTGTTCATCTCTCTCTATGCATGATCTTGTTGTGGTCATAAGCTTTGTAATCAAGTAGATCTACCTTGCTACTCAAGTGCTTCAATAGATCTCTGCTCTCCCCACGTGTATGAAAGTGACAGCGTGCATACCGTGGTAGCACTTAGGCTAGAATCTACATAAATACTCATCGTGCTTTAATAGATCTATGCTCTCCCCACGTGTGTGAAAGTGATAGCGTGCATGCTGTGGTGGCACTTAGGCTAGAGTTCATAAATATTTATCATGAGTATATTTGGAGTTGGATGTCTTTATAAAATTGTGGTGTTTATTGGAACCATCTAGCGCTCAAGGTGACAGTGTGGGGTTATCTAGATGGGGAAGGCGGACTTTGAGGAGTGTTGTTATAGCCCTACCATGGATTAGAGTGTCCAACCGGAGAGTAGTTCAGGGTAAGTATCATGAAGAGAATATATTTATTGGGAGTGTTCACTAGTGAAAGTATGATCCCTAGGCCTTGTTTCTAAGCATTGAAACACCGTTTGCATCTAGATCTGTTGCATGTTTGCTTGCTTCCATCTTTATTTTAGTTTGATTTTAGTCTCTCCCACATCAACAACAAGTCAGAAGCTCTTTACTGGCACCGTTACCACTTGTATTTCACTCTCTTCGCCGAACTAGTGCACTTATACACCTGACAAGTGTATTGGGTGTGTTGGGTACACAAGAGACTTCTTGTATCTTGATTGCAGGGTTGCTTGAGAGGGATACCTTTGACCACTTCCTCCCTGAGTTCGATAAACCTTGGGTAATCCACTTAAGGGAAACTTGTTGTTGTTCTACAAACCTCTGCACTTGGAGGCCCAACAACTATCTACAAGAATAGAAGTGCGTAGACATCAAGCTATTTTGTGGCGCCGTTGCCGGGGAGGTAAGGTAAAATGTAGTCACATCCTCTTGGTGTGTGAGTGCTCGAAGTTATTTCCTTTAGATTCTACAATTTTGTCTTTTTGTTTCTTGTTTTCACTAGTTAGGCTTAATGGAAAACAACAACAAAATTAGAGAGATTTATAGTATTTATCTTGAGTTAGGACATGAAGTGTTTGAAGAGAAAAATAAAAAACCTACGGAACTTCATTTGCATGCTAATAACAATGTTATAAGTATGAATTTTTTGAACACCATTGTTGCTAATGCTATGGAAACGTCTAAGCTTGGGGAAGCTAGTTTTTATGAAAATGATATTTTTAGTTCCCAGCTTTGGAAGATATCTATTCTATTGCTTATGATGATACCAAACCTCCAATATATGATGATTACAATGATGAGTATGATATTTTTAGTCCACCTACTATTGAGGAGAAAATTAATTATGATTACAATATGCCTCCTATATTTGATGATTATGGTGATGAGAATAATAATGATAGTTATTTTTGTTGAATTTGCTCCCACTACAATTAATAAGAATGACTATGCTTATGTGGAGATTAATAATCATTTTATGCATGTAGCTCATGATAAGAATGTTTTATGTGATAGTTATATAGTTAATTTTATTCATGTTGCTACTAAAAGTTATTATGAGAGAGGGAAACATGGTCTTATGTATCTCAACAATATTAAGTTTCCCCTCTTTATGTTGAAAATCTTGAAGTTGCACTTGTTTTGCTTTCCTATGCTTGTTGCTTTGTGCTTTCATGGCTTGTTTCTTTACAATATTCCTATGCATAGGAAGTGGGTTAGAATTAAATGTATTTTGAATTTTCTTCTTGATGCTCTCTTTTATTTCAATTCATATTTCTTATATGAGCATCTTCTCAAACTGTCATGCCTAACTTAAAGGTGTTAAAGAAAAGTACTTCTTGGGAGATAACCCAATAGTTTTCTTGAGTCTTGGAAGTTATTACTTCTGTAATAACCTCTCCTTATCCTTTTTGTTTGATTTTTGTGCCAAGAATAACCTTTCATGAGAGGGAAGTAATATTTGGAGAGTTGCTGTCCCAAAACAGATTTTTGTGCTCCACTGTAAAAATTCTTGTAAAATCTTTGTAAGTTGGATTGAGCTGTAATTTTCTGAATAAATCCCCAGGTTGTTAGATAACTTTCATTAGTTCAACACTTTTTTATTTGAGCAACATAAGGTCTTCGAAAAAATCGGTTTCTACCTGCTGGTCTGTTTTGACAGATTTCTGCCATTATTTGCATTTGCTTCTTATTGATTCCTTTTTTGGGTTCTTTTTGGGAAATTGAGATTTTTGAGGGAATTGATACAGTAGCTTGTGTCTTTAGTGGAAGTTTCGCTGTTTTAAAACTAAAACCCAAAGGTTTATTATCTTTTGAATATACTAATGTTGCTAATGAAGATTGTGTGAAGTTTTGTATGAAGGAAAATTTGCAGGTGTAAGGAAAGAATGATGTAATGAGATGAAGAATGGACAAAAGCTCAAGCTTGAGGATTCCACCCCGTGTCACCCCAAGAAATATTCAAGAGGTACAAGCGTCAAAGCTTGGGGATGCCCAAGGCATGCCCTTCTCCATCAATAAAAATCCCAGGTCTTTCTAGACACTTCGTTTTTATTGTTTCATGCACAGTTGTGTTGTTCTTGGACCGTCTTAGTTTTTGTTTTTGGTTTTTGTTTGCTTGAATAGGTTGGTTGATCACATCACACTTCTTTTGGAGAGAGACACACTCTGTTTTCATTGCCTAGAACACTCTGGTTTTCATTCTTATTGTTCTGTGACTGTTCTCTTTTGCTAGCACTGTGTTTAGCCTTAGTTTTCTTGTGATTTCAACTTAGAACTTTTTAGTTCTTATTTTTGGATTTATGAGACAAGATCACTGATATTTGTTAATTATTATCTTTGTGAGTTGTTTCAAATAAGTCGATTCGTGTTGGAAAAGAGTAGGAAGCTTCATGCTTATAGTGGTACAAAAGGGAGCTTGCTTTGACTGTGACTTAGACTTTATCATGTCATGCTATATGTTGTTTTGAATTTATGCTTAGTGATTATTGCTGTAGCATGACTTGTTCCAAACAATTAGGATTTCTTAATGTGCCTTGAAGGAATCATGCGTTGTTTTAGCATAGTATTGTGGTATTCTCCTTTGATGCTTTGTTTGGGTTAACTTGGCACATGCTCACACCATGTTATAACTATGAACAAGTCACCTTAACCTCTATGATCATTTAGTCCTTAACTTGTAGTACCACTTTATGCTTTTATTAGTAATGTTTTGTCGCTCTGCATGATTATGGCCATTATTGCTCTCTTAGTTGGTCGCTCCCAGTATTTTGCTAGACTCCACTATGAGTAAGCTATACTCATGCATCCAACTCCCAAGAAACCAATTTATTCCAAAGTGTCCACTATAAATTCCTATGCATGGTGTGTTACACCATTCCAAGTATATTCTTGTTTTCATCTATCTTCCAATTAAAAAGTCTTTTTGTTATGTGAAAACTTAGTGATTACAGCTCTCGCGAACTTGATGGCACACTTTATTTTTCTCGCCCCTAATAAACTTGAACCATTGTGTCATCTATGTTGTATATGCTTGCACTTATACGTTGGAATTAGCAGAACCATGCTGTCACGGGGAACGCTTTCAACATTGCACTTGTACTTTTTACACAGTTGATATCATGCTCTTTTGTCTATGGATGTCGTCGGTGTGAAATAAAGAGGGAGCTTGTAAGTCCATGAAGTTATGTATGTGTGTTAGAGAAACGCTCGGGCCGCTAGCCTAAGCCATGCCTAATCATGGTGGAAACTTGCAACATCACCATAATGACATCTATGAAGCTTTCTTCTTATAAAAAAGAGACATTTTGAAAAGAGGAAAGAGAGAAAAAAGCACCATTTTCCCATGGTAAATAAGAAGATTGCTGAGATGCTCATTGTCTGCTTGCCTTGTCATTTTGATTATGGGATAGCTCTTGTATCATGTGCAAGGGGTACCCCGTTGGCGGTTTTCTATGATACACATGTACTTACTATGACAAGAACTTACCGGTCACTAAAGTTGAGTAGCATGAGGAGCGGCCCTCGTACTAAAGGGACATGAGATTGCCAACTTATACTTTGTCAAGCATATACTCCATATTTTGTTCACTTTAACCTTAATCACTGCAAGATGCTTATGATAGGGGCAATGAGAGATGAAAGCTAACAAGTACCATAATTTTTGGAAGCTCTTTATGAAACTTGAAATACCTGCTTCCCTTTGAAGGGCCTTTCTTCCACTATTATATTGAGTCTCCACCTTCTATCCTTAGGCACCAATTAAGAGAGCATAGTTGCCATTCTTAGTTCTATGTGCATTGTCCCAAAACTTATTGATTGATTCATAATGTTGATATTGCTTGTTCTTGAACTATTTGTATCTAGTCACCCTTGTGAACTTTGAAGGTGTCCTATGCATTTATGTTTTGCTACTCCATGAGGGACAAGCTGAATTACACTATGCTATGTTTTATGTATGTGAAACAAACAAACGTCTTTCAATGCATGTTATTCATGATCTTTGTTTGTAACCTTTCATGTTGCATGCATGGTTACTTTGTCTTCCTGTTAGAACTTCTTCTTTCATGCTCATGTTTAGAGTTCTTTGATCCCAGCTTTCAATGCTTGCAAATGGTTTGATCATGATTGTCATGGTGCATGTCACCTCAAAAATTATTCTTTTTATCACTTACCTACTCGAGGACGAGCATGAGTTAATCTTGGGGATGCTTGATACGTTGAAAACGTATCTATAATTTTTGATGTTCCATGCTTGTTTATCCACTTTGCTAAGTTTTGCCTACACTTTGAGGTATTTTTATACATTTTCTAGGACTAACCTATTGACAAGACGCCGCAATGCGAGTTGCGTGTTTTCTACTGTTTTTGGTTTTAGAAAGCTAAAAAATGAATATTCTTGGAATTGGACGGGACAAAAGCCAAAGTTCATATTTTTCCCTGAACGATATGGAAAATCGAAGACGAGACGGAGGAGGACACCAGGGTGGCCACACCCTAGGTGGGAGCGGGCCCACCCTGGCCACGCCCACATGGGGTGTGGGCCCCCTGGCCCTCCACGAACCTTGCCTCCTTCGCCTATAAGAAGCCTCCGACCCAAAAACCCTAAATAATCTGGGAGAAAGCCACGAAAACTTCCGTAGCGCTGCCGCCACCGAAGGGGAGATTTGGGGGACAGAAGTCTCTGTTCCGGCACCCTGTCGGGACGAGGAAGTGCCCCCGGATCCATCTCCTTTGATCTCCACCACCATCTCCATCGCCATCTTCATCACCGTTGTTGATTCCTATGATGAGGAGGGAGTAGTTCTTCCTTAAGGCTAAGGGATCTACCGGTAGCTATGTGTTCATATCTCTCTCTATGCATGATCTTGTTGTGGTCATGAGCTTTGTAATAAAGTAGATC
Organism: Avena sativa; assembly: GCA_916181665.1. Taxonomy (NCBI): domain Eukaryota; kingdom Viridiplantae; phylum Streptophyta; class Magnoliopsida; order Poales; family Poaceae; genus Avena; species Avena sativa. Next base: position 415,715,380 of record OV702282.1, read on the forward strand.
TACCTTGCTACTCAAGTGCTTCAATAGATCTCTGCTCTCCCCACGTGTATGAAAGTGACAGCGTGCATACCGTGGTAGCACTTAGGCTAGAATCTACATAAATACTCATCATGCTTTAATAGATCTATGCTCTCCCCACGTGTGTGAAAGTGACAACGTGCACGCCGTAGTGGCACTTAGGCTAGAGTTCATAAATATCTATCATGAGTATATTTGGAGTTGGATGTCTTTATGAAATTGTGGTGTTTGTTGGAACCATCTAGCGCTCAACGTGACAGTGTGGGGTTATCTAGATGGGGAAGGCGGACTTTGAGGAGTGTTGCTATAGCCCTACCATGGATTAGAGTGTCCAACCGGAGAGTAGTTCAGGATAGTATCATGAAGAGAATATATTTATTGAGAGTGTTCACTAGTGAAAGTATGATCCCTAGGCCTTGTTTCTAAGCATTGAAACACTGTTTGCATCTTGATCTGTTGCATGTTTGCTTGCTTCCATCTTTATTTGAGTTTGCTTTTAGTATCTCCCACGTCAAAAACAAGTCAGAAGCTCTTTTCTGGCACCGTTACCACTTGTATTTCACTATCTCTTCGCCGAAGTAGTGCACCTATACACCTGACAAGTGTATTGGGTGTGTTGGGGACACAAGAGACTTCTTGTATCTTGATTGCAGGGTTGCTTGAGAGGGATACCTTTGACCACTTCCTCCCTGAGTTCGATAAACCTTGGGTAATCCACTTAAGGGAAACTTGTTGTTGTTCTACAAACCTCTGCACTTGGAGGCCCAACAACTATCTACAAGAATAGAAGTGCGTAGACATCAGCCCCTTTACATGTTTTGGTTTTGTACCAGTATGTGTTTGTATTTGTTGTGCCTCATGCTTGCTTATTTTGTGTATTCAAGTATGTCTAGGTGTTTGGCACATCATGTACTCGTGTGTTTTGTTTTGAGCCTCTAATGCATTTTTATGATATCTTATTTGGCTCTTTTCGAGTGGTTAATGGAACATTCCATTTTGGGGGAGTGATATGCCTCGCGCATCTCTCAAACCTTAAAATGTGTGTGCATGAGTACTATCGCTTAGTATTGATATTTCAAGCATATCTAGTCACTATGTGGTGTGTCATACTCATGAGAAATTCAAATTCTAAATGTCCATTAATTATCTCTAGTTGAGGTTGATTTTCCTCTTATTAACAAAAAATTAATATCACATTATGGGGGAGTAATATGCTTCTTTTACATATCACAATCCTAGGAAATGTGAACATATGAGGTAGTGCCACTTAGAGTTGATATTGTTGATTATCTTGTTTCTAGGTGGCATGCTGGCTCAAACAAAGTCCTATTTTTTGTTAGAAACTTTTATTGCTCATATTTTTTGGTCTTTGTTTGAGTAAGAAATTATTGGTTTGGTCTTCCTCAAATACATATCTCTATATCTTATTTGGGAGACCATTTTTTTCAAGTTATTCTAATCGTTGCTTTGCATGATTGCGTGACAAGTTGAAGCTATCAAGAATCTCTACCTTTGCATAGTGCTTAATCTTTTTATTCCTATACTATGCTTTTTATTTTGAATATTTATCATTAATATCCGTGCAATATACCACAGTAAATCAATTCCATTACACCCATTGTCTTCGACAATTGATATACGTGTGTATGTTAGCATTTGTGGATCATATTCACCTTGGATTTCACCTCTTATTGCCTTATTTTCTTTCCAAAAATTTGTTAAGGCTCCCATTGTCTTCCTTGGCTTTTGAACATCTCTTTGATGATGCTTTTGATTATTATCAAATGTGTTTTAGTGGAAGACAAACCTTTTCTTCTCGGAGCATTGTGCCATTGTGAAAACTGTTAAGGGTTTGGTTTATTTGTTGAAACCTTGCTATTTTGGGAGTTTGTTATCTCATTCTTTTTTCTCTATTTTATTTTCTTGAATGAGATAAATCTTTGAGCATTTGTTCTCTTATTTCATCTTTTATGATCAATAGTTTTTTCTTGGTTCATTTGTTGAACTTTGTTGAACAAATCTTGTGTTGATTTGATTCTTTGATATAGTTTGGACAACAAATGTGTTTTGTTACACCTTGTATGCCTTCTTGAATATTTTGGTGATTTGTCCAAATTATATCTTCATTAGATCTTGAAAGTCTCATGCATGCACGTTTACTAAATGTATATCATATATCATGTTTTGCTTTCTTTGATCCAATATATAGGGTATACTCCATCAAATCCTTAAATGGCTAAGAGGTGCATGAAATTCAAATTTCATATCTAAATATGCACATATTTTTATGGAGTGTGTCCCATGTGTTGTGGTTAGTCTAACCACTTTGGACCCAATAAGTTTGGGGACCAAGATGTACTTGAATGTTGTTTTAGGTACATTGGAGATGCAATGGATGCTTGTCTCGTCTATAAGGAAAGTGTTGTCACCATATGATAATTGGAGCCAAGCTTGGATGATACAAGAATTCTTATCTACTAAATCATACCATTGCTATCTCGGTAAAAAGTATCTTATTCATGCATACTATTCTTCCATCCAATCTCTTGTAGATTGCATCTTGGCATGAATTTATTTGTTTGTAATGTTGGAATTATGCCCTAGAGGCAATAATAAAGATGTTATTATTATAATTCTTGTTCATGATAATGTTTATATTCCATGCTAGAATTGTATTAAGCGGAAACTTTAATACTTGTGTGGTTTGTGAACAACACCGTGTCCCTAGTACGCCTCTATGGACTAGCTCATTGATTAATGATGGTTAAGGTTTCCTAACCATGGACATGAGTTGTCGATTAATAATGAGATCATATCATTGGGAGAATGATATGGTGGACAGACCCAAACTAAGCGAAGCAATTAGATCGTGTCATCGTGTTCGTCTTTGCGAAGCTTTTCTTATGTCAAATATTGTATTCCTTAGACCATGAGATAATACAACTCCCTGGTATCGGAAGAAAGCTTTGAGGTCATCAAACGTCATCCTATGAGAGGGTGATCATAAAGGTGTCTCTCAGGTGATCGGAAAGTATCTGTTGGGTTGTATGTATCGAGATGGGATTTGTCCCTCCCAAGTCGGAGAGATATACTTCGGGCCCACTCGGTAATCGATATCAACACCGCTTGCAAGCATGTGGTTAAGGAGTTAATAACAAAGTGATATCGGATTACGGAACGAGTAAAGTACTTGCTGTGAACGAGATTGAACTAGGTATGACGGTACCGACGATCAAATCTCGGGCAAGTAAAATATCGCGAGACAAAGGGAATATATATATGGGATTGATTGAATCCTGGCATCGTGGTTCATCCGATATGATCATCGATGAATGTGTGGGAGTCAATATGGGTTTCCAGACCCCGCTGTTGATTATTGATAGAAGATCATGTCTGCATATTCTCGAACCCGCAGGGTCACACACTTAACGTGTCTCGACGCTAGGATAAATTGGATAATTGGTTTATGAGTTTTTGTTCGGAGTCTCAGATGGGATCCGGGACATCACGAGAGGTTCCGGAGTGGTCCGGAGAATAAGATTCATATAAGGCAGTGCAGTTTTTGGAGTTCGGAATTGTTCCGGGTTAATCGGTATTGTACCGGAAGCTTCTAGAACCTTTCGGAAGGGGACCAACGTGGCCCCACCTTCCGGGAGGGGGCATGGGCCTATGAGGGAGTGCCCTGGCCGCATTGGGCCGGGGGCACAAGGCCCCATAGGGCCCAGCCGGCCAAGAGAGTTTTAAACTCGAGATAGAGCTTCTAGAAGGGGGGGTTTCCTTGCCCCCCACTCCTCCTCTTTTGGGGCCGCCGGCCTTGTCTTGGGGGAGGGGCTAGGATGCGCCCACCCCTCTATATATAGAGGGCTGGGGGTGCACCACCCCCCTACACCTTCCCCTCCAACCCTAGCCGCCCTGCTGCCCTCCTCTCTCCCTCCCGACTGTTTGTAGGCGAAGCCCTGCTGCAGAAATTCTCCACCATATACACCACGCCGTCGTGTTGTAGATCCAATCCGTCTCTCCACCATACTTGCTGGTCCGAGGAAGGATGAGACGTCGAGGTGCTGCACGTGTGCATCTCACGGAGGCACCGCCACTTGTGGTGCTAGATCGGATCGGATCGCGAGGACGAGAAGCGAGTACGACTACATCACCCACGTTCCGACGAACGTTCCGCTGTGCGAATCTTCAAGGGTATGAAGATCTAATCCAATCTCTCTCTTTGTTTGCATCTCCTAGATTAGATCTTGGCTTTCCCTCTGTTCGCATCCATAGAAAATTTTGATTTACTATGCCGCGAAACCCTTCAGTGGTATCAGAGCTAGATCTATGCGTAGATGTGTTTCACGAGTAGAACGCAACATGGTTGTTGCGGGCGTTGATGTTTTCTGTTGCAAGCCTCTTGTTTGTGTTCTTCTTATGACGCGGGATAGTGAGATTGAAGCGGTCCAGGCCAACCTTACGCGACGTCGTTCGCGAGACCGGCTCCGCACTTGACGTGTGGCTTGTTCCACACATGCGGCTGGTGGATGTCAGTTTCTCTCACTATAGTTGTCATGGGATTAACACCGGAGTTTGGCAACCATAATATCACCGTTGTGGCTTTCCGTAGGTAAGAATCGTTCTTAGCATATACTCCCATAAGCCACGTAAAACATGCAACAACAAAGTAGAGGCGTCTAACTTGTTTTTGCAGGGAGTGAATTCTGTGATATGGTATGGCCCAAGATGTGATGTGTATAATGTATGCGATGATCATGTTTTGTAATGTTTCACGACTTGCATGTCGATGAGTACACAACCGGCAGGAGCCATATGGTTGTCTTTATAATTGTGTATGACCTGTGTGTCAACTTCTGATGCGCCATGTAATAGTTTCACTTTATCGCTAAGTAGTTAGCAATAGTTGTAGTTGCTATTCGTGGTGGAGGCAATCATGGTGGAGTGATGGAGATCATGCCAGAACGCACAAGATGGAGATCATTGCGCGAAGATTGGATATACCATGTCACATAAAGTTATATGCATGTGATATTTATCCTTTTATGTATCTTATTATGCTTAGATCGCGACGGTAGCACTATAAGATGATTCCTCACTTAAAGATCAAGATAAAAACTGTGTTCTCCCCAAGTATGCACCATTGCGAAAGTTCGTCGTGTCCAAGCATCACGTGATGATCGGGTGCTATAGACTCTACGCTCACATACAACAGGTGCAATCCAGTTTTGCACACGCGGAAATACTTGGGTCTAACTTGACGAGCCTAGCATGTACAGACATGGCCTCGGAACACATGAACCGAAAGGTTAAGCAAGATAAGAACCATTGAAGCCACATCTCTTCTTGTGATGATCGGATTAGGTGTGGTGAATTTGGATCATGTTCACTAAACAACTTGAGGGATGTTGAATTTAGTGGGAGTTCATCTAGTAATTTGATTAAAGTTGAACTAGTTATCATGAACATAGTCTAATTTGTACTTGCAAATATTGTAGATCACATGGCTAAGTCCAACTTCAACTTCAACGTTTTCGCTGAGAAGGAAAATCTTAGAAACAATGGGTCTAACTTCACCAATTGGTTCCGCAATCTAAGAATCATTCTCTCTGGCGGTCAAAAGGACTATGTCCTTGGAAAAGCGTTAGGTGACCCCCCTGCTGCAACTGCGCCGGCTGATGAGAAAGCTGTCTATCAGTCGCGCAAAGATGATTATGGTGTGATTAAGAGCACCATGTTGTTTGCCATGGAACCGGAACTTCAAAATCGTTTTGAAGACTATCCCGGGCCCTTTGAGATTCTCGAAGAACTGAAAACCATGTTTCAGACTCAGGCCCGTTCTGAGAGATATGAGATCTCTGAGAAGTTCTTTAACTGCAAGATGGAGGAAGGGAGTTCCGTTAGTGAGCACGCCATTAAGATGACGGGCTACACTCAACGCCTTGAGCAACTGGAATGCACGATTCCAGAGGAGCTCAAGATTGAAAGGGTTCTGCAATCACTCCCTCCCAGCTACAAAAGTTTTGTAGTGACTCATAATCAGATTGGTTCCACTGATACGATCACCGAGCTCTTCGCAAAGCTGAAGGCCGCGGAAGTGGACATCAAAAAGGATAATCATGTGTTGATGGTCAACAAGCCCACCTTTAAGAAAGTTAAGGGAGCAAAGAAGCCCTTCAAGAAGGGCGGCGGCAAGCGCACTGCCCCTGCTGAGAAGAAGCTCAGGTCTGGTCCTAAGCCGGACACTGAGTGCTTCTATTGCAAGGACAAGGGTCACTGGAAGCGCAACTGTCCGAAGTACTTAGCGGACAAGAAGGCTGGCACCATCAAAGGTATATTTGATATACATGTTATTGATGTTTTCCTTACTAGCCCTCGTTGTAGTGCCTGGGTATTTGATACCGGTTTAGTTGCTAATATTTGTAACTCGAAACAGGAGCTACGGAATAGACGGCGGCTTGCGAGGGATGAGGTGACGATGCGCATTGGCAATGGATCAAGAGTTGATGTGATGGCCGTCGGCACGCTCTCCTTAGTTTTACCTTCGGGATTAGTTTTAAACCTCAATAAATGTTATTATGTGCCTGTGTTGAGCATGAACATTATTTCTGGATCGTGTTTATTGCAAGACGGTTATTCATTTAAATCGGAGAATAATGGTTGTTCTATTTATATGAGTAACATCTTTTATGGTCATGCACCTCTTGTGAATGGTTTATTTCTTCTAAATCTCGAAAGGGATGAAACACACATCCATAACATTGAGGCTAAGAGATGCAAGGTAGATAGTGATAATACTACTTATTTGTGGCACTGTCGTCTAGGACATATTGGAGTAAAGTGCATGAAGAAACTCCATTTTGATGGACTTTTGGAGTCTCTTGATTTTGAATCATCTGACACATGCGAACCATGCCTCATGGGCAAGATGATCAAAACCCCGTTCTCCGGTATGATGGAGCGAGCAACGGACTTGTTGAAAATCATACATACCGATGTATGCGGACCGATGAGTGTTTCGACGCGCGGTGGATATCGCTATTTTCTCACTTTTACCGATGACTTGAGTAGATATGGGTATATCTATTTAATGAAACATAAATCTGAAACATTTGAAAAATTCAAGGAATTTCAGAATGAAGTGGAGAACCATCGTAACAGAAAGATTAAGTTTCTACGATCCGATCGTGGGGGCGAATATTTGAGTTATGATTTTCTCACGCATCTTAAAGCAAGCGGAATTGTTTCGCAACTCACGCCACCCGGAACACCACAGCGCAATGGTGTGTCTAAACGCCGGAATCGAACCTTATTAGATATGGTCCGATCAATGATGTCTCTTACTGATTTGCCGTTATCATTTTGGGGTTATGCATTAGAAACCGCTGCATTCACTTTAAATAGGGCTCCATCTAAATCCGTTGAGACGACACCGTATGAACTGTGGTTTGGTGCTAAACCCAAGTTGTCGTTTCTTAAAGTTTGGGGATGCGAAGCTTACGTCAAGAAGTTGATGCCGGACAAGCTCGAACCCAAAGCGGAGAAATGCGTCTTCATAGGATACCCTAAGGAAACTATTGGGTATACCTTCTATCACAGAACCGAAGGCAAAGTGTTTGTCGCAAAGAACGGTTCCTTTCTTGAGAAGGAGTTTCTCTCGAAAGAAGTGAGTGAGAGGAAAGTAGAGCTAGACAAGGTTATTGAACCTTCTCTTGAATTGGAGAGTAGCGCAGCACCTGAAATTGTTCCAGTGCCGCCTGCACCAATGATAGAGGAAGCTAATGACAAGGATCATGAAGCTTCGGACGATGCTGCTACTAAACGTCGCACGTCGACAAGGTCGCGTGCCCCTCCTGAGTGGTACGGCAACCCTGTCTTGACTGTCTTGTTAGTTGAAGACAGTGAACCTATGAACTATGAGGAAGCGATGATGAGCCGAGACTCTGAGAAATGGCTAGAAGCCATGAAATCCGAATTGGGATCCATGAGCGAAAACCAAGTATGGACTTTGGTGGACCCTCCTAGCGACCGAAAGGCCGTTGAGTGCAAGTGGATCTTCAAGAAGAAAACAGACGCGGATGGTAATTTTACCGTCTATAAAGCACGGCTTGTCGCGAAAGGTTTTCGACATTCAAGGTGTTGACTACGATGAGACTTTCTCTCCCGTAGCGATGTTTAAGTCCATTCGGATTTTATTAGCAATTGCTACGTTTCATGATTATGAAATATGGCAGATGGATGTCAAGACTGCTTTTCTCAATGGCAACATTGATGAAGAGTTGTATATGATGCAACCCGAAGGTTTTGTCGATCCTAAGGATGCTGATAAGGTATGCAAACTTCAGCGTTCCATTTATGGACTGAAGCAAGCATCTCGGAGTTGGAACCTTCGTTTTGATCAAGTGATCAAGAGCTTTGGATTTGTTCCAAATTGCTACGAAGCTTGTATCTACAAGAAAGTGAGTGGGAGCTCGGTGACGTTTCCGGTACTATATGTGGATGACATATTGATTATTGGAAATGACATCAACATGCTTAACAATGTGAAGAGTTATTTGAACAAGTGTTTTTCAATGAAAGACCTAGGTGAAGCTGCTTATATATTGGGCATCAAGATCTATAGAGATAGACAAAGACGCCTGATAGCTTTAAGCCAGAGTACATACCTAGACAAAGTTCTGAAAAGGTTCAGAATGGATAAGGCAAAGAAAGGTTCAGTGCCTATGTTGTCAGGTAAGATATTGATCAAGGCTCAGTGTCCAGCTATGGTAAATGATAGGGAAGCTATGAGCAAAGTGCCTTATGCCTCAGCCATAGGTTCCATCATGTATGCCATGCTGTGTACAAGACCGGATGTGTCCAATGCTCTTAGTTTGACGAGCAGATATCAAAGTGATCCAGGAGTGGAACACTGGACAGCCATGAAGAACATCCTAAAGTACCTAAATAGAACTAAAGAAATGTTCTTAGTCTATGGGGGTGATGAACAGCTCGTCGTAAAAGGTTACGTCGACGCTAGTTTTGACACCGACAAGGATGATTCTAAATCTCAGACAGGATACGTTTATATTTTTGAATGGAGGAGCTGTGAGCTGGAGAAGCTGCAAGCAAAGCGTGATCGCGGGATCTACAGTAGAAGCGGAATACATGGCTGTTGCAGAAGCGTCAAGTGAAGGAGTTTGGATCAGAAACTTCATCACTGAGCTTGGCGTGATTCCAAGTGCATTGGACCCACTGGAGATATTGTGTGACAACACTGGCGCCATAGCACTCGCTAAGGAACCAAGATATCATCCAAAGACCAAGCATATCAACCGCAAGTTTCATATAATCCGAGATTATATAGCAGATGGAGATCGGAAGATTAGCAAAGTACATACAGATTTGAATGTCGCAGATCCATTGACTAAACCTCTTCCACGTGTAAAACATGATCAGCACCTCAGTGCCATGGGTGTGAGATTGTTGCCAAATGTAAACTAGATTATTGACTCTAGTGCAAGTGGGAGACTGTTGGAATTATGCCCTAGAGGCAATAATAAAGATGTTATTATTATAATTCTTGTTCATGATAATGTTTATATTCCATGCTAGAATTGTATTAAGCGGAAACTTTAATACTTGTGTGGTTTGTGAACAACACCGTGTCCCTAGTACGCCTCTATGGACTAGCTCATTGATTAATGATGGTTAAGGTTTCCTAACCATGGACATGAGTTGTCGATTAATAATGAGATCATATCATTGGGAGAATGATATGGTGGACAGACCCAAACTAAGCGAAGCAATTAGATCGTGTCATCGTGTTCGTCTTTGCGAAGCTTTTCTTATGTCAAATATTGTATTCCTTAGACCATGAGATAATACAACTCCCTGGTATCGGAAGAAAGCTTTGAGGTCATCAAACGTCATCCTATGAGAGGGTGATCATAAAGGTGTCTCTCAGGTGATCGGAAAGTATATGTTGGGTTGTATGTATCGAGATGGGATTTGTCCCTCCCAAGTCGGAGAGATATACTTCAGGCCCACTCAGTAATCGATATCAACACCGCTTGCAAGCATGTGGTTAAGGAGTTAATAACAAAGTGATATCGGATTACGGAACGAGTAAAGTACTTGCTGTGAACGAGATTGAACTAGGTATGACGGTACCGACGATCAAATCTCGGGCAAGTAAAATATCGCGAGACGAAGGGAATATATATATATGGGATTGATTGAATCCTGGCATCGTGGTTCATCCGATATTATCATCGATGAATGTGTGGGAGTCAATATGGGATTCCAGACCCCGCTGTTGATTATTGATAGAAGATCATGTCTGCATATTCTCGAACCCGCAGGGTCACACACTTAACGTGTCTCGACGCTAGGATAGATTGGATAATTGGTTTATGAGTTTTTGTTCGGAGTCTCGGATGGGATCCGGGACATCACGAGAGGTTCCGGAGTGGTCCGGAGAATAAGATTCATATAAGGCAGTGCAGTTTTTGGAGTTCGGAATTGTTCCGGGTTAATCGGTATTGTACCGGAAGCTTCTAGAACCTTCCGGAAGGGGACCAACGTGGCCCCACCTTCCGGGAGGGGTCATGGGCCTATGAGGGAGTGCCCTGGCCGCATTGGGCCGGGGGCACAAGGCCCCATAGGGCCCAGCCGGCCAAGAGAGTTTTAAACTCGAGATAGAGCTTCTAGAAGGGGGGGTTTCCTTGCCCCCCACTCCTCCTCTTTTGGGGCCACCGGCCTTGTCTTGGGGGAGGGGCTAGGGCTGCGCCCACCCCTCTATATATAGAGGGCTGGGGGTGCACCACCCCCTACACCTTCCCCTCCAACCCTAGCCGCCCTGCTGCCCTCCTCTCTCCCTCCCGACTGTTTGTAGGCGAAGCCCTGCTGCAGAAATTCTCCACCATATACACCACGCCGTCGTTTTGTAGATCCAATCTGTCTCTCCACCATACTTGCTGGTCCGAGGAAGGATGAGACGTCGAGGTGCTGCACGTGTGCATCTCACGGAGGCACCGCCACTTGTGGTGCTAGATCGGATCGGATCGCGAGGAGGAGAAGCGAGTACGACTACATCACCCACGTTCCGACGAACGTTCCGCTGTGCGAATCTTCAAGGGTATGAAGATCTAATCCAATATCTCTCGTTGTTTGCATCTCCTAGATTAGATCTTGGCTTTCCCTCTGTTCGCATCCGTAGAAAATTTTGATTTACTATGCCGCGAAACCCTTCATGTAAATGTTAGGTTCTTGCAAGTATCTTAGAAAGACTTCTCTATCCTTATTGCTTATGTAAGTAATTTGAGATGATGCATATAATGGGGAGTATATAAAATCATGTTCATGATTCAACAATTCCAAATATTCCTTCTAGCAATTTATTGCATATCAATTCCTCATGGTAATATCATGTGCTATATTGTTGAAATTGCATTGAATCCTTCCTTTTGATACTTGTTTCCTTTCTCAAAATATCCCAACTAGCATTAAATCCCTTAGTGTTAGTTGTGATGTTTTTTAGGTTTTTGTTTTTATTTGGTGAAGTGCATTGATATACCATAAGAGAAAATAGATCCATGGGCTATATATGCACTTAAGCAAAAAATCATGTTTGGTATATCTTATGACTTCCTCTTGGATATCATGTTTTCTTATTTTTATTAACCTCTTATATGTGTATGTTTATTTGTGGATTATTCTCATGTTTTGTCCACTTATAAACTTATATACACGAGAGTGTTAATCTCTCACCTTGATATCCTCGCTCTTTGCCGACCATCTCTCTTATCCTCTTTTTGAATGGTATTGGTAAGGTATTGATTTATGAGTCCTCGGCCGACTTTTATTGCATCTTCACGCACTCATATCTCATATTTGGTTTCTTTTGGACTTAAGCTTGTATTGACAAGTGTATTGATTTATATCTATACTCCTTGTATCTTGGTTATGTTCTAAATGATATAGAGGGAGTGAGGATTCCATGTTTGTGCATATTGTATTCAAATGAAACAACTAATTTATGCACAAACCTTGGAGAGCTTCCTTATTTCACTTAGAGCACTATTTGTTCGTTTGATTATTTGGATCTTTCGATTGCTTGCTTCATCCATTGAGGTTCCTTCACCTTGTTATCCTTTTAGAAATACTTGATCCTCAATATAGTTTGATTTCCTCCAAGTATTCGTCATTGCATATGTGCATGTGATTTCACTCATATTACGAGTAATGCACACCTTGGGTAGGAACTCATACTATATTGTCCTTCTAACCTTGTTATCCATTTTGGCACTTGTTGTCAATGGGGATAAGTTTAGAGGGTTTTAAGGGAAATGGTTTTCTACTTAAGATTGGTTTGTTCTTAAGTATTTTCCTTTCATGCATTCCATCTTTATTATGTTTTGCATGGTTGAATATATAGTGTAAACTCTCCCAAAGGTTATGCTTGACAATGTATGCAACGAAATTCAAGTTTATCACACATACATATATTGTGGGGGAGTTTGCTCTATATATGTTGGTTCTACTCACATCTGCTGCATTAGTTGTAGTTTGTGTGAGTAGAATTGGTTTTGATATGGGTTAGTATCTTTGTTTTACCTAACCGTATCAAGTATAACCTCTTGTATACAACTTATTCTCGGATAAGCTGCGTACTTGTTTCTACTATTCATTATATAAACCCTCTTGTTGTGATTGTCATCAATTACCAAAATGGGGGAGTTTGAAAGGTAATTGCCCATATGTGTGGTTTTGGTAATTAATGACAATCCCTATGGACTAATGTTTTCCTTGAGTTTTATATGAAGGAATATTTCATAGGTCATGCTTGTAGTCCATGTGTTAGATTCAAGTATGGATGCCATGAAGATAAAGCTATAACTTGAGTATTGGCATCAATATGTGGTGAAGAGAAGAATACAATGTTGTGATGGAGCATGAGAAGATACATGGTTGACCAATACAAAGAGTGAAGATTAGATTCAAGTTTGATCAACACATGAAGCATAAAGAATGTACCACATGGATCTTGTGGTATGGTAAGACTTGTCAATTATGCATCATGAACTAACCCATTATATATGTGCCTTTGTGCTATCTATACTCGTTAGGTATATTTTCATGGGCATGCATCGAAAGTAAAGATCTCATATAGCCCATGAGAGAATGACATCAAGTGGTGATCGTCATCAAGGTTGAGAAGGGCAAGTTCAAGATAAGCATCTTGAGAAGATCATTTGCTTGAAACTTGCCGTCCATATTGGTGATAATGGACATGTGAATACTTGCCTCAATGAATCTATTCCATAGTGGCGTATAGGGGAGAAAATTATGAGTTTTCACGAAGCAACAATGATCAAGTGGTGCATTCCGGCTTGGATGGAGATTGAAGAATTGCATCAAGATCAAGCGGGATGTGCAAGGCAAAGGTATGTCATTGCTAGGTTTTCCTTTTACCGGTCTTAAGGTGGTTTTTGGGAGACCGGGTTATAGGATAGATAGCCGCACTATCAAGGGGGGCTTTCGGTTGGGTAACTTGATCACATCGTCTTAGGGATCTCAATCCTTTGCATACTTTGCATCTTCCTATTTTGTTGCTTATTGGTGTTTATACATGTGAGGTTCTTGATCTTGTTGCTAGCTCTTCAACAAGCCCCCAAGTTCTTTGAAAACGAAATTCGTATGCATCTTCTATGGCATTTTAGAGTTTGAAGGTTTTATCAGTTCTTCTTTAGGGAGGATTCTTACCTCTCTTTTTTTTGTTCTATCCTCCTATGTTTTACTATGATGTTTCTCTTCAACATCTTGTATAGCTTGTTGTCCTCATCAAAACAAGCCCAAGATCATCGAAATCGAAGTCTAGATGCAAAAGTTATTGCGTTTTTCGTGAAGTCTGTTTCATCCCGTTGTGGATCCGGTCCAACCGGCTCCCAGACCGGGTGGTCCGGTGCCATCACTGGAAAACCGGATCTGACCGGATTTTCCAGTTTTAGCGACCGAATCTATTCTGGTATGTAGGCCGGTCCATCGGCCTGGGGACCGTCAGTCCAACCAAACTTCAGACCGAGATTCGCGCAGATTCCTGTCAATGACCATATTTGCTTTCCCCTATAAACGAGGGTTCTTCCCCCAATGCGTTTTGAGTGTTCTTGACCACGAAATTGACCTCCAGTGTTTAACCTCTTGATCTTGCTTCCTCCCCCTTCCCTCCTATGATTCTTGCATATTTTTTAGGTCTCTGGAAGAGGATATCTAGATCTACAATCCCCACCAATCAATTCCTCCTCTAAATGAGGGGAACCCATTGGATCTTGATCTTGGAGTCATTTGTTGATTTCCTCCATTGTTCTTCCTCTCTAATTCCTCCCTAGCACTTGTTGCTTTGCTGGGATTTGAGAGTGAAGGATTTGAGCACCATTGCTGTTCTTGCTTTGCATTCTTGCATAGGTGTTGAGCTCCCATTATGATTTGTTCGAGTGAGAGACTATGATCTTGTTTCTCTTGGAGGGTGACCTCCTAGTTGGCTTGGCGATTGGTACCGCGTGTTGGACATATGATCTAGAGGCAATAATAAAAGTAGTTATTATTATATTTTTGTGTTTATGATAAATGTTTACATTCAGGCGATAATTGTATTAACCGGAAACCTTAATACTTGTGTGATTTGTAAACTTGTTAGAGTTCCTAGTAAAGCCTCTTTATAATACTAGCTTGTTGGTTAATAGATGATCATAGTTTCCTGATCATGAACATTGAGATGTTATTAACAACAAGATTATGTCATTAGGAGAATGGTGTGATGGACATACTCCTATAGTTAAGTGTAGCATTAGGATCAAGTCATTTCAATAGTTTGTTTGCTATAAGCTTTCAAATACATAATAACCTAAATCCTTCGACCATGAGATCATGTTAATCACCATCACCGGATGGATACTTTGATGACATCAAACACCACTGCGTAACTGAGTGGTTATAAAGGTGACATTGAGTGTCCAGAAAGTATGTGTTGAGGCACATGGATCAAGAGGGGGATTTGTCCATCCATATGACGTATAGATATACTCTGGGCCCTCTCGGGTGAATGTCATCCAATTAGCTTGCAAGCATGTGACTGAATCACAAGGGATCACATATCACAGGAACGAGTAAAGAGTACTTATCAGTAATGAGGTTGAACTAGGTATGCATAGATACCGACGATCAGACCTCAGATAAGTAAAATATAGCGAGACAAAGGGAAATTGGTATCATATGTAAATGGTTCATTCGATCATGAAGTAAGCGTAAAAATATGTGGGAACCATATGAAATTTCCAGATTCCTCTATTGGTTAGAAGAGTCTTGGTAATGTCTGCATAATTCACGAACCGTAGGGAGACACACTTAAGGATTCAATGTTGTTTAGTAGATATGGAATGTGAGTAAGAAGACCGAATGTTGTTAGCAGTCTCAGATGGGATCCGGGATATCACGAGGTGATCCGGAATGGTCCGAAGAATAAGATTCATATAAGGAATGTCAAATTTCGGAGTTCGGAAATGATTTCGGTGTTTTCACTGGAAGGTTCTAGAAGGGTCTAGAAGGTTCATCGATCCGGAAGGGTAAGGGTACATGAATGTGTCATAACAATGTGTAATGGTTGCATCATGTACTAGGTCACTTGGCAAAGAAATGGGAGAGAGAAATCAAACACTAGTTTGATCGGATCAAACAATTGTTTGTCAAATCCCAAGATGGAAAGTTTTTGCCAATTGGTGGGAGGGAAGGATTCCAACCTAGCGAAGGAATCCTCCTTGCCGCCGGCCAACCAAGGCGTGTTGGGGGAGGATTCCCTCCCCCCAATCTGCATCCCCTCCTATTAAAGAAGGGGTAGGGAGCCCCTACCCCTCACAACTCCAAACCCTAGCCCAAGGCGCCTAGCCCTCTCTAGCCGCCGCCGCCGTGATCCCTTCAAGTCGGCGACTTGGGGCAAACCCTTGACCCTTGCCGCCGGCCACACCACCCCTTGGCGCCCTCTAAACCCTAGATCGCCAAGGCCCTCTTCTACTCCACCATACTCGCTCCGGCTTAGGCGAAGCCCTGCGGGATCTCCCCTCTAATCCCGACACCACGGCGTCGTGCTGCCAAAATCACGAGGATAGAGCTACAAACTCCGCTGCCTGCTAGAACAAGCGAGAGGAAGGTCTTCATCGAGTATCAAACGTGTGACCGACTGCGGTAGCGCTGCCAGATCGCGGTGTCGGAAGGATCGTCTACGCGATCTTGAGATTGGCAAGTGAACGACTACATCACCCACGAGAGATCTGTATCTCGTTAAACGCTTTGGAATATTCGAGGGTGAGTTCTCTATCGACTTGTTGCTACAATCTAGTAGATAGATCTTGGCTTGTGTGTATTCATGCGATAGAATTCTTTTGTTTTCCATGCTACGAACCCCTATAGTGGTATCAAAGCCGTGTCTATATGTAGATTTGTTGCACGAGTAGAACACAATGGTCATTATGGGCGGTGGTGCTTTTATTATATATTTCTTCTTGTGTAGTATGGTGGGATGAAGCAGCTCGGGCTAACCTTACATGACAGCGTTCATGAGACTTGCTCCACGCTTAACATGCAACTTGTATTGCATAAGTGGCTTTGCGGGTGTCTGTCTCTCCCATCATAGTAAAGATTCAATTTACAATGGAAACTTGATAGTTCAAGCATCAACATTGTGGTTCTTGTTCGTAAGTTAGTGCGGTACTTATTTAAAGCCCCAAACTACGTAAAATATGCAAAGAAAATTAGAGGCGTCTAACTTTGTTTTGCAGGGGTGTGCTGTGATGTGATATGGCCATGATTGTGATTATATATGATGTATGCAATGTTCTTTATTGTAAGTCAGCAACCAACAGGAGCCTTATGGTTGTCTTTTAATTTTGTTAAGACATGCGCGTCAATTATTCAAAGTAGTTGTAATAGTTGAAGCTGTTGGACGATAACCATGGAGCGGTGCCATTGACCTTGACGCCACACCGGTGATGATGGAGATCATGTTCGTGCTTGAAGATGGAGATCGTAAGCACAAGAAGAAAGGCCATATCATATCACATATTTTGAATTGCATGTGATGTTAATCCTTTTATGCATCTTGTATTGCTTATATTTCGATGGTAGCATTATAAGATGATCTCTCTCACAAAATTATCAAGTAAAGTGTTCACCCTTAGTTAGAACCATTACCAAGACTCGTCGTTTCGAAGCACCACGTGATGATCGGGTGTGATTGAATCAACGTGTGCATATAATGGGAGTAAGCCAGATTTGCTCATGCAGAAACTAAGGTTAATCTTGACGAGCCTAGCATGTATAGACATGGTCTCGGAACACGGATCACCGAAAGGTAAAGCATGAGTCATATAGTAGATATGCTGAACATGATGATTGTTCGCCTTTGAAATTACATCACATCTCATGATGATCGGATTTGATGTAGTAGATTTGGTTCATGCGATCACTAAAACAATGTGAGGGATATTGTTTTGAGTGGGAGTTCACCTAGATTAATTTAACTATTAATTTGTACTCAATTTGTCATAAACTTAGTCTAAACTATTGCAAATATGTTATAGATCAATGACGACCCCTACCATAAATTTTAATGCGTTCCTAGAGAAAGAAAAGTTAAAAAACAATGGAAGCAACTTCACAGATTGGTTCCACAATTTGAGGATTGTACTTAATGCTGGTCAGTTGACCTATGTGCTGGATGCACCGCTGGGTGACCCGCCTGCAGAAGATGCTACCGATGATGAGAAAAACATTTTCCGTACTCGGAAGAATCAGTACTTCACAGTTCAGTGTGCTATCTTGTGTGGTTTGAAATCGTAGCATCAAAAGAGGTTTGAGAACTTTGACCCACATGATACTGTACGTGAACTCAAAATGATATTTGAGGCTCACGCGGAAGTTGAGAGTTATGAAGCTTTTGAAAAGTTCTTTAACTATAAGATGGAAGAGGGCAGCTCCGTCAGTGAGCATGTGCTTAAGATGTATAAGCACGCTAATAAGCTCCAGAGCTTGGGCATAATAATTCCTAATGCATTGGGGATTCATCGTGTCCTCCAATCACTACCACCAAGTTACAAGAACTTTGTGATGAAATACAACATGCAGCGCATGGATAAGTCGTTACCAGAAATCTTCTCTATGTTAAAGTGTGCAGAAGTGGAGATCAAGAAAGAGCACCAAGTGTTGATGGTCAATAAAACCACCAATTTCAAGAAGCAAGGCAAGCCTAAGAAAAAGGGAAACTTCAAAAGGGCGGTAAGAAAGCTACCGCGCTAATAAAGAAGACCAAGGCTGGGCCTAAGCCTGATACTGAGTGCTTTTACTGCAAGGCAGAAGGTCACTGGAAGTGGAATTGCCCCAAGTACTTGGCGGATTTGAAGAACGGCAACATCAAGAAGAAAGGTATATTCGATATACATGTTATTGATGTGTATATTTCTAGTAATCGTAGTAGTGCCTGGGTATTTGATACTTGTTCAGTTGCTCATATTTGTATCTCGAATCAGGTACTGCAGAATAAACAAAGACTAGCGAAAGACGAGGTGATGATGCGCGTTGGAAACAAATCAAAAGTTGATGTGGTCGCGGTCGGCACGCTCCCCCTTCATCTACCACCGGGATTAGTTTTATACTTAAATAATTGTTATTTGGTGCTTGTGTTGAGCATGAACATTATATCTGGATCATGTTTATTGCAAGACAGTTACTTGTTTAAGTTTGAGAATAATGGTTGTTCAATTTATACGAGTAATATCTTTTATGGTCATGCGCCTTTGATAGATGGTCTATTCTTATTGAATCTCGATTGTAATTCAAAGTGCAATGGATGTCGCCTAGAGGGGGGTGAATAGGCTTTTTAAAATTATTACGGTATAGGCTCAAGTAAATGCGGAATAAAACTAACGTTTAATTTATTGAGCACAAAACCTAGCCACTAAGTTCACCTAGGTACACCAAAAACCTATGCTAAGCAATACAAGCAACATGGTGATAGCAAGGTATAAATACTTCAAGCACGATGGCTATCAAAATGTAAAGTGCATAACTAAAGTAATCGGTTGAGAGATAACTGATGGATGCGGAGACGAAGATTTGTTTCCCGGAGTTCACTTCCAAAGAAGCTACGTCTCCGTTGGAGAGGTGTGGTGGCTCTATGCTCACCCAACGCCACACAAGGCAACTCATCGATGCCACAAAAGGCTCACCCTATTCTCCCGAGTGCGCACCACAAAAGGCGGGCACTCGCTCCACTATGGGACGCTTGAGGGAGGTCACCGAACCCGTGTAAGATTGGGTCTAACTCCACAACTCAATTGGAGGCTCCCAACAATAAAGCCACAAAAGGCTACAATGCCACAAAAGGCCAACAAAGCCACAAGAGGCTACAAGACCACAAAAGGTCAACAATCCAACCACACAACTGTCTAGGGTTCCAAGAACCCAAGAGTAACAAGCCCACAAGCTTGTACTCACCGAATCTCCGAGGAGAACTCAAACCTATGCACCAAATGCAAGGGAAAGTCCTTCTCTCCCAAATTCCAACAAAGCTAGAAAAGCTATAGGGGAAATAAGGGAGGAAGAACACAAGAGGAGAACTCAAACCTATGCACCAAATGCAAGGGCAAGTCCTTATCTCCCAAATTCCAACAAAGCTACAAAATCTATTGGGGGAATAAGGGAGGAAGAACACAAGAGGAAAACTCAAAACTCTCCAAGATCTAGATCCCAATGATTCCTTCACAAAGAAGGGATTTGACTTGGGGGGATTGTAGATCTAGATCTCCTCTCACTTTTCCCTCAAAAATATGTAACAATCATGGGAGGGAGAGGGAGAAATAAAGCTCAAATAGGTCAACAATGGTGGGCAAAAACGAGCTCAAAAGATGGGAAACCATTAGGGAAGAAGCCCCCTTAAATAGGATAAGGAAAAACTGACCGTTTGGGCCAGATTCGCGCACCACCGGAACTTCCGGCCCCCCACCGGAACTTCCGGCAAATAGAAACACAAGTTACTGAACCTGAACGGAACTTGGGCCGGAACTTCCGCTCAAGGAAAAACACAGGATAGCATTGCACAAAAACTTCAATAACTTTTGATTCCGGACTCCATTTTTGATGATCTTGGGCTCGTTTTGAAGAGAAAGAAAATCTCTACAAGCAAAGAAACATCATAGTCCAGCATGGAAGGATAAAACCAAATTGATAAAGGTATGACCTCTCTAGAAGCGATGAACCGGTAAAACCTCCAAAACCCAAAACACAAGAAGTTGAGCTTGGAAACTCCGATTGGGATGAAACCAATTTTGTTGGGAAGATAAAACCAAGTAGAACCCAACAAAATTTTAAATATTGGATACCACCAAGGGAGAAAATATCAAGTATATATGTCAGATATCTCCTAAGGTGTGGATCCGGAAAAACCCGCACGATCAAGAATGCAATAGGATAGGCAAGGAAAATCCTTATTTGATGAACTAGAGATTGTTATGATGATAACCACAATATCTAGATCCTCTCATGGATAAGAACCAAATAACAACCAAGAAATATGATGATATGAATGCAAAGGTTTGAGCTCTCTCCGAACGATGTGATCGATACACCCGCTTGAGGACCCCTCTTGATAGTACGACTATCTATCCTAAACCCGGTCTCCCAACAACACGAGACCGGCAAAAGAGAATCCCTATCAAGATCATACCTTTGCCTTGAGCAATCCACTTGAAATTGATGTAGACCGTCTTGTTCTTCTCAAGTGGGAACACCTTTCTTGATTGCTCTTGCTTGATGAAGATGAGGACTTGCAAATTTCTCCCCCATACTCCATGGGGAAACTTCTTCTTTGAACTTGTCTTCATCACTCCATGATCATGAGGATGGCAAGATTCAAGCATGAGGTCTTCTAGATATGGCGCATCTTGAGCGTTCCCTTCTTCATACCTTCTTGAGGTTGATCCATCTTGATGCAACTCTTTGCACTTGTCTTGATCAACCTTCAAGCTCCTTCTTTCTTCATGATTCCACACAAAGCCCTTGGAGATTTCTTCATATTTCAACCTTGAGACCAACACATGGCCCAAGCGATGCTAATGGAGAAACCTACAAGTGAAACTCAATTTACACATTAGTCCATAGAGATTGCCATTAATTACGAAAACCACACATGGGGGCATACATGCCCTTTCAATCTCCCCCATTTTGGTAATTGATGACAATCCCTTAGCGAGGGTTTAAATATGACAATTAATGACCAAAGCGGTTGCCCCAACATCAAATACTACACAAGTATGTGATGTTGGTACAACCAAAATATATAGAGCAAACTCCCCCACAATCTATGCATGTGTGATGAACTTGAATTTCATTGCATAGATTGCCCAACCGTTACCATTAAGATGCAAGAGTATGAGAGGCAAATGCTTAAGAACACACCCAAAGCAAAGGCCGACTTCCCTTAAACCCTCCAAAACTTCTCCCCCATTGGCATCGATTGCCAAAATGGGTGAAAAGTTCTAGACGAGCAATATAGTGAGAATTCCTCCAAAGGTGTGCATAAGCACAAATCAAATGATGTGTTGGGGATATGCCATATGGGTATCATCATAGCATGTCTCCTATCTGGATAACCCGGGTGGCCCACAGTTGGTAGCATGGCCCATGGCCTGCTGGGCGGCCTAGTTAGATGGATCCAGAAGGGAGGCCCATGCCAGAGAAAGGAAGGCTACGGTTGGAGTCACCGACGTACCCGGAGCCTTGGAGTGCAAGATACACAAGACTAGTAATAGACGGTGTAGGACTCTGTAACCTGTCCGGCTAGGACTTTTCCCTGTAACCCTAGGACCTGACGACTATATAAGTCGGGCCTATGGGATCCTTTAGGGCACGTTCATAGACAACTTCAGACAACCTCGCACATCGAACCTATCTCTGTAACTCGGCGTATTGCCCTTATAGTGATTTATAGAAGGAGTAGGATTCCGCCACCGTCGTGGGATCTGAACCTGGGTAAGCTGTGTTACCTCGTACCCGTCAACCGTCCGCCTTCCCCCACGTCTCTAAACACGCACTGTGAGGACCCCTCCATGGCGTACTTGTCAGCAATACCACGACATGATGAGTACTTGGGAGGAAGCAAAACTATATTGAGGACCCAAAGATTGCAAAAAGACAATAAAAGAAATAAACTTCAACAAATGAAGTGAGCAAACAAAGGATCCAAACGGAACAATGGAAACACCAACAAATGATGTCAAATGGAAGCAACAACCAAGAGTGTTTTAAATGAGAATAGAGAAGCTCTCCAAAATTTGTGCAAAGTTTAGAATACTTGTATTGAATAGAATATGCACAAATATGGAATCCTTGCTCCCCCATAAGCATTTAAACCACAAGAAATGATAAATAAGGAAATTGTGCACTATTAAATGAATTAGAGAAGCTCCCCAAAGATTGTGCACCAATTATAGTAATTGTATTTGGAAACAACGTGCACAACCATGGAATCCTCACTCCTCCAAACTCATCTAACAATGCACACAAAATACAATAATTTGGAAGCCACCGAAGAATTAAAATGAAGTAAGAGGTGATTTCCAAGAAATGCAAAAACAACCAAATAATGATCTACTCTTGTGTGTGCAAATTTCTAGGTGGAAAATATCACAAATACAAATGTCCACAAAGAAATATGCACAAACAAGATAGATACTCAATAAAGCACATGAAAGGCAACGAGGAAGTCATAGAATATACCAATAAGATGTTTTGCTTGAAAGCATGCCCAAGGGCTCAAATATATCTTATTGTACATCGATGAGCTTCAAACACCAACATACTCCATACATAACAACAATTACCAAGGGAAGAAGGGGATAGGAGGAATATATGGAGAAAAACAACAAGTATCACAAGATAGAAATCAACTTGGCAAAAATACTCACTATTGCACATGGGAGATATTGAGGAAAAGATATGCAACAAAATTGCTAGATTGACATATTTGGGATTGGTGAATCATGAGCATGATTTAGTATAGTCCCCATTATATGCACTCATCTCAACATACACACATTTTCAATAGAGAGAACTTCATCAAAGCCAAAGCAAGAAATCCAACATATGCAAGTACACAAATTCATGCCAACAAGCAACCTACAAAAGGTTGGGAACAAGATAAGTATGCATGAGAGAGAGATACTTGATACTGAGATATAATTGGCAAGATGAAAAAGATGTGAATTCGTTGATCATCCCAGCTTGCATCCAATTTAAATGTAGATGCCACCCCTTCCTTGTTCAAGATACAAGCACCCAATATATATCTCCTATGTACCTAAAACACAATTAAGTACACTATGGTCTCCAAACAAATTGGGTCCAAAGTAGTTAGTGCAACTATAATACATAGGAGACCCTCCACACAAAAATGTGCATATTGATATGATATGAAATTAAATTTCATGCACATCTTAGCCCATTAGGATTTGGTGGACTTTCCCCTATATATTTGATCAAAGAAAGCAAGCATGCCATAATACATACAAGAAGTAAATATGCATGCATAGGCTTTCAAGACCCAAAAGGAGATACAATTTGAACAAAAACACCAAGTAAACCAATAAGACACACAAAAGTGTGACTCGACAAAAGGTGTACAAATTGTATCAAAGAGCCAAATCAACACATGGAAGAACACAAGTTCAACAAATGAACTAGAAAGAGCCAAAGAAAAAGGATAATAAAAATACCAAGGCTCAAGGATTTATTGAAGGGTTTCGCAGGATAGTAAATCAAAAAAATTCTACGGATGCGAACGGGAAAGCCAAGATCTAATCTAGGAGATGAAAACAACGAGGGGGTAGATGAGATCTTCATACCCTTGAAGATTCGCACAGCGGAACGTTCAACAGAACGTGGTTGATGTAGTCGTACTAGCTTCTCCTCCTCGCGATCCGATCCGATCCAACACCGCAAGTGGCGATGCCTCCGAGAGATGCACACGTACGTCACCTCGACGTATCCTCCTTCCTCGGTCCAGCAAGTGGGGTGGAGATATAGGTTGGATCTACAACACGACGGCGTGGTGCAAACGGTGGAGAGTTTCTGCGGCAGGGCTTCTCCTACGCGCAACCGGGAGGGAGAGAGAGAGGAGGGCAGCAGGGCGGCTAGGGATTGAGGAGGTGTGTGGGGAAGGGTGCGCCCCCAGCCCTCTTTATATAGAGGGGTGGATGGCTGCCCCTTGCCCCTCCTCCAAGCCTAGGGCCGGCGGCCAAGAGGGAGGAGTGGGGGGCAAGTTTCCCCTTCCTTCTAGAAGCTCTCCCTAGGGTTTCCCCTAGGGCTTGGCCGGCTGGGCCTATGGGGCCTTGTGCCCCTAGCCCAATGCGGCCAGGTCACTCCCTCGTAGGCCCATGCCCCCTCCAGACAAGTGGGGCCACGTTGGTCCCACTCCGGAAGGTTCTAGAAGCTTCCGGTACAATACCGAACAATCCAAAACAATTCCGAAATCCAAAAACTGCTTTGCCTTATATGAATCTTATTCTCCGGACCATTCCGGAACCTCTCGTGATGTCCTGGATCCCATCTGAGACTCCAAACAAAAACTCATAAACCAATTATCCATTCTATCCTAGCGTCGAGACACGTTAAGTGTGTGACCCTGCGGGTTCGAGAATATGCAGACATGATCTTCTATCAATAATCAATAGCGGGGTCTGGAAACCCATATTGACTCCCACATACTCATCGATAATCATATTGGATGAACCACGATGCCAGGATTCAATTAATCCCATATACATATTCCCTTCGTCACACGATATTTTACTTGCCCGAGATTCGATCGTCGGCATCGGCATACCTAGTTCAATCTCGTTCACGGCAAGTACTTTACTCGTTCCGTAATCCGATATCACTTTGTGATTAACTCCTTAACCACATGCTTGCAAGCAGTGTTGATATAGATTACCGAGTGGGCCCGAAGTATATCTCTCCAACTTGGGAGGGACAAATCCCATCTCGATACATACAACCCAACAAGTACTTTCCGATCACCTGAGAGACACCTTTATGATCACCCTCTCATAGGATGACGTTTGATGACCTCAAAGCTTTCTTCCGATACCAGGGACTTGCATTATCTCATGGTCTAAGGAATACAATATTTGACATAAGAAAAAGCTTCGCAAAGATGAACACGATGGCACGATCTAATTGCTCTGCTTGATTTGGGTCTGTCCATCATACCATTCTCCCAATGATGTGATCTCATTATTAATCGACAACTCATGTCTATGGTTAGGAAACCTTAACCATCATTAATCAATGAGCTAGTCCATAGAGGCGTACTAGGGACACGGTGTTGTTCATAAACCACACAAGTATTAAAGTTTCCACTTAATACAATTCTAGCATGGAATATAAACTTTATCATGAACAAGAATTATAATAATAACATCTTTATTATTGCCTCTAGGACACAATTCCAACATTTATCTCATCCTAAAAGATCAAAACAAGTGAAAAGGAATGAGATAAAACCAACTCCCAACGAGAGCATGGAAGCAACAAATAAAACAAACTCTTCACACTTTTCATGATGGCACACAAAGTACCAACACAAAAAGGATCGAGCTTCCAAGCAAAAATGGATCAAAATAAGAAGCATAAAACAATGTTCTAGATAATATAGGAGAGCTCCCCCATAAGAAGAGCATTATATATAATTTTTCCTTTGAATGCAAAATGCCCACAAATGAGATCATCACTACTACCTACACTAAATAAAACACAAGGGGATACAAATAACATAAGAAGATCCACAAGAGGCAAGGAAAGTTTGGGAGGAAATGGAAAAACATTTTCTTGGCCAAAGATAAGACAAATAAGAAAAGGCCAAACCGAATATGATCAATGAATTCTACCATATATCAAGTACTAATTGTCCAAGGACAAGAAGTAATAGGGATAATTTTCCCGAGGTAGTTTGCAAGAATATCCAAGATCGTATTCACACAAAGAAGCATATAACTAGATAGGAATTAAGCTTGATGCTTCAAGAGAGATTCTTGATTACTTCGAATAGATACACAATCACTAGTGATTGGATTAAATAGAAGCAAGTGGTTCCCATGAGGATATCTAGATCCAAATATGAGGAAACACATACCAAGAATCACTCTCACAAACAAGATCCAAAAGATGAGCAATAAAAACATTCAAGCAAATTGGAACTTGTATGAGCCATTATGCCACATAGGAGCTAGATAGTTTTCAATATCAATTCTAAGTGGCACTACCTCAAATGTTCACATTTTCTAGGTTTGTAATATGCATATAGCATATGACTCCCCCATAATGTGATAAACCAAGAAATCTCAACAAGAGTCCAAAAGATCAACATAGAGGTATCAATGGACATTATGAAAACTTGAGTTTCTCATGAGAGAGACAAACCACATAGAGACAACAAAATGACCACTAGGTGGTTTTTCTCATGTACACACATTTTAGGATTGCAGAATGCCCAAGCATGACACTCCCCCAAAACGGAATAGTCCATTAATCCCTCATAAGATCCAACTAGGATACCAACTAGAATCAATAAAGGCTCCAAACCAACAAACACAAATACATGGTGTGTCGATCAACATACAACAAATATACATCATAGGTCAATATAAGTAAGTGGGAAGCACAACATGTATAAACACATGCAAGGTACAAAACCAACACATGCACAAGGGAGCAAGTAACTATAATGTAAAGGAGTTTAGCACAAGTTACCGCAAGGAGGAACATTGGATATAGAATAGAAGCATGATAACCCAAATGACTTGACTTTCATAAAAAAGAATTGATGAAGATCCCTCAAATCTTCATAAGGTAGCCAAGTCTCCAATGCCCTCCAAGAACACCTATTGATCAAGTTTTAGCTTGTTGGTCCCCAACCAAGTTGGGTCCTAAGAAGTTAGTCACAATAGGTTTGGCCACCCAAATGGTTCTTTTCTTGACACCACTTTGGGCACCAACAAATTTGGCAAACACCTTGACACCCTCATCCTTACGAAGTGAATAAGCATCTTCAATCAAGATAGGATGGGATCTGGAGTTACCCATGGTGAATGAGGAAGAAAGGTGCCCCTTCTCATGGAATATGTAGCAAGTTCTTCTCTTGCCATCTTTCTTCTTGGAAGGAGCTGCACCATGAAGAAGATCTTGTGGCTTTTTGGGAAGTGGCCCATCTTGAGCTTGTGGAGGAGCTTGAGGCCGCTTCCCTCGTTGCTTCTCACTAAGAGGCTTCTTCTTCAATGGGCAATCCCTCACATGATGCCCTTCTTCCTTACACTTGAAGCACACAATGTTGGCCGGATTCTTCACTTGTCCTTGGCCCTTCTTCTTGTTTCCCTTGTGCTTCAACGAGTTAGTGGGCTTGCTCTTGGTATTGGAGTTGAATCCAAGCCCACTCTTGTAACTTGGGGGGCGTCGCACACTCAACATCTTCTTCAGTGTGGTCTTCCCTTCATGACACCTTTTCAAGTCATTCTTCAAAGAAGTGACTTGAGCCTTGAGCTCTTTGACTTCCTCTACATGGTTAGTATCAACAACAATACTAGCGGAAGTAGATGCTTCATTGTTAGAGCAACAAGGCAAGGAATGCAATTCATCACAAGATATAGCATGGTTGTGATAGGATGAATTACGAGGAATAGCACATGGCAATATAACATTTGGAGTAGATATAGTGCTAATGTCCACATGAGGCCCACTAGATGTTACCTTTGACACAATGGCCTCATGAGCTAACCTTAGCCTACCATGGGAGACTAGAAGATCCTCATGCGAGCTTGAGAGCTTGGCATGACTTTCTTCTAATTTCCCATAGTTGCTAGTTAGCAAATCAAGTTGAGCCTTTAGCTCAACATTCTCCTTCAAGATAGATGCTTCACAAGAAATAAAGTTAGTAGCACAAGCATCATTATTTAAGGCAAGAGGTGAGGGCAATTTTGAAAGATCTTTAAAATAAGAAGCTTTAAGTTTATCATGTGACTCGGTGAGTTTAATGAGCTCACCCTTAATGACCCTAGAGCCATTGTTTAGGTGCTCAAAATCCTCAAGGAGTTTAGCATAAGCAACTTCAAGTTCATCATTTTTAATTTGAAGGGAACGTGCCACCTCAAGATCTCTATCATGAGATTTCTTCACTCTAGATAGCTCTAGAGCAAAGGTCTCCTCAAGAGATTCCTTAGTGGTTTGTTACACTTCAAGAGCTTCATTTAGGTTTGCAATGTCATTAGCATACTCACGCTCAAGACTACCCATTTTGTCAATAATATCCTCATGCTCATCAATAAGTTGCCTACTTTCTATAACATAGGTCAAGATTTCAATAAAAGTAGAGCAAACATTTTTATTAGGATGAAGAGCACGAAGGACTAGCCCCCCTTCTCTTTTAAAGAAGCAACATCATCATCTACTTCTACATGATCAACATTCACATCATCATGAGATATAATGGAATCCAAAGGAGAGGTTACATTTGAACCCTTAGCCATGAGGCACAAGTGAACATTGGAAGAAGATGATGATGAGGGAACACAAGAAGCCCTAATGGCAACCTTTCCTTGGCCCACACATTCTTCAATTTCCTCTACATGTTTGGCAACACAAGAACTAGAGGAAATAGAAGCACATTTATCATGGCAACAAGGCAAAGCACGCATATCATCATGAGACATATTCAAGACATTTCTACATGATATGCAAGGGCAATCAACACTAGGATGTAAATCACATATGGTCCTACACGTGTTCATGCCAAAAGATACAACTTTGCAATGAGATAGAGACAAAGGATCATGAATGGAAATATCACTATCTACATTGCAAGTTCTATCACCACTCACCATATCATTACTGAAAGGGTAATTGCCCCTATGTGTGGTTTTGGTGATTAATGACAATCCCTATGGACTAATGTTTTCACTGAGTTTTATATGAAGGTATATTCCATAGGTCATGCTTGTAGTCCATGTGTTGGATTCAAGTATGGATGCCATGAAGATAAAGATATACCTTGAGTATTGGCATCAAAATCGTCGAGTTGAAAAGAAGAATATGATATGATCAAGATCTTGAGTGTAAGGTTCCCAACCTTTAATAAGGTAGAGATCCCTGTGTTTACAATGCTAGTCCCTGGATCAA
This sequence comes from Avena sativa, assembly GCA_916181665.1. NCBI lineage: Eukaryota > Viridiplantae > Streptophyta > Magnoliopsida > Poales > Poaceae > Avena > Avena sativa. Next base: position 415,744,645 of record OV702282.1, read on the forward strand.
TAGCTAGCATCCACAGTTAAGATGTAATATCAAGAAACAAAGGTCATAATACAACTTTATAACCAGGAATAAAATAATTTATTACATCTTACATAGCTCATTTGGCTATTCATTACAATGCAGCAGAATAGAACAATAGCATGGGGTCCTTCATATTCAAAGTCCCACAGGCAGACATGTTGGTTGTAGACTTGTAATCCTAATCATTAAACTTCACTAATATCAAACAAACCTGCAACATAACAAGTTACAGCCACAAGGGTCAATACATTTGAATTGTATTGGCAAGTGATACTATGGTAGTATAATGGAGTCTATCATCTATATGCATTTGGCTAAGTGTAGCTTAGGCTTGCTTTGCTCAAAATAGTTTTTCCTTATCATTTGAAAACACTAAGTTTTGGCTTTGACAAAATCTTTCCCAAGGCATCTCCCAATAGAAATTGGTGATCCTTTAACCCTTGTTCAACCACAAGTTTTTAACTTAGAAATTGGGATGAGGAGATTCTTGATAGCTTCCATGTCTTGATGCTCAAATTGTCCTTTGCCAGGGACATGGCTAAGTACTTAGATTTTTCACTCTGCAGAGGTGGTGCATTTTCCCCACAAGACTTGGTTTCACCAAGACAAGATCTTTCAGAAGCCTTCCCTTAGACCAGAATGGAAGCGTTCCAACCTATCATTCCCCTACCACAAACTATCCATTTGGCTAAGTTCTTGCAACCTATATGATCCAGGCAGAGCCCATAATGCCAAGTGGCTGCACTTGAAGCTTCTAAACATTTGACATCTCAAATCTCTTTGTTCCTGGGTGGCCATCCACAAGTGAGATACACAAGGTTCACCAGTCCCCTGGCCTTGTGTAACCACTCAACACAAACCATTCCTTCCATTCCACCTAGGTGATTAATCAACTTAGTTGTTTTATTAAACAAAACACAAGTCCGCAGACTTAGAAATTTTTCCATAGCATGAATATATATTCCACCCTTGTTTTCTACTAGCTAAGCTAAGCATGATAGTAGTAGGAATATTAACTTAGGAAATTCTACTAAGGTTTCATCTACTAGGATTTCCCATGGCATAGTTTACACTTAGCAAAAATTCCATGCAGGTCCTACTTAGAAATATCACTAATGCATAGTGAAAATAATGGGACAACAGTATGAAGCATCACTTGCCTTTTTGGTAGAGAGTATAAGTTCACTCCTTGATCTTTGCAATGTTCACTCACTTCCAATCACTACAACTCAATCAAGCAAACAATATTTCAATCTACCATTCAAGCAATTCATCACATATAATAATAGAAACAAAACAATGCATGCAAGCATGCCAAAGATTGTTTTATTTGAAAAAGTGGTATCTAATGGTTCATAAATATTTTAAAACACCTAATGGTCATTTTATAAAGTGGCAAAATCATTTGCATAAGATTTTACTTCATAAACCATTTTTAAACCCAAGTCATTATTTTATGTGTTTGAGAATGTTTTTAGCAAAGTAATAATCTTTATGGGGTTCACCAAATACATTTTCAATTCATAAAACTTGGTCTTTTGGGTCAGAGAGTTTAAACCAAAACATTTTCCAAAGGTTTTCCTCCAAAACCATTTTTAATAATTAAACCATATTTTTATTTGACTAGAAATGGTTTAAATCCAAGATTCATTTTTTTGCTTCACCAAATACATTTTTGAACCCAAAATTTGTTTCCTATGGTCAGTAGGTTCAAAACACACCATTTTCCAAAGATTTTATCCTCAAAATCATTTTGGAACATATTTTATATCCTAAACATGCATACACAAGTTTATGTAAAAACAAACAATTTAACAGAAGCTTTTTACTAAACAAAGTGCATGGTTGGCTAGGGCATGTCTTGCTGAATCCATTGATATAAAATTTGCAAAATTTGGACGTGTAGATTAAAAGTTATGGATTTTTAAAAATTGATCATCTAATAGACATGTTTCTGTTTTTAAAACAGATCTCAAGCCGCGTGTCTTATTCCTATTCTCCCATACCATTTAGGTTGGATCAGCAATTCAGACCGTAGGATTTAACTGACATCGCACGGTGCAGATCGATCGATACCCCTTCGGGCTAAGGTTCTATCCTAGCCATTGGATCTTAATCGCACGGCGCACAGCACACTTGCCAGAGATGGGCGGCGCTGGCGGCGGCAGGTGGTGGCGGCATGTCTGGCTACGGCGTCGCGGCGGTTACAGGAAGGAAGGGAGGAGAGGGAGTGGCTCACCAGGTTCGCCGGGGTGTGGGGATGCTCAAGGTGGTACTGGCTGGCAAGGGGGCGCACGAGGATGGCCTTAATCGCTCATCGGAGTTGTGCTGTGCCTCGGGTGCGCGCGGTCGTGGTCGAAGACGAGCGCCTGGAATGCAAGAAAACTAGGAAAAGCATCAGGAGGATGCGCACGGTTTCGGGGGTTATAGAGGTACTCACCAGAACGCGAGGGGCACACGGGTTGGGCATCAGTAGCTCGCCAGAGCTGGTGCAGACGACGGTGGTGGTCAGTGGTTGTCCTTGCCGAGGTTCAGGGGCGCGCGGGGGCGAGCTGATGCCACTGGAAGGTGCGCCTGGGTATGGGGAACTCTCGTGTGTGGTAAAGGGGGCAAGGGGCGACGTCGGCTGGCCGGAATCGCTCGCGGAGCTCGCCGGAGTAGAGGGCGGTGCAGAGGGAAATTGGGCAGCCTGGGGGCACGCTAGGGTGTGGCGACGGAGGGGAAAGAGAGAGGAGGGAGAGGCGGTTAAGTAGGCAGGATCGCGGGATGGGTTATTGCGCCATTACCGAGCATTTAAGCGAAGAAACTGTCGGCGGAACGGCAGGGAAGAAGGGCGTGGTCTACGCGCGGGGAGGAAGAAGGTGAGGTGGCAGTGGGGCCGTTTCGTCAGCGAAGAGAGACAGGGGAGGTGGGGTCCAATAGTCAGCGACTGCGCGGGTCTACTTCTGAGTAAGAAACGAATCGCTGCAGGGGAGAGCAGGTGGGCTGTTGATGGGCTTAGTGGGCTAGGCTAGTTGGGTTGCTTTGTTTCTTATTTTTTTCTTCTCTTGTTATTTTTCTTTTTCCAATTTGATTTTTCTGTTTTGATTTTATTTAATCAATTCAAGCATCCATTTGAAATCAATCTTTTGTCAAAATTTGTGTAGGTTTAAATATTGAATAGTAATACATTTTGAAGTCATTTTAGAATAATTTATTTATTCTTTTTAAGGTCTTTTAATTATTCAAAATAGGCTCTAGTTTTAAATCAAATAAGATTTAATAATAATTCCAATCACCATTTAAATTTCTAATTCTTTCCAAAACTTTTCAGTAGGTTCTTATTCAATTATAAGGATGTCAAATTAGTTCACTTTGAATTATTTGGAATAATTTTAATATGATTTATTAATCATTTGAATTGGGCATTTGTTTTAATTCCAATGGAATTTAATTATAGTTTTAATTCCCTAAATTTTATTTGGAAGATTTATTTTATTTAAGTTGATTAAACAACTTTTATTCCACTTGGGTAAATTCCAAATATCATTTTCTCATGATTTAAATGATCATTCTTATTAGATATTTGTCTTTATTAAAATAGGGATAGAATGGTTAATCTCATTTTATTTTATTTTGGAAATTCTTTATCCTTTTATTTTATTTGGATTTGGGTTATAATTCATTCCACTTGCTTATGGTTTTGGCCAAGATTTAATTTGGTCTTTAAATATTCGTTATTTAATATTTCTTTCTTCATCTTATAAAATCCTTATCTTTTTATTTAGAGATCCAAACTTGGTGATTCCAATTTGTAAAATCTTGTTTAATATTTGTTTATATTTTTAAATGTCTTTAGGATTATTTGCTCACCATTTGGTATGGATTTATAGATAGGTTCTTTATTAGCTTTGGAAATTTAATTTCCTTATCTTATTATATTCATAAGATTTTATCTATGGCTCCAAATTAAGTGAAACCAGTTTTCTATGGCTTTGTAATATTTCTATTTGTCTTTCTTGATCTTTTGTAAATTTTTGTTGACAAGTTTTTATATGGATCAAATCCATAGACTTGGAGATAACTTGAAAATGATTTTTATTCCATTAGGGCTTAGGGTTTGGATTTATTTTCCAAGTGTTCAAATTTCAAGATACATTCATTGAGGAATGCATTTCTCTTGATTTGGATTTTATTAGATTCAAACTTTAATTAAAGTTTGTTCAATATGGGATTTTAAGTTTCCATTCAGAAACAAAAGTTTCTTTTCACCCTGATTTTCAACAATAATTTTATTTTGTTTATTTATTTTTCACATTACAAGATTTGGAAAATCTTGGGATGTGACATTGAGAGTGTGATCTCAATAGAAGAAATCAAGATATGGCTCTAAGTCGGTGTCATGATAGCCTCATTAGTTGAGCTATGATTGACTAAGATTTAGAGCATGTAATCAAATGAAGAGTTCCTTATGTACCTCAAGATATTAAGATGGAGCACGAGAAGATACTTGGTTGACCAATACAAAGAGTGAAGAGTGATTTAAAGTTGGTCAACACATGAAGCATAAAGAATGTACCACATGGTATTGTGGTATGGTAAGCCTTGTCAATTATGCATCATGAACTTGTCACATCCCAAGATTTTCCAAATCTTGTAATGTGAAAATAAATTAATAAAATAAAACTTTATTTGATTTTTAGAGCCAGAAGAAACTTTTTGAATCCAATTGGAACCCCAAACCCATTTGTATTAAATAAAATCCTAAAAGGATTCATAAAGATAAACATTTAATAAAGGAAATTAAAATGTTTTGGAACTACTATTTTAGATCTTTTAATAATAGGATTTGGTATTCAAAAGAAAAGATGGATTTATAAATAAGGATTATTTTATAATGCCAAATTAAACTTGGCCAAGATTTTGAAACAAAAGAGTTTTCTTTGATTAAAATAATAAAAGTTTATTTTAAATAAAGTAATAAAGAATTAGCATCCAACCTTATTTGAAGATAAAAGGTTTTACCAATTTAAATTGAAACATCAAAACTTATTAAATTATTTAAAATAAGTTTTCCCAATTATTTGAAATTCACAAATAAAATCTAATAAAATGTTTTGGCTTTATTTTAGTTTTTTTTAAATAAATATTCTCAATAAAACAAACCCTAGTTGATTTAATAATGAAAGTCTATTTTATTTAATTAATAATGGACTCTAAATTAAAATGATATTTTGTTTTTAAACAAGTTTCCAAGTATTCCTTATTTCCAAATAAAACCTACTGATTTGGTTTTGAAAATATTTGGATTTCAAATGGGGATTTTATTAATATCAAACCCTATTCTAATAATAAACCATGGTCCATTTTATTTAAATAATAAATGGAACCTAAAAAGATTTAAAATATTATTTTATTTTGGAAGTTGGTTTATACTACTAAGCAGAACCAAAAACTCATTACAATAGTTTGAATTGTTTGATTGGTTTGAATGTTTGAAATGTTGATTGAAAATCAAATCAGTAAATAGAAATAGAAAAGAATAAAACCATGTAAACAAAAAAAAATATAAGAGAAAACGACCAGCCACCATCTGGCCCAACTCGCAGCCCAGCTCCCCTCTCCCACGACGAAGCGTTTCCTACTAATTCCCAGACCCGCAAAGCCACTGGCAAGTGGACCCCTCCCTCTTTTCTTTTCCCACTGAACAGAGGACCCCACTGCCTCCTCCTTCTTCTTCCCCGCGCGACCCTGTCTCCCCCAGACGACGCTGCCGTTGCTGTCCATGAATGCCGAGATCAATTCGCCTTAACGCCGCGTTAATTCCTCGTCGCGACCACGCCCTTTTAATCGCCTCGCTCTCTCCTCTGTTTTCCCTCAGACCCCATCCCCAAGCTCGCCCCCAGGCCGCCTCAATTCCTCCCCGAGCACCCTCTGCTCCGACGAGCTGTCGCAGCAATTCCGGCAGCCCCTCGCCGCCCCTTGCCTCCTCGACCATGCTCTCGTGATCCACACCTCCTGGCGATCATCCCCGTAGCACCAGGTTGCCCCCGAGCGACCCAGAGCGTCGACAACCACCTCGACCACCGTCACCACCGTCTGCCTCTTTCTCCGACGAGCCCCACAGGTAGATTCCGGTCACCCCTCTCCTCCCCGAGAACACGATGATGGTCTCCAAGCTCAGACGAACCTAACAGCACTTTCCGTTTGTCTTAGGGCGCCCCCAATCTTCGCCTTCGTCAAGCACAGAGCGCCGCCATGTCTGATTCTTCTCCGGCGACGTTCCCCGGTAAGCCTCGACCGCCCGAGCCCTCTTGTTCACGCTCACAGCTCCGTCATGATCTCCTGCGTCTAACCCTGCCTTCGGTCTGTCTTCTCTTGACCTGTAGCATCGTCTTCAACCGCGGACAGAGCCGTCCGTCGCCGTTCCCAACTCCGACGAGGAATTGCGACTACCTCTGAGCGCCCCTTGTCAAGCCAGCAGTACCCTGAGCTTCGCCGTGACCCCATGAGCCCGGTGAGCATGCCCTTTTTCTCTCTCGCTTCCTGTATCGCCGGAACCGTCATCGACCGACCACTCCGCCGCCGGTAGCCACCGCAGCGCCGCTAGCAAATGGTCGAGCACGCTAGCACCGTAGGATCTGGATCTGACGGTTACGATAGATCACTTAACCGCGAAGAGGTACGAGTCCTGCGCCGCACGATCTCATTTAGATCCAACGGCTACAGAGCGTGATCCGCAGCGAAGCGGTACCGTCCAATAGAATCCTGCCGCGTGTCCCCAGTTCTGTTTAAAACAGAATTTGAAAACAGAAACTTTTGCCATTTTCAAACCCTTGTATCTTTTGATCCACACGTCCAAAAATTACAAATTTGATGTCGTTGGAATCAGCAAAACAAGCCCTAGCCAACCATGGCCTTAGTTTGACAAATAGTATCTGTTAGCTTGTTTGAATTTACAGAAACATTTGTGTGCTTGTTTAGAGTAGAAAAATTGTTTAAAACTGATTTTAGGATTAGAACCTTTGCAAAATGTAATTATGTGACCATACTGACCCTAGGAACCAACCCTTGGTGTTAAAAATGATTTTGGTAAAAATATAGGTTGGATTATTTAACTTAGCCATTTTTCTAGCCAAATAAACTCATTGATTTTATTATGGAAATGTTTTTGCAAGGAAACCTTTGGGAAAATTGTTTTGGACCAAAACTTACTGACCCAAAACACCAAGCCTTGCCAAGGGCAACTCACTTGGTGAAAAACATAAAGTTTTGCCTTGATAGGAATAATTTTCACCACATAAAATGATGAATGAATTTTAAAATGGTCTTGAGATAAAACCCATTTGCAAATGACTTTGCCATTTTGGTAAATGATCAATTTGGACCTTACAAAGTTTATAAACCTAGTAGAGACCAACCTTGCAATAGAACCCTCTTTTGCATGACTTAGATTCCATTGCTTTGTGAATGTGAAAATTGTTTGTTTAAACCTTGGTTTGGAATGTTAGTTGATTTTGTGTTTTGCTTGATTGACTTGTAGTGAATTTAGCAAAGTGTGAGACTAACAGGATCAAGGAGTGAACCACCATTCCCTTCCAAAAAGGCAAGTTACACTATCATACAAAAGTCCTACTATTTTCATTATACTTAGTGGATTTGAAAACATGCATGAAAATGAATGTATACTTATGCTATGCTAAATCCTAATAGGATGCCTTTACTTTCCTTAGAGAAAATCTTGTAGTTGTACATGCTTAGCCATGCTATATGCTATATTTTGAAAAGGAGATACATGTTGAGATTTTTCAAAGGTTGAAAAAAAAGGACTTGTGTTTTACATAATAAAACAAGGACTCAATGAACCACCTAGGTGGAGGATACTTTAAGTTTTGGAGAAGGTGGCAACAAAAGGGAACCATGTCTATGGCAATCACTTTGTGTTGTGCTCCAAAAGAAAACCACCTAGGAAACTTAGAGATCAAACATGCTTCTCCAATTGTGGCTTTCGTGTGCAACCACATGCTATTATGGCTCTGGCTTAGTCAATTACATTAGGAAAACCCATACATTGTCTTTAGTTACTGGACATGGGGATCTGGAATGCTTCATGGGGGCTGAAGACAAAGCTAGCAATGATGTATGGGAGGACCTTATGGAAAGACTTCGTCACATTCTCAATCTGCCAGTACTCCATCTTGGTGAGCACTAATCCAGTAGGCCACTGGTGGCAACAAGATGGGATTGTGTCATGTGGGTAAAGTGTACTCCTTCTGCAGAAGTAAATAAAATCTAAGTACTTAGTCGTGTCCCCGGTTATGGACAATACTGAGCAACTAAAGTTTGAACTATGGGAGATCTCGACATTCCAACTTCTAATATAAAAACTTGATGCCCTTGTGTGTCTACCAAGGAATTCAAAGAGATTTTGTTAAACTTGTTGCACTTGGGGTTACCAAGGTGCTCAAGAGCATGATGTACTTGGGGTTACCAAGGAACTCATGGGTTTGATAAAACTTGTTGCACTTGGGGTTACCAAGGTGCTCAAGAGATTTTGACAAGGATTTGAACACTTGAGTTTCTACCAAGGAGTTCAAGGAACTTGGAAAAGAAATTTGACAAAGGACTTTTAAAACCCTTTTTGAAAAGATAGGATAAAACAATGCTTTATGCAAAAAGCCTTAAACTCTACTTAGCCAAATATGCATATAATGATAGGATCCACTCTTATTATACAAAAGGTGAAGCTTGCCAATACAATTCAAAATGTATTGACCCTTGTGGCTGTAACTTGCAATGTTGCAGGTTGATTGTTTTTTTAATGAAGATTGTTTGATTGACTAGGACTACAAAGTCTACAACCCACATCTGCCTGTGGCACTTTGAAGATGAAGGACCCATGACTATAATTATTCCGCTGCAATGTATTGTAATAGCCAAATGAGCTATGTTTGATGTAATAAAAATATATTATTCCTGGTTATAAATTTATATTAGGACCTTTGTATCTTGATATTACATCTTAACTGTGGATGCTAGCTATTGATCCAGGGACTAGCATTGTAAACACAGGAGGGATCAATCTTATCTAAGGTTGGGACCCCTACAGATGGTATCAGAGCATTGTGTTGCCTGTAGGATTGTAACCCTAGGATGGGACAAAACCCCTTAGAAAAATAGGGCTTGTATTTGTTCCAAAACTTATTTACAAACAATCTTGTAAATTCTTTCCTTAAACTTTTGGTTTTGATTCTACATCTCTTCTACTTCAACTTGATGGAAAACCTACCCATGGCCAAAGACTACACCATGTACAAAGGACTTCTTCAACATCTTCAACTCTAATGACTTCAACATCTTCAGCATATTCACCAAGGACTTCCAACCTTGATATCACTAAGGACTACAAGTGAAACAAGGAAATCTTGCTTAAGATTTAGAGACTGAGGGAATGCAAAATAAGAAGAAGCCATCAACAACTTTGAAGTATTGCAACCAAGAGCTTATCTCAAGGAACCATGATCTCATACACGAAGAATCATAAAGGAAGGAGAAATCACAAGTAAACCATATAGATGGACCACCATAAATTAGTTAAGTCAAACCACCAACTTATGTGGTGTAACAAAAATATTTTGTTGCCTAAGTATGTGATTGAACCTTGTTTGAGTGAAATGTTTGTTTGTGATTGCTTGAACACTGTTTGTGTAAATTGTGATGTGTGTGATTAGAAATAATTCCTTAGAAAATCTTGCCTATTCTAACCTCCCTTCAACACAAACAGATGACTACCCCAAAGGATTCCAAGGTTTATGACACCAACACCAACCAAGCTGTCAGCATGAGAGAGCTCATAGCAACCCAACATCAGTTAAACCAACTGACAGCTCAGTTCATAGTCAACAATAGTGATAAAGATCCAGCACTACAAAGGTTTTTGGAGGAACAATCTCAACTGATGCTTAAGGTGACTAATCAAATGATCAACATGGAAGAAAACTATCCCAAAAGAGTTTATGATAACAAGGATGACAAGAATGTTGTTCTAGATGGAGCCCCAGCTTGCATTATTTGTGGAGACAAGGATCATACTTCCAAGGAGCATGAAGGACAATGCCCCAATTGTGAAGAAGATCATCCTGTTGGACAATGTCCCACCTCTCAAGCTACTTGTTACCTTTGTGAAGGAAGTGATCATACCCCTAACCAATGTCCCATCTATGCCATGGTGGAACAAAGGAAACAAGAAGGATCCAAGTCTACCAAAGGAAAAGGACCACTCCTACATCCAAACAAGACAACCCAATTCAAAGGATCAAAGAAAATCAAGAAGCCCAAGCAAGACATGAGCCTTGCACAATGTCGTAAATGTAAGGAAATGGGACACTACTCCAGTGGATGCCCAGAGAACAAGAAGAATAAAGAGATTGACCAAGTGTGGTGCAACAACTGCAAAGAACCAGGCCACTATGTAGCAACTTGCCCTCAAGAGCAACGCAAAGAACTCAAGGACATTCATTGTTTCAACTGCAAGAATCCAGGACATTATGCTAGCAACTGTCCAGAAAGGATGAAAAACAAGTTGAACAAGCCTATGGAGAAGCTCAACCTTGGCCCATGAGTCAAGTATAGAAATAAAGCAAAAATTTGCTTAGAGAAATTTCCCAAGAAGGACAATATGTAATTTCTTGTTTGAAAAATTTTAAGGGTGGTAGTAACCTAGTTGTTTGAACTTGCTTGTAACCCTAGCCTCCCCAAATCTCGGGACGAGATTTATTTTAAGGGTGGTAGCCTGTCACATCCCAAGATTTTCCAAATCTTGTAATGTGAAAATAAATTAATAAAATAAAACTTTATTTGATTTTTAGAGCCAGAAGAAACTTTTTGAATCCAATTGGAACCCCAAACCCATTTGTATTAAATAAAATCCTAAAAGGATTCATAAAGATAAACATTTAATAAAGGAAATTAAAATGTTTTGGAACTACTATTTTAGATCTTTTAATAATAGGATTTGGTATTCAAAAGAAAAGATGGATTTATAAATAAGGATTATTTTATAATGCCAAATTAAACTTGGCCAAGATTTTGAAACAAAAGAGTTTTCTTTGATTAAAATAATAAAAGTTTATTTTAAATAAAGTAATAAAGAATTAGCATCCAACCTTATTTGAAGATAAAGGGTTTTACCAATTTAAATTGAAACATCAAAACTTATTAAATTATTTAAAATAAGTTTTCCCAATTATTTGAAATTCACAAATAAAATCTACTAAAATGTTTTGGCTTTATTTTAGTTTTTTTTAAAAATAAATATTCTCAATAAAACAAACCCTAGTTGATTTAATAATGAAAGTCTATTTTATTTAATTAATAATGGACTCTAAATTAAAATGATATTTTGTTTTTAAACAAGTTTCCAAGTATTCCTTATTTCCAAATAAAACCTACTGATTTGGTTTTGAAAATATTTGGATTTCAAATGGGGATTTTATTAATATCAAACCCTATTCTAATAATAAACCATGGTCCATTTTATTTAAATAATAAATGGAACCTAAAAAGATTTAAAATATTATTTTATTTTGGAAGTTGGTTTATACTACTAAGCAGAACCAAAAACTCATTACAATAGTTTGAATTGTTTGATTGGTTTGAATGTTTGAAATGTTGATTGAAAATCAAATCAGTAAATAGAAATAGAAAAGAATAAAACCATGTAAACAAAAAAAAATATAAGAGAAAACGACCAGCCACCATCTGGCCCAACTCGCAGCCCAGCTCCCCTCTCCCACGACGAAGCGTTTCCTACTAATTCCCAGACCCGCAAAGCCACTGGCAAGTGGACCCCTCCCTCTTTTCTTTTCCCACTGAACAGAGGACCCCACTGCCTCCTCCTTCTTCTTCCCCGCGCGACCCTGTCTCCCCCAGACGACGCTGCCGTTGCTGTCCATGAATGCCGAGATCAATTCGCCTTAACGCCGCGTTAATTCCTCGTCGCGACCACGCCCTTTTAATCGCCTCGCTCTCTCCTCTGTTTTCCCTCAGACCCCATCCCCAAGCTCGCCCCCAGGCCGCCTCAATTCCTCCCCGAGCACCCTCTGCTCCGACGAGCTGTCGCAGCAATTCCGGCAGCCCCTCGCCGCCCCTTGCCTCCTCGACCATGCTCTCGTGATCCACACCTCCTGGCGATCATCCCCGTAGCACCAGCTTGCCCCCGAGCGACCCAGAGCGTCGACAACCACCTCGACCACCGTCACCACCGTCTGCCTCTTTCTCCGACGAGCCCCACAGGTAGATTCCGGTCACCCCTCTCCTCCCCGAGAACACGATGATGATCTCCAAGCTCAGACGAACCTAACAGCACTTTCCGTTTGTCTTAGGGCGCCCCCAATCTTCGCCTTCGTCAAGCACAGAGCGCCGCCGTGTCTGATTCTTCTCCGGCGACGTTCCCCGGTAAGCCTCGACCGCCCGAGCCCTCTTGTTCACGCTCACAGCTCCGTCATGATCTCCTGCGTCTAACCCTGCCTTCGGTCTGTCTTCTCTTGACCTGTAGTGTCGTCTTCAACCGCGGACAGAGCCGTCCGTCGCCGTTCCCAACTCCGACGAGGAATTGCGACTACCTCTGAGCGCCCCTTGTCAAGCCAGCAGTACCCTGAGCTTTGCCGTGACCCCCTGAGCCCGGTGAGCATGCCCTTTTTCTCTCTCACTTCCTGTATCACCGGAACCGTCATCGACCGACCACTCCGCCGCCGGTAGCCACCGCAGCGCCGCTCGCAGATGGTCGAGCACGCTAGCACCGTAGGATCTGGATCTGACGGTTACTATAGATCACTTAACCGCGAAGAGGTACGAGTCCTGCGCCGCACGATCTCATTTAGATCCAACGGCTACAGAGCGTGATCCGCAGCGAAGCGGTACCGTCCAATAGAATCCTGCCGCGTGTCCCCAGTTCTGTTTAAAACAGAATTTGAAAACAGAAACTTTTGCCATTTTCAAACCCTTGTATCTTTTGATCCACACGTCCAAAAATTACAAATTTGATGTCGTTGGAATCAGCAAAACAAGCCCTAGCCAACCATGGCCTTAGTTTGACAAATAGTATCTGTTAGCTTGTTTGAATTTACAGAAACATTTGTGTGCTTGTTTAGAGTAGAAAAATTGTTTAAAATTGATTTTAGGATTAGAACCTTTGCAAAATGGAATTATGTGACCATACTGACCCTAGGAACCAACCCTTGGTGTTAAAAATGATTTTGGTAAAAATATAGGTTGGATTATTTAACTTAGCCATTTTTCTAGCCAAATAAACTCATTGATTTTATTATGGAAATGTTTTTGCAAGGAAAACTTTGGGAAAATTGTTTTGGACCAAAACTTACTGACCCAAAACACCAAGCCTTGCCAAGGGCAACTCACTTGGTGAAAAACATAAAGTTTTGCCTTGATAGGAATAATTTTCACCACATAAAATGATGAATGAATTTTAAAATGGTCTTGAGATAAAACCCATTTGCAAATGACTTTGCCATTTTGGTAAATGATCAATTTGGACCTTACAAAGTTTATAAACCTAGTAGAGACCAACCTTGCAATAGAACCCTCTTTTGCATGACTTAGATTCCATTGCTTTGTGAATGTGAAAATTGTTTGTTTAAACCTTGGTTTGGAATGTTAGTTGATTTTGTGTTTTGCTTGATTGACTTGTAGTGAATTTAGCAAAGTGTGAGACTAACAGGATCAAGGAGTGAACCACCATTCCCTTCCAAAAAGGCAAGTTACACTATCATACAAAAGTCCTACTATTTTCATTATACTTAGTGGATTTGAAAACATGCATGAAAATGAATGTATACTTATGCTATGCTAAATCCTAATAGGATGCCTTTACTTTCCTTAGAGAAAATCTTGTAGTTGTACATGCTTAGCCATGCTATATGCTATATTTTGAAAAAGAGATACATGTTGAGATTTTTCAAAGGTTGAAAAAAAAGGACTTGTGTTTTACATAATAAAACAAGGACTCAATGAACCACCTAGGTGGAGGATACTTTAAGTTTTGGAGAAGGTGGCAACAAAAGGGAACCATGTCTATGGCAATCACTTTGTGTTGTGCTCCAAAAGAAAACCACCTAGGAAACTTAGAGATCAAACATGCTTCTCCAATTGTGGCTTTCGTGTGCAACCACATGCTATTATGGCTCTGGCTTAGTCAATTACATTAGGAAAACCCATACATTGTCTTTAGTTACTGGACATGGGGATCTGGAATGCTTCATGGGGGCTGAAGACAAAGCTAGCAATGATGTATGGGAGGACCTTATGGAAAGACTTCGTCACATTCTCAATCTGCCAGTACTCCATCTTGGTGAGCACTAATCCAGTAGGCCACTGGTGGCAACAAGATGGGATTGTGTCATGTGGGTAAAGTGTACTCCTTCTGCAGAAGTAAATAAAATCTAAGTACTTAGCCGTGTCCTCGGTTATGGACAATACTGAGCAACTAAAGTTTGAACTATGGGAGATCTCGACATTCCAACTTCTAATATAAAAACTTGATGCCCTTGTGTGTCTACCAAGGAATTCAAAGAGATTTTGTTAAACTTGTTGCACTTGGGGTTACCAAGGTGCTCAAGAGCATGATGTACTTGGGGTTACCAAGGAACTCATGGGTTTGATAAAACTTGTTGCACTTGGGGTTACCAAGGTGCTCAAGAGATTTTGACAAGGATTTGAACACTTGAGTTTCTACCAAGGAGTTCAAGGAACTTGGAAAAGAAATTTGACAAAGGACTTTTAAAACCCTTTTTGAAAAGATAGGATAAAACAATGCTTTATGCAAAAAGCCTTAAACTCTACTTAGCCAAATATGCATATAATGATAGGATCCACTCTTATTATACAAAAGGTGAAGCTTGCCAATACAATTCAAAATGTATTGACCCTTGTGGCTGTAACTTGCAATGTTGCAGGTTGATTGTTTTTTTAATGAAGATTGTTTGATTGACTAGGACTACAAAGTCTACAACCAACATCTGCCTGTGGCACTTTGAAGATGAAGGACCCATGACTATAATTATTCCGCTGCAATGTATTGTAATAGCCAAATGAGCTATGTTTGATGTAATAAAATTATATTATTCCTGGTTATAAATTTATATTAGGACCTTTGTATCTTGATATTACATCTTAACTGTGGATGCTAGCTATTGATCCAGGGGCTAGCATTGTAAACACAGGAGGGATCAATCTTATCTAAGGTTCGGACACCTACAGAACTAATCCATTATATATTTGCCTTTGCGTTTTCTATATGGACAGGTATCTTTCCATGGGAATGCTTCAAAAATGAAGATATTATATAGCCCATTAGAGGATGACATCAAGTGGTGATCGTCATCAAGGTTGAGAAGGGCAAGTTCAAGATAAGCATCTCGAGGAGATCATTTGCTTGAATCTTGCCGTCCATATTGGTGATAATGGACATGTGAAGACATGTATTAATGAAGTTATCCCATAGTGGTGTATGGGGAGCAAATTAGGATTCTTCACGAAGCAACAATGATCAAGTGTTGCATTCCGGCTTGGGTGGAGCTTGAAGCGTTGTCATCAAGATCAAGCGGTTTGCGCAAGTCAAAGGTATGGCCTTTCTAGGTTTTCCTTTTATCGGCCTCAAGGTGGTTGTTGGGAGACCGGGTTATAGGATTGATAGCCGCACTATCAAGAGGGGCTTTCGGTTGTGTAACTTGATAACATCGTCATAGGGAGCTCAATCCTTTGCATACTTTGCATCTTCCTATTTTGTTGCTTCTTGGTGTTTCTACATGTGAGGTTCTTGAGCTTTTTGCTAGCTCTTCAACAAGCCCAAGTTCATCAAAAACGGAATTCGTATGCATCTTCTATGGCGTTTTCGAGTTTGAAGGTTTTATCGGTTCTTATTTAGGGAGGCTTCTTACCTTTATTCATTTGGTTCTATCCTCATTTGTTGGTCTATGATGTTTCTCTGCACAATCTTGTAAAGCTTGTTGTCCTCGTCAAAACAATCCCAAGATCATCGAAATCGGAGTCCGGATGCAAAAGTTATTGCGTTTTCCGTGAAGTCAGTTTCATCCCGGTTGTGGATCCGGTTCAACCGGCTCCCAGACCGGGTGGTCCGGTGCCAGCACCGGAAAACCGAGATTCAACCGGGTTTCAACCGAGATTCAACCGGGATTTTCGGTTTTTCTATACCGAGTCTATCCGAGACTGTGTACTGACCCTAATTCCGGTTTTAAGTTCGGTTTTCCGGTCCAGGAATTGGACCGTCCGGTTCTGGAGCCGGTCCAACCGAACTTTCAACCGAGTTCGCACAAATTTCTTCCAACGGCCATATTTTCTTTCCACTATAAAAGGGGGTTCTTCCCCCAACGTTTAAGGTTGTTCTTTACCATGAAATTGACCTCCATTGTTGAACCTCTTGAGCTTGCTTCCTCCCCCTTCCCTCCTATGATTCTTGCATCTTTTTGAGGGCTTTGGAAGAGGAGATCTAGATCTACAATCCCCACCAATCAATTCCTCCTCTAAGTGAGGGGAACCCTTTGGATCTAGATCTTGGAGTCATTGGTTGACTTCCACCATTGTTCTTCCTCTCTAATTCCTCCCTAGCACTTGTTGCTTTGGTGGGATTTGAGAGTGAAGGATTTGAGCACCCTTGGTGGTCTTGCTTTGCATTCTTGCATAAGTGTTGAGCTCTCCATTACGACTTGTTCGACTGATAGACCGTGAGCTTGTTACTCTTGTAGGGTGAACTCCTAGTTGGCTTGGCGGTTGGTACCGCGGTGTTATCTTCGTGGAAGATTGTGAAGAGACCCGGGATTCTCCTTCGTGGAGCTTGTGAAGTGGTTGTGGAGCTTTCCATCTCCGGAGTGGAGGAAAAGCTAGCCATAAGGAAAGGGCCTATTCCTTCGTGGGATAGACTCGGAGAAGAAGGTGAGCCTTTGTGGCGCGTGAGGAATCCTTCGTGGAACCTCACACCTCTCCAACGTGACGTAGCCCCCTTCCCAAAGGTGGTGAACACGAGAATACATCTTCGTCTCCGCGTGCCTCGGTTATCTCTATATCCGAGCTTACTTTCCTTGTGATAGCCATCGAGCTTGAAGTACTTATATCTTGCTTATCACTTGTGGTATATTTATCTTGTGCTATCTTGCTTAGCTTAATTTGTTGTTGGTGCACTTAGTTGAGCCTAGTGTATTTAGGTTTTGTGCTTGTAAAATAAATGTTAATTTAATTCCGCATTCTATCAAGCCAAAACCGTAATAGTTTTGAAATTGCCTATTCACCCCCCCTCTAGGCGACATCTCTATCCTTTCAATTGGTATCAGAGGAAGGTCTCTCCTTGTTTAGGCTTCACCGCCTAGAGTGTAAAGATGTCGGCTAGTAGTATAGTGCACAATGACACAATTATCTTTGATGGCACAAATTATGCTTTGTGGAGAAATTGCTTGCTTTGTAATCTTCGGACCTTGTGTCCAAATATTGAGCGATTTCTAGATGTAGGTTTTTCTCCTCCTATGGATCCTCAAAATCTATCTTTGGAGGATGAGAAAAATTTACATCTCAAAGCTCAAGTATCTAATGAGCTTATTTTCTCTTTGAGCCCCACAGTTAATTTGTTCTTGATGATTGTAAAGCGCAAGTCGTCTCATGAGAAGTGGACCAAGCTTAAAGAAATATTTGGTGGTTCCATTTATAATATTGTCGGTGGTTTCTCCGAGGAGATCTCGGTTCCTTCACATCATGAAGAGCTCCAAGTTGCTTCCACCTCCGACCGCGATGAGTTCTCATCTTCACCCACTTCACCAATGTGTGTCAAGACACAAGGTAAAGATATGGTGAGTGGTGATGGGAATTGCAATGTTGATATTATGCTCGCTAATGATGATACTTCATCTATATCCCATTGCAATGTTTCTTCTTTGGACTTAAGCACTTCTTGCAACAATAATGCTATATCCCCTTGTGGTGCTAGTCCTTGTATATCATATAGAAATTATTTGAGTACTAGTGTAGATGATATGCTTGATTTGCCTTGTTCCCATGAACAAAATGCTTCTATTTCCTCTAGTTGTTTATATAACAATGTAGAGGAAATCAAACATTTTATGGAGCAAGAAATGATCATGAATGAAGATTCAAGAATATCCTCATCTTCATCCTCCCGTGCTCACATGTGCCTTATGACAAGAGGATCAAAGGTATCTCCTACTTTGGATCCCAATATATCTTGTAAAGATAATAGCAATGATAATGATGATAGTGATGATGAAATTGATGAGGATACTAGTGCTCTCTTGCTTGAGTTGACTTTTTTGTGTACCTCTCTTCGTGGTAATAATAAGGCCGTTACTTGTCTCAAACACGTTATGGACACCATAACTAAACAAACGGGAACCATAGAGGAGTTGGATTTCCAACTTGATGATGTGAGTCGGAGATTCAATCTCCTTAAGCAAGAGCTTGCCGAGGAGAAGCGAACTAATTGTCTCCTCACACAAAAAATTGAATCTTATGAGCTTGAAAAGGAAAATTCCATTAATGATGCTTGTGCTACTAACTCTACTTCTTGTGAATCACCTATCCTAAATGAGAATGTTGAGCTAAGGGCTCAACTTGAGTTGCTAACTAACAAGTATAGGAAATTGGAAGAAAGTCACGAAAAGCTCTCGGGCTCTCATAATGATCTTCTAATCTCTTATGATGGGATAAAGTTAGCTCATGAGGCAAGTATTACTAAGGTAACATCTTGTGAGCCTCTTTTGGACATTAGCACAACTTCTACTCAAAATGCTATTTTGCCATGTGCTAGTCCTAGTAATTCATCTAGACATACTATTGATAAACCTTGTGTTGGATTAATTGCTTTGCCTTGTTGCTCTAACAATGAAGCTTCTACTTCCTCTAGTACTTGTATTTATACTAACCATGTAGAGTAAATAAAAGAGCTCAAGGCTCAAGTCACTTCCTTGAGGAATGACTTGGAAAAGAGTCATGAAGGGAAATCCACACTGGATAATATCTTGAGTGTGCAAAAATCCCCTAATGATAAAATTGGACTTGGATTCAACTCCAATAACAAGAACAAGTCCAATATAAACAAGAAGAAGGGCCAAAACCAAGTCAAGAATTCGGCCAAGATTATTTGCTTCAAGTGCAAGGTTGAAGGACATCATGTAAGATCTTGTCCATTGAAGAAAAAGCACTTGAGTGAGAAGCAACAAGGGAAGCGGCCACAAGTTCATGTTCAAGCCCAAGTTGAAGTTAGGCCACTTCCGAAGAAAAATCAAGATAATGCTCCCCAAGCCAAGAAATCAATGAAGAAGAGAAAGGGGAGCACTTGTTGCTACATATGTCGTGTGAAGGGGCACTTTGCCTCTTCATGTTCAAACGGTACCTTATCTAACCCTATCATTGTTGATGATGATTATTATCTTAGGAAGGATAAGGATGGCAATGTGTTTGCCAAGTTTGTTGGAACTCAAATTGGTGTCAAGAAAAGAACCATTTGGGTTGCCAAGCCTATTGTGACTAACCTCTTAGGACCCAACTTGGTTGGGTACCAACTAGCTCAAACTTGATCAATAGGTGTTTATGGAGGGCATTGGAGACTTGTCTAACTCTTGAAGAATTAAGGGATCTTCATATATTATATTTGATCAAGCCAAGTTATAAGGATTATTATTTCCCTATCTTATATCCAATGTGCCTCTTCGCGGTAACTTGTACTTAACTCATTTATTTGTAAGTTACTTGACCCTTTACATGTTTTGGTTTTGTACCAAGTATGTGTTTGTATTTGGTGTGCCTCATGCTTGATTATTTTGTGTATTCAAGTATGTCTAGGTGATTGGCACATCATTTACTCGTGTTTTTTTAAGCCTCTAATGCATCTTGATGATATCTTATTTGGCTCTTTTAGAGTGGTTAATGGAACATACCATTTTGGGGGAGTGACATTCCTCGTGCATCTCTCAAACCTTAAAATATGTGTACATGAGTACTACCACTTAGTATTGATATTGCAAGCTTATCTAGTCACTATGTGGTGTATCATACTCATGAGAAATTCAAATTCTAAATGTCCATTAATTATCTCTAGTTGAGATTGTTTTGCCTCTTATAAAAAAATGAATATCACATTATGGGGGAGTAATATGCTTATTTTGCATATCACAATCCTAGGAAATGTGAACATATGAGGTAGTGCCACTTAGAGTTGATATTGTTGATTATCTTGTTTCTAGGTGGCATGTTGGCTCAAACAAGGTCCTATTCTTGTTAGAAGCTTTTATTGCTTGTCTTTTTGGTCTTTGTTTGAGTAAGAAATTCTTGGTGCGGTCTTTCTCAAATACATATCTATATATCTTATTTGGGAAACCATTTGCTTCAAGTTATTCTAATCATTGTTTTGCATAATTGTGTGACTAGTTGAAGCTATCAAGAATCTCTATCTTTACATAGTGCTTAATATTTTTATTTCTATCTTATGCTTTTTATTGTGAAGATTTATCTTTAATATCCGTGCAATATACCATGGAAAATCTATTCCAATACAATCATTGTCTTCGACAATTGATATACTTGTGTGTGGTAGCATTTGTGGATCATCTTCACTTTGGAGTTAACCTCTTATCGCCTTACTTTCTTTCCAAAAAAAAATGTGTGCCTCCCATTGTCTTCCTTGGATTTTGAACATATATTTGATGATGTTTTTGATTATTATCAAATGTGTTTTAGTGGAAGACAAACCTTTTCTTCTCGGAACCTTGTGCCATTGTGAAAAGTGTTAAGGGTTTGGTTTATTTGTTGAAACCTTGCTCTTTTGGGAGTTTGCTATCTCATTCTTTATTCTCTATTTTATTTTCTTGAATGAGATAAATCTTTGAGCATTTGTGTTTTTTTTCATCTTTCATGCTTAATAGTTTTTGCTCGGTTCATTTGTTGAACTTTGTTGAACAAATCTTGTGTTGATTTGATTCCTTGATATAGTTTGGAAAACAAATGTGTTTTGTCACACCTTGTATGCCTTCTTGAATATTTTTGGTGATTTGTCCAAAGTATATCTTCGTTGGATCTTGAAATTCTCGCGCATGCATGTTTAATGAATGTATATCTTATGTCATGTTTTGCTTTCTTTGATCCAATATATAGGGTATACTCCATCAAATCCTTAATAGGCTAAGATGTGCATGAAATTCAAATTTCATCTCTAAATATGCACATATTTTTATGGAGTGTATCCTATGTGTTGTGGTTATTCTAACCACTTTGGACCCAATAAGTTTGGGGACCAAGACGTACTTGAATGTTGTTTTAGGTACACTGAAGATGCAATGGATGCTTGTCTCTTCTATAAGGAAAGCATTGTCACCACATGTTAATTGGAGCCAAGCTAGGACGATCTAAAAATTCTTATCTACTACATCATACCATTACTATCTCGGTAACAAGTATCTTATTCATGCATACTATTCTTCCATCCAATCTCTTGTAGGTTGCATCTTGGCATGAATTTATTTGTTTGTCAATGTTCGATTCTTGCAATTATCTTTGAAAGACTTTGTATCCTTATTGCTTATGTGAGTAATTTGAGATGATGCATATAATGGGGAGTATATAAAATCATTTTCATGATTCACCAATTCCAAATATGCCTTCTAGCAATTTATTGCATATCAACTCCTCAAGGTACTCTCATGTGCAATATTGTTTAAATTGTATTGAATCATTCATTTTGATACTTGTTGCCTTTCTCAAAGTATCCCAACTAGCATTAGTTCCCTTAGTGTTAGTTGTGATGGTTTTGAGATTTTTTGTTTTTCTTTGGTGAAGTTCATTGATATACCATAAGATAAAATAGATCCATGGGCTATATATGCACTTAAGCAAAATATCCTTTTTGGTATATCTTATGACTTCCGCTTGGATATCTTGTATTCTTTTTATTAACCTATTATGTGTGGATGTTTCTTTGTGGATTATTCTCATGTTTTTTTTCCTTAGAAACTTATATACACTAGAGTGTTAATCTCTCGCCTTGATATACTCGCTCTTTTCCGACCATCACTCTTATCCTCTTGATTTTTAATGGTTTTGGTAAGGTCTTGATTTATGAGTCCTTGGTTTACTTTTATTGCATATTCACACACTCATATCTCATATTTGGTTTCTTTTGGACTTAAGCTTGTCTTGACAAGTGTATTGGTTTATATCTAATCCTTGTATCTTGGTTGTGTTCTAAATAATATAGAGGGAGTGAGGATTCCATGTTTGTGCATATTGTGTTCAAATGAAACAACTAATTTATGCACGAACCTTGGGGAGCTTCCTTATTCCACTTAGAGCACTATTTTTCCATTTGATTATTTGGATCTTTTGATTGCTTGCTTCATCCATTGAAGTTCCTTCACCTTGTTATCCTTTAGAAATCCTTGATCCTCAATATAGTTTGATTTACTCCAAGTGTTCGTCATTGGATATGTGCATGTGATTTCACTCATATTACGAGTAATGCACACCTTGTGTAGGAACTCATACTATATTGTCCTTCTAACCTTGTTATCCATTTTTGCACTTGTTGTCAATGGGGGAGAAGTTTAGAGGGTTTTAAGGGAAATGGTTTTCTACTTAAGATTGGTTTGTTCTTAAGTGTTTGCCTTTCATGCATTTCATCTTTATTTTGTTTTGCATGGTTGTACATATAGTGGAAACTCTCCCAAAGGTTATGCTTGACAATGTATGCAATGAAATTCAAGATCATCATGTGTGCATATATTGTGGGGGAGTTTGCTCTATATATGTTGGTTCTACTCACATCTCCTACATTAGTTGTAGGAGATGTGAGTAGAATTGGTTTTGATATGGGCTAGTATCTTTGTGTTACTTAACCATATCAAATACAACCTCTTGTATCCAACTTATTCTCTGATAAGTTGCCTACTTGTTTCTAATATTCATTATATAAACCCTCTTGTTGTGATTGTCATCAATTACCAAAATGGGGGAGATTGAAAGGGTAATTGCCCCTATGTGTGGTTTTGGTGATTAATGACAATCCCTATGGACTAATGTTTTCACTGAATTTTATATGAAGGTATATTCCATAGGTCATGCTTGTAGTCCATGTGTTGGATTCAAGTATGGATGCCATGAAGATAAAGATATACCTTGAGTATTGGCATCAAAATCATCGAGTTGAAAAGAAGAATATGATATGATCAAGATCTTGAGAGTGTGATCTCAATAGAAGAATTCAAGATATGGCTCTAAGTCGGTGTCATGATAGCTTCATTAGTTGAGATATGATTGACTAAGATTTAGAGCATGTAATCAAATGAAGAGTTCCTTATGTACCTCAAGATATTAAGATGGAGCACGAGAAGATACTTGGTTTACCAATACAAAGAGTGAAGAGTGATTTCAAGTTGGTCAACACATGAAGCATAAAGAATGTACCACATGGTATTGTGGTATGGTAAGCCTTGTCAATTATGCATCATGAACTAATCCATTATATATTTGCCTTTGCGTTTTCTATATGGACATGTATCTTTCCATGGGAATGCTTCAAAAATGAAGATATTATATAGCCCATGAGAGGATGACATCAAGTGGTGATCGTCATCAAGGTTGAGAAGGGCAAGTTCAAGATAAGCATCTCGAGAAGATCATTTTCTTGAAGCTTGCCGTCCATATTGGTGATAATGTACATGTGAAGACATGTATTAATGAAGCTATCCCATAGTGGTGTATGGGGAGCAAATTAGGATTCTTCACGAAGCAACAATGATCAAGTGTTGCATTCCGGCTTGGGTGGAGCTTGAAGCGTTGTCATCAAGATCAAGCGGTTTGCGCAAGGCAAAGGTATGGCCTTTCTAGGTTTTCCTTTTACCGGTCTCAGGGTGGTTGTTGGGAGACCGGGTTATAGGATTAATAGTCGCACTATCAAGAGGGGCTTTCGGTTGTGTAACTTGATAACATCGTCATAGGGAGCTCAATCCTTTGCATACTTTGCATCTTCCTATTTTGTTGCTTCTTGCTGTTTCTACATGTGAGGTTCTTGAGCTTGTTTCTAGCTCTTCAACAAGCCCAAGTTCATCGAAAACGGAATTCGTATGCATCTTCTATGGCGTTTTCGAGTTTGAAGGTTTTATCGGTTCTTATTTAGGGAGGCTTCTTACCTTTCTTCATTTGGTTCTATCCTCCTTTGTTGGGCTATGATGTTTCTCTGCACAATCTTTTAAAGCTTGTTGTCCTCGTCAAAACAAGTCCAAGATCATCGAAATTGGAGTCCGGATGCAAAAGTTATTGCGTTTTCTGTGAAGTCGGTTTCATCCCGGTTGTGGATCCGGTTAAACCGGCTCCCAGACCGGGTGGTCCGGTGCCAGCACCGGAAAACCGAGATTCAACCGGGTTTCAACCGAGAGTCAACTGGGATTTTCGATTTTTCTATACCGAGTCTATCTGAGACTGTGTACTGACCCTAATTCCGGTTTTAAGTTCGGTTTTCCGGTCCAGGAACCGGACCGTCCGGTTCTGGAGCTGGTCCAACCGAACTTTCAACCGAGTTCGCACAGATTTCTTCCAACGGCCATATTTGCTTTCCACTATAAAAGGGGGTTCTTCCCCCAACGTTTAAGGTTGTTCTTTACCACGAAATTGACCTCCATTGTTGAACCTCTTGAGCTTGCTTCCTCCCCCTTCCCTCCTATGATTCTTGCATCTTTTTTAGGGCTTTGGAAGAGGAGATCTAGATCTACAATCCCCACCAATCAATTCCTCCTCTAAGTGAGGGGAACCCTTTGGATCTAGATCTTGGAGTCATTGGTTGACTTCCACCATTGTTCTTCCTCTCTAATTCCTCCCTAGCACTTGTTGCTTTGGTGGGATTTGAGAGTGAAGGATTTGAGCACCCTTGGTGGTCTTGCTTTGTATTCTTGCATAAGTGTTGAGCTCTCCATTACGACTTGTTCGAGTGAGAGACCGTGATATTGTTACTCTTGGATGGTGACCTCCTAGTTGGCTTGGCGGTTGGTACCGCGGTGTTCTCTTCGTGGAAGATTGTGAAGAGACCCGGGATTCTCCTTCGTGGAGCTTGTGAAGTGGTTGTGGAGCTTGCCATCTCCGGAGTGGAGGAAAAGCTAGCCATAAGGAAAGGGCCTATTCCTTCGTGGGATAGACTCGGAGAAGAAGGTGAGCCTTTGTGGCGCGTGAGGAATCCTTCGTGGAACCTCACACCTCTCCAATGTGACGTAGCCCCCTTCCCAATGGTGGTGAACACGGGAATACATCTTCGTCTCCGCGTGCCTCGGTTATCTCTATATCTGAGCTTACTTTCCTTGTGATAGCCATCGATCTTGAAGTACTTATATCTTGCTTATCATTGTGGTATATTTATCTTGTGCTATCTTGCTTAGCTTAATTTGTTGTTGGTGCACTTAGTTGAGCCTAGTGTATTTAGGTTTTGTGCTTGTAAAATAAACGTTAGTTTAATTCTGCATCCTATCAAGCCAAAACCGTAATAGTTTTGAAATTGCCTATTCACCCCCCCCCTCTAGGCGACATCTCTATCCTTTCAATTAACTTGTGAAAACTAACATGTTGGTGTAGTGGAAGAAGATGAGAACTCATCGCGGCCGGAGGTGGAGGGAACACAATCATCCTCATTAAGCTTGGACACACCATATTTTGCTTGAAGCTTGGTCCATATATCATGAGCGTTCCGGAAAGGCATGATTGAGGAAAGAACTACAAAGCTCACAACATTAACAAGCACATTAGATGCTTGAGCTTCGAGATAAGAGTTTGTCTTCTCCTCCAAAGATAGATTTTGGGGATCCTTAGGAGGAGACAAGCCCATATCTAGAATTCGCTCAATGTTTGGGTCAATGTCCCGGAAATGACTAAGCATGCGAGAACGCTAAACATCATAATGTGTGCCATCAAATGTAAATGTGTGAGAGTGCACTAAACCCCTAGGAGACATCTTTACTCTCGAGGCGGTGAAGCCTAAAAGCAAGAGACCTGGCTCTGATACCAATTGAAAGTGCAATGGATGTCGCCTAGAGGGGGTGAATAGACTTTTTAAAATTATTACGTTATAGGCTCAAGTAAATGCGGAATAAAACTAACGTTTAATTTATTGAGCACAAAACCTAGACACTAAGTTCACCTAGGTGCACCAACAACCTATGCTAAGCAATACAAGCAACAAGGTGATAGCAAGGTATAAATACTTCAAGCACGATGGCTATCACAATGTAAAGTGCATAAGTAAAGTGATCGGTTGAGAGATAACCGATGGATGCGGAGACGAAGATTTGTTTCCCGGAGTTCACTTCCAAAGAAGCTACGTCTCCGTTGGAGAGGTGCGATGGAACAATGCTCTCCGAACGCCACAAATGGCTCACCTAGAGGTGTGGTGGCTCGATGCTCACCCAACGCCACACAATGCCTCACCCCGGATGCGGAAGCATGCAACTCACTGACGCCACAAAAGGCTCACCCTATTCTCCCGAGTGCGCACCACAAAAGGCGGGCACTCGCTCCACTATGGGACGCTTGAGGGCGGTCACCGAACCCGTACAAGATTGGGGCTAACTCCACAACTCAATTGGAGGCTCCCAACAATAAAGCCACAAAAGGCTACAATGCCACAAAAGGCCAACAAAGCCACAAGAGGCTACAAGACCACAAAAGGTCAAAAATCCAACCGCACAACCGTCTAGGGTTCCAAGAACCCAAGAGTAACAAGCCCACAAGCTTGTACTCGCCGAATCTCCGAGGAGAACTCAAATATATGCACCAAATGCAAGGGAAAGTCCTTCTCTCCCAAATTCCAACAAAGCTAGAAAAGCTATTGGGGAAATAAGGGAGGAAGAACACAAGAGGAGAACTCAAACCTATGCACAAAATGCAAGGGCAAGTCCTTATCTCCAAAATTCCAACAAAGCTATAAAAGCTATTGGGGGAATAAGGGAGGAAGAACACAAGAGGAGAACTCAAAACTCTCCAAGATCTAGATCCCAATGATTCCTTCACAAAGAAGGGATTTGACTTGGGGGGATTGTAGATCTAGATCTCCTCTCACTTTTCCCTCAAAAAGATGTAACAATCATGGGAGGGAGAGGGAGTAAGAAAGCTCAAATAGTTCAACAATGGTAGGAAAAAACGAGCTCAAAAGATGGGAAACCATTGGGGAAGAAGCCCCCTTAAATAGGATAAGGAAAAACTGACCGTTTGGGCCAGATTCGCACACCACCGGAACTTCCGCCTCCCACCGGAACTTCCGGAAAATAGAAACACAAGTTAATGAACCTGACCGGAACTTGGGTCGGAACTTGGGCCGGAACTTCCGCTCAAGCAAAAACGCAGGATAACATTGCACGAAAACTTCAATAACTTTTGATTCCGGATTCCGTTTTTGACGATCTTGGGTTCGTTTTGAAGAGAACAAAAATCTATACAAGATTATGCAAAGAAACATCATAGTCCAGCATGGAAGGATAAAACCAAACTGAGAAAGGTATGACCTCTCTACAAGCGATGAACCGGTAAAACCTCCAAAACCCAAAACACAAGAAGTTGAGCTTGGAAACTCCGATTGGGATGAAACCAATTTTGTTGGGAAGATAAAACCAAGTAGAACCCAACAAAATTTTAAATATTGGATACCACCAAGGGAGAAAATATCAAGTATATATGTGAGATATCTCCTAAGGTGTGGAGCCGGAAAAAACCGCACGATCAAGAATGCAATAAGATAGGCAAGGAAAATCTTTATTTGATGAACTAGATATTGTTATGACGATAACCACAATATCTAGATCCTATCATAGATAAGAACCAAATAATAACCAAGAAATATGATGCTATGAATGCAAAGGTTTGAGCTCTCTCCGAACGATGTGATCGAGACACCCGCTTGAGAACCCCTCTTGATAGTACGGCTATCTATCCTAAACCTGGTCTCCCAACAACACGAGACCGGAAAAAGAGAAGCCCTATCAAGATCATACCTTTGCCTTGAGCAATCCACTTGAAATTGATGTAGACCGTCTTGTTCTTCTCAAGTGAGAACACCTTTCTTGATTGCTCTTGCTTGATGAAGATGAGGACTTGGAAATTGCTCCCCCATACTCCATGGGGAAACTTCTTCTTTGAACTTGTCTTCATCACTCCATGATCACGAGGATGGCAAGATTCAAGCATGAGGTCTTCTAGAGATGGCGCATCTTGAGTGTTCCCTTCTTCATACCTTCTTGAGGTTGATCCATCTTGATGCAACTCTTTTCACTTGTCTTGATCAACCTTCAAGCTCCTTCTTTCTTCATGATTCCACACAAAGCCCTTGGAGATTTCTTCATCTTTCAACCTTGAGACCAACGCATGGCCCAAGCGATGCTAATGGACAAACCTACAAGTGAAACTCAATTTACACATTAGTCCATAGAGATTGTCATTAATGATATAAATGTTCATAATATAGAAGTTAAACATTTTAAATTAAATTATAATTCTACATATATGTGGAACTGTCGTCTTTGATAGATGGTAGATTCTTATTGAATCTCGATTGTAATGATACACATGTTCATAATATAGCAGCTAAACATTTGAAATTAAATGATAATTCTACATATATGTGGCACTATCGTCTTGGTCACATTGGAGTGAAGTGTATGCATAAACTCCATTCAGATGGACTTCTTGAATCACTTGATTTCAAATCACTTGAAAGATGCGAAGCATGTCTGATGGGTAAAATGACTAAGACTCCATTTTCTGGTGTGATGGAGCGAGCTACAGACTTATTGGAAATCATACATACCGATGTGTGTGGACCGATGAGTGTAGCATCGCGCGGTGGTTATCGTTATGTTCTTAATTTCACGGATGACTTGAGTAGATATGGGTATATCTATTTCATGAAACATAAGTCCGAAACTTTCGAGAAGTTTAAGGAATTTCAAAGCGAAGTAGAGAATCAACATAACAAGAAGATTAAATTTCTACGATCTGATCGTGGAGGTGAATATCTGAGTTATGAGTTTGGCGAGCATTTGAAGAAATTCGGAATACTTTCATAATTGACACCGCCGGGAACACCACAACGTAATGGTGTGTCCGAAAGTCGTAATCAATCTCTCTTAGATATGGTTCGTTCTATGTTGTCACTTACAGATTTACCGCTATCATTTTGGGGTTATGCATTAGAAACAGCCGCATTCACTTTAAATAGGGCACCATCTAAATCCGTTGAAACGACACTGTATGAATTATGGTTTGGGAAGAAACCGAAATTATCGTTTCTAAAAGTTTGGGGTTGCAAAGCTTATGTAAATAAGTTACAGCCCGACAAGCTAGAACCCAAAGAGGAAAAATGCGTCTTCATAGGATACCCAAAGGAAACTATTGAGTATACCTTCTATCATAGATCCGAAGGCAAAATCTTCGTTGCCAAGAATGGATCGTTTCTGGAGGAGTTTCTCTTGAAAGAAGTGACTAGAAGGAAAGTAGAACTCGATGAGATTGTCGAACCTTCTCTCGAATTTGTGAGTAACACAGCACCGGAAGAAGTTCTTGTGGCTCCTACACCAATAAGAGAGGAAGATAATGATGATGATCATGAAACTTCGGTCCAAGTTACTACAGAACCTCGCAGGTCGACAAGGACACGTACCACTCCCAATTGGTATGATCCTGTTATGAGTGTCGTGTTGGTGGACAACACCGATGACCCTGCGACATATGAGGAAGCGATGATGAGCCCAAATTCCAATAAATGGAAAGAAGCCATGAAATGCGAGATTGGATCCATGTACGAAAACCAAGTATGGACTTTGGTGGACTTACCGGATGGCCGGAAGGCTGTCGAGAACAAATGGATTTTCAAGAAGAAAACAAATGCTGATGGTAATGTAACCGTCTATAAAGCTCGACTTGTCGCGAAAGGGTTCCGACAAATTGAAGGAGTTGACTATGATGATACTTTCTCACTAGTAGCAAAGCTAAATTCTATGAGTATTTTGTTAGTAATCGTTGCATATTATGATTATGAGACATGGCAGATGGATGTCAAAACGGCGTTCCTCAATGGAAACATTGATGAAGAGTTTTATATGGTACAACCCAAAGGTTTTGTAGATCCTAAAGATGCTAACAAGGTATGCAAACTTCAACGATCCATTTATGGATTGGAGCAAGCATCCCGAAGTTGGAATCAATGTTTTGATAAGGTAATCAAAAGTTTTGGATTTATACAAACTTATGGAGAAGCTTGTATTTACAAGAAAGTGAGTGGGATCTCTGTAGAATTCCTAGTAATATATGTGGATGACATATTGTTGATTGGGAATGATATAGATCTTCTTAAAAGTGTCAAGGATTATTTGAATAGTAGTTTTTCAATGAAGAATCTTGGCGAAGCTGCTTACATATTAGGCATAAAGATTTATAGAGATAGATCGAGACGCCTAATATCGCTTTCACAGAGTACATATTTGGACAAAGTTCTAAAAAGGTTTGGAATGGAAGATATCAAGAAAGGGTTCTTGCCCATGTTGCCCAATATGACCTGGAGTAAAACTCAAAGTCCTGCTACGGTAGAAGATAGAGAGAGGATGAGTAAGACTCCCTATGCCTCAACCATATGATCTATCATGTATGCCATACTATGTACTAGACCCGACATTGCATATGCTGTTAGTTTGACTAGCAGATATCAAAGTGATCCAGGGGTGGATTATTGGACAGCGGTCAAAAACATCCTTAAGTACTTGATAAGAACTAAGGATATGCTTCTTTCTTATGGAGGTGATGAACAACTCGTTGTTAATGGTTACACCGATGCTAGTTGGAACACCGATCCGGATGATTCTAAATCTCAATCTGGATACGTATTTACTTTGAATGGTGCAGCAGTGAGCTGGAGGAGTGCAAAGCAAAGCGTTGTGGCGAGATCTTCAACTGAATCAGAATACAAAGCTGCTTTAGAGGTTTCACAAGAAGCGATATGGATGAAAGAGTTCATTATAGAGCTCGGTGTAGTTTCCAGTGCAATGGACCCAATGTCTATCTATTGTGATAACATGGGTGCCATAGCCAATGCGCAGGAGCCAAGGTCACACAAGAAGCTGAAGCATATCAAGCTACGTTTTCACGCTATTCAAGAGCATGTCCAAGATGGTGACATAAAGATTTGCAAAGTACACACAAATCTGAATGTGGTAGATCCGTTGACTAAACCTCTCCCGACGGCAAAACATGACTAGCACCAAACCACCATGGGTGTTCGGTATATTACCATGTAATCTAGAATAGTTGACTCTAGTGCAAGTGGGAGACTGTTGGAGATATGCCCTAGAGGCAATAATAAAAGTAGTTATTATTATATCTTTGTGTTTATGATAAATGTTTACATTCATGTTATAATTTTATTAACCGGAAACCTTAATACTTGTGTGATTTGTAAACTTGTTAGAGTCCCTAGTAAATCCTCTTTATAATACTAGCTTGTTGGTTAATAGATGATCATGGTTTCCTGATCACGGACATTGAGATGTTATTAACGACAAGATCATATCATTAGGAGAATGGTGTGATGGACATACTCCTATAGTTAAGCGTAGCATTAAGATCAAGTCATTTTAATGGTTTGTTTGCTATAAGCTTTCAGATACATAATAACCTAAATCCTTCGACCATGAGATCATGTTAATCACCATCACCAGATGGATACTTTGATGACATCAAACACCACTTCATAACTGGGTGGTTATAAAGGTGACATTTAGTTGTCACCCTTAAGTTTATCCCCTCACGGCTCGGGAATGCTACAAACATGACCTAGACTCTCTTGCGTGAATGATAAACATTGGGACCGTGATGTCCATAATGATCCATGCGCATTCCAGATTAACGATGTTGTTTGAACCGTAAATGTCGAGTCCATTTCCCTTTGTTTCTTCGATACTACTTGTCTGAGATCCGATTGTTAAGGTATCTCCATACCTTGTTCAATCTCGTTACCACAAGTATTTTTTACTTGTTACCGCGATATTACATCCCCGTGACCTAGTCACATGTTGCAACATATATGGATGTAATCTCACCAAGTCGGCCTAACTGTATCTTACCCATCACTAGGAAAACAAATCCCTCTCTTGACATAATATCTTCAACGTATTCCTCCGGATACCCAACGACACCTTTATAATAACCATTTCACTGAATGACGTTTTATGCCATCAGCGTAACCTCGGGAGACAGCGATTTGATATGGTCTCACGGTCTAAGGAGAAGGAGGCTTCATTTCTGACTATTGCAACGATGAACTTCGTGACTTGATCGTGTCACAATCTTTGAGGAGTGTCCATCAGATCATTCACCAATGATATGACCTTGTTGTCAACCAGCGCTATCACTTCATGATCAGGAACCTTGATCATCATGTTTCCCAACGAACTAGTAATAGAGGTTACTGGGGACTTATGTTTCATATCACACATGTATCAATGTTTCCACTTGATACAGTTATAGCACAACATGAAACTATTATGAACTTATTGGGATATGACAATAAGAAACCTTTTATTATTTTCCTCTAGGGCATATTCCCTTTAGTCTCACACTTGCACTAGAGTACAAATAATCTAGCTTGCATTTACTAATCAAAAACCATATCCCCATATGCATTTATTGATCATGCTGCTCATGAGAAATGTCATGTCCCTGTTCTGTTTTACCAGATCAGTATGTATTTTGCAAATCATTAATGTCCTCCTAATTTTGACATTCCCTTCATTATCTCATAATAGGTTGAAGTATTCATTTTGGCATGTGAGACTTTGTTTCGATTGTTTACAATGACGGTTGTTAAGTCAATTTAACCTTCACTATTGTCATGTAAACTCAGGAAACACACTTCGAGAAGTCAAACTTATTTAGTCAAAATATACTTTTATATTTATGTCGATCCTAGTGCATAACATGCAACTATGTGCCTAGCTTCACTTCTTGCCTTTCAAGAATGAACTTTAACTCTGGTTCAATGATTAACTCTGGAATCACTTCAAGACATGTTCTTTCAACCAGATCCTTTTGGGTCATATTATGTCGAGTATACAATATGGTTCCATGGAAGAACCTATGACCGAGGCATAGGAGGTGCAACACATTTCTTTCTTTCTTTTAACCATAGTTGTAATACCAAGTCTTACTCAATGCTTCATACAAGTAAGAACTCTCTCTTAACTTTGTTCCATTATGATCTCCTTCAGAATCTTACCTAGGACATTCTGAACATCTTTAGAATCAAGTCGAGGAAGCATTCAACAATAATGTTTATTAAACTTGCCAATTCTATCTTGATAGATTCCATTGTTTAATAACTTCTTCAACTTCATCCATATTTACTAACTTAAATATTATTAATACCAATCACATCATTCATATATGTCATCCACATATTTCAAAATGATGACACACTCCCACTCAAATATGGCATCCATATATGAGATCCAGGGACTAGCTCCCACTCAAAATGGCATCCATATGAGATCCAGGGATTTCACTTAGCTCCCACTCAAAATATGTCTCATACATATTGAGTCTTAGCCAAGCCATCAAGCTTACACTCAAAATATGTCTCCTACATATTAAGGTTTAAGACGAGCTAATATGCTCCCACTCAAGTGAAAATCTTCTCAACAATCTTGGACATTCCAAAATTCTTTGATCATCATCAAATTGAGAATTCCAGTTGCGAGTTCCCAATATCCATATATTGCTAGTGTAAATCCAATAGACTCAAGCATAGCTACATTTGTAGTCAAATCTTTGAGTTTGTCCAAACTTCCTTTGTGAAAAAACAAGCTTTATGTCTTTCCATTCATTTCTTACTCATGACTTTGTAGTCATTTAGAAATATTAAGTAAATTTCTTTACTTAATAAGATCAAGTAACACATTAATTTTCAATCTTGAATGTAACTTAATACGGGATTTTATGACTCCTAGTCATTTCTCTCATTTAGGTCCATCACGCTTCTTTGTATTTTGTAGGTTCATATAACATGTCAAGTGAATCAAGATACAATTATGCTTACTTGCAGAATATATTCTTGAATCCTTCTTTCTTTTGTAAAAGTATTCGCTAAAACTTTATAATCATTATCATTAGTTTCTCCTCTATTTGCAGAGTTTGGTTTCATGAAACAAATTTCGCTGCGCTACTCAACAGTCAGGAGGTAAAGTCAAATACCTTGTTTTGAC
Source organism: Avena sativa (assembly GCA_916181665.1). Lineage (NCBI taxonomy): Eukaryota > Viridiplantae > Streptophyta > Magnoliopsida > Poales > Poaceae > Avena > Avena sativa. The sequence goes on from OV702282.1 coordinate 415,778,955, forward strand.
CTTTTACTTTCTTCCACATGCATCTTCATCAAGACACATATACTTAGGACAACAACATGTTTGCCCTATATGGAACATGTATTCATAGTTTCCTAAGAATACACTACAAAGACTTGTTTATTTGCCACAATTTCGAATTATTGAAATCTCCAGAAACTCGAACATGCCACAACTCTTATGGTGTTGTTTCCACGAATCCTTAGATGTTCCTTTGTATTTCAAACGAGTGTTTTTTTATTTCAATCTTTAACCCTAAATGATAATAATGACCCTGATAAGAGATAATATTAGACCATATGTATCTAATACAAAATGATTATGATATCTAAACATATCAACACCTTGAATTTGTCCAATTATCATAATTTGTGAAACATATTTCACAAGTCCCTCTATGCCAAACTTTAACTTAAATACTTTAGTCATATCGATCAAATCAAAGAGACTTTGTATTCCTATTAATTCCATATTCCACTTTATTTTTGAACTCAGTTGAACAATTCAAATCCCTTCAATTTTTTGTTTCATTTAAGTAAATACACCTATTCACTTAAGTCCACAATGAAATAATTATTTCCACTATTTGTTGAAAATGCGATACATCACTATGTATAAATTTTAACATTTCTTTGCATATCGTCGTTTTACCGGAATGCGGAGTATTAGTCATCTTGTCAAACGAGGCATGGTTTTGCAAAGTCACTAGATCAAATATCTAAGACCCCGATTTTCATCTAAGTGAAAATCATGCAATAACCATCATGACTTTAATAATAGTGTCATTTCATTATTAACCTTTGGATATCATTTAGCATTCTAATCCTTTATAAATGTTTAATCATAATGTGACCATAAAGGTTTTACTCATAAGAACAATACAACTGGATTGTAACTTATTCATATGAATAATCGTCTCTCCAAAAGCAAGACACCAAAACAAGAATCACAAATTATATTCAAGTCCACTAATCCAAATGATAAACTTTGAGGGAAGGAGTGATGTCATCCATCAACTAGTTTGCTTGCCTTCATCAAGCCACATTGCCTCAATTCGAGCAATTCTCAAGCAGACCATCCTGCTTTTCACAAAACGGGACAAGTATCTAATACTTTGTAAACTGCAACGAGCTTTTACAAGAATTACATTTATAACTTTATATATCTGACATATAACTTTTTTCATCCACGAACTCCATTACAATCAAGCCCTTCTGAGAGTTATCAACTCTGATGCAAGATTTCTATGTGATTCACCAAATAGTCTGTTTTCGTCCACCATGGAGGAAAACTCATCCAATGGCTCATACTCTATGTGCATGATCTTGCAGAATGCAAAATTGTAGTCCAACTCTCCATCAAATGGAGAATGGTCCCTTTTGGATGATTTATGGAGAAAACATAATATTTCTGGAGTCATTAGATTATCTCCTAATGGTTATTGTATCAAGAAGAGAAGACCAAATTATTATGAGGATATCCCTTGGGTGTGGGTATTAATCTATGAAGACAGACTCTTTTGCTAAGTTCCAAATCAAGCATGAAATTTCTCATGGTCGCAAAGTACCCCAATGAGATAGGCCATGATCTACTAAGATATTTGCCAAAATATATCTATACTTAGTTCATAATAATGAGTTCAATTCATAATTCAGCTTCCACTAAAATAGTCATCCCCTAAATGATTTTAGTGATCACACGATCCCAATTCACTATGCAACCCACGACTGACACAACCGGCAACATAGATTCAAAGGTAGATATTATCCAATACCAATCACATCTCCATGCGACTCATGCTCGATCTTTCGATCTCTTGTGTTCCAAGTCCCATGTCCGACATGATAGGCTCGCCAATTCAAACTTGTGTGTATTGCAATACAACCATTGCACCCACGGCATGCGAACGTAGGTATTTCTGACACCCGATTAACACGGCCTGCCTCATATCGAAGAACTTTCTTGGTGGTGCACACACAAGAAGAACACTATCCTTGGAATTTCGAGGTCATGTCTGCACATGCTAGGATCGCCAATTTAATGTTGGATTTAATAGGGATCATCTTATATATGCTACCGCTGAGTATATAATACTAGCACACAATAAGATGCAAAGCAGGTATCAACATCATATGTATATTTGTGATATGATATGGTCCTCCTTGCACCTTGATATTCATCGAGCGCTTCGGCATGATCTCCATCGTGCCAGTGGCATGATCTCCATCGTGCCACCTGTTTTGACGCCAAGTCCACAACGCCATCAGTAGGTCATCCATCGGAATGATGACTATTAATATAACTTAGTAACATAAAAGTAAACTACTTTACCTTTGTAATGACCATGAACATATCAAAACACATTCCCCTCCTACAATATAAAGTTAGACGCCTTTACTTTATCTATTGCAAGTTTTACGTGGTTGTTAGAGCTTTCGTAATAGAACCATTTCTAATCTACGAACTTTCCAACCACAACATGGATCCATACAGTTGTCTCTACTACACCCCTTTCGGGGCCCGGCGTTGTAAATGCTATATCAACTATTGTAAGAGAGACGTACACCCACCACCCACTTATACAGAACAAGTCGTATGTTGAGTGTGGAACCATTCTCGCGTAAGCTTACGTGTAAGGTCGGTCCGAGCCACTTTATCAAACAATCCCGCGATATAAACAAGTACACGTGGGAGGGTAACAATTATAGCATCAATGCACGCACAACACCGTGTGCGTATTGGTCGTACAACACTACTAATCATAGTTCGGCTCTGATACCACTCTAGGGGTTTCGCGCAGAAAATCAATTATTTTACTACAATGGATCGCCTCGATGCCTAAGATCTATCTACTAGTAATGCGGTCACGATCGAAGGTTTCGGATACATACCCTTGTAGTCCGAAAGCGGTTAACGTTCCGAGAGGAACGTGGTTGATGTAGTCGTGCTTGTAGCCGACCTCAAGGTCGTGAAGCTCCTCGTAGGTGACCCCTTACTCCATCACCATGCAGGAGTCTATCTTACGACATCATAGTGCCCCACGTGTTGCACCTCGTGGCTTTGTACAAATATGGTGTACGTCGGACGCGCGGAAGCAGATCTCCGACTATGGAATCCTTGCAGCACAACGACGTGTTGCGGATGCGTCATCTCTTGCGCGAACAACCCTGGGCCATGCCAATGCATGAAGACAACTAGAGGGAGAGAGGTTGGAGAGGAGGCGCATATGGGCGAGGAGAGTTCCCAATTCATGGGATCAATTATTTGTCTCTCCTCGTCCTAGGAGGGCCTTTATATAGGGGAAGGGGGAACCCTTACCCTCCCCCCACCAAGGAAACCCTAAGGCGTCCAAGGGGGCAATGGGTGGCGGCCAAGGGGGGAGGGGGCTGTTGTAGGGCGCCCCAAACCCTAACCCTAGCCGGCGGCCAAGGGGGACAGCCCTAGGCGCATGGGCCCCTCCCTTCTCTTGTTTTTCCCTCATGGGCCCTTTTCCCTAAGGAAGTTGGCCCATTAGTGGAATACCTTTTCAAATTAGATTTTAATATTATATTTAATTTAATTACATTAATTAATATGTAAATACATATTACCAAATCCGTTTTAACCCGAAACACCTTTCGGTTCCCTTTCTATATCCTCCGAACAGCTTCGGAACATCTGGAACAATTCCGGTCCTCTCACTGGAACTTTTCTGGTTTCCTTTCTTTCTCCGAACAACTTCAGATCTTTCTCCTCGGAACAATTTCGGCTTTCTCTTTCTCTACTATGATTCCAACTTACGGATAATCTCAAGCTCGTCGCACCCTTAAGTGTATCCCCTCACGGCTCGGGAATGCTACAGACATGACCTAGACTCTCTTGCGCGAATGATCAACTTCTGGACCATGATGCCCATAATGATCCTTGTGCATTCTAGATTTACGATGTTGTTTGAACCGTAAACGTCGAGTCTATTTCCCTTTGTTTCTTTGATACTTCTTGTCCGAGATTCGATCGTTTAGGTATCTCCATACCTTGTTTAATCTCGTTACCGACAAGTATTGTTTACATTTACCGCGATATTACATCCCCGTGACCTAGTCACATGTTGCAACATATATGGACGTAATCTCACCAAGTCATCCTAACTATATCTTACCCGTCACTAGGTGAACAAATCCCGCTCTTGACATAATCTCTTCAACGTGTTCCTCCGGATACCCAACGACACCTTTATATTCACCATTTCACTGAGTGACGTTTGATGCCATCAACGTAACCTCGGGAGACAGTGATTTGATAAGGTCTCACGGTCTAAGGAGAAGGACACTTCGTTTCTGACTACTGCAACGATGAACTTCGTGACTTAATCGTGTCACAATCTTTGAGGAGTGTCCATCATATCATTCACCAATGATATGACCTCGTTGTCAACCAGCACTATCACTTCATGATCAGAAAACTTTGATCATCATGTTGCCCAACGAACTAGTAATGGAGGTTATTAGAGACTTATGTTTCATATCACACCTCTATCAATGTTTTCACTTGATACAATTATAGCACAACATGAAACTATTATAAACTTATTGAGATACGACAATAATAAACCTTTTATTACTCCCTCCGACCCATATTAGTTGACTTGGATTGGGTCGGAGGGAGTATTTCCTCTTCCAACTAAAAAGAAGATCAGAATGGAGCTTGTGTCGGGTCGGACAGAAGATCGGAGAAGATCAATCGATGGATAAGACCAAGCAGGGGAGATATTTCCGCCGGCTGAAAAGATCTGTGCGTGTTGCCGCGGCGGCGCTGACGAGTCCGTCATAACCGCTGACTTCACATAGCATGGCCAGGGTGCGATGCGAGGTGACAAGGACGGACAGGGGATGAGAATCAGAGATACAGTAGCTTCTCTTCCAACCACTGCAACTACTAGTACTCCCTCGGCTCACAAATACTACGACATCTCGGAAAACATGTGAAAAATGTACTATTCAAAAGGCTATTCAACTCTATGTTTCTGGTTGCAAAATTCACATGAAAAGAGTGGTGTTGCAAATGGAAGTACTCATTAGAACTCACTCAGGAACGCCATTATTTTCGAACATAGGTAGTACTAGTATATATATACACATGGGATCTGGGGTTTCCAAACTTAAATACACCAAGAAGAAAATGCGAAGCTGAGCAGAATAACTTATTCAGGGACACGAAAATAACCACCTGTGGCATCCCAACATTGATACATGACGGTGCGGCCCCGAACTGAAACCCAAATGGTTCATTCGCAGCTAGCAGAAAAGCCCAAACGCCATCTCCCTCACCCAGCCAGCCCTTTGTGACGCCGCAAGCTCTTCGATCCTCTGCCGCATTTTGTACTGCAGCATGGATCCAGAGGAGGAGTTTCCCCTGCTCAGAAAGTTCATGAACGTCATCAACTCTATCACCACTGTCATTTGAGCAAAACGGCACCGATGATAAAGTATCATTTCGAACAAAGTAATCTAGAACAACCATTTTCCTGCGTTTTATGTGATGGAGTATATATTTTACTTTATCTGCTTCCCTAAGCTAAAGATAAAACAGCCATCCTTCTGCAAGTTAAGTGGTGATGTATATATTTTATTACTTTGTCTGCTTCCAGAAGCTAAAGCTGAAACACTGCATATATGCTATTAAGCAAGTTCTTTCCAGCTAACTTTACAAGGCTATTTGGAAAAAGCCCATGTAGATAGGCTTTTCTTCTACCACAACTTGTACACATAAGTTAGGAGACTAAAACAGCATTAAAAACATCCCAAGGAGCACTTGCAAGTTGCAATTCAAATAACTTTTCCCCCATGTGTTCATGCTAGCTACTATTTTTTCTTTAAACTGCAGGGATATATGAGTATAAAGAGCATTCAACAGTATAAACATAAACTGAGTGGAATGGTAGATCAGAGAGGAATATGCTGAACGAATGAAAGGAACTTTTGTGCTTAATGAAGAATAATCAACTTAAGGAACACATCGATGTACAGGATTTGAGCAATATATATGCAATCCATTTCATGAAAACACGAATTCATACAGTGAAAAACAACCAACCTTGACCATTTTTACGTTGAATATTTGCTCCACTATCCATGAGAATAAGAGCAATGTCAGTCTGGTTAAATAATGCAGGCCTGCAATTTTCCATAGACAGATGATCAATACATGGAGATTTGCTCATTGTTATTTGATATGTATATGTTCCAAATGCAACAAATCTTCTGAGCTCAACAAAGGATATGCATGCTGATCCATTTTACAAATAAACATGATAAATAATCATGTCGGCATGAAAATAATGGTTCTTAAATTGGAGGTTAAAATATAGCATCTGCATCTGGCACATATAGTATGCGGTGAATTTGGGAGTCGCCGACGACGACGAGAGAGTGCACGGAAGGGGAACAGTGTGTTGCTGGGCGGTTTGGGACCGTTGATCGGTGGTCTATCTACGGCCAAGATTGCACCTCCCGTCTTCTCCTCAGACTCTTGCTCCGTTTAGGAAACAAGCAAGAAGTATCTCTCGTCAACTAACAGAGCAATAACGCATATGATTTCAGCAGACTAACTTCAGCTCTTAAGTTTTAATAACTCATTCAGAAGATGAAGTGGTATTTCAAAAAAATCAAGGCATGCATTCCTTTTGGTCAGAAACCTTTCCCAAATTCTGGCAAACAAATCAATCGGCCGATCCTGATAGAGTTTCAAGAGTCATGGATTCTTAGCAGCTTCAAAGGTGAACCGAGGCATATCACGGATGGCCAGGAGGTGTTGAGTGTCGTAGCCCGCTCTGTCACTGAGAACAGTAGGTTGTAGTGTTGTTGTATTGATCAATCGTCAGAGTATATGTTACAGAGAATAAATAGAAGGGGGAGAGCCCTATCGGGATGGCCACGATAGAGGCGCACGCAGGCGCATGCCATGGTCTACCCTGAAGACTAGGGAGGAGAGGCTACAGAGTAACGTTACAATTCAACACACTGTACACACCAAAAAAAATCTTCTATTGAACTGCTTGGAGGCCTGTCTAACTCCCAAGTCGCATTTTTCTTAGCACCTTCGAAGGTTGAAAGGCATAGGCAGGGGCGGATCCAGGATTTGAGTATGGGGGGGGGGGGGGGCGAAGAAGAACGTCAATCACAAATAATACCTCTCTCTATATATGTATATCAAGCCTCTCATGCAATCGATATGTCTTTTGCAACAAAGATGCATTGTATAATTTATCTAGGATATTTAAGCTCATGTCTGAAAATTGTTAGTGTATGTTGGGGGGGGGGGGGGGGGGGGGGGCGAAGAAGAACGACAATCACAAATAATACCTCTCTCTATATATGTATATCAAGCCTCTCATGCAATCGATATGTCTTTTGCAACAAAGATGCATTGTATAATTTATCTAGGATATTTAAGCTCATGTCTGAAAATTGTTAGTGTATGTTTGGCTTCCCAATGACCTACAAGATCGTATGAGTTAATAATCTCATCGTTGGATGACCTGAGTTGAATTCTGATTTCATACCATGATCAAGCGTAGAAGGCAATATGTGCTGTTATTCTTCTTGAAATTTTTACATACATAAGCGTATATAAATGAAAGACAAACTAGATTTATATCTAGTATCTCCAATCTAAGCAAAGTACTGCTATTACTAACTAATATGTACTTTAGGCATTCTAAAAATAATAATGCATTAGGCATTACCGGATCAGATGAGATTAGCAGTATATGAGTGTCCGTACCTTGTGAGGAATAATCCAGCGCTGATTTTCCTAGATGAGTATGGACCGAGTGGCAATCCCGCCATGCCAACCAGGGGAGGCTAGCTATTGTGCCATCGTTGGGTGCAAATTTTAAACGCAGTGGGGGAGATGATATCATCGCAATTGACAGCCTCTTTCAAACGGTGGCTTACACCTGAGATACGCCATCGCACGGGCGGGCAGGCGGCGACGGCGACGATCAGGTAATAAGTCGCTCGAGGGTTGACCTAGTTGTAGATGTGCAGTTTGGGATCGTGCAGGTAGGGTAGGCCGTCTAAGTTATTTGACTGTTGGGCTTGGGCCATGTGGGAGCGATACTTAGAGCATCTCCAACAGCCTTTGTATAATGGATTGATAAAAAATGGTTATAGGAAGAGGAGAGAGAAGGTTTAGCAACCCAAACAAAGTTGTGCTTTTCTAGCATTCCTATAATAGCAATTCTCAAACCAGAGTTACAACATTGAGCTCAAACGTGTATGTATGCAAACATAGTCCGAAAACACTCAGTAATAAATATAAATATGGTAAAATAAATTCTGAAAAAATAAGAAACAAATAGTGCATAATTATTACAACACAATGTCCATTGATAAAGCACAATTGCAACACAGTAAATCACAAAGTTCATTGAATCCGAAATAGAAGACATGCGTACTCAAGTATCTTGATTACCACTCTATTTCCACCACTCCTCCATGAGATCTTCTTTAAGTTGTTGATGAGTCTCTGAATCTCGAATCTCATGGTGAACTTGAAGGAAGTGCTTGATGCGGTCTTCTCTCCGACACGGTTGCACCACCTTTCCAATAAAACTATAACGGTGGTCAAAGTCCTCGTCATGCCGCTCATAGTGAATGATCATATTATGCAATATCATACAAGCCATCATGATTCTCCCCAACGTTTTTTGATCCCAAAACCTAGCTGGACCACGCACAATAGCAAATTGAGATTGCAAAATCCCAAATGCCCTCTCCACATCTTTCCTAGCGGCAGCTTGAGCACTATGAAAACGAGATTGTTTGGGACCTTTGGGATCGACAATTGGCTTGACAAATGTTGCCCATTGTGGGTATATCCCATCGGCAAGATAGTAGCCCTTGTTGTACTTGTGTCCGTTTAGCTCAAACTCCACCTCTGGCGATTCTCCCATGCCTAAGCTTGCAAAAAGGGGTGACCGGTTGAGCACATTTATGTCATTGCAAGCTCCAGGCATACCGAAATATGCATGCCAAATCCATGTCTCCTGATCTGCAACGGCCTCAAGTATGATGGTTGGATCCTTGTTATGTCCAGTGAATTGTCCATGCCATGCCGCGGGACAGTTCTTCCACCTCCAGTGCATACAATCAATGGAGCCGAGCATCCCCGCAAACCCTCTTGCGGCATTCATCGCCAACAATCTCCGAGTGTCTTCAGCATTGGGTGCTCTCAGGTACAGTTCGCCAAAGCACTTGATAATTACCTTGGCAAATCGCCTCAAACAGAAGATGGCCGTGCTCTCCGCCATTGCAATGTTGTCATCGACCAAATCAGCCGGAATTCCATATGCCATAATGCGCAAAGCCGCGGTCATCTTCTGCAATGTGCTGTGACCAAGCAAGCCCGTGCAGTTTCTGTGTTGCTTGAAGAAGATATCTTTCTCTTTGATCACGTTGGAAATGTAAATGAATAAATCTGTGCCCATCCGAAACCGCCGGCGAAAGTAATGTTCCGGATAAACCCGAGGGATACCCGGCAGTCCAAAGTAATCCAACATAAGCCGATGGTGGCCTTCTTGCCTTCTTCTACGAATGTTCTCTCGGCCAACAACAGAACCCCCATGTTTTGGCCTCTTGTTGCTCTCCATCTCCATGGTCATAAAAATGACGAGCTCCTCATCTTCATCCCATTCATCCTCCTCATCAGATGACGAATCTGTATCATACCAATTCATCTACAAATTGTGGTACCACATTCATATTAGCATTAAACAACCAACTGGGCAATCTGTCAAACGCCTTGGAATAAAACCAATGAAAATACCTCTTGGGCAATATGTCAAACACCTTGGACGTGGGTGGGAGACGAGGGTGGCCAGCGCACCTGGGGCATTCACGAGCTCGTAGACCTGCGTGGATGCGGCCGGGGGAGCGTGCAGACCAGTGGCTGACGGCACGGACGCGGGGGACGCAGGGCCTATGGCTGATGGCGGGGCGGCGCGAGCTCGCCGGTGGAGGCGCCGACAGGGCCTGTGGCTGACGCCCGCGGAGGTGAGGGCATGCAAGACGGACGACCGGGAGTACCTGAGGGCGCCGCCGACGATGCCCCGTACCGGCGACGGCCTACACCGAGCTGAATCGGCCGGCCCGTCTACCTGCCGGCGGAGCTCGATTCGGCGTCGGGTAGCCTCGCTGCGGCGGGAAAGTGATGGGAGGCTGGCGAGGAAGCTCGGGGGAACGCGGGGGAGGCGGCGGAGGGATGAACGGCGACAGGGGAGTCGGCAGGGCGGTGGCCGGCGTCGGCGACCGGACAGTGAAATTTCCGCGCGTGAGCGGTTGCTTCTCCCGCGTCTGTTTTAGGCGTTATTGGGGTTGGCTCCAGACTTGGTATATTTGCCAATCCATGCTGCCATTTTACTCAGCTGACTAAAATTTTTTATGTGGGGACCATTTATACCAATGCTGCTGGAGCTAATTTTTTTGTCCCAATTGCTAAAAATGCAGTTTTTACCAATCCAAGAAGAATATAAGAAGGCTCTTGGAGATGCTCTTATATGTGGTTTAACGGTGGTAAACAACCATGGTTAGCATAAAACGAGTTTCATAATTTGTACTGCCCCTGCAACACGTCGTTGGGGGTGGCCGATCGTTGGCGGGGGCCTGGCCCCCGCTCGTCCCCCCCTAGATCCGCCTCTGGGCATAGGAATCATGAGAACTCTCGATGCTAATCTCAAATTCGATTCAAACTTTTCATGCTCGTGTTTCTTGATGACTGACATTACTGCACTTCAGGAAAACAAAACCTTCGGGGTTCCAAATCAAGCATCTTAGAAATACACATGGCATAGAACAAGGTGGCAAGAACGAGTGGGGTAAGCAGTTATCTAAGTTGCAGGAGTGAAGGCAGTACAAAACGGGTCAGATTTAAAATCCAAATCTGAATGAGATAGACAGCAAATCTGCAGGAGCAAATGGCAACATATAAAGTATTCCGACGGGGGTACATTAAACAAGTCCTGCGTTTGGACAATAAGCCACAGCAAACCTGGTTAAATCAAAGTCTGAGCGTTGAGGAGTTGATGTCATATGGGGTTTCCTCATTGGGTAGAACATGATGAAGAAAATTAAGGGTTACAAGGAGAAGACTGATCAAAGGGGAGTCAGAATAGCTCCACTTCATACAACATACCTAAACTACAAAAAATACAAACCAATTTCGAATAGTATAAACAAGACAAGACCACAGAATCCTGCGTTCATATCATTGAAATGATACTGTAATCATCTGGCACTTGCAGTTCTTAAGGTTCAGTCGACATAGCAGGTAAAAGATGCACAGGCCACCTATCAATGGGGTTCAGATTCAAAATCCAAATCTGTACGAAAGGCAGAAATCAATAATGTAGGAACAAATGATGATATCAAGTACACAACTCAAATAAGAGCTAATTAAAAAGATCTTGCATTTGGACAATAAAACCCTCAGAAATCTGGTTAAATCAAATACCAAGCCTTGAGGCCTAGTATGTCATACGGCACTTGCAATGCATGGATTTCCTCATTGAGTAGAACAAGATCAAAATCAAGCTAGAATAGCTTCAAATTATACAAAAGAATATGTACAAAAAGTACAAACAAATGTTCAATAGTATAAAGAAGACAACACCACAGTGAACCTGCAGTGATATCATTGACATGGCCATTCTTGACGACAGTATAATCATGTGGCAACTGCAGTTCTTAAGGTCTCGTCATTTGACAAAGGAGGGATAAAAGTGCACAACAACAGCACAAGAAGCTAACGAAAGTTAAACTTTAGAAGGAGCAGTAGAAAGTTATTCAGACTTAGCACTCAAATTTTTCATAGGTGGATAACAGTTGTGTAGAATAAATGAAGCTCACAAGTAAAAAATTCCATGCAGAGTGCAGTAAATAGGTCTTACATCTAAACAATACTAATCCTCAGAAACCTGTTTAGATCACAAACCAAGCCTGGATGCCTGGTAATGTCATACGGCACTTGCAATGCATGGGTTTCCTCATTGGGTCACAAGCCAATCAGAACTTATGTTAGAAGCCTTCGCTATATTCGTTTATAAATGCGCTACAAGTTGTTGACAATTAAAATCCAAAATTGCATGAGAGATGGAAATTAAATCTGTGGCAACAAATGATTCTCTCAAGTAGACATTCGAAGCAAAGTACATTACAAAGGTCTCACAACTTGACAATGAAACCCTCAGAAAACTGGTTAGATCATAGACCAAGCCTTGAGGCCTAGTGATGTCATACGGCAGTTGCAATGCATGAATTTCCTCATTGGGTACACCAAGATCAAAACACAGATTAATAGGGTGTCACAAGGAGAAGTTTGATGAAAAACCCTCAAAGTTTGATACTCTCAAGTAGACATTCGAAGGAAAGTACATTACAAAGGTCTCACAACTTGACAATAAAACCCTCAGAAAACTGGTTAGATCATAGACCAAGCCTTGAGGCCTAGTGATGTCATATGGCACTTGCAATGCATGAGTTTCCTCATTGGGTACACCAAGATCAAAACACAAATTAATAGGGTGTCACGAGGAGAAGTTTTGACAAAAAACCCTCAAAAAACTATATAAGAGATGGAAATTGACTCTGTAAGAACAAATGATGCTCCCAAGTAAACAATTCCAAAAGAAAGTACATTGCAAAGGTCACAATTAGGCAATAAACCCTCAGGAGACTGGTTAGATCATAGACTGGGCCTTGAGGCTTAGTAATGTCATACGGCACTTGCAATGCATGAGTTTCCTCATCGGGTACAATAAGCTCAGAACACACATTAAGGAGTCACATAAAATTGCATAACCGTCAGAAAACTGCATGAGATGGAAATCAACTCTGAACAAACAAATGATGCTCTCAAGAAGACAACTCCAAGCAAATTGTATTACAGAGGTCTTGCTATTAGATAATTAAACCCTCACAAAACTGTTAACATCATATACCAACACTAGAGGCCTAGTAGATCATATAGCACTTGCACTGCATGAGTTTCCTCATTTGGTACAACAAGATAAAAACTCATATAAGGAGTCGCAAGCAGAAGTTTCACAAAAAGGCATGCTGGAATAGCTTCAATTAACATGATATATGTGTGCTAACATAGCAAAAAAATAAGGAACTTTTACTTCAAAAAAAAATAAGGAACTAGGAAACAACCTGAATCTCCAGAAATGTCAAAACCTTTTGCAGTTGTCAAATTAAAATAAATTGTACCAGAATGTTGCATCAGAAATTATGCCAGAAACCTATGTAAGATACTCGAATATTATGTAAACCTTACTATCAGCCTTTACAACCTTTTTCTCTTGGTTACTCTCTGGGTGGTCTGTGTTCAGTTTACCTTTGCTTCCTTGAAGATTCTAGGAAGGACAAGGCACACGGAAAACAGTATATCTTTGGTTCACTTGAATATTTATTCACACCCATATGGTATGAGCTCCACATCATTTTCTTATACAAAACTGGAGACTGGCTTTGATTCTATCCTGGCTGTATACTTTCTATTATTTTCTCCTGTACTTGCGATATGCATCAGAGACCTTTGCAGCATCCACATTGTATCTAACATTGTGGACCCTTACTATATTAGCACCATTCAAGATCGCAATTGTAACAGCAGAAGCAGTAGCAGCATCTCTCTCAACTGGATCCACGCGATTGCATATTTCACCTAAGAACCTTTTTCTCGAGGGTCCAAGTAATATTGGCACATGTGAAGCACCTAGACTCATCCTACCCATCTCTTCTCTAATGGATTCCAAGCCCGCGATTACTTCAATATTTTGTGTGGATTTCTTGGAAAACCCAATGCCAGGATCAAGAACTATCCTCCACAAAGGAATTCCAGACAATTCTGCTGCTCTCAGCCGGGCATATAACTCAGAAGCAACTTCTTTGCAGACATCATCATACTGTAAATTCTGTTCATTTTGCATAGTTGATGGATCACCTCTCATGTGCATGGTGACATACAGAACTCCCAGTTCAGCGACAACTTCAAGAATGTTCGGGTCAAGCTGCCCACCAGATACATCATTAATCATGGTGGCTCCTCTTTTTACAGCTTCAGCAGCGACTTGCGCGTAGAACGTATCTACTGAAAGCAACTTCCCTTCCATCTCAGGGACTTTTGTGATTGCATCCAGAACAGGCACCAGCCTCTCGAGTTCTACGTTTGCAGATAGCCTTTTTGCAAAGGGCCTGGTGGACTGAGCACCAATATCAATTATGTCAGCACCTTCTGATATTAACAACCTGGCCTGAGAAATGGCAGCTTCCACTTCTTGAAACTTACCTCCATCGCTAAAGCTATCGGGCGTGAGGTTAAGCACCCCCATAACAAGGGTCCTCTCACGCCAATCCAGCAGTGTATTTCCAACAGGCATGACCCTTTTAATACCTTCTGTTCCAACTATAGATTCACCGCCAAGCTTGTTCCACAAATCAAAGAACCCGCCATTGCACTTTGAGAGAGAGCGCCAGCTTTTTTCCATACAATCGTCAGCTGACGAACCCAGAAGGTCAACCAGAGGCGCCAAGACGAATGGCCTCTCATGGATGCGTTCATGTGGCACAGTCAGATTCTCGGTACTGATCTGGGAGTCGCCATACAGAAGAATGTCTAGATCGATTGGTCTTGGACCATACCGAATCCCAGCAGTGCGCCCTACATCCTTCTCGATCTCCTTCAGCTTCTTGAGCAAATCGTGAGGTCCCAGCTTAGTCGTGCCTCTAACAGCAGAGTTGAGGAACCGTGGCTGATCAGTCACATAAGCAGGGGCAGTCTCGTACAAACAGGCATGCCTGGTGATTTTGATGCCTGAGTTCCTCATCAGCCACAGCGCTCTGTCGAACGTGCTGATCCTGTCTCCCACATTGCTTCCCAGAGCAATCACGATCTCCTGGTCGGCAGAATCACCCCCGAGCGCACACTGCGTGTACGAACGGACCCTGAAGAGATTAGCATGTCCCGGTGGTTTCCTCAAGGAGTTGAGAGAATGCCTAAGATCCAATGCTGTTACATTGATACGGGAAAGAAAATTATAACCGTCTTAGATTGAAATGCAAAAGAGCTGCAAAACAGATGTTATTAATTCTGGATCTTAATTCGTGCTACTACCTGAGAAGGCATTCGGCGCCGCTAGCCCTGCGCAGTAGTAGCCCTTGGCAGCTGAGTACATCTTCCTGAGTGTATCCTTGGCACGGAGCATCTTAGAGCATACGAGCCACGCTAGTTCTGCTGCTTAAATCCTCTGTCGCATGCTAGCTCTTCCGGTTGTACGGAGAAACCGAACGGGAGCTGGATAGGGCAAGGGGAAAAGGTCGCCCTCCTCCATGGTCGCCGCCGCCGAGGAACACACCACCAGTTTCCACCGCCGTCTTTCCCTCCCGTGCTCCTCCCTCTCCCTCCCACCTTGTTTTTCTATAGCCGGACAGCGAGGAGGCGGAGGCGGAGGCAGAGGGGTAGCGATGCGCCGCCACAGAGAGAAACGAGGGATACAAGAGAAAGAGAGACGAGAACGGGGAGGAAATGACGCAGAATTAACACGAGGCGGCGGTGTCACAAAACTATCAAGATTGAACGAGTTGACACCTAAAGACGGTTTTTGGACATGGTCGTGACAGAAAGCACCGATTCTGCGTTTGCCCGCTTCTAACTCGTTTTATGATCGCTCTGGCCCACATGTCAGGTTCACGTGGCAACGTGGTCGACAGACGGAGGGGACGGCCATTAGGTTTGCGTTGGTTGACTCGATCTGGTTCATGTCCACTCTTCACTCCGGTTTGTCCTTCCCTTCTCACGAGATCGACACAGAAATGGCGAATGGAGGTGGCGGCGGACCGCACCTAGCCGGAGCTCACCCGACATACAGCCTTCGCTCGATCGCCAGATACTCTTGATGAGGTTATCGGACCGCACCTAGTCGGTGCTCGCCCGCCGTGCCACCTTTGCTCGGTCGCCAGATGCTCCCTGATACGTCCATAACGTATCTATAATTTTTAATGGTTTTATGCTATTATTATACTTTTGACACTTCTTTTTATATAAAGTTTATGAGTTATTTGGACTAACCTACTAATAGTTACAAAAGTTCATAATGTTCTTGTTTTACACTTTGATGTGTAGGAATTATCGAGAATACAAGTGGAACCCTTGTTGGGGTTAAATTGGGATTTTTTAGAAATCTGCCTCACAACTTTTTTAAGATGGTCACATTTCGGGTGGAAGACGGCGTCAAACAAAAAAAACTTCAACTACAAAGTTGTCGGAAATTTCGCGACAATTGTTCTGGACATAAAATTTAGCTGATTTCGAGTCCGGACGGGCCCGCTAGGCCCTATTTGCTGCAGCCCAAGATGGGGTGACGGGAATCCGAGAAGCTATGTAAAGGGAGAAAACCTAATTCGTGGGAGACACCTCCACCCACGAATTTGCAGCCACCAAAGACACGTTTTTGCCTCCCTCATGGATCCCATCTCCATGGAGGAGGGCTCCCAAGAAGCCATGAAGTAAGGGGCTAAGGGGCGATGCTCCCTCACGATACCGGCAGCGGGGAAGGAGTCACCCGTGCCGCCGCCGCCCTTTTCACCATCTTCACCGCCATCTCTGTCACTTAATCCTCCTAGTATGCAGTGGTTCATCCTCCCACACACCTCTGTACCGTCCTATGTAAAACATGGTGTTTGATGCTATAAGTTATAATCCTATGATCTATGGCATGTTTGTGTAGTTTCTTTGTTCTTAGATTGATTGGTTAAACGTCTTTGGTTTATTAGAGTTGTATGTTGATATGGTACAGTTCTTTGGTGTCTATTATATTTGTACACGCATGGATTAAACATCATAGGGTTTGTAGTATGTGTAAGAGGAAGGGGAAAGTTCTGCCGGAGTGACAGAAACCTAACGACGCGAACCGGAACGTTGCACGTATGGGAGTAAGAGGACCATTAACTTAAGGCTATGGTTGGAAAAACCTTAATGCTTTGTTAGTAGTTACAGATGTTTGCTAACAATCCAATCATATAGTACATGTAATTTTAAGTAGTGAAGCGCATATATATTTAGCCTCTCCCACATAGAAAACTGCATCGAAGACAATGAACCCGATTTATTCGTCAGTTAAACTTGGACAAAGCCACCACAATTACCACCACTATTCCACACTCATTTATTATCTTGCAAAGATTTCTCTAGTACTCATATTATTGTTCTAGTTTTATTTCCTAAATAATGCAAACGTTTAGTATGCGTAGAGTTGTATTAGTGGTTGATAGAACTTTAGAGAATATTTATCCTACCTTTAGCTCCTCGTTGGGTTCGACACACTTACTTATCGAAAAGGTTACACAAGATCTCCTATACTTGTGGGATAATTATGGTGCTGACATGGAGCACTTCGTTGGAAACCCCAGGAGCAAGGTGTGATGAGCACAGCAGCAAGTCTTTCCTCAGTAGAGACCGAGGTTATCGAACCAGAAGGAAGAAGGAAACATCACACAGGTGTTGCAAGCAACGCGGAAACCTGCACAACACAAACTCAAGACTTTGCCCCAACGAATCAGTGAGGTTGTCAAGCTCACTAGTTTGTTATAACAAAATATTAAACGTATGGTGTGAAAGGTAATGATTTGCAGCAAGTAAACAAGTAACAGTGCAAGATGTATCAATGGTAAAGATTGGACCGGGGTCCATTGTTCACTAGAGGTGCTCTTCTTAGATAAACAACATTTAAACAAATTACAGTAGGGCAATTGATAGGAACTAAGCAAGGCATAACAATGCAATTACTAGTCAGAAAGATCCTATGAGATTTGATTGGGCAATACAACAAGATACATAGACCGCCATCCAACTGCATCTATGACTAAAAGTCCACCTTCAGGTTATCATCCAAACCCCCTCCGGTATTAAGTTGCAAGCAACGGACAACTGCTTTAAGAAAAGTGTGTAAGGTAAACAGTCCACATGTTCCATGAACAAGAGATCGTTGTTTTATTCCTAGTAGCAACAACACATCTACAACCGAAGAGGTTATTGTCACTTCCCTTGGAAACTAGAGGCATGAACCCACTATCGAGCATAATCTCTTTTGGAGTCACTAGCAACTACTTGGCCAAGATAGCTACTAACAACGGAGAGCATGCAAGATCACAAACAACACAGACATGATAGAATTATAAATACAAAACCATTAATCAAACCAACATAATAATCTCAATATCCATCGGATTCCCGCAAACACAACATGCATGATTACAAATAGATTAGATCTTGATCATGAATGGAGCTCACAAGATCTATACATGAAAGCACAAAGGAGGAGATACAACCATCTAGCTACTACATGGACACATAGTCCAAGGTGGAACTATTCACGCATCATACTAGAGAGAAGGCCTCCGGGATGATCTCCCCTCCGGTAGGGTGCCGGGAAGAACTTTAGATCCCCTGATCTAGGGACGATGGTGGCAACGGCTACAGACGCTTTTGTGCAGATTTGATCGGGTTCTTAGGGTTTCTGCATCGGGGGCTTCTTATAGGCGAAGGGGAAGGCCGAGGCGGCAGCCAGGGGCCCCACACCCCTCCTAGGCGCGGGGCAGGTCCCACCCGCTCCTAGGGTGGGTCCCGCCGCCCTGGCTTGCCTCTCTGGCTCCCCTCTGGACTTATTGTTCCCCACAGAAAGTAATTGACTTTGACGTTTGTCTCATCCAATTCCGAGAATATTTCTTTACTAACTTTTCTGAAACCAAAAACAACAGAAAACAGGCATCTGGCACTGTTTCAACTTGTTAATAGGTTAGTACCAGAAAACATGTAAAAAGCACCTCAAAGTGTAGACAAGTAAAGCAAAGTAGATACTCAACAAGCATGGAGCATAAAAAATTATAGATACGTTTCCGACGTATCAGATATCAAGACCTTTTCTGACGCCGTTGCCAGGGAGCAATAGCGTGTGGGTGAATATTCTTGTGTGCACTTGTTTGCTTTATCGCTAAGTAGTTTTTACTTTCAGTTTTAAGTTGGTCTCTATCTTAGTATGGATAGGGATTGCGAATTACAAAAAATATTAGTTGTACTTGTTACCTAAAAAAGTTTTCAAAAAGGAAAGTGTTTGGAAGGATGAGTAATGGTTAAGTGGGGGTCGACCTTGAACACTAGTGTTCATGCCTATGAAACCAAAACAAATCTTTCCATGGAAGCTTTTCAACTGAAGGAAAGGCACCATTAAATAACAATTCTCATTCAAGAAAGGTATAAAATACCTTTTGCATCTTCTATTAAAACAAAAGTTACTCTTAATGCTTCTTTATTTGAAAATACTTGAATCTTGCTTCTTGTGCCTAACTTAAAGGCGTTAAAGAAAAATACTTCTTGAGAGATAACCCAATAGTTTCTTGAGTCTTGAAAGTTATTACTTCTGTAATAACCTCTCCTTATCCTTTTTATTTGATTTTTGTGCCAAGAATAACCTCTAATGAGAGGGAAGTAAGATTTGGGGAGTTGCTGTCCCGAAACAGATTTTTGTGCTCCACTGTAATTTTTATTGAAAAATATTTATAAATCAGATCGAGCTGTAATTTTCTGAATACATCCCCAGGTTGTTGCTAACTTTTGTTAGTTCAACACATTTTGATTTGAGGAACAGAAGGTCTTCAAAAAAATCAGTTTCTACATGTTGGTCTGTTTTGATAGATTTCTACCATTATTTGCATTTGCTTTTTATTGATTCCTTTTTGGGTTCTTTTTGATAAACTGAGCTTTTTGAGGGAATTGCTACAGTAGCTTGTGTCTTTAGTAAAAGTTTTTCTATTTTTAAACTAAACTCAAAGGTCTATTATCTTTTGAATGCATTAATGTTGCTAATGAAGATTGTGTGAAGTTTTGTATGAATGAAAATTTCCAGGTGTAAGGAAATAATGATGTAATGAGATGAAGAATGGACAAAATCTCAAGCTTGGGGATGCCACCCCATGTCACCCGAAGAAATATTCAAGAGGTACAAGCTTCAAAGCTTAGGGATGCCCAAGGCATCCCCTTCTTCATCAATAAAAATCTCAGGTCTTTCTAGACACTTCGTTTTTATTGTTTCATGCATTGTTGTGTTATTCTTGGAGCGTCTTAGTTTTACTTTTTGGTTTTTTTTTTGCTTAGTTTGCTTGAATAAAGTGGTTGGACCCCCGTTTTCGCTGTGTTGTTTCAAATAAGTTGATTGGTGTTGGAGAAGGAGTAGGAAGCTTTGAAAGGGCATTTATTTTCATAATCACTTTTGGTGTTCGTTAACAACAAGTAGATCATTTTACAGTTTGTTATTATCCACAGGTTGGTATTATCATAGATAAACATCACACACACCCTTGGGAAAAGACCACATACATTTGCCACTGTTCTGGAAACTCCAGACCGGAGTCTCCGGTCTGCCAAGACCGGAGTCTCCGGTGTGGTCCGGAGTTTCCGGTTCTGGCTCCGGTGGTGCCTCCCAGGACATGGCTGGGGCATTCTGACTAGGGGTCCGGAGACTGCACCGTAGGTTACTCCGGAGTCTCCGGACTTTGGTCAGTCCGGAGTCTCCGGTGTTGGAAGGTCGGAGTCTCCGGTGTTGCTGGTGAAGAACTGGCATGGGTCAGTCAGAAGAGCAGTCCGGAGATTGGCCGGAGTCTTCGGTCTCCAGACCGGAGTCTCCGGTCTGACTTTTCTACAACGGTCAGAAAACGGTTCGTGGAGGGGGCTGTCTATAAATAGGGACCCTTATCTTCTTCCTCCAGCTGCTTGAGCTGCTCAAAAACATCAACCCCATTAGAGCCACCAAATCCACAAGATCTCTTCATCCAACCATCCAAAGTCATTGATCTTTGGAGAATCGAAGGAGGAGGCCTTGATTTATATCTTCACCAAGAGAGATCTTCATTTCCCCCTCATTCACTTGAGGGCCCCCAAGCTCTAGTGTTTCTTTGGAAACCCTAACTTTGATTTGGTTCTTACAAGCTTGTCTTTGATTTGTCTTGACAGCTTGCTTGTATTTGGGAGCCTCCAATTCAGTTGTGGATGTGTGCCCCGAACTTGTTGTAAAGGTGCCGGCTTCCACCTCGAAGGTTGCCGATATAGTGGAAGGTGAATCGAGACCGTTGGGGTGAGGTTCATCGGAGAACAAGGGAGGCCTCTCGTGGCGTTGGTGGTTTGAAACCACCCCTCTCCAAACGTAGACGTACTTCCCCTCAAAAGGAAGGAACTACGGGAAAAAAATCCTTGTGTCTCCGCGTCCACTCCCTTGGTTACTTCTATCCTTTACCGCACTTTATTTACTTGTTCTTGCTTAGTGTTGTGTTAGCTTGTGCTTGTTTGACATATAGGTAAATTCACCATAGTTGCATAATCTAGAGAATTTACCTTTCTTGTCAAACCCTAATTTGAAAAGGAGTAAAATTTGAAGTAGCACCTATCCCCCCCCTCTAGGTGCCCATACGATCCTTTCAATTGGTATCAGAGCCTCGGCTCTTTATTTGGGCTTTACCGCCTAAGAGAATATGGGTAGCCAAGAAGGGGATGGTGGTAGTGAGTCGACCCCGGTGACCATGGAAGATCTCAGAAACTTGGAAACAAGATTGAGCTCTTCCTTGGTCAACGAAGTCAAGAAGATGCTTGGGCAACTTCTTAAAGACAAAGATGGCTCATCACCCCCATCTCCTCAAGAGGATCTACCATCCGTTGTACCTAAAGGGAATACTCCGGTATCCCCCGAGGGTATGGTGGTAGGGGCAAACTAGACAACGCTAATTCCTCCACACGACTTGATGGGGGGAAGGGTGAGCACCGTGATTCTTGGTACTCTCCTGATCCTCCCGTCCCTCACCCTCATGTGTACAATAGAGGTGACCCACCTAAGCTAGAAGAGTCTTCTACTTTTGCTCAATGGAAATCACTAATGAGAACTCATATGCGCAGCTCTTGCATTGAACTATGTAACATCATCGAGCATGGAGTCTTTATTGGGGATCCAAACAACTTGACAAGAAGAGAGGTTGTCAATAGTCAACTCAATGCCACTGCTTTGCATATGATTCAACAAGGATGGGAACAAAGGATTACCCACACATTGAGCACTTTAGCATTGCCAAGGAAGCTTGGGATGCTCTCACTGTGTTGTTTGTTGGCAATGAGAGTATGAGGAGGAACCGATATGATGCTCTAAGCAATGAAGCCGAAGGCTTCTACATGAAAGAAGGTGAAGATCATGAAGACATGTACCGAAGGCTCAAGACCACCGCCACCGCCTTTAGAAATGTGGGTGCCTCACATGTGGATGATGCATGGATAAAAAGGAAATATGTGAGTGCACTCATGCCTTTTGAGCCCACCGACTTGAAGAGTCTACAAGGAAGACACAACTACCATATCATGACCTCAAATGAAGTTATGTAAGAGATGGCCGCTTTCAAGGTTGCCGCCAAGAATGCCAAAGATGCCCGTGCTCGTTCCCTTGGTATGAGCAATGTTGTCAATGTTGCATTAAAGGCCAAAGCTGTGGACCATGGGGATGAAGATGATAGTGATGAAGGGCCTTCCATGGACCACCCCGATGAAGTCAAGATTGCTCATAGTCAATATATGGCTTTCTATGCAAAGAACTTTTGGAAGAACCCCGCCAAGGCAAAGATGGAAATGCAAAGAAAGAGCAGCCCAAATGGGAAGAGATAAACTACAACGAGATTGAGAACTTGCTTCAATTGCGGTGACCGCTATCACTTTGTAGCAAGTTGTCCCTATGAAAAGAGAGAATATCATGGGGGTAAGCTTGTGTTGAAGAAGACTCTCAAGGCACCTTACAAGAAACCTTTCATCAAGAAGAATCCCATCAACAAGAAGTCGGGAGAAATTGTCTTGATCACTCATGAAGAATACTCCTCCGACAATGAAGATGATGAAGATGAGGAAGAGGAAACTTCACATGGTGTGGCTGCTCTAGCCACCACCTCTACTCCGACATTCTCACTCTTTGATTCTCCAAATGAGAACTCTCCCACCAAGAACGTCACTTGCCTTATGGCAAGAGGAACGAAGGTATCCTCATCATCCCACTCTACTCCCCTAGATAATGATGAACTTGATGATGAAATGTCTCTTAATGTTAAAAAGGAATTAATTGCCTTTGATGAGTTCATGACTAACCTAAAAGGAGATGCTAAGTTACACTTTGAAAACATCCTAGATCAACTTTCACATACTCAAGAGCTTCTAGATGTTAGATGTAAACTTGGGCATGAACACATGATTGAGCTAGATGCTTTAAACAATGCTCTAGAAGAAGAACAAGAAACTAGGTTATCACTTGAGCTAAAACTTGAAGGGCTTGATGGGGCCAATGACAAGATTGTTAACAAGCTCATCAAAGAGCATGATCATGCTATTGCTAAATACAAAAGTGCTAAAAAGGACAAGATTGAGTTTGGTGTGGTTCATGAAAAACTTGCCGAGGACTTTAGGTTGCTTAACAAGGCCCACAAGGCTTTGGAGAGTGAACTCTTGTCACTCACAAAGTCCCATGAAACGCTTCAAACTCAATTGGCCAATATTCCGTCACCTAGTAACTTCATTCCATCTAGTAGTACAACTATTCTTGAAGAGAATGCTAGGTTGAGGGGGAGCTTGCTAAGGCCACATTTCCACAAGGCAACAAGTCTATTGATGATATTTTGAGTAAGCAAAGGCCTAGTGGTGATAAAGTTGGCATTGGATTTGTCTCCAATTCTAAGAAGAAGAACAACAACAAGAAGAAGAAGGTCAAGCCCACACAAGAAACTAACAAGGCCATTGTGGGTAGTAAGACCACAAGTGGTAAAACTATGTCTCATGATGACTTTGCGGGTAGTGCTAACCCTCACTATGTTCTAATGCGTGATCATTATGGTGATGTGTATGCACAATATGTTGGCCCATATGATGGTTATATTGCTTGGTCTATTTGGGTTCCCAAGACCCTTGTTGCTAACAAAAGAGGACCCATTGAAAGATGGGTACCTAAAAATTAGCTTGATCTTTTGTAGACTTATGCTTCCGGAGGGTCAAAGTGGGTGCTTGATAGTGGTTGCACAAGTCATATAACCGGAAGCTCGTCTATTGTCAAGGACTTAAAGCCAAATGATGGTCTAATCACCGTGACATATGCCGACAAGTCAAAGTCTAAGGTAATGGGTTTTGGCAAAGTTGTGGTTGCTCACGACATTACACTCGTGAACGTCATGCTTGTTGAGACCCTTGGGTACAATTTACTTTCAGTCTGTGCTCTTGGAAAGATGGGTTTTTCCGTCTTTATACATAATGATCTCGTGGTCCTCATGTGGAGCAAGTCTCTCAAGGTCGCTTTCGTTGGGTATGTCGAACATGACTTGTATGTGGTGGACTTTTCGGGGCAAGCCACTACAAGTGCGATGTGCTTATTCGGAAAGGCCGACGTGGGTTGGTTATGGCATCGCCGACTAGCCCATGTCAATATGAGAACTTTGCAAAGTCTCCATAAAGAGGGCCATATAGTTGGACTAAAAGAAAATGTTTCCTTTGCCAAAGATCGTGTTTGCAGGGCATGTGTTCTAGGGAAGATGCATGCCGCTTGTAACACCCTCAGAATCGGCCCTATGCAAGTTTTAGCGAAACCCGCCAAACCCGCATAGAAACGATTCGAAGGTGCCACCAGGCACTTTCGTGCGGGTGGAAAACGAAGTAATAACATTACACAACAGTCCTCGATGGGACCCACAGAACAGATATATATATACAACAGAGACTCAATGAGTCAAGAATACAGATATATAGTACAAAGATCCAAATCACCTTGAAAACGATAGAGCGTCCGACTACGGACAAGATGCAAATGGGGCTAAGAGCCCTGAAGAATAACCAATGGCGTCCATAACCCTGCCCAGGCCAAGCCGGAAGGGTAACCCTGCTAACGACGTCGATCTCAAAACCTGCTTAAACAAAAAGGGGTGCCGACAAAGGGGCAAAGGAAAAAGAGGAGCGTCAGTACTGAGGCCAGTACACGGCGAGACTAGAATTCGGCGGTCCTCGCCTACATAGGTATGGTGGGCTGAGCGGCAGCGGCAGCATGCACTAAACAACCTATAGAGACTCGATACAACTGGCGGTTATCAGAGAGGGATAAGAATGACCTATCTGGATCCAACCTGAAGCTAACACCAAACAAACCCATCCTGGTGTTTCCCCCTCGAGAACAAACGAGGAAGTCAACCGAGGAACTCACACAGTTGGCAGTTTTATTTATTCAGTTATCGTTGCAGCAATTACTAGTCAGGTGTAGATAATCATCCTGATAAAATAAGCAGTGGGCACTTTTAGTTAATCATTCCGTTGTAGTGGCATCACTTACTAGTCAGATACAATTAACATGAGATAACCCAAAACCCAGCAGTTGTTGGTACTTTCATTTAGCCATTCCGTTGTGGTGAAGCTGATTACTAGTCATATCGGATACAAGTTAATTTATAATAATAAACTTTAGTTATAGTTGTCTATGATCAAGCACTGTGCTCCAAGTCGTCCATAACCGCGGACACGGCTTCTCGAAAAGATTTAACCCTGCAGGGGTGCACCAAAGTATCCACAGGCACTTCGACCCTTTTTGCCAGATCAGTTAACATACACCCATCGGTATGTCAGCGGGGCCTAAGTCACGACGTTCCCAGACCCAAAGCAAGTACATGGGGGCCACCCCACCAAGTCGAACCCGCAACGAAGTCGGCCGGTCTCCGAGACGGACTTAGGGTTTGGGTAGACGGCTGTGAACGACAGCAAATCCCAAAACTGGGACTGTCGACACCGCGAAAACGTGTCCCGATCCTAAACAGTACAGTGTGCTCCTCGCACAAACGTAATAAAGCAGTAAAACATGGCATAAGTACAGGATCGTAAATAAAACCTCAAACTAGTTTGTGGCCCCCAGTACAATACTTTGAAATCAGGTAATAATCAATGGGGGGCCCATATCTCCCCACCTGTGGTTAGCGCGCTCGATCTCGGAACAGGTGTCAAGAACTCGGGGTCCTACGGGACACAAGTGGGCGGTCGGAAACCAACATTGTCTATCACCCACCGATGCCTCTGCTTACTTACTTCAATTTTAGTTATTAAACAATAATTAAAGTGAACAATAATTAAAGCCATGTTCATCTCCAACCTTAAACATGCGGCAATTCTCCAACAACTGTGGTACTTGACGACACGCGACAACACTCGAGCAAGCGACTACGACGCGCTGGTCCAACTATCTACCAAACATCAGGTAATAGGATGTGTCCAAGGCAATATACGGCTGCATGGGATTTCACGGGTACGGAAACTAGAGCATCGCAACACAGATAGCAATAGATCAACAGGAGGGAATAAATACTAGAAAAGTAAGATAGGTAGAAAGGGGGAGATGCTCGCCTGAAAACATTGTCAAAGGTTCAACCGAAGATCGGGGCGAAGCTCACATCAACTCAACGGTCTTATCCGCGAAGAAGCAAAACACTAGAAGAAACACCGGATGCACTATTTAATACTACGGCAAAAGATCGGGCATGATGCATGGGTGATGCATGACATGGCAAAGATGCGATGCAATTAGGTCATATTAAGCGGAACCGGGGGTCCCGACAATTAATTGAACGGTTCAAGTTATTTACCTACCCCGCAAATTAAATATTGTTTAACAAGGCAAGATATGACAACGGTTCGATGCACAAATTTAAATGAGGCCAATATGAGACTAGATTTGCCCGCATATGGGCCCCATATTTAATTAGAGGTGAATCGGCATAAGGCCCCCAAACCACATGACAAAGATGCATGCATGAACAATTTAATATGCAACAATTTCTATTATATTATAAAATAGGGTTCGAGAAAAGGAGTCACACATTAGGGTTCGGCAGATCTTGGGGTTCCGGGGTTCGGGTTCGACAGGGGCTCAGGGTTCGATGGGTCGGTCTCGGCGGGAACGTTCTCGGACAACGGAGTAGATCTTGGCATTTCGGTAGACGAACTTGGCGTGGCGTCGGGGCGCATCGGTCTCGCCCTGGACGGTGTTGAACCTGTCGGGCCCGCACAGTTGACCTTGTTGTTTCCGGATGATCTTGCCGACTCCATGCGAAGGCCTTGGCGCTCTAGATCGGTCTTCAGGGTCTCGGCCATCGGATCCTTGAAGGAGGTCATGGCGTCCGGGATGCGTACTTGTCGCATCGGGGTCTCGGCGCCCTCGAATCCGAGAGGGAGAGCTATGCGTGCCGGGTTCGGTCTTCGGGGTCGGATCGGGGAAGAAGACCTTGGGGTATCACGGTTCCGTTGTCGGCGGTCTTGGCGTTCGGGTTTTTTCGGCGTCGGTAGATCTTGACGGTCTTCGGGTTTCATGCGGGTGCCTCGGTGTTCCGGGATGGTGAACTCGTTGTCCCAACGGATCGGTTTCCTTGTGGCAGATCGTCTCCATGGGGGGTTCTTGTCTGTGGTCCTACGGGTGTCTCCGGGTCTGACCATCGTGGGACGATGTAGATCTTGGCCACTGTCGACGCTCACGTGCGGGGACAAAACGCAGGAGACTGGCAGCCCGCGGGGAGCCCGACGATGAACTGCAGCGGGAGGGTGACGGCGGGCTTGGGCGGCTAGAAGGGCGGCACGATGGAGACCGTCGCGGGGCAGCGGGGCCCGCAGGGCGGGGCTCTAGGAGGCGCTGCGGACGGGGTTCGGGGGAGGACGGCGCGGCCTCGGGCTCGAGCGGTCGGAGCTGCGCGGGGCTTGGCGGAGGGGACCGACGGAGCGACAGGGAGGCGGTGAAGGGCTCCGCGGCCGGAGCGTTGGAGGCGAGCAGCGGCGACCGGGGCCAGGCGGGGCGGTGGCTTGCGAGGAGAAACCCGGCGGGGTCGGGCGGAGGTGGGGGAGGGGCGTGCGGGGCCGCGGCCGAGGAGGCGCCGGCGGCGACGAGGGTGCGGCCAGGCCGGGAAAGAGGGCGAAGGCGAGGCGGCCGGAGGTCGGCGAGGGTCGGTGGCGGGCGCCAGGGGGAGGCGGGGCCGAGGGCGGTGGCGGTGGAGCCTGGGGTCGGGGAGGCGGCGCGGCCACGCCGGAGGGGAGGGGAGGCCGGCCGGCCGAGCTCGGCGCCGTCGCGGGGGAGCTGTGCGGGGTCGGGCGCGCGCAGGAGAGAGGGAGAGAGAGAGAGAGAGAGAGAGAGAGAGAGAGAGAGAGAGAGAGAGAGAGAGAGAGAGAGAGGGAAGGGGCTGCGGGGGCGAGGGAGGAAGAGGACCAGAGAGGGAGAGGAGAGGAGGGGAGCGGCGGCCGGCGGCTGCGGGTCGGTAGGAGAGCGAGGGAGGAGGTGCGGTCGCCGGCGAGCTAGGAGAGGAGGCGGGGAGGGAGCATGCGGGGAAGGAGAGAAGGGAGAGAGCGGGGCAGGTGGGTGGTGGGGCCAGGTGGGCCAGGGGGCTGTCGGCTGGTGCTCTGCGTGTGTGGTGTGTGGTGTGTGTTGAGTGGGTGGTGAGGAGAGGGTTGGTCTAGGTGGCAGCATGTGAGTGGTGGAGGGTTTGGGGAGGGGTGAGGTGGCGACATAGGATAGGCTGGGGTGAGGTGGCCAGAGGGGTGGGTAGACTAGGTTGGGTAGTTTTAGGATTTAGTTGGACCGTTTTAAATTCCTGGGGGTGGTCGTTCGGGTCGAATCGGCCCGTTCGACTGCCCCCACTAAAAATAATTAATATTTTATTTGATTAAAACAAAACCTCTGCAAACCAATAGCAGACAAAACGAAATAATCCGGAGGCCCGGGGTTTGCGTTTGAATAAAGACGGGCCGTTTAGAAAACAAATTGGGTTTTTCCGCAAATTGTTTTATGCAAGCAAATGCAAGATGTTGACGATGCTCAAATGCAATGTGGCATGATGACATGAGCATGCGGTCATGATGATGCAATGCACGAAAACAACGCGATTTTCTAGTAGTGGTTTTGCGGGATGCCACACCGCTCCTCACAAGCCCACGAACCAAATCAAGTCTAACAAGATCTTGGAACTCCTCCATGTGGACCTATTTGGTCCTCCATCTCATGCAAGTCTTGGAGGGAAGAAATATTGTTTGGTGATTGTTGACGACTTTTCAAGATACTCTTGGGTTAATTTCTTCAAGTTGAAGGGTGAAACTCAAAAGACTTTTATCGACTTCATCAACTTGGTTCAACGACAACACAATGTTCCCGTGTTGATTATAAGAAGTGACAACGGCACCGAGTTCAAGAACTACACCTTGAATGATTTCCTTAGTGATGAGGGGATTAAACATCAATATTCCGCTGCATACACCCCTCAACAAAATGGTGTGGACGAAAGGAAGAACCAGACTCTTATTGAGATGGATAGGACCATGTTGGCGGAGTTTAAATCTCCATACAAATTTTGGGCCGAAGCCATCTCCACCGCTTTCCATGCTTCAAACCGGCTCTACCTCCGCAAGAAAATCAACAAGACTCCATATGAGATACTTACCGGTAACAAGCCCAACATATCTTATTTCCGGGTGTTCGGTTGTAAGTGTTTCTATCTCATCAAAGGTGTTCGTTTGTCTAAATTCGAGTCTAAAGCATTAGAGGGTATTTTTGTTGGCTATGGTCTCGAATCTCACACTTATAGAATCTATGACAAGCTCTCCGGAGCCGTCATAGAATCTTGTAGTGTGACCTTCGAAGAATATGATGGTCCCGAAGGGGGGCGTGTTGATGCTTGTGATGTAGATGATGAAATGCCTCAGGATGCCATAGGAAGAATGGGTGTGGGATATATCCGCCCCGTTGAGGAACCCCTTATGGCGGATCGAGAAGAAATATGCTCCACTCAAGTGGAGCCCTCATCTTCACAACTTCAACATGCTCCATCCACCGAAGAGGACATTGACTCAAGCCAAAGACAAGTTGTGGACCCTCAACATGGTGATCAAAGTGAAGGGAATATGCCCGAGAGACAATAATAAAGTGGTTATTATCGTATTCCTTATTTATGATAAATGTTTATTTTGCATGCTATAATTGTATTAATACGGAAACGTTAATACATGTGTGTTTAATAAACAAAAAGGAAGTTACTAGTTATGCCTCTCTTATAAACTAGCTCGTTGATTAACATGATGATCAAAGTTTCCTGATCATGGACATTGGATTTTTTTAATAACGAGGTCACAACATTAGTGTGATGATGTGATGAACATTCATCCGAAGTATAGCATTATGATCAAAGTCATTGAGTTTATATTGCTATAACAACTTACGAAGTGATCCTAATCCTTAGACTATGAGATCATGTCAATCACTAACACCGGAAGAGTTTCTCGATGACATCAAACGTCACACCGTAACTGGGTGATTATAAAGATGGCTTCAGAACTACTAAAGTGTTATGTTGAGACCCATGGATCGAGAGTGGAATTTGTTCATCCCGATGACGGATATATATGCTCTGGGTCCTCTCGGTGATATCACATTGATTAGCTTGCAAGCAAGTGATTTGATCACTAGAATGTTATATCAAGGGAACGAGAAAAGAGTGCATGTCGGTAACGAGATCAAACTAGGTATGGAGATACCGATGATCGAATCTCGGACATGTAATATATCGTGAAACAAAGGGATTAAGATACTAGCGTAAAAGGTTCACACGATCACAGAAGTCATCGTTGAATGTGTGGGAGTCAGTATGGATCTCCAGGTCCCGCTACTGATTATTGATCGGAGAAGGGTCTCGATCATGTCCGCATTATTCGCTAACCGTAGGGTGACACACTTAAGGGATACCGACACCATTCGGAGCAAATGATATGCCAGAAAAAGAAAAGGAAAGCGCAGGAATTTATTTCACTAGACACATGGCTGGGCGCCATGCCCCTTGGGTGCCCCCTCTCTCCTATAAAAGGCCCCCCTCTCCTCCTCTCAAAGCACACCTCCTCGCGAATGATCTTTCTCCCCCTTTTAGAATTTCCCCATGGTCTCGGATCAGCGAGATACATGTTCCCGGTGGCTTTTTCTGGAAGGATTTGTTGCTTCCGCTGCTTCGTTGGAGCGAGGGCGCGGAGGTTGTCGGGGTACCCGTACGTGTGTGCGATCACGGATGCACCACTGCTTTGAGGTGCTAGACTTGATCGTGCTGGACCGGCTGGACCAGATGGACTTCATCACGATCTTGAGATCGGCAAGCGTTCGTCTACATCATCCACGAGTACAACCTCGTTAACGCTATTCGGTCTTCGAGGGTATGTATTCTATGGATGTATATCCACCCGTTGCTTGTATCTAGTAGATAGATCTTGGTACTTAGTTGTTCCCATCGTAGGAATTTTTTTGTTTTCTATGCTGCGAACCCTACAGTGGTATCAGAGCCAGATCTATGCGTAGATACTTTGCACGGGTAGTACACATATGAGTATGTGGGCGATGATGATCATTTTATTGCTTCTTAGTTGTACTTTGGATATTGGTGGCATAGTGGGATGAAGCGGCCCGGACAAACTTTACATGTCCTCGCACATGAGACCTGTTCCACGCTTGACATGCAACTAGTTTTGCATAAGTGGCTAGCGGGTGTCTGTCTCTCCTACTATAGTCAATATCTAATTTGCAACGAGTTGTCAACAATTTGGTTATCCTCGTTGTAGTTCATGTACGTAGGTAAGAACGGTTCTATCTTCGAAAGCCCTAAGCCACGTAAAACTTGCAATGGATAAATTAGAGGCGTCTAGTTTAGATTGTTGCTGGGCTAGTGTTATGATATGGTGATGTTGTAAGTAGAAGTATGAGATGATACTATTACAACACACATAGCGTGTAAGTTCCATAGACCTTGGCCTTACACATAAAGGTTTGATAGAGATCATACCACGATGCACATGATGGAGATCATATGCGGGAACCATATCATTTCACTTATAAACATGTGATGTTTGATAGCATCTTATATTGCTTGTTTGGCGTTTTATTAGCATAATAAGATGATCCCTCATTTAGATATCAAGATAAAAATGTGTTCTTCCTTAAGTATGCACCGACAATGTTTCGTCGCTTCATGGCATCACGTGATGATCGGGTGTACTTGAATCCACGAGCATATCTCGGGTGTAAGACAGTTACACACGCGAATACTAAGGTTTTTACTTGGCGAGCCTAGCATGTACAGACATGGCCTCGGAATACGGACCGAAAGGTTAAGCATGAGTCATGTAGTAGATATGATGCCCATTTGATGCTCGCCTTTGAAGCTACACCGACTCACGTGATGATCGGACTTGGTGTAGTGGATTTGGTTCATGTAATCACCAAAAAGACACGAGGGATGTCGTTTTTGAGTGGGAGTTCATTTCTAATTTGGATTAGTAGAACTCAATTTATCATAAATTAAATCAGACTGAATTTGCATAATTTGTTGTAGTCATTGGCATTCGTTCACCACCTTATGCATAGTTGTAATTGAGATAATAGAACTATAGAATTTTGGATATATACTTTACGAACTGGTATCATATTGTGTTGAGTGTCAATCTAAAGTTTAAAGTCCTATTGCAAACTTTCAGAAAAATTCTATTTACTCTGTGAAATTTAATAATTGGTATTAAATCGAGAGTAACAATTCCAGTGTTAGTATCTTAAGTATCATGTTTGCCTCCATGATTCTTGATTGTTTTTAAATATCAAGGTTGTCTAGGAGCTGAAAAAATTATTTCAGAAACCATCATGTGTGACAGATATAACGATATCTGAAACAATGTTTTGGTTGCAATATGATAGAGTATAATATATGATCTCATATTGGATGAGAATTTACAAAGGTTGGAGATGCTAGACATCCTAATCATCCAAAAGGGTTTGGGAAAGTAATGTTATACTCACGATTCGCCTTTATAAGCTACAGTAGCTTGATCATGAAAGTCGTCATGATAAGGATGAATAGAATATGTTGTTGGAGATATGCCCTAGAGGCAATAATAAATATAGTTATTATTATATATCTTTGTGTTTATGATAAATGTTTGCATTCATGCTATAATAGTATTAACAAGGAAACCATTAATACTTGTGTGATTTGTAAACTTAATTTGAAGTCCCTAGTATAGCCTCTATACTTCACTAGCTTGTTGGTTGATTGATGATGTGGTTTCTTTGTCATGAACATTGAGATGTTATCAACAACAAGATCATATCGTTAGGAGAATGATATGGTGGACATACTCCTATAGACAAGCGTAGCATAAAGATCAAGTCATTTCAATAGTTCAATTGCTATATGCTTTCTGATACATAGTAACCTAATTCCTTCGACCATGAGATCATGCATATCACCTTTACTGGATGGATGCTTTGATGTCATCAAACACCACACCGTAACAGGGTGGCTATAAAGGTGGCATTGAGTGTTCGGAAAGTATTGGTTGAAACACATGGATCAAGAGTGGGATTTGTCCATCCACATGACGGATAGATATTCTCTGGGCCCTCTCGGTGAAATGTCATCCAATTAGCTTGCAAGCATGTGACTTGGTCACAAGGGATCACATATCACGGGAACGAGAAAAGAGTACTTATCAGTAACGAGGATGAACTAGGTATGCAGAGATACCGACGATCATAACCTCGGATAAGTAACATATCGTGAGACAAAGGGAAATTGGTATCGTATGTAAGTGGTTCATTCGATCGCAAAGTAATCGTAGAAATATGTGGGAGCCATATGAATTTCCAGATTCCTCTATTGGTTATTGTTCGGAGAAGTGTCTCGATCATGTCCGCATAATTCACGAACCGTAGGGAGACACACTTAAGGATTCGACGTTGTTTGAGTAGTTATGGTATTATGAGAAAGAGACCGAATGTTGTTCGGAGTCTCGGATGGGATCCGGGATATCACGAGGTGATCCGGAATGGTCCGGAGAATAAGATTCATATAAGGAAAGTTCCGTTTCGGAGTTGGGGAATGGTTCCGGTGTTTTCATCGGGAACATTCTAGAAGGTCCCGGAATGTCCGGCACTCCGGAGGGGGAAGGGTACATGAGTGTGTCATTACATATTGGAATGATTGCATCATGTACTAAGTATTCTTGCTGTCCCAAATAAAGGATTTATTTAAATCCTAAATTGAAAAGTCAAACGGCTAGTTTGAAAGTCAAACGACAGTTTTGGGAAGTGGGAAAAGAGGAGGAGAGGTGGAGGCCGAGTTGGAGGAGGGTTCCTCCCCTTGGCCGGCGCACCTCCCTAGGCCGAGTTGGGGAGGAACTCCTCCCCTTGGCCGGCCATCCCTCCCACCTATATAAGGAGGGGCAGGGCTCCCCTCCTAGACACACAAGTTTCCTATCCTCTAAACTAAACCCTAGATCTAGACCCCGGTTTAGAGCTATTCGGTTTAGAGCCTTCTAATTGGTTTAGAGCCTTCTAATTGGTGTGTCTAATTACTAGACCACTAATAGCCTCTCTCATAAGCTCCACCATACTCGCACCGGCTTAAGGCGAAGCCCTGCGGGATCTCCCCTCTACCTCCGGTACCACGCCGTTGTGCTGCCGGAATCGCGAGGAGAGTGCTACAACCTCCGCTGCCTGCTGGAACAAGGGAGAGGAAGGTCTTCGTCGAGTACCGAACGTGTGACCGACTGCGGGAGCGCTGCGGGAACGCGGCGCCGGAAGGATCGTCTACGCGATCTTGAGATCGGAAAGAGTACGACTACATCACCCACGAGAATCTGCTCTCGTTAAACACTTTGGAATCTTCGAGGGTGAGTTATTCCATCGACTCGTTGCTGCAATCTAGTAGATAGATCTTGGCTTGTTTGTTTGTATGCGATAGAAAAATTTTGTTTTCCATGCTACGAACCCCTACATATGTATGTAAAGTGTTTACTACACTAAAAGATTACTAAAGAATGGATTTTGAAAGAATACCGATCATTTTGATGATGGTGATCTACTTCAAAGTGCAAGTCCAAAGGTATTATTATTTGAATATACACGCTTTGGACTATGTGTCATGCATATGGCACCACTTTTGATGTTGATAGATTCTTTTAAAAAGGAAAAGGAAAAGGAAATGCTGAAAGAGAATCTATAAAATATATTTGGCAGAAAAGAAAAGATTGGAAATATCAAATTTAGGTATATGGATGATATACATGTTATGGTTGTATTCTTTGCTAGTTAAACAATGTGGTTTTTGGGTATTGGATACCGAATTGGTTGGTATAAAATTTCATACGGAACGACGCAATTCATGAACCACAATGGCCTAAGTAACTAGCAAGAGAATATGTGATGATGTTCATCGAAAACAAACAAACCGTTGTTTGTATTTCTCGTTGACATCAAAGCTTGACTTCAAGATTTGTTTTAATAATTTTTATTTAAATCAGGTATTATGAGAACAAAGGTTGTTCAAATAATTACCATATTCCATATAAGATGGATGATTTACAAATCTAGTTGGAGAAATCACATCCATAAAACCTAATGCTAAAATGTCGCAAGACAAATGATTGAAAGATCACTTACGAAGTGACATCGCCATTTAAATTATATTGGAAAGAAAACATGAAGAATCTCCATATTCATGGATTTTTGGAGTCTTTGATTTGATCAAGTGACGCTTGTGATACTTTCCTAGGGATAATTAAAACTTTGTTCAAAGGCCAAAGAAGAACGATCGACTAAATTATTGGAATTTATACATATCGATGTATGTAGTCCATTATGTGTAGTCATAAGCGATGGATTTCAACTTCATATGCTTTCTCCGGAAATTTGAGTGAATGTTCACTTAATGAGAAAGAAGTGTGAAATATTTGAAAATGTTCAAAGACTTTCAAGATGAAGTGAAAATCATTGTGACAAGAAAATAAATGGTTTATGATTTTATCATAAGGGATTTATTTGAGTTACAAGTGTAACAAGAAAATAAATGAATTATGATTTTATCATAAAGGGATTTATTTGAGTTGCAAGTTTAGCAAAACACCTAGATTTACATCTCCCGAAACACCATAGGAGTATGGAGTGTTTGAGATTTGTAATGAAACCTTGTTTGACATGGTTGGATCAAAGGTGTTATTTATAAAACTGCCATTATGTTTTAAAAAGATTAAAGCTTTAGAGACTACCGCTTTTACACTGAAAAGAGCTCCATCTTGATCCGTTGAAATGACACCATATGAGTTATGGTTTGGGGTAAAACCCAAGTTGTCATTTCTTAGATTTTGGTATGCTAAACATAAGTAAGATGTTTACAATCGAAGTCGGATGAGCATGTCTTTGTAGGTTATTTCAAATAACAATTGGTTATTCCTCCATAACACCGAGGACAAAAGGGTTTGTCGCTTGAAATGTGAAGTTTCTTGAAAAAGGAATTTTTCGCAAAAGTTAAGTGGGAGGACAATAGAACTTTGATAAGGTTAACGAACCTTAGCTAAATGTGCTGAGTTGCGCAGCACCGGAAATCGTTCCGGAGGCTTCCATAATGCTCATAGCTTATGTGCCTCAAAGGTTGTGGTCACGGAGATCTAAGTTCTTATTGAACCAAGTCGGTCGAATAAACAATCAAATACTAAGATTTGAGAGTAAATCATTATTGTTTGACAATGATGAACCGACTATATGCAAATAAGCGATGATGGGCCCTGACTCCGTCAAATGGCTTGAAGCCATAAAATCCGTGATAGTTCCATACACGAGAAATCAAGTTTTGAACTTGGAAGACCCTCCGGAAAGGTGTAAAAACCTATCGGTCGTATTTGGATCTATAAAGAAACAGACATGGATGTTTCACATCTATGAAATAGTCGACATGTCGTAAAGTATTTTACGACAATGTTCAAGGAGTTGACTATGACAAGATTTGATCTTTCATAGCGATATTTAGTCTGGACGGATTAAAGTAGCAACCACTACATATAATTTGTTATATGGTAGATGAATAAACAAAACAAAGTCCTTCTAATAGAATGGTTACCTAGGACGTGTACATGACACGATCCAAAGGGTTTTGTTAATTCAAAGGATGCTAAAAAGGGCATGCAAACTTCAATGGTTGAAGTAAACATCGCGGAGTTGGAATCTTCACCTTAATGAAAAGGAGTTTTCATCAGGAGACGATGAAGATGCTTGCATTTGCAAGAAATTAAGTGGGAGCACTGAGACATATTTCTAATACATTATGTGGATGACATCTTGTTGATTAGAAATGATGTATCTTTTATTGACAAAGGTTAAGAATTTCATTTCGATGAAATACTTAGGCAAAACCCGAATATTTAGTGTGAATGTCTATAGTGGATAGACCGTGATGCCAATATGGTTGTGCCAAACGTACATATATGAGATATTGAAGGAGTTCAATATAGAAACGACAAGAAACAGTTCTTTTTGCATGGAAAGGAATTGAATCAAGATTCAAGTGTATCGATACTTGATAAGTGAAACAAGATTCAAGTGCTTTGACACACTATGAGTGAAATCACGAGAATGTTTTGATCAATCATACCATGATATGTACACATCCAGATATGTCCTATGCTCTAAGTGTTATGAGCATATACCAGAATGAATCATAAAATGATCATTGGACGATAGTGAGGATATTCTTATGATCTTTTTGAAAGAACTAAGAATATATTTGTGTAGAGGTGACAAACAATTACAAATAGTTCATTGTAAAGCGTTACATTAATACTAGGTTTTTCACAAGATACAAATTAAGTTTATCTCAATTTAAACTATGGGTGGCACAATGTAATGGAAAGGAGATTCCATGATGGATTTGGATGAAATCCATAGTTAAAGACATTGTGACGAATACTACAACAAAAAGGCTAAGTATATGACTGCTATAGTAGCAGCAAAGGAGGGAATTTGTGTCAAGTAGTTTGTTATCAAACTAAGGTGTGGTTCACAACGGGCTAACACTAAAGATATATTGTATGACAATAGTATCGACGTGTTTTAACCCCAAGGAACTAAAGGTCTCACCGAAATACCAAATTTATACAATGTCATCTCATTGGAGAATGAGTGATGCGTGAAGACGCAAAGACATGCAAATACACATGGACCTGAAATTGTTAGATCCATAGATTATGTTAACCACTTGTAGTTGCGTATATGGAACACCAGAAAGCCATAGGTGTTCAATACGCAAAGTTTTCAAACTAGATTATTGTCTCTAGTGCAAGTGGGAGACTGAAGGGAATATGCCCGAGAGGCAATAATAAAGTGGTTATTATCGTAGTCCTTATTTATGATAAATGTTTATTTTGCATGCTATAATTGTACTAATACGGAAACGTTAATACATGTGTGTTTAATAAACAAAAAGGAAGTTCATAGTTATGCCTCTCTTATAAACTAGCTCGTTGATTAACATGATGATCAAAGTTTCCTGATCATGGACATTGGATGTTGTTAATAACGAGGTCACAACATTAGTGTAATGATGTGATGAACATTCATCCGAAGTATAGAATTACGATCAAAGTCATTGAGTTTATATTGCTATAACAACTTACGAAGTGATCCTAATCCTTAGACCATGAGATCATGTCAATCACTAACACCGGAAGAGTTTCTCGATGACATCAAACGTCACACCGTAACTGGGTGATTATAAAGATGGCTTCAGAACTACTAAAGTGTTATGTTGAGACCCATGGATCGAGAGTGGAATTTGTTCATCCCGATGACGGATAGATATGCTCTGGGCCCTCTCGGTGATATCACATTGATTAGCTTGCAAGCAAGTGATTTGATCACTAGAATGTTATATCACGGGAACGAGAAAAGAGTGCATGTCGGTAACAAGATCAAACTAGGTATGGAGATACCGATGATCGAATCTCGGACATGTAATATATCGTGAAACAAAGGGATTAAGATACTAGCGTAAAAGGTTCACACGATCATAGAAGTCATCGTTGAATGTGTGGGAGTCAGTATGGATCTCCAGGTCCCGCTACTGATTATTGATCGGAGAAGGGTCTCGATCATGTCCGCATTATTCGTGAACCGTAGGGTGACACACTTAAGGGATACCGACACCATTCGGAGCAAATGATATGCTAGAAAAAGAAAAGGAAAGCGCAGGAATTTATTTCACTAGACACCGGAACTGTTTCGGTTGAAATTGCTGAAACTGGTTCTGCATGTGAAATGGAATACTAGCAAGGGGTTTTATGTGAATGTTTGTTAATTAAAGTAATTAACAAAATTATGAATAAATAAATAAAAGAGTTTTATTTAAATGAGAGCTTGCATTAAATTTGGTGGAATTTTAATGCATGTGAGTGGATTTTTGAGTGGAGGATTTTTAATGGGAGTGGAGGCTTTTCATTTTGAGTGGGAGATCCACCCACATGAATGTGGAAGAGGTGGGGCAGCCCCATGGCTGGGCGCCATGCCCCTTGGGTGCCCCCCCTCTCTCCTATAAAAGGCCCCCCTCTCCTCCTCTCAAAGCACACCTCCTCGCGAAGGATCTCTCTCCCCCTTTTAGAATTTCCCCATGGTCTCGGATCAGCGAGATACATGTTCCCGGTGGCTTTTTCTGGAAGGATTTGTTGCTTCCGCTGCTTCGCTGGAGCGAGGGCGCGGAGGTTGTCGGGGTACCCGTACGTGTGTGCGATCACGGATGCACCACTGCTTTGAGGTTCTAGACTTGATCGTGCTGGACCGGCTGGACCAGATGGACTTCATCACGATCTTGAGATCGGCAAGCGTTCGTCTACATCATCCACGAGTACAACCTCGTTAACGCTATTCGGTCTTCGAGGGTATGTATTATATGGATGTATATCCACCCGTTGCTTGTATCTAGTAGATAGATCTTGGTACTTAGTTGTTCCCATCGTAGGAAAAATTTTGTTTTCTATGCTGCGAACCCTACACAAAGTGTCAACTCCAGTCAAAGGGGGCTTGGTCCATTTGACGGATTGTCAAGTGGTGCCAAATCAGTTTGTCAAGGAAGATCCGTACAAGTTGCTTTGAGACAAGCTCAAATTGATGCTAGAAGTGCACTTGATCAAGACCAAGGTCAATCCTTGCCTCCAAATGTAGAGGATGACTCCAATGATGATCAAGGTCAAGTTGATGGTCAAGACGAGGATCAAAATGATGAAGAGGGTCCTCCAAGAAACAATGAGGAGATCCACGCTCGTCGCGAAGCTAGAAAGGAAAGAATGTTGGAAATAAGAGACCACACACTCCAAAATGTTGTTGGAGATCTAAGGAAAGGAATTTCCACAAGAGCACAATTGAAGAGGTTCAGTGAACACCAGCACACATCTCCATGATTGAACCAAAGAAAGTGTGGGAAGCTCTTGAAGATTCGGATTGGTTAGAAGCTATTCACAAAGAGCTCAACAACTTTGAGAGAAACAAAGTGTGGAAGTTAGTTGAGAAGCCAAAGGATTGCCGCAATGTTATTGGAACAAAGTGGATATTCAAGAACAAGCAAGATGAGCATGGAATTATAGTAAGGAACAAGGCTAGATTGGGTGCACAAGGGTATTCTCAAATTGAAGGCATTGACTATGGAGAGACTTATGCACCCGTGGCATGCCTTGAGTCCATCCGTATCCTTCTTGCTTATGCGGCACATCATAACTTTAAGTTGCAACAAATGGATGTAGAAAGTGCATTTCTTTATGGTCCTTTAAATGAATTGGTATATGTTAAGCAGCCCCCGGGATTTGAGGACCCCAACTTCACAAACCATGTCTACAAACTTGATAAGGCGCTCTATGGGCTCAAGCAAGCCCCACGCACGTGGTATGAGCACCTTAGAGAG
The DNA here is from genome assembly GCA_916181665.1 of Avena sativa. Taxonomy (NCBI): domain Eukaryota; kingdom Viridiplantae; phylum Streptophyta; class Magnoliopsida; order Poales; family Poaceae; genus Avena; species Avena sativa. The sequence goes on from OV702282.1 coordinate 415,819,799, forward strand.
TTATTGTTTGACCGTGGCTTTGAGGTTGGGAAAATCGATCCCACTCTTTTTACTAACAGGGTCAATGGGGAGCTTTTTGTATGCCAAATATATGTTGATGATATTATATTTGGCTCATCTAACAAAGCTTTTAATGACGAATTCTCAAATCTTATGACTAGTAGGTTCCGGATGTCTTTGATGGGGGAGTTGAGAGTATTTCTTGGCTTTGAGATCAAGCAAGTTAGAGGAGGGACATTCTTCAATCAAGCCAAGTATACTCAAGATATGCTCAAGAGATTCAAAATGCAAGATTTGAATGGAGCTCCTACTCCCATGGCTACAAAGACTCATCTAGAACAAAATCCAAATGGTAAAGATGTGGATCAAAAGGTATACTGGTCTATGATTGGTTCTTTGCTTTACCTTTCTACATATAGACCCGATATGTGTTGAGTGTAGGTGTGTGTGCAAGATATCAAGCGGCTCCTAAAGAAAGCCATTTAATGGCGGTTAATAGAATCTTTCGATATTTGGTTCATACCCCATTTTATGGTCTTTGGTATCCTCAAGGCTCAACATTTGCTCTTTGTGGATACACGGATTCGGATTGGGCGGGTGACAAGGATGATAGAAAATCAACATTCGGGGCTTGCCAATTCCTTGGTAGGTCCTTGGTATGTTGGTCTTCCAAGAAGCAAAATTGTATATCTCTCTCCACCGCCGAAGTCGAGTATGTGGCAGCTGCTAGTGCGTGCACTCAATTGTTATGGATGAGGCAAACTTTAAAGGAATACGGTGTCCATTGTGACAAAGTGCCTCTTCTATGTGACAATGAAAGTGCCATCAAGATTGCCTACAACCCGGTGGATCATACAAGGACAAATCATATTGAGATTCGCCATCACTTCATTAGAGATCATGTTGCTAGAGATGATATTGATCTATCATATGTACCAACCAAAGATCAACTTGCCGATATCTTCACGAAGCCACTTGATGAAGCAAGGTTTTGCTACTTGAGTAATGAACTAAATATCGTAGATTCAAGGAGCTTGACTTGATGTTATTGCACTCTCACTTATGTTTCATCTCATATTTGGTCTAGGTGTAGGCATGGATATAGGTGGAGCGCGGTCCTAATTGATTGGACCATCCCTCCCCCCATTATGCCCAAAGCAATCAAAATCATTCCTCTTAATATCATTTAGTGATATGTGACTTAATGATGAGTTTTGGTAATGGACCCAAGATATATCTTCGTGGTGCCAAGCCAAGTATACTCAAATATGGTGGCCTAGGCCACCGCCCTCTCTCATTTGAGAGGTTGGCACTTACTCATGTTTGTCATTTGCATGATTTTAGTCTCTTGGAGTTTTTCTGATTATTTTCGAACTTCTATGGCTCTTGTTGATTCTTCACAGTTTGATGTCTCAACCCAAACCCTTTCCCTATCTTAAAAACCATCTATCTCTCATATATGTCCCCAAACACCTTTCCTGGAACTTTTGGTCGAGGAGGACCGGAGTCTCCGGTGTACAAACACCAGAGTCTCCGGTGTAGGCTGGAGTCTCCGGTGTAGACCGGATTCTCCGGTCTGGACGGTTTCTATCACGTAAAGAAGGGGGCACGGGGTCAACTGGAACAGCAGTTCCTCATTCTTCACCCCGTCCCCTACCTCCAAACCCGTCGCCTCCTCCTCCAAAAATCCTCCCCGGAGGTCAAGAAGCCCCCGGGATCCGCCGTGCAGCCAGCCAACCTTCCCCTCTCCTCCATTGGGCCATTCCCACCGGAGGAATTGATCCCATGGACAGATCTGGTACCCTCCTCTCCTTTTTCCTCTAGGGTTCATCCCTAGATGTGTTTTTGAGAATTGTTGTTGATTTGTCCATTGGAATCACTTGTTTGCATGCACTCTAGTACTTTAGCCTTGTTGCATTGCTCGATCTACTAGATTCACCCTCACCAGCATCTCCCCATCGCATACCCGAGCCTCCTGACCGGAGACTCCGGTCCAGGCCGGAGACTCCGGTCTGAACCGGAGACTCCGGTATCTGGTGCGGAGACTCCGGTGTTGGGTGAATCAAAGTAGTCCATAAATGCATCAAAGCTCTTGTACTGCATCTTTGGGACATATATACTCATCTGCGTGCTATCTCCCTCACTGTTGTTCATAGGTGATGGTTCTAATCGTCCTCGTCATACCAAGGCCAAGTCCCAAAGGGGCAATCCTCGCTATGATGAAGCTCAGGGTCAGTTTATCGTGCCTCCGTCCAACCGGAAACAGCGGGCACATGATGCAACGTACATGAAGAGAGATCAAGAGAGGGCTGGACGGGAGGAACGTGCAAAGAGAGCCAAGTATGACAACCTCCAGTCCCTAGCCAAGATGTCTAAAGAGGAGTACCGTGAGCTGAGGAAGACAGATTTCTACGCACTGCCTCACACCAGTGATGACCCTCGTTTCTGGAGGAAAGAACAGGGTGTGTTCATGAAGGATGTGTATGGTGTACTCACCAAATCACCTGTTTGCCTTCAGAAGTTCATGAACATTGAGCAAATGCGCCAGAGCCCTTATTTCAATGATGCTCTGTGGATCTGTGAGAAGCTGGATCTCTACAACTTGATGGAGTTGCGCGAAGACTACAGTGTGCACCTTGTTCAGCAGTTTTATGCCATAGTGGTGTTTGGGTCTGATCTTGACAGGACCATGGTGTGGATGACTGGCACCACTCGCTGCACAGCTACCTTTCATGACTTTGCCAATGTCATCTTTGAGACCTTTCACAGAGTATCTACTCTTGTGGGACAGCGCATGCACTCGGCAGCTTTGGGTGAGAACAAGTTAAAGCTGGCACCTCTGTATGATGATGGTGTTGTGGGGGCCTCCAAGGGACTCAAGACCCTCTACAACCTTATGCCGAGGATTTTCTGTCACACTATTGCTCCAAGTGCTGGAAATGATGATGCTATCAGGGGTGGGCTTGTCAACCTCCTGTACCATACTCACCGGACCTTCAATGCTGGACCAGAGGCTGATGTTGCACCCATTGATGTGATGGACTTCATTTTCGAGGAGATGTTCCATGCCATTCTTTACAAGAAATCTCCTCCATATGCACCCTTGGTTATGAGGCTCATCAACTCCCAGGCGCATGATTCTCCACATGGCATACCACCACACCTCACTGTGCACACTCTGGTCTCTCTGCAGCAGAAGGGGCACATGGGGCCTGCTCCAAGGCGTCGATATGGGAATGATGATGATGAGGAGATTGAGACAGAGAGGGATCCCTCTCCACCTATAGTTCGGAGGAAGAATGCCTCCAATGCCCCTATGCCTACCATGACTAGAGACTATGTGCATGAGAGGGTCAAGAAGTCCAGCTTTTGGGAGAGGACCCTTTGTTGCATGAACGTTGACATTCGCAAGCAGCAGCATGCATCCTACCAAAGCAACCGCCGCATTGAGAAGCTTCTCAAAGAGATCAAGGACCAGGGTGCTGCTGATACTGAGGAAGGTGAAGATGAATACAATGATGAGCATGGGGCTCAGCAGTCCACAGAGTCTGATCACACTCTCTCATTTGGGGCATGGAATGCCCAACAGGATAGTCTGGTGGACTGGAAGACGTTTGTTGATGTCACCTCTGGGTTTGGATACCAGGGTACTTCCTCTTCTCGCCCTCACGGCAAAGGGCCTGCTATCCCTGAGGATGATAATGATGATGACTATGACCAGGATGAGGGTGACCAAGATGAGGATGACCAGGATGAGGATGAGGATGACGAGGATGACGATGACTACTGAGTTATTGGGGCGCTAGTATAGGTCTTTTCCCTTTTCGACGTTTCGATGCCAAAGGGGGAGAAGACATTCTCATCGCTTTGCATGGGACTTGGGATTTGCGACTATCTGCCTTTATTTGCCTTTTATTTGGATATTCGAACTTGAACTTTATGTGTGTTATCTGTTGTTCTTATGTATGTCTATGACTATGTGCTTGTGTGCAACACCTATTGTAACTCATGTGAGATCTATGTGTGCTATCGTTGATATTATCTTCCTTACATGATTTACTTCATTATCTTGCTGCACATAGTCAGGGGGGCACATTTATATGTTATTCCATGCAAATCACTTGTTGTCATCGAACACCAAAAAGGGGGAGATTGAAAGGGCATTTATTATCATAATCACTTTTGGTGTTCGTTAACAACAAGTAGATCATTTTACAGTTTGTTATTATCCACAGGTTGGTATTATCATAGATAAACATCACACACACACCCTTGGGAAAAGACCACATACATTTGCCACTGTTCTGGAAACTCCAGACCGAAGTCTCCGGTTTGCCAAGACCGGAGTCTCCGGTGTGGTCCGGAGTTTCCGGTTCTGGCTCCGGTGGTGCCTCCCAGGACATGGCTGGGACATTCTGACTAGGGGTCCGGAGACTGCACCGGAGGTTACTTTGATTCTCTGGACTTTGGTCGGTCCGGAGTCTCCGGTGTTGGAAGGCCGGAGTCTCCGGTGTTGCTGGTGAAGAACTGGCCTGGGTCAGTCAGAAGGGCAGTCCGGAGACTGGTCCGGAGATCGGCCGGAGTCTCCGGTGTAGACCTGAGTCTCCGGTCTCCAGACCAGAGTCTCCGGTCTGACTTTTCTACAACGGTCAGAAAACGGTTCGTGGAGGGGGCTGTCTATAAATAGGGACCCTTATCTTCTTCCTCCAGCTGCTCGAGCTGCTCAAAAACATCAACCCCATTAGAGCCACCAAATCCACAAGATCTCTTCATCCAACCATTCAAAGTCATTGATCTTTGGAGAATCGAAGGAGGAGGCCTTGATTTACATCTTCACCAAGAGAGATCTTCATTTCCCCCTCATTCACTTGAGGGCCCCCAAGCTCTAGTGTTTCTTTGGAAACCCTAACTTTGATTTGGTTCTTACAAGCTTGTCTTTGATTTTTCTTGACAGCTTGCTTGTATTTGGGAGCCTCCAATTCAGTTGTGGATGTGTGCCCCGAACTTGTTGTAAAGGTGTCGGCTTCCACCTCAAAGGTTGACGATATAGTGGAAGGTGAATCGAGCCCGTTGGGGTGAGGTTCATCGGAGAACAAGGGAGGCCTCTTGTGGCGTTGGTGGTTTGAAACCACCCCCTCTCCAAACGTAGACGTACTTCCCCTCAAAAGGAAGGAACTACGGGAAACAAATCCTTGTGTCTCCGCGTCCACTCCCTTGGTTACTTCTATCCTTTACCGCACTTTATTTACTTGTTCTTGCTTAGTGTTGTGTTAGCTTGTGCTTGTTTGACATATAGGTAAATTCACAATAGTTGCATATTCTAGAGAATTTACCTTTCTTGTCAAACCCTAATTTGAAAAAGAGTAAAATTTGAAGTAGCACCTATTCCCCCCCCCTTCTAGGTGCCCATACGATCCTTTCAAGCTTCATGTTTATAAGTGGTACAAAAGGAGTTTGTTTTAGATGTGGCATAGACCTTATTATGTCATGTTCGATGTTGTTTTGACCCTATGCTTAGTGGTTATTTCCGTAGCATGACTTGTTCCAAACAATTGGGATTGCTTAATGTGCCTTGAAACAATCATGCGTTGTTTTAGTATACAAACGCATAATATTATGGTATTCTCCTTTGATGCTTTGTTTGGGTTGACATGGCATATGCTCACACCATGTTATGACTATGAACCAGTCACCTTAGTCTCTATGATCAGTTAGATTTTTACTTGCGGTACCACTTTATGCTTTGATTAGTAATGTCTTGTCGTTCTGCATGATTATGGCCATTATTGCTCTCTTAGTTGGTCACTCCCAGTCTTTTGCTAGCCTCCACTTGTATTGAGTAAGCTCTACTCATGCATCCAAGTCCCAAGAAACCATGTTATTCCAAAGTGTCCACTATAAATTCATATGCATGGTGTGTTACACCATTCCAAGTATATTCTTGTATTATCTATTTTCCAAATTAAACTTGTTATGTGAAAAATAGTGATTGAAGCTCTCATAAACTTGATGGCACACTTTATTTTTCTTGCCCCTAATAAACTTGAACCATTATGTCATCTTTGTTGTATATGCTTGCACTTATAAGTTGGGATTATCAGAACCGTGCTGTCACGGGGAACGCTTTCAACACTTATAGATATCTACCCAGTTGATATCATGCTCTTTTGTTTATGAATGTCGTCGGTGTGAAATGAAAGGGGAGCTTGTAAGTCCATGGAGTTATGTATGTCTGTTAGAGAAACACCTGGGCGCTAGCCTAATCCATGCCTAATCATGGTGGAAACTTGCAGCATCACCATACTAAGCAATCTATGAAGCATTCTTCTTATAAAAATAGAGATAGAGATTGATAAAAAGGAAAAAAAGATGAGAAAAGAGGAAAGAGAGAAAAAACACCATTTTCCCATAATAAATAAGAAGATTGTTGATATGCTCATTGTTTGTTTGTCTTGTCATTTTGTTATGGGATAGCTCCTATATCATTGGGCAAGGGGTACCCCGTTGGTGGTTCTCTATGATACACATGTACTTACTATGACAAGAACTTATCGGTGACTAAAGTTGAGTAGCATGAGGAGCGACCATCGTACTCAAGGGACATGAGATTGCAACTTATACTTTGTCAAGCATATACTCCATCTCTCAGTGATATCACATTGGTTAGCTTGCAAGCAAGTGATTTGGTCACTAGAATGTTATATCACGGGAATGATAAAAGAGTACATGTCAGTAAAGATATCAAGCTAGGTATGAAGATACCGATGATCGAATCTCGGACATGTAATATATCACGAGACAAAGGGATTAAAATTCTAGCATAAAAGGTTCTCACGATCACAAGAAATTCATCGTTGAATGTGTGGGAGTCAGTATGGATCTCCAGGTTTCGCTTCTGATTATTGATCTGAGAGGGGTCTCGATCATGTCCACATTATTCACGAACCTTAGAGTGACACACTTAAGAGACACCAACACAATTTGAAACAAATAGTTTCATGCTAAAAAGATTAACAAAGCGCAGGAATTTATTTCACTAGACACCAGAATCGTTTCGGGTGAAATTGCTTAAAGTATTTCTGCATGTGAAATAAAATACTAGCAAGGGGTTATATGTGAATGTTTGTCCATTAAGCTAATGACAAAATTCTGAATAAATAAAAGGAGTTTTATTTAAAGAGAGATTGCATTAAATTTGGTGAAAATTTAATGGGAATTTTGAGTGGGAGTTTGAGTGGAGAAATGAAGGGGCTATTTTGCGAGTGGGAGCTCCACCCACATGAATGGAGGGGATGGGGCAGCCCCCATGCGCCGGCCACCCCCTTGGGGTGCCCCCTCCCTCCTATATAAAGCCCCTCTCTCTCTCACACACTCACACCTCCTCGTGAAGGATCTCTCTTCCCCTCTAGTTTTTATCCCACATGGTCTCGGACTAGCGAGATACATGTTCCTGGTGGCTTTTCGGCAAGAAAGAGTTGTTGCTTTCGCTGCATCGCTGGAGCGAGGAGGCGGATGTTGCTCGGTGGCTCGGACGTGTGTGCGAGCACGGATGCGCCGCTGATTTGCGGCGCTAGGACTTCCTCTCGATCTTGAGATCGATAAGCGTTCGTCTACATCATCCACGAGTACAACCTCGTTAAGCTTTGTCGGTATTCAAGGGTATGTTCTCTACGGATGTATATCCGCCCATTGCTTGTATCTAGTAAATAGATCTTGGTATATAGTTGTTTCCATCATAGGATTTTTTTTGTTTTCTATGCTGCGAACCCTACAGAATTATGCCAGCATTGTTCCGGATTCGAGTCCGGGAACTCGAGTCTGAAGAAGATCGTGTTGTTTTGTCCAATGACAGTTAACTGACCCTGATCCGTCGGGTGAGTCAGGCACCCCTATCAACAATCCCTATGAACTAACATATCCACCCGAAAACATGTTCGATGAGAAGCACTCGAAAGACTATAGAGTCTAACACTCGGGGCTACTGTCACATTGGTATACCCGGTCCAACCCAGGGAAATCCCACATGAAGACTTGCTGCCCAAGGAGACTCCGGGTGGCCCAAGCCCAGCAGAGCTCGATTCCTTGAAGAACGCGGCCAAGATATAGATAGAATATTCAAGGGTGAAACCCTAAATTGTAACCGACTCGACCTGATCTTAGGACCTGGTCTATCTATATAAGGGCCAGGAGGGCACGGTGAGAAGGGCGAAGACACCTCATACACATCTCGCGTCAGATTGCATCTGTGTACCCCATGTAACCTTTGATTCCGCCATAATCAAGAACAGACAAGCAGGAGTAGGGTGTTCCCTTCGGGGACCTGAACCTGGATAAACCTTGTGTCCCCTTGCGTGTCTGTTAACCGTCTCGCGATTCAACATCACCATCTTCTCCAAAACCCAAGTTACATTGATGAGTCCAACCCTCGTCATTACCACCATGATGCTCACATGCATATGATTCATTGAGTCGGAAAGAAAAGGGCACGTTCCTAGCTAGAGAGGGCGCCTCGCGTCGCTTCTCCTGCTCCCACATGGGTCAAAGCACGTTCGTTACATTGACAACTACAAATGTCATATATGAGTTACTAATGACATTTCATCTGGATTAATACTTGAAGGGGTTGTTTGAACACGTGGTTTATCCACATGTGCATTGTAATATATCCCGATTAACCGTCTAACAAACTAAAATCTTGTTTGGTTTGTTCCTGTAAACTATGGATATACAAAACTGAGATATCATATCCAGGTTTTAGAAAAAAAAACGACTATAAGACGTTTTTGCAAAAACACGATCGGCATATACTCGTAACTGATTTTGTTCCGCCCCGCACCATCCTCAACAACTCCTTGGCAGAGGCAGTCACTGACTGCCCCGCCACCGCATGTAGCTTGCGCTTGCCCTGGTCGCCGCTAGCGACGGTGGCAGGCCCGTATGGTACGCACATGCAGAGTGATCAATCGAACAGGGCCCCAAAATATTAGGGCCTCCAATTTGTCTATGTTAAACTATTACTTAGTGTGCTACAGCTAATGACTGATTTAGGTTCCATAAGATTTGACTCGTCCATGCAAATCCATGGCCTAGCAAAGCATGCAAATCAATGCGTCCAGCTACTGCCTAGGAAATCTGCCACTGAATTAACTCATGCACCGATGCCAGCATGTGTCTTTCTCTCTTTTCTCTTTTACTTTCAGCTGGTTATGTTCGTCTCCCATTACTGGTCCTACATGGTAAGCTGCAGGCTGACCTCAATCTACCTTAGGCCTCGCTTGGATCGTTGTTTTTTAGTCCGGTGGTTTTTATTTTGTGAAGAGGTTAAGAAGGAGATGTCCGTATTATCCAGCAGTTTTGGTTAAAATACGACAATCCAAACGGGGCCTTATATTTCTTTGGTGTTTTCTTCTCAGTATCACACCTCTTTGCGCTGCTCTGCTCATTCCGATCCCCTTGCTTCTTGCTATGCGCGTGCAACCTAGGTGCACTGATAAGAGATGGAGGCCCAGCCATGACTGCTTGGTCACCGAACACGGGCAAATCGAAATATCAAAGCCACATGTGTCGCCGTCCAATGGTTTCCTTCGAAGATCAACCGAGGGTTCCATACTTCCATTTGCTTGCATGTTCAATTTTTTATGTATGACATTTTGCAGAAGGTTTCATATAAAAAATCAATTAAAGATTTTGTCTCAACGAAATGCTAGAAGGATGGCACGTTCTTGCCAAAGTATGTACTCCCCTCGTTCTAAAATAGATGTCTTAGATTTGTCAAAATAAAAAATTTGACAAATCTAAGACATCTATTATGAAACGGGGAGTAGTACTTTTGAATTTTGATAATTTGCTTGTTGTTTTAAGGTATAATTTCTTCCAAAAATTGTACACAAAAATTATATATATTACAATACCGCATTTTTCCTAATTTCCAACGCTTGCATCGAGGGCCAAATTTCTTGTTTGGCACAGGGCCTCCAATTTTTCGGGTACGGCCCTGGACGGTGGTTAACACACTAGCTTGTTCTTCCCGTCATGCCATATCCTAGCAGAGCTGGCCGGAACGTACGGTGCCTCGAACGATCCCACTCTATCCATGGGGAACCACGCTATCAAGCAAACCCACCAAACTGTGGGAAGTGCTGCTTTCGTTTAATTTCTTAATGGACAGTGCTACGTGTTTCCCGGGGATAAAAACTTTTGATTCCCGGGTCCTCGTGCTGACACGTGTCCATCCAAACTCGTTTTTGCTACACTCAGACCCGTTTTAGCTACATAATGCCCCGTTTTTGCTACACTGTAGCAGAAAACGGTTCGGCCTAGAAATATAAAACAGATTGGACCTCGTCGAAGATTTCGCTGGAAACCTCGCCGAAGACCATGTATCAATAAAGTTGGACTAATGTAGCATATTCGATCTCGCCGGAGACTCGTCGGTAGACCTCACCGAAGACCGTGTAGCAAAAGCGTTACGCTATTGTAGCAAAAACGCAAAACGGTGGTAGCAAAAAAGTTATGCTAATGTAGCAGATTCGACGTCGCCGGAAACTTAGACCTCGCCGGAGATCGTGTAGCAAAAACTCAACGCTATTGTAGCAAAATCACAAAACGGATGTAGCAAAGTATTTTTTCTAATGTAGCAAAGGGGACATTGCCGGAGACATCGCCGGAGACTCTCGCCGGAGACCACGTAGCAAAACCATATAGATTGGTTGTAGCAAAAAAAATATACAGGAGTAGCAAAAAAAATATGCGAAAGTAGCAAAAGAGTAGCAAAAACCATATAGATTATGTTCTGGATGCTCATTGATGGCGCCGGTCAACCGGCGACGCACGCCTTGTTTTTTTGGCACATGCACCGATCGATGCTAGTGCATTGGGCTGCTCCAACAAAGACTACTAGCTAGTCTTCCTCTCTTCGACCGATCAGAACCATGAGTGCGCTGCTCCGCGCGGCAAGGGCAGTGACGACGCGGCCGGGAAGGCGGGTGGCGGCAGGGCGCGACAAGGGCGGTGGCGGCGTTGCCGGGAAGGCGGGTGGCGGCAGAGCTACGGCGCGCGGCGGAGAGCACGGCAGGCGGCGCGCGAGCTGCAGGCCTGCAACGGCGAGCGGCGCGAGAGTCATGGCGGCGCGGTGAGAGAAGCTGCAGGCAGTGCGGGAGCTGCAAGAGGACTAGCTGCAGGAGCTGCAAGAGGCCTAGCGACAGCGCGGGGGTTGCAGGACGGCATCACATGGAGGTTGAAGGACAAAATAATAAATGGCTGTTTTGTAGGGCAGCTATGAGGTAGCAGCGGACATGCGGGCTGTGAACCGTGCATACACAGCCGAACGAGCTACCCGGGGATCAGTTGGTTCGATCCCCCGGGAGAATAGTATCATTTTCCTTTCTTAATTGCATCTTGCACATGCTGCGGTGGAGCGCTTTCTGGTCGTTGTGAACTTTCACCTGGGTGCAGCACTCCTGCTGCCATGGCATGTACCACATCTGTGTCTTCGATTAGAGACCGGTTTTACAATTTCTTGGTCCAAACATAGTTTTGTATGTTAACTGAAAAGTTAGTAAAGCTGGTTTTCCTAATAATCAGCCTAAAACTACTAGCTACTAATAATCTTTCATATCCAAACAACCACGAAAAGGACTTGCACGCGTGGGCAGCGCGTTGCCGTGTCCTCCGCGGCTGTTAACTGTGTGCACACGCTGGGCATGGACGCATCCTACTTCATCATCGTTGGGTGGTTGATTCAGAGAAAATAGATCCATGGTGGATGGTGGAAGACGAAGAAGAGATGAGATATTAGCAGCATTTTTTTAACACAACGAGTGCTTATATATGGTTATTAGCGTCATTGATGATCTATGCTAACGGATAAGTACTCCATGAACATGCGTTGCATTTATCTCTCCAGGATCTAAAGTTTGTTACTTTTGTAGATAAGGTTTGTTAGACAACGGTGCATGCATGCGGGTTAGTTACCGGTGGCGGGGTTTAGGAAAATCCAGATTAGGAAAGAGGGGATGTGGAGTGGCATATTTTTTTTTAATTTTCGCATGTGTGACATCAGGCATTCATTACGCTTTTGAAATTAATAGTAAAGATACGACTTTGCTCGTGTTGCCTTGTTTATGCAGCCATGGTCTATAAGGACAGATGACCTGACACAAAAGCACACAAGTGCTTCTCATATTATTCGACACCCTTTTCCGCATGAGCCATCATCATGCTTCTCTACCACGCATTATTATCTGGAAATCAAGAAATGACTAGTCTTTTTTTAATAGGAAATCTAGTACTGCTCTGCATGTTCATCAGGCAAGGCAACGACTGCATGATATTCTTCAGGCTCAACAGCTGGACCTCCTTCCTGCAATCAGCAGTGGAAAATTGATGCCCAGCCGAGCCTCCGATCCATGAAAACCAGAGCGGCCGATTTACTTGTTGCGGGTTCAAAAGTAACCAATGATGCATCTTGGAAGAACCGGGAGGTACCAGCTACTACTGCTGCTGCCGTGCAGACAAAAGACTTGGTGTCAAGATGGCAATTTTCCCCGTGGGTGCGGGTACCCGCGGGTAATTATCCACGAAGAAGCGGGGATGGGGGCCAAATTTTCTCCATGGGGATCGCGGGGCGGGTACCCGTTAGCTTCACGGGGCGGGGATGGGATAGAATTCGCCCCATGGAGTATCCATGGATACCCAAAGACCCCACATGTCAGCGTAATGAATTGTGCTACATACACCAAACAACCCTAATCTACCACACCTGCTCCATCTTTTTCTATCTCAGCCGCCACGAGACCACAAGCCCACGTCTCTAATAGTCAAACCTCTCCTGCCGTTCTCATCCAAGTCCCAACTCCCAAAGCGCGGGCGCATCCCCCTGACCCCGTCGGCTACCCCTTCCTTTCCATCTCCATCGCGATGACCGACGAGCAGGGAATCTTCTTCTTCGTCTCCTCCATCAATCCCAATATATTGCCCTGCAGCAGGGAGCCGGCCGACCTCCCCACCCACCCTCGATCTCGGCGACGAGGAGCAGAAAGGCGAGAAGACGACGACGAGCCGTTGTGGGCTTGTGGCGGCAAGATTTTGGCGAGATGGAGTTATCCTCGCGTCAAGCAGTCAAGGCGAAGAGGAGGCATTGTCGACTACCCGCGGATTCCCCGGCGGGGGGTGGGTACCCGCTGGTGACGGGGATGGGGACAGTTTTGTCCCCGGGAAGCTTCACGGGGATGGCGGGTATGGGGACTGGCGGGGATCGGGGCGGGTATGGTGGAGTCATCCCCGGTCATCCCCGTCCCCGTTGCCACCTTGAACTTGGTGTCTATCTTCAGTTCAGGGCTTCAGGGACCAAACAGGGAGCTTCGATCTCATCGTGCAAGCATCCACATCTCTGGCGCCTTCACCTCTACATGTCTTCTCCTCGCTGCCACAATGGCCTCAACAATGTGGCTCACGGTTGTGCTCGTCAGGTTCTCAGCCAATCTTCAGATGTATCAGCTCGGTTCACTGGAACAACAGATGCCCTGCTTCTGTAATTCCACCATCTGCTAGCATCCCCTACCCATGTACTCCATATTGTACCCTGTTCACGGCTCACATGAATTGGCGCCCTCGGTACCTCCTCCTTTTCAAAAATAATAATCGTGTTGGCATAATTCGAACGAACAAGTTGACGATTTTTGTGATAGAAATTCATGTTTGCTTAATTCGAACATGTTACTCCCCTACAGCTTAGCACGTAAGAACTTTGAGAGAGAAAATAATAAGCTGGGGAAGTCAAAAGAGCGGGATACTACGATATGAACTACACTCCCACTTTTTGAGAGAGAAAAAAAAGTAGGAAACATAAAAAGAAATTGACCAGAGTGGGATTTGAACCCACGCCCTTTCGGACCAGAACCTTAATCTGGCGCCTTAGACCAACTCGGCCATCTGATCGCTTGTGATATGAAATACACCGTGACCTAAGTATCCTAAAGGGAATAATATAGACCATGTTCAACTTTAAGTAAAGGTTGCAGATTACCGTGATTTCAGGATAGTGTTCACTGCGATTAAAGGAAGTGTGAAGCATATGCGATCAGCTGCCCGTCGCAACACGCAGTACGAGTTAGAGAATCTCCATTCGTTGGCCAAATCCAGACCAAAAATCGGACTTTTTTTTATAGGATAAAATAAATTTTTCGGTTTGGGTACGTCCAGTTTCCACTGCGTATCCAGGCCGAGTTCCCAAGTTCGGCTAGATTTATTAAAGAAGGGCGAATTTCATTAAGTTGGGCGAATATAGGCTACATCAAATTTAAACTAAACTAGTACATAATAAACTTAAAAAAGACCGTCGTCGTGTCATCCGCCGATTCCTTCGCCGTTCTACATGCCGAAGTTGCTGTAGAACGCCGTGTAGCCGGGATCGGCGCAGTCGTCGTCGTCGCTCCGCGGCTGGTTCTAGCGGGAGCTCCCCTGGCCTGGGTCGCCGAACCTCCACGGCTGGTAGGACGGGCCTTCGTCCTTGTCGTCGTCGAGGACGTAGAGCGGGGAGCCCTGGTAGGCGAGCTCGCACCCGCCGCCGGGTCGCCTGCTCCTCGGCCTGCTGCTGCAGGCCGAGGATGCGCTGCCGCTCGGCCTTCTCCCGGTCCTTTCTGGACAATTCCAGGATGTCCGGCGAGGAGGGATCCACCGGCGGCGGCTGCGGTGCCGAGTCACGGAGCGACTGCTCCAGCGCCATCCTCAAGGCGCTGTCTTAGGGCGGCGACGAGTCTTCAGTCTTGGGACGGCGAAGGTGAGGTGGTCGGTTGGCGACGCCATCGCCCGTGGATCGCCGATGACGATGTCGCGGGAGCGTGTCCGCGGCGGCGAGCACACAGGCGAGCCCGCCTCGCGTTTGACTGCGCGCAACCCCGACGAAGGTGATGTCGGCGTGCGCAGCGGCGCCGAGCCGAAGGAGTGGGATGCCGAGGCGGAGGAGGACGAGCTCATGCTGGCCATCCTCCTCGGCATCCAGTTGGCCGGAGGACGGCGTTCGCGGGAAGCCCAGACGCGGCGTGTTGCCGGCATTGATGTGTTGCAGCACCGCCCTTAGTGTGCCGCCTGGCGCACTCCACCAACGCCGGCGGCCCGCCGAGATGTTGCGCTTCGGCGGCGACTCGTTGGGTGGCCCTTCGTGGCGGGCGAGCTCCTGGGCGCGGCGATCCTAGAAGAACTCCTCCCAGTACAGGAGGTTGTCCAGCGACTCGGCGGCGAAGGGTCGTCCATGGCCGCGATATACTCCGCCACCTCGTACGGCAGCTCCTCCGGCGTCGGCGCCGGCGGTATAGGGATGCCGCCGGCGCTGAGCTTCCACCCCGGAGGGTTCCGCGTGTCCGGCGGCGCAATGTAGCCGACCTCGTACAGCAGGCGTGCCTCCCAGGCCCGCAGCGTGTGCCGGCCGAAGCCGTTCGCCGTCGCACCGTCGCCAGGGTATCTCTTGGCCATGGCTGGTGGGGAGGGGAGAGTGAGTGAGAGAGGAAAGTTCGCCGGAGTTCAGGCTGGTGGGCGGGGAAGCTGTGAGAGAGTGTGAGGAACTCCGGCGAGGGGTACAACTTATATAGGCCGGGGTGGGCGGCGATGGCGGGGAGGGGTGTAGCGTCGAGCGCGGAAAAAGGGGAAACAACGGGAAGTTATTGCCCGCCGGTCCCTCGTGGGAGCCGATGCGGCGGCGGTGGCGCCGTAAATCGGTGATGCGTGGCCGACGCGATGAGCAGTTAATGTTCGACGGTCGCCGCGTGGTTCCGAGGATGACGACGACTCGGCTTTCGTCGCTGACTCGGCGGGTCCACGCGCTGTCTCGTTTTTTTCGCCGAGTTCGCTGCATCCGGTGTTTCCAGGGCGTACCCAACCTGGGTTCGACCTGGGTAATCCGGACCAAAATTAGCTCAAATCCGGCCAAAAACAGGTTACTGGGTATGTGAGCGTCCGGGCCTAATTTCGGTGTCTGAATCGGCGTACTGAGTAGGCGAGTGGAGATGCTCTTAAACACATCTTAGTCTTACTCTAAGGCCCGATTCTTTTGGCAGCGGAAGCTGCCCTCCCCCAGCTTTCTCGAAAAGCCGGTTCAAAAAATTTACGAGACTTCTAAAGTTGTTTAGATTTAACTATTTTAAAAGGCTCATAAATTTTTTAAACATGCTTTTTCAGAAAGTTGAGGAGAGCTGCTTCTCAAACAAGCCCCTAAAAAAACTGGGCCTAAAGAGGCTATCAGCAACAGCTAGACAAACAAGAAAAGTCCCCTGTTTTCCCTGTTTTGGGTACTCGTGTGTCGTGTCTTCGTTCTAAACCCACAAACCCCTCTCGCACACTGCAGGGGCACAACCGAGGCCACGATGCCGTCGATCGCCGGCGGCGGGGGCTGGCGCCTCTTCTCCGCGGCCCGAGGCATCGCATGGCTGCGCGGCCGCCACCTCCAGCGCCCGCTCTTCTCGTCCCTCGCCGGGGGCCGGGGCGACGCGCCGCATCTGCCCGTGGTCATCGTCGGAGCCGGCCCCGTCGGGCTCGTCCTCTCCTTCCTCCTCACCAAATTCGGTAAGCGCCTCCACTCTCTCCGCAGCTACATTCCAATTCGCGCTTCAGTAGGCTGCACTGTTGGGTGGGGACGAAGATGTGTGGGGAAAATGAAAACGGCGAAGCTGCCTTTGAGATGTAGCCGTGTGAGAGTACTAATTAGGCTGCACACGATGATCTTAAAAAAGAATAGGCTGCAATCTTCCGTTGATTGGAGCTTAGTTTGATTCAATTTCATATGAACTCGTGAAAGTGCCTTTCTCTTTGCCTGACATCGACGCTGCTGATCATTTAATTCAAACCTCGCAGGCATCAAATGCGCAGTCATAGAGAAAAGTACGGAGTTCACACGGCATCCCCGAGCGCATTTCATCAACAACCGGACCATGGAGGTGTGTTTACCTGTCAATTGTACTCCAGCATTGCCATTTCAGCCTTTTGTATGTACTACTGTGGACGGTGATTTAATAGGAGGGGTGGTATTGACAGATCTTCCGCAAATTCGATGGCTTGGCTGGGGACATCGAGAGGGCTCAGCCGCCAGTGGATTTGTGGAGGAAGTTCGTGTACTGCACATCGCTTTCCGGATCCATTCTCGGCTCCGTCGATCACATGAAGCAGGAAGGCTAGTTCAGTTCCTTTCATGTTGAGCGCGCAACCTTTTGCGCACATCTGCATAGGTCGTTTGGGTGACGATTGTTTTGTGCAGATTTCGACAAGGTCATTAGTCCTATATCAGTTGCACACTTCTCGCAGTACAAGCTAGTGGATCTGCTACTGAAGAAACTGGATGGCGTTGGCTTTCAGACATGCTTTCCTGATGAGCTCGGTGGTAGCTCCACTCAAGATTTACTGCTTGAAAACAAGATACTGATGGGACATGAGTGTAGTTCCATTCAGCTGACCGATGATGGCGTTCTGGTTGGAGCTTCGTATAACAGTAGGGGGAGGATGCAGGAGCGGAAGCTTCACTGTGGCCTTCTTCTAGGGGCAGATGGTGCTCGAAGCAAAGTGCGTGAATTGGCTGGTATATCTATGAAAGGTGAAAGGGACTTGCAGAAATTGGTCAGTGTTCATTTTGTGAGCAGAGATCTTGGAAAGTATTTATCTAGTGAGAGGCCCGGGATGCTGTTCTTTATTTTCAACCCTGATGCAATTGGTGTCCTAGTGGCACATGACCTGGAGCATGGGGAATTTGTATTGCAGGTATTTCAAAGTAGTAGATTGTTGCACTTCATATGCCGTTTATGCTGAAGGAAGTAGGATGATTAATATTTTTTTTCTTACTAAGTGCTCTATATGACTGCTAATTTCCTGTTCTGTCTTATGTTCAGGTTCCGTTTTATCCACCTCAACAGATGTTTGACGATTTCAGCAAGAAGGTAATTTCAGTTGATTATTTGTCTTGAGT
The DNA here is from genome assembly GCA_916181665.1 of Avena sativa. Taxonomy (NCBI): domain Eukaryota; kingdom Viridiplantae; phylum Streptophyta; class Magnoliopsida; order Poales; family Poaceae; genus Avena; species Avena sativa. The sequence continues at coordinate 415,837,746 of OV702282.1, forward strand.
TTAGTCTTTGGCATCTCCTGCCCCATTCACCTGTGTAAATCTACTTAAAAAAATAATTCTGCAACCAATTCTGTATAACCTTGTATTTTCTGAATTTAATATGCAATAAGTAGGTGAGTCCGCAGAATAAATTTTATGTCATATTTACAAGGCTCTCTCCTTGTTCCCCATATTTCCTTTCTTATTTTGCTAGGTGTGCGAGCAAATTATTGTCAAATTGGTTGGATGGGAGCCAGAAGATATCCAGGTTTTAGACATAAAACCATGGGCGATGCATGCTGAAGTTGCAGAGAAGTATGTTGGCTGCAACAATCGTGTAATCCTTGTTGGTGATGCTGCTCACCGTTTTCCTCCTGCTGGTGGTTTTGGTTAGTTGTTTATCTTCAAATTTGATACTGCAATATTACCATGTTGAATTTCTTTTTTATGCACGTGAAGTTCCAATGTATAAACAAATGTGCACTTCCTGATTTTGTTTGCAGGAATGAACACTGGTGTTCAGGATGCACATAATTTGGCTTGGAAATTGTGTTTACTGCAAAATGGCATTGCTGCCCCATCAATAATACAAACTTATGAGTCAGAGCGCAAACCTGTTAGATTCTTCTTGCATGGCTTCTGTTCATTCAGTGCTATTATCTGTGCAACAAATCACTGTAATATACCATTCATGCTTCGTTATTATGGCAGGTTGCCATTTTTAATACAGAACTTAGTTTGGAAAACTTCAAAGCAGCAATGTCTATTCCTGCTACTCTTGGCCTCGATCCAACTATTGCAAACTCAGGTAATATGTCCTCCTGCATGAAGGCTGTACACAATTTTGTGGTATTTTCTTTGAAAAGTAAATGTTGACAACATGTACATCTGTGTCATAGTTGAATGCTCTTAACTCGCCCCTTTGCATTTTTCTGTCAGTGCACAGGGTAATCAACAGCATCCTAGCGCCAGTCATTCCAAGAAATTTACAGAAGGTGGTTCTAGAAGGGTTGTTTTCTATTGGTCGAACACAAGTCTCAGACTACATTTTGAGTGAGAATAATCCCCTTGGATCCTCAAGACTAGCAAAACTGAGAAGTATTCTTGATGAAGGAAAAAGTCTGCAGCTGCAGTTTCCTGCAGAGGATCTTGGCTTCCGGTTAGCCCCATTATTGTGGATTATTCTTTAAAAGAACTTCAGTGTTTCAGTTTCCTTGATGGGACAGCATGAGTAAACCACATACCCTGGCAAAAAATGCTGCATACTCAATAAACATAACCAAATAGACCAGTTTCGTACTTAATTAGATCTTATCTGTCTTTCAGGTATGAAAAAGGAGCCCTAGTTGCTGAAGGTTGTGCCGAAACTACTCATCAAGCAGATAAAATGAACCATTCTAAGAGGTCATCAGGAGAATACATCCCATCCGCTAAGGTCGGTTCACGGCTACCACACATGTCGGTGAGAGCACTATCCGCTTCGAACAAGGTTTGCCCCTTTAACGCCTAAACAGTATTTGCATTTTTAGCCATTCCTGTACCTTTGTATAACTTGTGACCTTGATGAACTCTCACAGAGTGTGTTCTCAACAATGGACCTAGTAAGTGGGGATAAAGTTGAGTTTGTCATCATTATTGCACCACTGGACGAGTCATAAAAGCTTGCCCGGGCTATGCTGAGGATAGCAGATGAACTGGACCTATCGGCCAAAGTATGTGTTATGTGGCCGCAAGGTTCAGTCGATACGGAAGTGAAACGGAGCATATCTGAGTTGGCACCCTGGACAAACTATGTTGATGTCGAGGAAATACCTAGGGCACCTGTTAACTCATGGTGGGAGATGTGTCAGGTAAGTAAGAGAAGTGTTATTTTGGTTAGGCCTGATGAGCACATAGCATGGAGAACAGAACCTGACATGGTGAGAGATGCTCATTCAGAAGTTAGGAGAGTCTTTTCTGAAATTTTGAGTTTAAATGGGCCCCACGTGTAAATATGCCCAGATATCCTTTCAGTAACCGACTGGGTTCCATTGTCAATAACCTCAGCTACAACATGTGACACTGGCCATTGCATATACTACATTATTGGCATGATCCTCAGTTTGTTTGTTGATATCTTCTCACATACGGTGATAGCATTATCATACATTTGACATGAACTTTCCACGGGCGTTGCATCAATCTGAATAAAATTATCTTTGTCAAATGATATTTAGATAACTGTGTTGTCAGCTTCTTGTTTGTGAGAGTGACTGGACCAAATCAACTAGGTGATGTTCTCCAAAATTTCTTTGTTATACTAAACCCCGAGAATCCTGGTTGTTCAAACCTTTGATAACCAAGGTCATTCTTTGCTAAAGATTGAATCCAAATTTCCCCTTTAATTCTACTCCCTCCGTTTCAAAATATAGGATGTTTTAGCATATTTTTTTCTGAAACACATGTATCTAGACACCTTTTATTATGCAGATTCACTCATTTTACTCCGTACCTACACACTAAAAGTCATATAGATACATGTGTTTCATAAAAAAGCTAAAACATCTTATATTTTAAAACTGAGGGAGTAGATTTTCTTTGTTACCCTAAATCCCAAAGATTCGAATCCAAATCACCCCTATCTAAACAGGTTTTAAAGAGTGGAATTAGTACCGACATAACCACGTTTGAGATTTCACCAGAATAATTGAAGTTATCGAATAAATGTTCTGTACATCAAGCCTGAGAACATCACCTGAACATACAATTATGTGCTATCAAAACTTGATCGATCTTCAACAGCACTACCACACAACATTACACATCGTACAGAATACCTAAGTTACAGAAACACCAGAGAAGCTTCTTCTCGGTCTGCAAATGCTAGCAATTCTCCTGCACCTTCAACACATCAGCATCATACAACACTTGTCAATACAAGGAAAATTTGCCCTGCAATAGCTATCATACACCCAAGCAACGCACCAGCGACAACCTGGGAGCAATTCAGTTGACAGTATGTTAGTAGCACACAAGCAGATAGTAGTAATGCAAATATTGCATCGCTTTCGATCTGCCAAACTACACTAAAATGAACAACGAAAAGGACATTTGAGCAAACCTGGGTCGGAGTATGGCCTAAAAGTTCACGCAATGGTCTTGTTTCAGACAAGGGATGTTCAGAAGGAAGTTCACAGACTATTTGGTTCAGCACCTAAAGGATAGAGAAAATAAGGACATGTTCATCATAACCACAGAGATCATAACATCTATTTTTGTTCCTTTCATGTAATATAATATGCCCATGCCTCCCTAATTGTATTGACATGCTTTTGAATCCGCATTGTTACATACCGCTGCTTGCTTTCCAGCGTGTAATCTGATACCAGAAGCATCGTACATTACCTGCCAATCAAGTGACAAGATAGAAATTCAAAGACCTCATCCATATGAATTATAGGAAACTAAATTTGAAACGTTGCACAATGCCTAACACTGAGCACGAGTTTATATGTTGAACTCACATAGAAGCAAAGAATTTTCATCTTCAAATAAACAGGAGATATGAATTATAGGAAACTAAATTTGAAACGTTGCACAATGCCTAACACTGAGCATGAGTTAATATGTCGAAGTCACATAGAAGCAAGAATTTTCATCTTCAAATAAACAGGAGATATGAATTATAGGAAACTAAATTTGAAACGTTGCACAATGTCTAACACTGAGCATGAGTTTATATGTCGAACTCACATAGAAGCAAGAATTTTCATCTTCAAATAAACAGGAAATATGAATTATAGGAAAGTAAATTTGAAACGTTGCACAATGGCTAACACTGAGCATGAGTTAATATGTCGAAGTAACATAGAAGCAAGAATTTTCATCTTCAAATAAACAGGAGATATGAATTATAGGAAACTAAATTTGAAACGTTGCACAATGCCTAACACTGAGCATGAGTTAATATGTCGAAGTCACATAGAAGCAAGAATTTTCATCTTCAAATAAACAGGAGATGAGATGGATAGCCTACCACACTTGCAAATATCGTTGCTGTCGCAAAGAGGGAACTGCCAAAGCCATCTTGGAAGCCAATCGCTACTGATAATGCTGTAACCGTCGCGGAATGCGACGACGGCATGCCGCCAGAGCCAATAAGCTGCTTAGGATCCCATCTTTTCTCCTTGTACCTGCGTTTCAGAACCAATACACATTAAACCTATTACAGCATTGGTCTAGGAAAAGTTACTGCAGCACTAACGTGCACAAAAAGGCGCCATAGAAATACAGTAGTTGCTTATCACATTAAGACTCTGATGAAAGAAGACATTTAGATGTGTAAGGACCATCAAAAGCACAAAAATGTGCCATAGAAATACAGTAGTTGCTTATCACAGTTAGGATTATTCTCAATTAAGACTCTGAAGAAAGAGGACATTTCGAAGTGTAAGGATCATCACAGGCACAAAAATGCGCTGTAAATTTACGGTAGTTGCTTAAAACAGTTAGGATTATTCTCAATTAAGACTCTGAAGAAAGAGGACATTTCGAAGTGTAAGGATCATCACAGGCACAAAAATGCGCTGTAAATTTACGGTAGTTGCTTAAAACAGTTAGGATTATTCTCAATTAAGACTCTGAAGAAAGAGGACATTTCGATGTGTAAGGATCATCACAGGCACAAAAATGCGCCGTAAAAATACAGTAGTTGCTTAAAACAGTTAGGATTATTCTCAATTAAGACTCTGAAGAAAGAAGACATTTCGATGTGTAAGGATCATCACAAGCACTCCGGAAGTTGGACACTGAAAACAAAGGCCACCGAGAAATTCAGAGATTAAATTGACCCAGTTTCAAGTCTGTCATTGTCCCGCATAAATTTCCTGACTTGGATATGACCGAGGAACTCCGAATGAAACATGCAATTCGGGAACCTGTAGATCGCAGCAACCTATCAATGCGTTCAAGCTGAAGAGATCCAAATGCATACTCAGACACGCCAACTCTTGTGCTTAATTCGAAGGAATTACTACAGAATCCCTTCGCGTTCACCTCGGATTTTTTTTAGAAGGAGCTAAATCATGAAAGAGGCAAACGCATTCGCCGTTCATGAATTCGAGCGAGTAAAATGATAAAAAAAAGGGAACCAGCTATCAACGTCCGATCCCCAGGACCTGAAGAAATCCCCACGCTAACAGAAGCAAGCAAGCAATAAATGGGAGGACGCGACTTAATTTGACCCGCGGAATCACCAGCCGCCTCCCGGGGCCGGATCCCGCGAGCCCCGGCAACGCCCGACACCGGAATTTCCTCGGCCAAGCAGACGCGACGAATGGACGCCACAGGGAGAGAGGAGGAGTTTGTAGGTGGTACATAATAATAATAGTATTACCCGGTGACGAAGAACTTGATGGTCTGCGCGATGGCGAAGCCGAGCAGCGCTGCGATGAGGGGGTAGTTGTGGAAGACGGCGAGGCAGGAGAACCCCGCGGCCGAGGCGGCGTCCGGCGGCGACGAGGAGGCGGCGGCGCCATCACCACCGTCCCTCATGGTGTGTTTTCCTTTCCTCCTCCTCCTGCTCCTCCTTGGCTCCTCTTCCTCCTCCTGCTGGACGGCCGGCTATTCCCGGTATGTATATAACGTTACTAATAGCGATTTCCCTAAATGCCTTCTATATTTATACGCCCTCCCCCTCCTTTCCTTCCTATTCCAAAATTCCCTGCACCAATGGCGATCCCGCCTAGCCTAGCCTACTGTCCCCCCCCCCCTTCTCTCTCTACACAGAAGAAAAAGGAAACTCCTCTCGCAAATAATCCCTCCTAAATTTTCATTTTCTCTCTCCAAAGAAAGCTGCTGGGGTCATGGTGATTATTGTACTGGAGAGCTGATGATTGGGGAATCACCGACCGAAGGGTATTGCTGGGCGAATATGCCGCTGGACGAGAGTTTCAGGTGGAGCGCTTCCGCGGATTAACAATCTGCGCGAGGTTTTGTCCGGTGGCTGATCCGGATTTTGTTTCGTTTTCCTTGGACTCCTCGTGATTTGATTAAGCTCGCTAGATCCCTTTTGCTTTGCGTGGCCTGAAAAAAAAAAACGGGACGGTGACCTCAGTTGACGGCGACGGTGCCATGCCAAGATGGTGGGTCGGCAGCGTCGGCCGGCTCACAGCAACTACATGAGCACCGGCCAGCATAACTCGCATGCTTTTGCATCGGGGCATGCATGCATAACCATCCTTTGGGCGTTGATCATCTTTTAACCAACAGGGGAACTAGAAACTACTTTTGGAAGACTAGACGAACAAGGTCAAGCTGTTAATTTTTTAGACAAAATCGCTATAATAAAAATCTATAAAAGCTTAAGGTTTGCACAGTCAGCAAGCCTTGTCGGGAGGGATGCTAGGTCCGCCCATATTGGTAACAATCATAGTAATTCATACTACTCCTTCCGATCCAAATTACTTGATTCGGATTGTCTAAGTTCGGATGTAATTAGACATGTTTTATTATTAGATACATCCAAATCTAGATAAATATGAGTCAACTAATTTAGATCAGAAGTAGTACTCCCTCCGATCCTAAATAAGTGTCACGGTTTTGAACGAGAGCTAGTTCAAAACCGCGACACTTATTTAGGATCGAAGGGAGTAGTAATTTTGTCCCTGTTTGCAAGATTTGGTATGCATGTAGCGACTCTTTCGGTCACGTTTTATGCATTTTACGGTCATGATGATGATGATACGGTTGGTTATTTGGGACGAAGGCTGTGTCAAACAAAGAACGCACACCTCACATGCTGGAAATGCCAGACTTGGGTGAAGGAAAGGGATCGCGGTACAGGCGCCCATTCTTGCACAAGCGTTTGCACCCACGGAACGCCAACACTTTGCACAGAGCTTCACGTACAAACCAAGACCAGCCAGATTATTATTACTCGGTCATGAATCCACAACTTATAACGGACTGTAAACGTAGCGTATCAGCTGCCTCGTTTGGTGAGTGTCGATAAGTCCCAATCAGAGAAGGTGGTTCAAATTAGGTGTGCGGAGCATAGATTAGCAACAACGTAAGAATCTGTAAAAACAACGTCAGGCCAACCCAACCATTTTCTTGTACAGTACTAGTACTAGATTAGAGTCGTCAAGCTCGCTTGGTTTGACATTGTCCTTCCCTAAAGGCTAAAACCTCCTTTGCATTCCACTAGGAAACCATATCAGGCGTATAAGAACTTGTTATGTCTAAGTCAGACTGATATTATCCTAGTACTATTTGTAGTAATTCTTGGTTATAATCTAGCTGTAGTTTATAAAATTTATTCTTCCTCAATCTCAAAATAGATGTCTTAGGTTTTGGATGAATCTATATACCAAATAGTGTCTAGATTCATCCAAATTTTAACAAATTTGAGACATCTATTTTAAGCCAGAGGGAGTACTAATTCTCAGTTGCAACCTAATTACTAACTCATTAAAATTGCATAAATCTCAAGGTAAATCCAATGATAAGACATAATAAAAATTTCTGGTGCACCCGAGAACTACCAAATCCGCTTTTGAAAACCACATGGGATATGTGGTAAGCTACCTAAACAAATCAATATCAAAATCCGCTTTTGAAAAACTACTACAGTTGAGTCAAAGTTGGATCCACTCTAAAACCAGTCAGGCTGGCTTGTTTTGACATCGTCCTGTCCTAAAAGCTCCTTTTGCATTTGATGACAACAAAACCATCATAGTCCAAATCAAAATTACAGCTTTTGACTGGCACAACAAAGCTACCGAATATTCACATCTCTGACAACATACCAAAAACAACTAGTAGTACATCTAAAACTCTAGGCTACGCCACAATCTAACCTGACCTATCATTTTGTGATGTAGTACCGGTTGTGCGGGGCGAGGGGATCGTTCATCTTCTCGAAGTCTAGGTCCATCCCGTCGTCGAACTCCTCCTCCTCCTCCCCCGGCGGCTCCGAAGCCTCCCGCTGCCTCGCCCTGGCCTCGGCGGCCTCCATCCGCGTCTTCTTCTGGACGTAGTCCTCGTACGACGTCTCACACCACTTTGTCGCGTCCCCGATTATCTGCTGGTTGTGCCGCTCCACGTCCCTCTCCAGCTTCGTCTTCTCCGTGTTCCTCGGCTCGCCCCAGTAGTCGTACCGGTACATCGGCTTCGACTCGTCATAGTAGTCCTTCCCGTACACCACCGTCTCGTCCACGTCGTACCGCCCAGGCTCTTCGATAGGAAGGCCCAGGGCTTTCCGGCTGCCAGTTTAGGTGTTTTTAAGAGCCTGTGTGTTGGATGTGATGAAAGCTGAATCAGAGAGAGAGATTAGCTGTGGTTACCAGCATATGTCTCTCAGGAGAGCTTCTCTTTCTTCGTAAGAACGGCGCCATTGTAGCAGATCGTACTCATCCATCTCTTTGTTACGTCGGAGCTTGTCAACTTTATACTCCTCCCCTCTTTCCTGTGTTTCCTCTTTAAGTTTTTTTATCGCCTGCGTCAATTAAATTTTCAGCATAAACAAAGGAATTACGACGGACTAACGAAATCTGCCCGATGTAGAGAAGAAATGGTACCTGACGCTCAGCGCGAGCAGACTCCATATCGAGTTCTTTGATATTTACACTCTAGCAGAAAAGGTTCAGACCAAGAATGAGCCTATCATTAAGGGACAACTGAAAACCTTGACGTGCTATGATGTTCAAAGTAACCAGGACACAAGATTACGAACCACAACTTTCTTCTTAAGCATTGAGTCTTTGTAACGTGCTTCAGTGTACTGAACTCTGTTTTCTTCATCGAATGAAGACGTATCAACTGTCGACTCGTATGTTGTATCCTTGAATTTATCTGGATTTTCATCTTCATGGTCTAAAATCATCTGCTCTGCATTATGCCATTCCCAAAGCTGCAAACAAATAAAAAGGTTCCTGTTAAGCCTATCGAATGGGAACAGCATGCAAGAAGCAAACAAAGCTATGGTAGGATGATAAAAACTAGCAGGAAGTAATAAGAAGAATAAAGATATGTGGCTGTACCGTTTCAACAAAGGGGTGGTCTGACACCAATGGCTCTGTTTCCATGTCTGTCGAAGGCTTTTTCCTAGGAATGGGTGGCCTTCCACCTTCACGCTGTCAGTGCATATATAAAGGTAAAGGTAAGATGCACACTAAAGAAGTAACTAAGTAAGAGCAGAATGAATGAGAAAAACCTAAGGGAAGTACTAGATTGAACATAGTCACAGAAAACAGAATCAGGAGAGCAAAGGTAAAAAAGAGAATGGAGACTATGTCGCACCCACAGCTGCTCGTCGTTAGTATCCTCCTTTCTGTGAAATATTGGTGGATAGTCAAACCTATTAAATCTGCAGCAAGAGAGAAAGTAAGAAAACAACCCTTAGTCAACTGACGCTGAAGGTAAACTGAAATAAAGCACAAGTATTTCATAAAAAACTTGACAAAATCAGGACTCTTCAGTAGCGAAAAAGGATAGTGACGGCACTCACATTAGGTGATCAATGTTAGGATATACAAGGCGCATCTCAAGTGGGAAGCGGAAACGATATGGGTCTCGTTTGGCCTGCATGATAACAGATAATTACTACTCATTATCAAGGCAAATCTACTAAAGTTCTTGAAACTTCCAGTGCTCGGGTTGCAAAGAACAAACAAAAGATATCTTTATTACAAAACTACACTTTGCAATGCCAAAGCACCAACACATCATCTTTTGCGGTGTGGATAACCTGAGTATTTCTTCACTACATAGTGCTATCAAATGTCTTCAGAAACAGCAATGGAAATCGGGAAGTGGACTTTAAGATGACTAACCAGAATTTCCACATAGACTTTCATGCCAGGTTTGACATGATGGCGGATCCAATACCAATCATTTCCTTTTATGGGTACCCACCTAAACAGATAACAAGATGCCACACAAATTAAATATTTACATAGTACCCTTCAAAAAAAAAAATACATAGTAAATTACACAACTCAAGAAGACTAAATTCTATGAAGGCAAGTTAAGTTTGTCAGTGCCATTCATTATTCAACATAATGTTGATTGGTAGAATATTATGCTGTAGTTTTGTGCCAACTTGCAGGTGTCCTCAATAGTTCAGTGAAGCATTATTTACTGTAGTAGTGTTCAATTTTTTTACTGTAGTTTACAAGTCAAAATTTAAAAGCAACACAGCAACGGAATGCTACTTTCAGAACGGAATGTTACTAAGATATCATTAAACATGAGCTTGTATCAGCAATGGCAACTCCACAACTGGGTAGCAGATTAAGAGGAGTTCGTACCCATCATGGACACCACCGATATCCACAAAAGCTCCTTGGTGGAGGTGAATAGAGATCACTTTACCATGACATATCTGTATGTGGCACATTCAATCATTTACTGAAGGTTAATATGAGAACAGTCAACAAGTCACTGAAGAGGGAAGGCACAAACAAAAGTTTAAGTGGAACCTGTCCAGGGTAGAAGAACGGAAGTTCAAGCTGCACAAAAGAAATGAATAAATCAAAAACTAATAGGATCCGGAAAAATGAAAATGAACCGGGCAGTATAATCAAGAGCTAATGGACATACCATATCTTCTTGGTAGTCCTTACCTCTTTTCCGTCTACCAGGGTAATAATCCTGATCAAACTGCATAACAGAAAAAGGCAAGTAGAATATTACTGCTCAATCCTGGAATGATGAAAAATGCGCCAAAGACTCAAGGAGATGACAAGCCAAACTAAAAATGATCGTAATAACCCAATTCTAAAACTGAACCACAACCAAAACTAGCTTCCTAGCTTGCAGGGCGGTCATTAAGAGTGTGTGTCTCTTAACTAAAATAAAACCATTGCTGGGCTGGATAGTAACAGTGGCAGAACACAATCACTACTAGTGGTATAGCTTACAGGAAATCATAGTACCCACAATTGTAACGCCCATAAACAGACAAATAACAATTTAACTTCAATTAGCACTAGGCTACCGCTCTGAAGCTTAGTTTTTTTTTTGCGGGTACCTAAGCTTAGTTACTGGGGGAAATATCAAGTTAATAGTTATCCAACATTTTACACTCCAATACAAATTACAAGAGTTTAGAAAAAGGTGTACAACTAGAACTGGGCTACTAAATACCACCACATGTCTACAGTTCACCGCAACAAAGAAATTTATTGTGAAACAATCAGAATCCATCAATATAATTATGACTACAAGGGTATCTTTGAGCTAATTAATCACTATTGAACTAATATACATGTTACTCTTTAACTAATAACAATAAGGTACTTCATTGGAAATTATCACTACCTAGTTAACAAGAGTGAGTGAGCGAGCTGTGAGCAACACATTGCATAACAAATATAAAAGATGTGCCTGAAGAATCTCAGACATATGCGGGTTGCGTCCTCAACAATCATTTAACTACAAGAACAAAACACTAAAAGCCAACTTGGCATTCCATCATACTATCAGAAATTCACAGTGCAATAGCAAGTACTGGACATAGATAAGATAATCTAGACATCTAGTTATAGTAATATACTACCTGGTAAGACTCTGCTTCCAGCCTGTCCCGGTTGGTCTCCACCCACTCCTTGTACTGCTTCAAGAACACCTTGTACCTGTCCAGCGCCAGATCCTGCGGCGCGTCCTCCACCTTCTCCACATTCGTGACCCCCGCCACGGCCGCCGCCTCCATGTCCACCCTCTCCGACGCCGCCCTGTGAGCCTCCCTTATGAACGCCAGCTCGTCCTGGTCCACCTCCCAGCCGGGCGGCGGCCAGTCCCGCGGCGGCACGAGACGCAGGGGGAGCTGGCCGGCCCACGCGGTCTCGAGGGGCTCGGGCGTCTCGCGCATGGAGAAGAGGCGCTCGATGTACCCCGGCTCGGCCTCCACCTTGTCGCGGTAGGCGGGGGTGAGCATGCGGAAGGCCTCGAGGGACTCCGGCGAGGTGAGCGGCACCTCCTCGCCCTCGTTGAGGCTGTGGCGCGCGAAGGCGACCTCGGGGCTCATTGCCTCCTCCCATGGCGCCCACCCGTGCTGGACCCAGCTCCGGCGGCGGGCGACGTCCTCGGGCTCGTTGTTCTTGACGAGGATCGAGGGGATTACCGGCGGGTCGTCGGCGGGGATCTCGTCGGGGGCCGAGGGGGAGACGGACAGGGCGAGGCGTCGGAGACGGGGGCGGAGGACGGGTCTGGGGCGGAGGCCCGGAGGGGAGGGGAGGTGGAGGAAGGTGGCGGTGGTCGCCATTTTTCGGGGTTTGGAGGACGGCGCGGCGGTTGGTCGTCCTATGGGTTTAAGCCGCGGGGAGGATAAGGTGCGGCCGTGGGGAGCCACCTGTCAGTGAGGGATACAGTTATGTTAGTAGAACATCTAGCAGAAATCCGAGTAATGCTACGGTTACAGAAAACTTCTACGAAATTTTTTTACGGACCACATCAAACAAGGCATAGAATCAGAACGTGGTCCATTTTTTAAGGAGATGATCAAAAATCAGCCAATCAGTTCACCACGCGTCAGTCCGTAGAAGTCCCCATAAGCCAAACCATCCATAGGTCTAGGATTATCACAGAAATCCACCGCGGAATCGTTTTGAGCTGCTGCTCGGTAGTCTTGGAGGTCAGTGGGTAGAGACGTAGAAGTGGGACAAGCGGATATATGGGATCCCACTTTTAACTTTTCTTTTAAACGGAAAACCTTCTGTTACATAGCATGCTCAACAAAATCGCTGGCAACAATAACTTGTGCCAAAGGCAGATCCGGCCATACGACCTGGAAAACATCACACAGTTTGCATCATAAGCGGCGAGAATGTCTGCGACTTTAAGACCTCGGACACGAACCGCGTGCCCCCCGTGTCGCCTCCCCAAGCGAGGCGACCGGGCGGCCTCCTCCACCCCGGCACCTCCGACCTCTCCGTCCAGAACTCCTCCCTGTCGCTGCCGCCGGCGGGTGCTGTCGGGCATTGCCCATGCGGTGCCCCAAGGCCGGCGGTGGCAGCCTCCTCTTCTTCCCGCTGCAAGAGCTAGGCTTGGGGGATGGATCCCGGTAGCGGAGCTTCCAGGCAGGTGGCGTTTCCGGTGTCCCCGGACGGCGGCGAGGTGGGTGGCGTGGCCACTTGGTGGCGCAGGCGGCGGGATCTCGCGGGCTGGCTGGAGGAGCCCTGCAGGCCCATATCTGGGCCCATTTGGGCTCAATCTGGGTTAGGGCGGGCCTGGTCTGGCTTGTATCCGTCGCTTCTCGTTGGTCTGCAGAGTGGTTGGTGGTGAGGGTGGCGGCAACAGCGTTGTGCTTGCTGCAGCGTGGTGCCGGGAGCTTCACGGGTCCGTTTGGGTCCGGCTAGGCCTCTGGCGCCGATCATGAGTGTGGCGATGGCATGGCTTATGTGCAGCAGCGGGGCAGCAGGGACTTTACGTGCCCGTCCAGGGCATGGTCGGGCCTGCTCGGCCTGGTGTGTTCCTGCGGCCGTGTCCGGTCGGCACCCGCCTTAGGCGGTGGAGGACGACCTCCGGGTGGCTATGTCGCTGCCACCCTCCGGCTCCAACTTGGTCTGGTATGTTCTTGTCATTGTGTCCGGCCGGCTACCGCCTATGGTGGTGGAGGTTTGAAAGGACAATTATTGTCATAATCACTTTTGGTGTTCGTTAACAACAAGTAGATCATTTTACAGTTTGTCACTGTCCACAGGTTGGTATTATGATAAGTGAAAAGTACCCCCACACTTGGGAAAGGTTCCTACTGAATGTGACACAGTTCTGAAAATTCCAGACCGGAGTCTCCGGTGCGGTCCGGAGTTTCCGGATGTGTCTCCAGTGGTGACTTCAGAATCATGGCAGGGACATATTGTATGGGGGTCCGGAGGCTACTCCGAAATCTCCGGTCTTGGCTCAGTCCGGAGTCTCCAGTGTTGGTGGACCGGAGTTGTTGGGGATATGCTATATGGGTATCCTCATAGCATGTCTCTTATCCGACTAACCCGGGTGGCCCATAGTCGGTAGCATGGCCTGTGGCCTGCTGGGCGGCCCAGTTAGGTGGATCCAGAAGGGAGGCCCATGCCGGATAAAGGAAGGCTACGGTGGAGTCACCAGCGTACCCGGAGCCTTGGAGTATAAGATACACAAGACTAGTGACAGACGGTATAGGACTCTGTAACCTGTCCGGCTAGGACTTTTCCCTGTAACCCTAGGACCTGGCAACTATATAAGTCGGGCCTATGGGAGCCTTTAGGGCACACACACACACACACAACTTAGTATCGATTCATACAACCTCGCACAACAAACCTATCTCTGTAACTCGGCGTATTGCTTTTATAGTGATTTATAGCAGGAGTAGGATTCCGCCACCGTCGTGGGATCTGAACCTGGGTAAGCTGTGTTACCTCGTACCCGTCAACCGTCCGCCTTACCCCACGTCTCTAAACACGCACTGTGAGGACCCCTCCATGGCGTACTCGTCGGCAATACCACGACAGTTGGCGCCCACCGTGGGGCAAGAGGCGCTTCAGGCTCTTCAGCGGGCGAGGACCAAGATCTTCGCGGGAATCGACGAAACCGTAGCCATCGGCCGTGTTCTCTTCTCCAGCAACGTTCCGATCGTCCCCCCTGACGAATTCTGGATCCCGGCAAAGACGAACCCTACGCGGTGTTCGATCGTTCCTATCGGAGACATCCACCTCTTCATCGGCGAAACCGACTCGGGCACTAGTTCCCTGGAAGTCGGAGGAGCGTCAAGACCTACACGGACCGCCTACGGGCAGGATACGTTCGCGGAAGGATCAATGTCGGATCTCTCTTCGGAGTTCGCCGGCAAAGATCGGAAAGCATCAAGACCCGCACGGACCGCCTACGGGCAGGATACGTTCGCAGAAGGATCGATGTCGGATCTCTCCCCGGAGTTTGCCGGCAAAGATCGGGAAAATTCAAGACCCACCCAAACCGCCCCCGTGCAGGATATAAAGGTGGAAGATCACTACAAATCCGCCGGCTTTATCCGCGCGTCTGGACATCAGAGATCCAAGTTCGTCGGCATGGTTACCATCTTTGATCTGGCGCGCTGCGTTCAGAGAGAGGGCGAAAACCCCCGCGATTACCTGGCCAGGTGGCTCCGTATATGAGCCGATCTGGCCCACTACCCCAATAATGATGCTATCTATCACTTTGTGGAAGGACTGGACCATGGCACGCTTGTCCAACACTCTCTAAGACGGCAACAGGCGTCAGGACGCCTTACCTTCGAAGGCATGGTGCACACCGTCAACAACTACGCGGAGGCCGAAGCGGCAGCCCAGACAGCGCTTGCGCTCATTGACGGAGCCCCTCCGATTCAGCCACCACCACCGCCTCCGGCCGCCATCGTCGTAGCAGCACCACCACCTCTAGTCATCGTCGAGGCCGTTGCACCTCCACCGCCCGTCATCGAGGAAATCCTGGCACCCTCCGACTCTAACATTGACGCGCTTTATGCTGATTTCAGTGCAGATTCAGAGGAAATAGACTTCACTCCAGAAGAGCTAGACTCCGCTATGCAGGAGATGGAGGAGGAGTACTCGCGCGACGAGCAAGCTAATAACACCGTCATGTCTCGAGGGGTGTTCGTCACCATTGGGACAGCGATGTATGAAGATCAACCCGGGCAAGCTCCGCCTACAGCGCTGGAAAAGGGGAAGGGGACACTAATTGCTGCTGACGATGATCGCGCAAAGGTCATGCCTCCTCCACCTAACCCAGTGCAGCAGCCGCAGGAACTCGGCACCGGTCCGAGCAACAACAACACCGCAAACTTGCCGCCTCCAACATCCACGTCGGCAGCAGCCCATGTTACTCCAGCCGATAGAGTGATGTACGGCAATCTCCTCGTCGAGCCACTAACCATTGATCATATCCACAACGTGACTCAACTTGACGAGAAGCGCCAGCAGCTGCTGGAGGAGGCACAAGCCATCGCAGAGCAAGGTGCTAAACTAGATCGAGATCTGGTCAATGCGCAGAAGTCCATAGAGAAAGCTAGAGCAATGGAGGCCGAGTACAAGACTCTGCTGCAGCAGCAGAAGGCTAAGAAGGCTCCAGCTCGCGTCATCAACGATCCTGGTGTACGGCGCAACCTAGGATGGGCTCCCTCGAAGCCGGCACAGGCCAAGCCATACATTGATAGTGAAGGCAAGAAGGTGATGCCCACCCCACTCCTTAACCTCGCCGTCGCCAAGACCCTTCTGGAGCAGGATAGATCGCCTGAGGCAGTAGAATAGGTCTATGACCTAGTGGCCAAGGCGGTAAAGCAGCAGGAAAAGGCCACCTCCCAGAGGCTTGAGTCTGACCGAGCGCTCTGCCGATCTAGCCAGTACAAACCGCCAAGGGACAGATCTCCTCAGGATGTCGGATCACAGACGGGTTCATCAGAACGAAGACGGAGGGATGCGCGCAACAGGAAGGATGCTATCCCCATATCCTCCGGCTTGGGGAGAAGGTGTCACCTTGCCGGCCGGCGCCGCCCGCCAGGATTGCCCCTCCGTTGCGGGGAGGTAGCCTCCGGCGACCATCTCTTGGATGTCGCGGTCGGTGATGTCCGAGCCGCGCCAATCGCCCTTGTGCGAGTCTGGCTCTTCTTCCAGAGGCTCTAGCGCCGCCAGATTGTGGTCACCGCCGGTGGTTTCAATCACCGCCGACGCGGGGATGACCAGGCCCTCTGGGGGCACGACGACGAAGCTCGCCGGCTTCGCCGTGGCTTTGCTTGATGCCGCCATCGACGGGGAGGAGCTGCTACTGGCCATGGAGGACTGGGAGGATGCGACTGGTGCAGAGAGAGAGGCTAGGGTTTCTTCGAGGTTTTCCGCGGAGGGCTCGAGGAGGCGTGCGGCTGGAGGAAGAAGATGATGACGCGAGAGAATGGGGTGCAAAACTGGCAAGTGTCCCACAGTTACTATTTATCTTACTCTGCGTCAAGATTCGTGCAGCTAATCGGACGGTTGCCGCGTAGACGACGTGTTTGTGAACGTGCGCGGTAATTTCGCCACGTCTCCAACCGCCGCCGCCAACGGTTCGTATCGCTCGCGCGGGGAAATCAGATATGATTGTGTTCTCTGCATGTGTGAGTTACGAGGCGTCGCTGACCTATAGCCTACGTCGTCATAACTGACATGGTAGATGAGCCGTCCCATAGAAGATTCTGGCATGGACGGATTTAATCCGACTACGGAAGAGTACGATGGAAGATTCAGCATTTCTCCGACTTACTCATAGAAGACGGAGAAACCTTTGCAAGGTTCTTTGGGAGGACTACAAGATATTGCTTGACGATTTGCCGACATCCATCTGAAGGGTTTCGCGGCATAGTAAATCAAAATTTTCTACGGATGCGAACAGAGGGAAAGCCAAGATCTAATCTAGGAGATGCAAACAACGAGAGAGATTGGATTAGATCTTCATACCCTTGAAGATTCGCACAGCGGAACGTTCGTCGGAACGTGGGTGATGTAGTCGTACTCGCTTCTCCTCCTCGCGATCCGATCCGATCTAGCACCACAAGTGGCGGTGCCTCCGTGAGATGCACACGTGCAGCACCTCGACGTCTCCTCCTTCCTCGGACCAGCAAGTATGGTGGAGAGATGGGTTGGATCTACAACGTGACGGCGCGGTGCAATTGGTGTAGAATTTCTGCAGCAGGGCTTCGCCTACAAGCAGTCGGGAGGGAGAGAGGAGGGCAGCAGGGCGGCTAGGGTTGGAGGGGAAGGTGTGGGGGGTGGTGCGCCCCCACCCCTCTTTATATAGAGGGGGGGCGCAGCCCTAGCCCCTCCCCCAAGCCCAAACCGGCGGCCCCAAAGGATAAGGAGTGGGGGGCAAGGAAACCCCCCCTTCTAGAAGGTCTATCTCGAGTTTAAACCTCTCTTGGCCGGCTAGGCCCTATGGGGCCTTGCCCCTGGCCCAATGCGGCCAGGGCACTCCCTCATAGGCCCATGCCCCCTCCCGGAAGGTGGGGCCGCGTTGGTCCCCTTCCGGAAGGTTCTAGAAGCTTCCGGTACAATACCGATTAATCTGGAACAATTCCGAACTCCAAAAACTGCACTGCCTTATATGAATCTTATTCTCCGGACCACTCCGGAACCTCTCGTGATGTCCCGGATCCCATCCGAGACTCCGAACAAAAACTCATAAACCAATTATCCAATCTATCCTAGCGTCGAGACACGTTAAGTGTGTGACCCTGTGGGTTCGAGAATATGCAGACATGATCTTCTATCAATAATCAACAGCGGGGTCTGGAAACCCATATTGACTCCCACACATTCATCGATGATCATATCGGATGAACCACGATGCCAGGATTCAATCAATCCCATATATATATTCCCTTCGTCTCGCGATATTTTACTTGCCCGAGATTCGATCGTCGGTACCGTCATACCTAGTTCAATCTCGTTCACAGCAAGTACTTTACTCGTTCCGTAATCCGATATCACTTTGTGATTAACTCCTTAACCACATGCTTGCAAGCGGTGTTGATATCGATTACCGAGTGGGCCCGAAGTATATCTCTCCGACTTGGGAGGGACAAATCCCATCTCGATACATACAACCCAACAGATACTTTCCGATCACCTGAGAGACACCTTTATGATCACCCTCTCATAGGATGACGTTTGATGACCTCAAAGCTTTCTTCCGATACCAGGGAGTTGTATTATCTCATGGTCTAAGGAATACAATATTTGACATAAGAAAAGCTTCGCAAAGACGAACACGATGACACGATCTAATTGCTTCGCTTAGTTTGGGTCTATCCATCATATCATTCTCCCAATGATATGATCTCATTATCAATCGACAACTCATGTCTATGGTTAGGAAACCTTAACCATCATTGATCAATGAGCTAGTCCATAGAGGCGTACTAGGGACACGGTGTTGTTCACAAACCACACAAGTATTAAAGTTTCCGCTTAATACAATTCTAGCATGGAATATAAACATTATCATGAACAAGAATTATAATAATAACATCTTTATTATTGCCTCTAGGGCATAATTCCAACAGTCTCCCACTTGCACTAGAGTCAATAATCTAGTTTACATTTGGCAACAATCTCACACCCATGGCACTGAGGTGTTGATCATGTTTTGCACGCGGAAGAGGTTTAGTCAACGGATCTGCGATATTCAGATATGTATGTACTTTGCTAATCTTCAGATCTCCATCTGCTATATAATCTCGGATTATATGAAACTTGCGGTTGATATGCTTGGTCTTTGGATGATATCTTGGTTCCTTAGCGAGTGCTATGGCGCCAGTGTTGTCACACAATATCTCCAGTGGGTCCAATGCACTTGGAACCACGCCAAGCTCAGTGATGAAGTTCCTGATCCAAACTCCTTCACTTGACGCTTCTGCAGCAGCCATGTATTCCGCTTCTACTGTAGATCCCGCGATCACGCTTTGCTTGCAGCTTCTCCAGCTCACAACTCCTCCATTCAAAATATACACGTATCCTGTCTGAGATTTAGAATCATCCTTGTCGGTGTCGAAACTAGCGTCGACGTAACCTTTTACGATGAGCTGTTCATCACCCCCATAGACTAAGAACATATCTTTAGTTCTATTTAGGTACTTTAGGATGTTCTTCACGGCTGTCCAGTGTTCCACTCCTGGATCACTTTGATATCTGCTCGTCAAACTAAGAGCATTGTCCGGTCTAGTACACAGCATGGCATACATGATAGAACCTATGGCCGAGGCATAAGGCACTTTGCTCATAGCTTCCCTATCATTTACCGTAGCTGGACACTGAGCCTTGATCAATATCTTACCTGACAACATAGGCACTAAACATTTCTTTGCCTTATCCATTCTGAACCTTTTCAGAACTTTGTCTAGGTATGTACTCTGGCTTAAAGCTATCAGGCGTCTTTGTCTATCTCTATAGATTTTGATGCCCAATATATAAGCAGCTTCACCTAGGTCTTTCATTGAAAAACACTTGTTCAAATAACTCTTCACATCGTTAAGCATGTTTATGTCATTTCCGATAATCAATATGTCATCCACATATAGTACCAGAAACGTCACCGAGCTCCCACTCACTTTCTTGTAGATGCAAGCTTCGTAGCAATTTGGAACAAATCCAAAGCTCTTGATCACTTGATCAAAACAAAGGTTCCAACTCCGAGATGCTTGCTTCAGTCCATAAATGGAACGCTGAAGTTTGCATACTTTATCAGCATCCTTAGGATCGACAAAACCTTCGGGTTGCATCATATACAACTCTTCATCAATGTTGCCATTGAGGAACGCAGTCTTGACATCCATCTGCCATATTTCATAATCATGAAACGCAGCAATTGCTAATAAAATCCGAATGGACTTAAACATCGCTACGGGAGAGAAAGTCTCATCGTAGTCAACACCTTGAACTTGTCGAAAACCTTTCGCGACAAGCCGTGCTTTATAGACGGTAACATTACCATCCACGTCCGTTTTCTTCTTGAAGATCCATTTGCACTCAACGGCCTTTCGGTCACTAGGAGGGTCCACCAAAGTCCATACTTGGTTTTCGCTCATGGATCCCAATTCGGATTTCATGGCTTCTAGCCATTTCTCAGAGTCTGGGCTCATCATCGCTTCCTCATAGTTCGTAGGTTCACTGTCTTCTACTAACAAGACAGTCAAGACAGGGTTGCCGTACCACTCAGGAGGGGCACGCGACCTTGTCGACCTGCGACGTTCAGTAGCAGCATCATCCGAAGCTTCATGATCCTTGTCATTAGCTTCCTCTATTGTTGGTGCAGGCGGCACTGGAACAATTTCAGGTGCTGCGCTACTCTCCAATTCAAGAGAAGGTTCAATAACCTCGTCTAGATCTAGTTTCCTCCCACTCACTTCTTTCGAGAGAAACTCCTTCTCAAGAAAGGAACCGTTCTTTGCGACAAACACTTTGCCTTCGGTTCTGTGATAGAAGGTATACCCAATAGTTTCCTTAGGGTATCCTATGAAGACGCATTTCTCCGCTTTGGGTTCGAGCTTGTCCGGCATCAACTTCTTGACGTAAGCTTCGCATCCCCAAACTTTAAGAAATGACAACTTAGGTTTAGCACCAAACCACAGTTCATACGATGTCGTCTCAACGGATTTAGATGGAGCCCTATTTAAAGTGAATGCAGCGGTTTCTAATGCATAACCCCAAAATGATAACGGCAAATCAGTAAGAGACATCATCGATCAGACCATATCTAATAAGGTTCGATTCCGGCGTTCAGACACACCATTGCTGTGGTGTTCCGGGTGGCGTGAGTTGCGAAATGATTCCACTTGCTTTAAGATGCGTGAGAAAATCATAACTCAAATATTCACCTCCACGATCGGACCGTAGAAACTTAATCTTTCTGTTACGATGGTTCTCCACTTCATTCTGAAATTCTTTGAACTTTTCAAACGTTTCAGATTTATGTTTCATTAAATAGATATACCCATATCTACTCAAGTGATCGGAAAAAGTGAGAAAATAACGATATCCACCGCGCGTCGAAACACTCATCGGTCCGCATACATCGGTATGTATGATTTCCAACAAGTCCGTTGCTCGCTCCATCATACCGGAGAACGGGGTTTTGATCATCTTGCCCATGAGGCATGGTTCGCATGTGTCAAATGATTCAAAATCAAGAGACTCCAAAAGTCCATCAGAATGGAGTTTCTTCATGCGCTTTACACCAATATGACCTAGACGACAGTGCCACAAATAAGTAGTATTATCACTATCTACTTTGCATCTCTTAGCCTCAATGTTATGGATGTGTGTTTCATCCCTTTCGAGATTTAGAAGAAATAAACCATTCACAATAGGTGCATGACCATAAAAGATGTTACTCATATAAATAGAACAACCATTATTCTCCGATTTAAATGAATAACCGTCTTGCAATAAACAAGATCCAGAAATAATGTTCATGCTCAACGCAGGCACATAATAACACTTATTAAGGTTTAAAACTAATCCCGAAGGTAAAACTAAGGAGAGCGTGCCGACGGCCATCACATCAACTCTTGATCCGTTGCCAACGCGCATCATCACCTCATCCCTTGCAAGTCGCCGTCTATTCCGTAGCTCCTGTTTCGAGTTACAAATATTAGCAACTGAACCGGTATCAAATACCCACGCACTACAACAAGGGCTAGTAAGGAAAACATCAATAACATGTATATCAAATATACCTTTGATGGTGCCAGCCTTCTTGTCCGCTAAGTACTTCGGACAGTTGCGCTTCCAGTGACCCTTGTCCTTGCAATAGAAGCACTCAGTGTCCGGTTTAGGACCAGACTTGAGCTTCTTCTCAGCAGGGGCAGTGCGCTTGCCGCCACCCTTCTTGAAGGGCTTCTTTGCTCCCTTACCTTTCTTAAAGGTGGGCTTGTTGACCATCAACACATGATTATCCTTTTTGATGTCCACTTCCGCGGCCTTCAGCTTTGCGAAGAGCTCGGTGATCGTATCAGTGGAACCAATCTGATTATGAGTCACTACAAAACTTTTGTAGCTGGGAGGGAGTGATTGCAGAACCCTGTCAATATTGAGCTCCTCTGGAATCGTGCATTCCAGTTGCTCAAGGCGTTGAGTGTAGCCCGTCATCTTAATGGCGTGCTCACTAACGGAACTCCCTTCCTCCATCTTGCAGTTAAAGAACTTCTCAGAGATCTCATATCTCTCAGAACGGGCCTGAGTCTGAAACATGGTTTTCAGCTCTTCGAGAATCTCAAAGGGCCCGGGATAGTCTTCAAAACGATTTTGAAGTTCCGGTTCCATAGCAAACAATATGGTGCTCTTAATCACACCATAATCATCTTTGCGCGACTGATAGACAGTTTTCTCATCAGCCGGCGCAGTTGCAGCAGGGGGGTCACCTAACGCTTTCCCAAGGACATAGTCCTTTTGACCGCCAGAGAGAATGATTCTTAGATTGCGGAACCAATTGGTGAAGTTAGACCCATTGTTTCTAACCTTTTCCTTCTCAGCGAAAACGTTGAAGTTGAAGTTGGACTTAGCCATTTGATCTATAGTATTGCAAGTACAATTTAGACTATGTTCATGATAAATAGTTCAACTTAATCAAATTACTAGATGAACTCCCACTAAATTCAACATCCCTCAAGTTGTTTAGTGAACACGATCCAAATTCACCACACCTAATCCGATCATCACGAGAAGAGATGTGGTTTCAATGGTGGACAACGAAGTGTCGATCATATCATTCATATGACTCATGCTTAACCTTTCGGTTCATGTGTTCCGAGGCCATGTCTGTACATGCTAGGCTCGTCAAGTTAGACCCAAGTATTTCCGCGTGTGCAAAACTGGCTTGCACCCGTTGTATGTGAGCGTAGAGTCTATAGCACCCGATCATCACGTGATGCTTGGACACGACAAACTTTCGCAACGGTGCATACTTGGGGAGAACACAGTTTTATCTTGATCTTTAAGTGAGGAATCATCTTATAATGCTATCGTCGCGATCTAAGCATAATAAGATACATAAAAGGATAAACATCACATGCATATAACTTTATGTGACATGGTATAGCCAATCTTCGCGCAATGATCTCCATCTTGTGCGTTCCGGCATGATCTCCATCACTCCACCATGATTGCCTCCACCACGAATAGCAACTACAACTATTGCTAACTACTTAGCGATAAAGTAAAGCTATTACATGGCGTATAAGAAGTTGACTCGCAGGTCATACACAATTATAAAGACAACCATATGGCTCCTGCCGGTTGTGTACTCATCGACATGCAAGTCGTGAAACATTACAAAACATGATCATCGCATACATTATACACATCACATCTTGGGCCATACCATATCACAGAAAACACTCCCTGCAAAAACAAGTTAGACGCCTCTACTTTGTTGTTGAATGTTTTACGTGGCTTATGGGAGTAGATGCTAAGAACGATTCTTACCTACAGAAAGCCACAACGGTGATATTATGGTTGCCAAACTCCGGTGTTAATCCCATGACAACTATAGTGAGAGAAACTGACATCCACCAGCCGCATGTGTGGAACAAGCCACACGTCAAGTGCGGAGCCGGTCTCGCGAACGACGTCGCGTAAGGTTGGCCTGGACCGCTTCAATCTCACTATCTCGCGTCATAAGAAGAACACAAACAAGAGGCTTGCAACAGAAAACATCAACGCCCGCAACAACCATGTTGCGTTCTACTCGTGAAACACATCTACGCATAGATCTAGCTCTGATACCACTGATGGGTTTCGCGGCATAGTAAATCAAAATTTTCTACGGATGCGAACAGAGGGAAAGCCAAGATCTAATCTAGGAGATGCAAACAACGAGAGATATTGGATTAGATCTTCATACCCTTGAAGATTCGCACAGCGGAACGTTCGTCGGAACGTGGGTGATGTAGTCGTACTCGCTTCTCCTCCTCGCGATCCGATCCGATCTAGCACCACAAGTGGCGGTGCCTCCGTGAGATGCACACGTGCAGCACCTCGACGTCTCCTCCTTCCTCGGACCAGCAAGTATGGTGGAGAGATGGGTTGGATCTACAACGCGACGGCGCGGTGCAATTGGTGTAGAATTTCTGTAGCAGGGCTTCGCCTACAATCAGTCGGGAGGGAGAGAGGAGGGCAGCAGGGCGGCTAGGGTTGGAGGGGAAGGTGTGGGGGGTTGGTGCGCCCCCACCCCTCTTTATATAGAGGGGGGCGCAGCCCTAGCCCCTCCCCCAAGCCCAAACCGGCGGCCCCAAAGGATAAGGAGTGGGGGGCAAGGAAACCCCCCCCCTTCTAGAAGGTCTATCTCGAGTTTAAACCTCTCTTGGCCGGCTGGGCCCTATGGGGCCTTGTGCCCCTGGCCCAATGCGGTCAGGTCACTCCCTCATAGGCCCATGCCCCCTCCCGGAAGGTGGGGCCACGTTGGTCCCCTTCCGGAAGGTTCTAGAAGCTTCCGGTACAATACCGATTAATCCGGAACAATTCCGAACTCCAAAAACTGCACTGCCTTATATGAATCTTATTCTCCGGACCACTCCGGAACCTCTCGTGATGTCCCGGATCCCATCCGAGACTCCGAACAAAAACTCATAAACCAATTATCCAATCTATCCTAGCGTCGAGACACGTTAAGTGTGTGACCCTGTGGGTTCGAGAATATGCAGACATGATCTTCTATCAATAATCAACAGCGGGGTCTGGAAACCCATATTGACTCCCACACATTCATCGATGATCATATCGGATGAACCATGATGCCAGGATTCAATCAATCCCATATATATATTCCCTTCGTCTCGCGATATTTTACTTGCCCGAGATTCGATCGTCGGTACCGTCATACCTAGTTCAATCTCGTTCACAGCAAGTACTTTACTCGTTCCGTAATCCGATATCACACTGTGATTAACTCCTTAACCACATGCTTGCAAGCGGTGTTTATATCGATTACCGAGTGGGCCCGAAGTATATCTCTCCGACTTGGGAGGGACAAATCCCATCTCGATACATACAACCCAACAGATACTTTCCGATCACCTGAGAGACACCTTTATGATCACCCTCTCATAGGATGACGTTTGATGACCTCAAAGCTTTCTTCCGATACCAGGGAGTTGTATTATCTCATGGTCTAAGGAATACAATATTTGACATAAGAAAAGCTTCGCAAAGACGAACACGATGACACGATCTAATTGCTTCACTTAGTTTGGGTCTGTCCATCATATCATTCTCCCAATGATATGATCTCATTATCAATTGACAACTCATGTCTATGGTTAGGAAACCTTAACCATCATTGATCAATGAGCTAGTCCATAGAGGCGTACTAGGGACACGGTGTTGTTCACAAACCACACAAGTATTAAAGTTTCCGCTTAATACAATTCTAGCATGGAATATAAACATTATCATGAACAAGAATTATAATAATAACATCTTTATTATTGCCTCTAGGGCATAATTCCAACACCATCTAGACGGAGCATTCCACGGGAAGAGGCAGGACGGCGCAAGATCTCGGAGTTCTCCGGGGGCTACTGTTGGGGATATGCTATATGGGTATCCTCATAGCATGTCTCTTATCCGACTAACCCGGGTGGCCCATAGTCGGTAGCATGGCCTGTGGCCTGCTGGGCGGCCCAGTTAGGTGGATCCAGAAGGGAGGCCCATGCCGGATAAAGGAAGGCTACGGTGGAGTCACCAGCGTACCCGGAGCCTTGGAGTACAAGATACACAAGACTAGTGATAGACGGTGTAGGACTCTGTAACCTGTCTGGCTAGGACTTTTCCCTGTAACCCTAGGACCTGGCGACTATATAAGTCGGGCCTATGGGAGACTTTAGGGCACACACACACACAACTTAGTATCGACTCATACAACCTCGCACAGCGAACCTATCTCTGTAACTCGGCGTATTGCCCTTATAGTGATTTATAGCATGAGTAGGATTCCGCCACTATCGTGGGATCTGAACCTGGGTAAGCTGTGTTACCTCGTACTCGTCAACCGTCCGCCTTACCCCACGTCTCTAAACACGCACTGTGAGGACCCCTCCATGGCGTACTCGTCGGCAATACCACGACAGGAGTCTCCGGCCAAGTTGGGTCGTATCTGGCCCTGGTCATTCAGAAGGGTGGTCTGGAGGCTAGTCCGGAGATAGGCCGGAATCTCTAGTGTAGACTGGAGTCTCCGGTGTACAGACCGGTGTCTCCGGTCTGACTTTTCTCCAACGGTCAGAAAACGGTTTGTGGAGGGGGCTGCCTATAAAAAGGGACCCTTATCTTCTTCCTCCAGTTGCTCGAGCTGCTCAAGAACACAAACTCCATTAGAGCCACCAAATCTACAAGATCTCTCCATCCAACCATCCAAAGTCATTGATCTTTGGAGAATCGAAGGAGGAGGCCTTGATCTACAGCTTCACCAAGAGAGATCTTCATTTCCCCCTCATTCACTTGAGGCCCCCCAAGCTCTAGTGTTTCTTTGGAAACCCTAACTTTGATTTCGTTCTTACAAGCTTGTCTTTGATTGTTTTGACAGCTTGCTTGTATTTGGGAGCCTCCAATTAAGTTGTGGATGTGTGCCCCAAACTTGTAAAGGTGTTGGCTTCCACCTTGAAGGTTGCCAATATAGTGGAAGGTGGATCGATCCCGTTGGGGTGAGATTCATCGGAGAACAAGGGAGGCCTCTCGTGGCGTTGGTGGTTTGAAACCACCCCCTCTCCAAACATAGATGTACTTTCCCTCAAAAGGAAGGAACTACGGGAAACAAATCCTTGCGTCTTCACGTCCACCACTTTGGTTACTTCTATCCTTTACCGCACTTTACTTACTTGTTCGTGCTTAGTGTTGTGATAGTTGTTACTTGGTTGACATATAGGTAAATTCACATTAGTTGCATAATCTAGAGAATTTACCTTTCTTGTCAAACCCTAAATTGAAAAAGAAGAAATCTTGAAGTAGCACATATTCACACCCCCTCTAGGTGCCCATACGATCCTTTCAATTGGTATCAGAGCCTCGGCTATTTATTTGGGCTTTACCGCCTAAGAGAATATGGGTAGCCGCGAAGGGGATGGTGATGGTGAGCACACCACGGTGACCATGGAAGATCTCAAAAACTTGGAAACAATATTGATCTCTACCTTGGTCAACGAAGTCAAGAAGATGCTCGAGTGACTTCTTAAAGACAAAGATGGCTCATCATCCCCCTCTCCTCAAGAGGATTCTCCATCCGTTTTACCTAAAGGGAATGCTCCGGTATCCCCCGAGGGTATGATGGTGGGGGGGGTAAACAAGACAACCCTAATTCCTCCACACAAAATTATGGTGGGAAGGGTGAGCATTGTGATTCATGGTACTCTCCCTACCCTCCGATCCCTCACTCTCATGTATACAATAGAGGTGACCCACCTAAGCTTGAAGAATCTGCTACTTTTGTTCAATGGCAATCTCTAATGAAAACTCATGTGCGCAACTCTTGCATTGAACTATGGAACATCATCGAGCATGGACTCTTTATTGGGGATCCAAACAACTTGACAAGAAGAGAAGTTGTCAATAGTCAACTCAATGCCACTTCCTTGCACATGATTCAACAAGGATTGGGTACAAAGGATTACCCACACATTGAGCACTTTAGCATTGCCAAGGAAGCTTGGGATGCTCTCACAGTATTGTTTGTTGGAAATGAGAGCATGAGGAGGAACCGGTATGATGCACTAAGCAATGAAGCCGAAGGATTCTACATGATGGAAGGTGAAAATCATGAAGACATGTACCGTAGGCTCAAGACCACCGCCACCGCTTTTAGAAATGTGGGTGCCTCACATGTGGATGATGCGTGGATAAAAAGGAAATATGTGAGTGCACTCATGCCCTTTGAGCCCACCGACTGGAAGAGCCTACAAGGAAGACACAACTACCATCTCATGACCTCCAATGAAGTTATGCAAGATATGGCCTCTTTCAAAGTTGCCGCCAAGAATGCCAAAGATGCCCGTGCTCGTGCCCTTGTTATGAGCAATGTTGTCAATGTTGCTTTGAAGGCCAAAGTTGTGGACCATGGGGATGAAGATGGTAGTGATGAAGGCCTCTCCATGGACCACCCCGATGAAGTCAAGATTGCTCATAGTCAATATATGGCCTTCTATGCAAAGTACTTTTGGAAGAACCCCGCCAAGGCCAAGATGGAAATGCAACGAAGAAGCAACCCAAATGGGAAAAGAGAAAATACCACTAGATTGAGAACTTGCTTCAATTGTAGTGACCGCTACCACTTTGTGGCGATTTGCCCTATGAGAAGAGAGAAGATCATGGGGGTAAGCTTGTGTTGAAGAAGACTCTCAAAGCACCTTACAAGAAACCCTTCGTCAAAAATAATCCCATCAACAAGAAGTCGGGAGAAATTGTCTTGATCACTCATGAAGAATACTCCTCCGACAATGAAGATTATGAAGATGAGGAAACCTCTAATGGTGTGGCGGCTCTAGCCACTACTTCTACTCCAACATTCTCACTCTTCGATTCTCCAAATGAGAATTACCCCGTCAAGAACGTCACTTGCCTTATGGCAAGAGGAACGGAGGTATCCTCATCATCTCACTCCACTCTCTTAGCTAATGATGAAATTGATGATGAGATGTCTCTTGATGTTAAAAGGGAATTAATTGCTTTCGATGAGTTTATGACTAACCTACAAGGGGATGATAAGATACATTTTGGAAACATCTTAGATCAACTTTACCACACACAAGAGCTCCTAGATGTAAGATGTAAACTTGGGCATGAACACATGGTTGAGCTAGAGGCTTTAAACAATGCTCTAGAAGAAGAACAAGAGACTAGGATGTCACTTGAATTAAAACTTGAAGGGCTTGATGAGGCCAATGACATTGTAGTTAATAAACTCATCAAAGAACGTGATCATGTTATTGCTAAATGCAAAAGGGCTAAAAAGGATAAGATTGAGTTTGGTGTGGTTCATGAAAAACTTGCCGAGGACTTTAGTTTGCTTGACAAGGCTCACAAGGCTCTGGAAAGTGAATTCTTGTCACTCACAAAGTCCCATGAAATGTTTCAAACTCAATTGGCCAATATTCCTTCACCTAGTAACTTCATTCCATCTAGTAGTACAACTATTCTTGAAGACAATGCTAGGTTGAAGGGGGAGCTAGCCAAGGCCACATTTCCACAAGGCAACAAGTCCATTGATGATCTTTTGAGTAAGCAAAGGCCTAGTGGTGAAAGAGGGGGCATTGGTTTTGTTCCAAAACTAAGAAGAAGAAGAAGAAGAACAACAACAACAAGAAGAAGGCCAAGCCCGCACAAGAGACCAACAAGGCCATTGTGGATAGTAAGACCACAAGTGGTAAAACTATGTCTCATGATGACTTTGCGGGAAGTGCTAACCCTCACTATGTTCTAATGCGTGATTATTATGGTGATGTGTATGCTCAATATGTTGGCCCATATGATGGTTATATTGCTTGGTCTATTTGGGTTCCCAAGACCCTTATTGCTAACAAAAGAGGACACATTGAAAAATGGGTACCTAAAAACTAGCTTGATCTTTTGTAGACATATGCTTCCGGAGGGTCAAAGTGGGTGCTTGATAGTGGTTGCACGAGTCATATGACCGGAAGATCGTCTATTGTCAAGGACTTAAAGCCAAATGATGATCAAATCACCATGACATATGCCGACAAGTCAAAGTCTAAGGTAATGTGTTTCGGCAAGGTAGTGGTTGCTCACGACATTATACTCGTGAACGTCATGCTTGTTGAGACCCTTGGATACAATTTACTTTCAGTCCGTTCTCTTGGAAATATGGGTTTTGCCGTCTTTATTGATGTTGATATTGTGGTCCTCTTGTGGAGCAAGTCTCTCAAGGTCGCTTTCGTTGGGTACGTCGAGCATGACTTGTACATGGTGGACTTTTCAGAGCAAGCCACTACAAGTGTGATGTGCTTATTCAGAAAGGCCAATGTGGGTTGGTTATGGCATCGCCGACTAGCCCATGTCAATATGAGAACTTTGCAAAGTCTCCACAAGGAGGGCCATATTGTTGGACTAAAAGAAAATGTTTCATTTGCCAAAGATCGTGTTTGCAGGGCATGTGTTCTAGGTAAGATGCATGATGCTCCTCACAAGCCTAAGAACCGCATCAAGTCAACCAAGATCTTGGATCTCCTCCATGTGGACCTCTTTGGTCCTCCATCTCATGCAAGTCTTGGTGGGAAGAAATATTGTTTGGTGATTGTTGATGACTTTTAAAGATACTCGTGGGTATATTTCTTCAAGTTGAAGAGTGAGACCCAAAATACCTTCATCGACTTCATCAACATGGTCCAACGTCAATACAATCTTCCCGTGTTGATTATAAGAAGTGACAACGACACCGAGTTCAAGAACACCTTGAATGATTTACTTAGTGATGAGGGGATAAAACATCAATATTCCGTTGTATACACCCCTCAACAAAATGGTGTGGCTGAAAGGAAGAACCGGACTCTTATTGAGATGGCTAGGACCATGTTGGCGGAGTTTAAATATCCATACAACTTTTGGGCCGAAGCCATCTCCACCGCTTGCCATGCTTCAAACCGGCTCTACCTCTGCAAAGAAATCAACAAGACTCCATATGAAATACTTACCGGTAACAAGCCAACATATCTTACTTTCGGGTGTTCGGTTGTAAGTGTTTCTATCTCATAAAAGGTTTTCGTTTGTCCTAATTCGAGTCTAAATCATTAGAGGGTATTTTTGTTGGCTATGGTCTCAAATCTCACACTTATAGAATCTATGATAAGCTCTCCGGAGCCGTCATAGAATCTTGTAGTGTGACCTTCGAAGAATATGATGGTCCCCAAGGGGGGCGTGTTGATGCTTGTGATGCATATGATGAAATGCCTCAGGATGCCATAGGAAGAATGGGTGTGGGATATATCCGCCCCGTTGAGGAACCCCTTATGGCGGATCGAGAAGAACTATGCTCCACTCAAGTGGAGACCTCATCTTCACAACCTCAACATGCTCCATCCACCGAGGAGGGAAATGACACAAGCCAAAGACAAGATGTGGACCCTCAACATGTTGATCATTGTGACGACTCTAGTCAAGAGGATCTTGATTCATTCTCTAGGACGTCAAGTGGTGCCAAGTCAATTGTTCAAGGAAGATCCGTACAAACTGCCTTGAGACAAGCTCAAATCGATGCTAGAAGGGCGCTTGGTCAAGACCAAGGTCAATCTTTGCCTCTCAATGAAGAGAATGATTCCGGTGATGATCAAGGTCAAGTTGATGGTCAAGACGAGGACCAAAATGATGAAGATGGTCCTCCAAGAAACAACTTGGAGATCCACGCTCGTCGTGAAGCTAGAAAGGAGAGAATGTTGGAATTGAGACAAATGTTGGAATGTTAGAAAGGAGATCCATGCTCTACAAAATGTGGTTGGTGATCTAAGGAAAGGCATTTCCACAAGAGCGCAATTGAAGAGGTTCGGTGAACACCAAGCACACATCTCCATGATTGAACCAAAGAAAGTGTGGGAAGCTCTTGAAGACTCAGATTGGTTGGAAACAATGCACAAAGAGCTCAACAACTTTGAGAGAAATAAAGTATGGAAGTTAGTTGAGAAGCCAAAGGATTGTCGCAATGTTATTGGCACGAAGTGGATATTCAAGAACAAGCAAGATGAGCATGGAATTATAGTAAGGAACAAGGCTAGATTGGTTGCACAAGGGTTCTCTCAAATTGAAGGCATTGGCTATGGAGAGACTTATGCACCCGCGGCTCGCCTTGAGTCCATCCGTATCCTTCTTGCTTATGCGGCACATCATAACTTTAAGTTGCAAAAAATGGATGTAGAAAGTGCATTTCTTTATGGTCCATTAAATGAATTGGTATATGTAAAGCAACCCCCGGGATTTGAGGATCCCAACTTCCCAAACCATGTCTACAAACTTGATAAGGCGCTCTATGGGCTCAAGCAAGCCCAACGCGCATGGTATGAGCACCTTAGAGAGTTGTTGTTTGACCGTGGATTTGAGGTTGGGAAAATCGATCCCATTCTTTTTACTAAGAAGGTCAATGGGGAGCTTTTTATGCCAAATATATGTTGATGATATTATCTTTGTCTCATCTAACAAAGCTTTTAATGATGACTTCTCAAGGCTTATGACTAGTAGGTTCCGGATGGCTTTGATGGGGGAGTTGAGAGTATTTCTTGGTTTTGAGATCAAGCAAGTTAGAGGAGGGACATTCTTCAACCAAGCCAAGTATACTCAAGATATGTGTAACACCCTCAGAATCGATCCTATGCAAGTTTTAGCGAAACCCGCCAAACCCGCATAGAAACGATTCAAAGGTGCCCACCAGGCACTTTCGTGCGGGTGGAAAACGAAGTAATAACATTACACAACAGTCCTCGATGGGACCCACAGAACAGATATATATATACAACACGACTCCATGAGTCAAGAATATAGAGATACAGAACAAAGATCCAAATCACCTTGAAAACAATAGAGCGTCCAGCTACAGACAAGGTGCAAATGGGGCTAAGAGCCCTGAAGAATAACCAATGGCGTCCATAACCCTGCCCAGGCCAAGCCGGAAGGGTAACCCTGCTAACGACGTCGATCTCAAAACCTGCTTAAACAAAAGGGGTGCCGACAAAGGGCAAAGGGAAAAGAGGAGCGTCAGTACTGAGGCCAGTACACGGCGAGACTAGAATTCGGCGGTCCTCGCCTACATAGGTATGGTGGGCTGAGCGGCAGCGGCAGCATGCACTAAACAACCTATAGAGACTCGATACAACTGTCGGCTATCAGAGAGGGGTAAGTAAGACCTATTCGGAACCAACCTGACACTACCATCAAACAAACCCATCCTGGTATTTCCCCCTTGAGACCAATCGAGGAAGTCAACCGAGGAACTCACACCGTTGGCAGTTTTATTTATTCAGTTATCGTTGCAGCAATTACTAGTCAGGTATAGATAATCATCCTGATAAAATAAGCAGTGGGCACTTTTAGTTAACCATTCCGTTGTAGTTGCAACACTTACTAGTCAGACACATTTAGCATGAGATAACCCAAAACCCAGCAGTTGTTGGTACTTTTATTTAGCCATTCCGTTATAGTTGCAATACTTACTAGTCAGGTACAATGGTGGCAAGCGACACCCCAAACAAGCAATTGTTGGCAGTTTTATTTAGCCATTCCATTATAGTGAAGCTGATTACTAGTCATTATAAAGTCAAATTTATAGCACTACTTTAGTTATAGTTGTCTATGATCGAGATACTGTGCTCCAAGTCGTCCATAACCGCGGACACGGCTTTCAGAAAGTTTTACCCTGCAGGGGTGCACAAATAGCAACACACACTCGATCAACCTCGGAAAAACCAAATCAAAACCCAACGAGGCTTTCACGACAAAGCAATCACAGGATTCAGAAATATTTCAGGGGGCCACCCCATTGAGTACACCCGCAACGAAGCTAGCTGACTTCGAGACGGACTCAAGGTTTGCGTCAATGGCTGTAAACGACTGGGAACCCAAAACTGGGCTTGTCGATACCGCGAAAACACTCCGCTTACCTAAACAGTACAGGTGCTCCTCGCACAATCGTAATAAAGCAGTAAAGCATGGCATAGGTACAGGATAGTAAATAAAACCTCAAACTAGTTTGTGGCCCCAAGAAATAAGAATGAATCAAGCTCTGGCTCAGGGGGGTCCCATAATTCCCCGTATGTGGATAGCGCGAATATTCAAGGAACAGGTATCAAGTACTCGGGGTCCTACGGGACACAAGTGGACGGTTAACAACCAAATAACATCTATTGCCCACCTGTGCCTCTGCTTACCTACTTCAATTTTAGTTGTTAAACAGTAATTAAAGTTATGATCATCTCCAACAATAAACACACGGCCACACTCCAACAACTGTGGTACTTGACAACACGCAACAGCACTTGAGCAAGCGATTACGACGCGCAGGTCCAACTATCTACCAAACAACAGGTAATAGGAGGTGTCCAAGGCAATATAAGGCTGCAAGGGATATCACGGGTACGAAAACTAGAGCATCGCAACACAGATAGCAATAGATCAACAGGAGGGAATAAATACTATAAAAGTAAGATAGGTAGAAGGGGGAGATGCTCGCCTGAAAACATTGCCGAAGGTTCATCCGAAGATCGGGTC
Organism: Avena sativa; assembly: GCA_916181665.1. Taxonomy (NCBI): domain Eukaryota; kingdom Viridiplantae; phylum Streptophyta; class Magnoliopsida; order Poales; family Poaceae; genus Avena; species Avena sativa. The sequence goes on from OV702282.1 coordinate 415,872,431, forward strand.
AATACTCGCATCAACTCATCGGCCTTATCCGCGAAGAACCAAAACACTAGAATAAACATCGGATGCAATATTTAATACTATGGCAAAAGATCGGGCATGATGCATGTAGGATGTATGATATGGCAAAGGTGCGATGCAATTGGGCAATATTAAGTGGAACCGGGGTCCCGACAATTAATTATTAGGCTCATGTTGTTTAGATACCCCACAAATTAAATGTTGTAATAACAAAGGCAAGATAAGTTACCGGTTCGCTACACAAATTTAAATGAGGCCAATATAAGACTAGATTTGCCCGCATATGGACCCCATATTTAATTATAAGGTGAATCGGCATAAGGCCCCCAAACCACACAAATATGCATGCAAGTATGACAATTTAATATGCAACAATTTGATATTACATTTATAAAATAGGGCTCGAGAAAAGGGGTCACACATTAGGGCTCGGCGAACTTGGTTCCCGGGGTTTCGGGGTCGATCTCAGGGTCCGGGTCTGGGGTTTGGTCTCGGCGGGATCGTTCTCGGATAACGGAGTAGATCTTGGCGTCCGGGAAGCAGGACTTGGGTCGGTGTCGGGGCGCATCGGATTCGCCCTGGTCGATGTCGATCTTGTCGTTGCGAAGATCTTGTCGGGTCCGCGCCATCAAGTCGGTCTTGGCATTCGGGGTGAAGAACTTGGCGTATCCGCGTCGGCGATCTTGGCGTTCGGGTACTCGACTTTGCTATCCACATCCAGGACGAAGGTCTTGTCGCATGTGTGGGCGCCGGGTCCGCGAAGAAGAGCTTTGGCGTTCCGAGGGATCGGTTTCCGTGTGGCCGGCCTTGGCGTTCCAAGATGGAGAACTCTGGCATCGTCGCCTCCAGGTCCAATGCCGAAGTACTTGAGAATCCCACTTGGATGGTCTATGTCGATCTTGGTCTGCGCCGGGTCTTCGGCAGGTCTCGTCGATTGCAACCACAGGAACACAGGGACAAACCGACACGCTACGGTAGGTTCATGTCCCATCAGACATAACGTCGAACACCGGTTGTGCGGCAACTGGAGGGGAAACACTTGGTGGTGCAGACATGACAGAAAACGGCGATGGGCACGCCCGCGCTCTATGGGGAGGAGGGAGCCAAGAACGGGAGGAGGAACGGCCGAACGGGGCTCTCTCCCGCGGATTGCAGACGACGCGAGAAGGGGAGGCAGAAACCGGTAGCGCCGATGATGCGGAGGCCGACGCCCTGGCGGCGGGCGCGCTGGCCGAAAACAGAGGGACGGTGGCGAGGCTCAACAACCGGAGACGGGGAAGGACACGGGGAGGAGGACGTCCGAATTGGCCGGAGCTCTGGCGGCAGGGAGCGGAGGCGGCTGCTCGAGCGGGCTGGCCGGACGCGGGGGGGGGGGGGGGGGGGGGGCGAGGAGGCCGACGGGAAGGGCGCGCCGGCGGCGGGGACCGGACGAGCTTGGGCGGCGGAGGGCAGAGGCCGGCGGGCGGCCAGAGGCGAGGCGGATGGGGGTGGAAACGGTCGGGCGCGGTTGGTGGGGGTCGAGCGGCCCAGGGCGACGCGCCGTAGAGAAGGAGGGCAGGCAGCGCCGGCTCGCCGGGGAGGAGGGAGGAGGGGGCGCCGACGGAGGCGAGGGCGGCCGCGCGGCGAGAGAGGGCGGACAGAGGAGCTCGACCGCGAGGTGAGGCAGAGGGGGGAGCGGAGGCGGCTGCTGGGGAGAGAGAGAGAGGAAAGGGAGGGCGGAGGTGGAGGCTGCGCCTGGGGCGGCGCTCGGGAAGAAGAGGGAGGGAGAGAGGAGCGGGAGGTGGGGGACGGGGGACGCTATGGTGGGGCCGGTGCGGGCCAGGGGGTAGCGGGGTGGACGTGGGAGTGCGGCAGAGGGGAGGGGTCGGGCGGTGCAGCAGGTGGGGCCGGGGAGTGGGCCGGCGGTTGGTGTGTGCTGTGGTGTAGTGTGTGCTGTGGTGTGGGTCCGGCGGGTGAGGTGGAGGGAAGAGGGGGTGTTTGGGGGTGAGGTGGCAGCGGGAGAGTGGTTGGGGGGAGAGAGGATGAGGTGGCAGGCACCGATTGGTGCAGGCGAGGTGGAGGGCTGGGGTAGAATAGGACTGGGTAGGTTATTTGGTATAAAAGGTTTTAGGGGGACTGGTTTAGGACTAGATATTTATTTTCGGGTTTTCTTTACACATTATTTTAAAGAACGTTTGTAAATCATTTAGTCAAAACAAAATATCTGGACATCCGAAGTTTGATTTGGAATTAGGACGGGGTGTTTGCAAAAACAAAATAGACCTTTGTAAAATAGTTTTTATCAAACAGATGCATGATGATGTCATGATGATGCAATGCGCACAAAATACCAAGCGATTTTCTAGTAGTGGTTTTGCGGGATGCCACAATATGCTCAAGAGATTCAATATGCAAGATCTAAATGGAGTTCCTACTCCCATGGCTACAAAGACTCATCTAGAACAAAATCCGAATGGTAAAGTTGTGGATCAAAAGGTATACCGGTTTATGATTGGTTCTTTGCTTTACCTTTGTGCATCTAGACCCGACATTGTGTTGAGTGTAGGTGTGTGTGCAAGATATAAAGCGGCTCCTAAAGAAAGCCATTTAATGGCGGTCAAGAGAATCTTTCTATATTTAGTTCATACCCCATTTTATGGTCTTTGGTATCCTCGAGGCTCAACATTTGCTCTTTGTGGATACACAGATTCGGATTGGGCGGGTGATAAGGATGATAGAAAATCAACATCCGGGGCTTACCAATTCCTTGGTAGGTCCTTGGTATGTTGGTCCTCTAAGAAGCAAAATTGTATATCTCTCTCCACCGCCGAAGCCGAGTATGTGGCAGCTGCTAGTGCTTGTACCCAATTGCTATGGATGAGGCAAACTTTAAAGGAATACGGTGTGCATTGTGACAAAGTTCCTCTTCTATGTGACAATGAAAGTGCCATCAAGATTGCCTACAACCCGGTGGATCACACAAGTACAAAGCATATTGAGATTCTCCATCACTTCATTAGAGATCATGTTGCTTGAGGTGATATTGATCTATCATATGTGTCAACCAAAGATCAACTTGCCGACATATTCACGAAGCCACTTGATGAAGCAAGGTTTTGCTATTTGAGGAATGAACTAAATATCGTAGATTCAAGGAGCTTGACTTGATTATCTTGCATTCTCACCTATGATTCATTTGACCCATATTTGGTTTAGGTGTAGGCATGGATATAGGGGGAGTGCAGTCCTAATTGATTGGACTATCCCTCCCCCCATTATGCCCAAAGCAATCAAAATCATTCCTCTTAATATCATTTTGTGATATGTGAGCTTAATGATTAGTTTCGGTAATGGACCCAAGATATATCTTCATGGTGCCAAGCCGAGTATACTCAAATATGGTGGCCTAGGCCACCGCCCTATCGCATTCGAGAGGTTGGTGCTTACTCATGTTTGTCATTTGCTTGATCTTAGTCTTTTGGAGCTTTTCTGAATGTTTTTGTGAATTCCTATGGCTCTTGTTGGTTCTTCACAATTTGATGTCTCAACCCAAGCCCTTTCCCTATCTTAAACCTGTCTATCTCTCATATATGTCCCCAAACACCTATCCTGGAGTTTTTGGTCGAGGAGGACCGGAGTCTCTGGTGCACATGCACCGGAGTCTCCGGTCCAGACGGTTTCTGCCACTTATAGTAAGGGGACGGGGTGAACTGGTACATCAGTTCCTCATTCTTCACCCCGTCTCCCTCCTCCTAAACCGTCGCCTCCCCTTCCCAAACTCCTCCCCGGAGGTCAAGAAGCCCCCGGGATCCGCCGTGCCGTCGGCCAACCTTCTCCTCTCCTCCATTGGGTCATTCCCACCGGAGGAATTGATCCCATGGACAGATCTGATACCTCTCCTCTACTTTTTCTTCTAGGGTTCATCTCTAGATGTGTTTTTGAGGATTGGTGTTAATTTGTCCATTGGAATCACTTGTTTGTGTTCTCTATAGTACTTTAGCCTTGTTGCATTGCCCGATCTACTAGATTCACCCCCACCTGCATCTCCCAAGATCATGCCCGAGCCTCCCGACTAGAGATTCCAGACTTAGGTCCGGAGACTCCGGTCCCCAGGACCGGAGACTCCGGTATGAGGTGCGGAGACTCTGGTGTTGGGTGAATCAAAATAGACCAGAAATGCATCAAAGATCTTGTACTGCATTGTTGGGACATATATACTCATCTCCATGCTATCTCCCTCACTGTTGTTCACATGTGATGGTTCTAGTCGTCCTCGTCGTACCAAGGCCAAGTCCCAAAGGGGCAATCCTCGCTATGATGAAGCTCAGGGTCAGTTTATCGTGCCTCCTTCCAACCGTAGACAGCAGACACGTGATGCAGCTTATTTGAAGAGGGACCAGGAGAGGGATGAACGAGAGGACCGTGCCAAGAAGGCCAAATATGACAACCTTCAGTCCTTGGCCAAAATGTCAAAAGAGGAGTACCGTTAACTGATGCGGTGACCCAGCATACTACTGCATGATGTAGTACACTATAGTCGTTGACATAACACCAATAAAACACCGTTCACTAGTATTACATCCCTCAGAATGGCACAACAGAAACACAGCGGGTCCAATACATGGCTTAAAGGTTACAACGCACTCTTCACATAAGATCAAGAAAACACTCTAGGTTAAAGAGAGAAAGAGAACTTCTTTTACGAATAAGAATCAAAGATAAATAACGCAAAAATATTATACTATTAAAATTAGTATTTAACTAAGGAATTGGCATTGCCGTTATTGCAATGTACTATAGAGGTAGGTTCTTTGGCTAGAGATTGTATTACTATCTAGTCAGTAACTTCGTCTTCACTTGAGTTGAGATTTATGTTGTCTTCCTGGTTTTCATCGAAGAATCTTTAGCTGAGCAAGATAAGTCCTGGAGCATATCTTGATGTAGACATCTTCTTAATGGCTTCAGAATCTAGCAAGGGTTAAGAAGATACTTTGAGTACGAGCGTACTCAGCAAAATCACTAGAAAAGGAGTGTTTGATGCACTATAACTACAGCCACAGACCGTAGGTCGTAGGCAATGCAAGTTTTCATAAATATTTCTTCAAAGGTTGCTTTTATTCTGAAAATCTATGTCTGACAGCCTTCACGGGTTTATTAGAACCTTCATGGGGTTCCTTTCCCGCCGCGTTCGCAGCTCCTTCCCGGAACAGGGAGTAACAAGTTACAGTTTTTACACTCTGAGAGGTGCGTTTACTTTACCCATGAGAGATCAACTCTTTGTTGCACAACTGGGCAGCTTATTCCCGTCCACAATTCCATGATGTGGGGCCCAGAAGATGATCCAAGCCAATCACTGCCCCCTTCGCGACCCCGCATGCCTCCTTGGTGTACACCATGCCCACACAATGAATTACAACAATGGTTTGTACAAACCGTTAGATGCCGGAACTATCGTGGGACGTTGAGGGTTCCCACCCATATGCTGCTTATCATCTACGAATTACCAATTAATATGCACGCTACAAGGATAACAACCACGACCTGCACATCCGGCTTCATGCGAGAGGAAGAAGATACAGCTGACTTCTCCGTCCCATTCCAAATCTCATGGTTAACGCGTGATATACGACGCAAGAATCACTGGCGACATTGGTTGTTAAGTCCTAGGTGATATGTTCCTTTACCACCGGAACTTTTATAGTAGGTTATTACCTCATGGTAAATAACCGATAATCATATTATTATGAAAATAGTGTTTTCGGACCTATTTCAAATGCAGGTGACGACAACACTGGATTTGTAAAATACTTTACAGAAAACAATCAAAGGACATGATCAAGTGTGAACTTGCCTTTTGTGATTGCAAGATTATGCACTCACGGTCTTCGAGTCAATGTATAAGATCCAAAATCTGAAATCAGCATCATTGGTCCGGTAAGGACTAATGTTTAAAGAAGCAGTATGCGTTTATGCATAAGTAATGTGATGCACGTTCTAAGCGTAAGTACCGAGAATAACGTTGTCCTAGGGTTTGGATTCTGAAAATGGTTACTGTGGAATGTGAGGTTCTTTTAGATAGGTTTCATCGTTGTACTTATATTAAAGTTTATGAGTGATTGAAAACATCACATATGTAGGAATAAAGTGTACATACTTAAGGCATACTAGTTAGGATTACTTATATAAGGTCTCTTATTTAAAGTGGCAAAAAGGATAACCTTCGAAGAAAAGGTTTCACTTTTAAGGTCTACACAAACTTTATGGTTAGTTAGTGGTGGTTGATGTTATTTGTTTGTTTAAATGGTTTGGCTTGAGTTGCTTTATAGTTTAACTATCTCAGACCAAAGTTAACTATAAAACCTATAATAATGCTTATAGTGTTTTATTAAGATTTTGCAGACTAAAGTTAAATTTAAAGTATAAATAGTTTTGATAGTATATTTGTATCTTATATATCTGAAATATGTTCTTTAAGTTACTTAGGAATGTTTATTCTGTTAATTGAGTAATGATTTCCTGATTTGAGTATGGAGTAATATCATTTATCTTTTATAGATAAGTGAGTATAGTTTGTAAGCCCAACATAATGTTATTTAATTACTTTTGGATTTATTTGGTGTTATAGTAGTTTTTGTAATTTGGTAATTAATATGGTTTAGAAAAGATTTGATTGTTTTCATGTTGTTCTTGAAGGATTTATTATTAGTGGAATTCTTCTTAGAGATAATCTTCATTTAAAGTTGTAGATTCTTCTAAGATAAGAACATTCATAATGTTTGAAATTATTATGGTATTATATTATTAATATTTAAGACTAATACTAGTTATTAGACTTATTTGAATCATTTTAGGAATATGAATAAATATTATTTATCTTTATAAGAAATATTAATGAAGTAAATAAGTTTAAATTTGAGTTATTAAAATATTTAATTTTTCTATTTATCTCCAAAAGGAGATTATTAGATTTTTAACATGTAAACAATATTTTTGTGATCATTTTGACATATCATATTTTTTTATGATTTATAAATAATAAGATAGAATTTTTATAATTCTTATTACTTTATAATTACTTAATGATAAATATTTGATTAAGTGAAATAATAATACATGATTATAGTTTTATATTAGAATTGTTATTTTTCTAATTTTTTTGGTATTTTATTACTATTATTAATATTTATTATTATAAAATATGAATTATCAAAGTTTATTACTTATGAAACTTTTATTAAATAATATTTATTTAAATCATCATAATAATAATATTTGATAGTAAGTTTAAGTTGTAGATTTTATTTTTCTGAAAATTTTCATATATTATACATATTTTTCTGAATTGTAAATCAAAAGTTATTAATTAAACAAGATTTACTCATTTATTGAATTTCTGGAATAATATTAATTGGATTATAACGGTTTATTTATTTCTGAACAGAAAATACTTTTTATACCACGTCCAGAGCTAGCTCCAGTCACTGATTAGTGGGCCATTGTCCACCTCAGCTCTCAGGTGAAAGAATTGCATTTTGTTACTGGGCTCCTCTCTACACGATGTCGATGACATGTGGGCCTTGGGCCATGTCATCCACCACGCGAGACAAAGTCTAGTCAAACGGCTGACGTGGCTCGATCATGAGGTAAGCATGGCGTCAGCATCGCCACCGCCGTCGGTGATTGGTCACCGGCGACGATCTACGGCGACCTAGCAAGTGAGGTAGGCTTAGTTCGAATCAGTGCAATCTACTGAACCTAATAGTGGCAGCGCCGCTCGGAAATGGTCATCGAAAGGTCATCGGCGACGAGCTACAACGGCGGACAGCGGCGGTGCTCAACAAAACTAGACCTACGGTGGCCGCCTTGATGGGTCGTATCTGGGCCTGGTCATTCAGAAGGGTGGTCCGGAGGCTAGTCCGGAGATAGGCCGGAATCTCCGGTGTAGACCGGAGTCTCCGGTCTGACTTTTCTCCAACGGTCAGAAAACGGTTCATGGAGGGGACTGCCTATAAAAAGGGACCCTTATCTTCTTCCTCCAGTTGCTCGAGCTGCTCAAGAACACAAACTCCATTAGAGCCACCAAATCTACAAGATATCTCCATCCAACCATCCAAAGTCATTGATCTTTGGAGAATATAAGGAGGAGATCTTGATCTACATCTTCACCGAGAGAGATCTTCATTTCCCCCTCATTCACTCGAGGGCCCCAAGCTCTAGTGTTTCTTTGGAAACCCTAACTTTGATTTGGTTCTTACAAGCTGGTCTTTGATTGTTTTGACAACTTGCTTGTATTTGGGAGCCTCCAATTAAGTTGTGTATGTGTGCCCCAAACTTGTAAAGGTGCTGGCTTCCACCTTGAAGGTTGCCGATATAGTGGAAGGTGGATCGATCCCGTTGGGGTGAGATTCATCGGAGAACAAGGGAGGCCTCTCGTGGCGTTGGTGGTTTGAAACCACCCCCTCTCCAAACGTAGACATACTTCCCCTCAAAAGAAAGGAACTACAGGAAACAAATCCTTGCGTTTCCGCGTCCACCACTTTGGTTACTTCTATCCTTTACCGCACTTTACTTACTTGTTCGTGCTTAGTGTTGTGATAGTTGTTACTTGGTTGACATATAGGTAAATTCACATTAGTTACATAATCTAGAGAATTTACCTTTCTTGTCAAACCCTAAATTGAAAAAGAAGAAAATTTGAAATAGCACCTATTCACCCCCTCTAGGTGCCCATACGACCCTTTCAGGGTTGTTCTCTCTCGCGCGTCTAAGGAGCTATCTTCCTGTATCCACGATTGTTTTGCGGTCTAGCCGGTCTCGCAGCGTTTGTCTTGGTGAAACGAAGATGGTGTATTCAAGACCGGGATGGCGCATGTTGGTGGACGGCAAGTTTGGTGGAGTGCAAGAATTGGATGGGGTTGTGGTTCTTTGAGGGTCGGGAGAAATACTTGCTGGCTAGGCCGGCGCCGACGCGGTGACACCTGCGGGTGCTACCTTCCTTCTTGAAGGGCGTTCGGTGTACACTCTTCCCACTCCTCTACGTGTATCGGGAGAAATCCTAGGAGAGATCCGGGCAACAGCGTCGCCATCGTCGCACTCCTTCTTGAAGGTGTTGCTTGGTACACGTCAATTTGATGGCATAGGAGCGTGGTGGAACTACTATGACGGGCGCAGCGGTTGCGAGTCATCGTCGTTTGCCGATCCAATGCTGTTGTGCATTATTTTCTCTCTCGTTCTTTTGTATTTCTTCTTGGGCGTCTTTGTGCTGTCAGCCCCAACAATGGTCTTTGGGCGTTGTGCTGTCTGACCCAGCAGCGGTCTCACCTGTGTGCTTTATTTATAAAGCGGGCCGAAAGCCTATTTCGAGAGAGTAAGCCCTCTACAAAAATGAAATTTGAAATAAATAAAGTTTAGAAACAAAGATTCCATAAATTGTAACGTCCCAATTTCAGCAACCCTGATTTACTATCTAAAAAGCGAAAATTAGGGAAACAAAACCTTTTCTTGTTAAGTGTCGCCATGTTTGCTTACTTGATTGATTGTGTTCATACATATGATTATGTATTAGATAATATACCCCTTACCTTAACACTGGTTGACCAGAAACTATTTTACAAAATAGATATCTTGGCTCATCTTTCATACTCTCAAATATTCTGGCATTTCAAACCTGAGCCAAGATGATTTTGATAAAACAAAATATTTTATTAGTTTTTCTTCAACAAAACTATGAAGAACTACATATAATCTTTTTATGTTTTCAAGATAGAACTTTCAACTATTCTTATCTCTAGGTTTTCCAAAACATTTTACTAAAACCTTTTCATTTCAACCTTGGTAGAAATACCAAGAGGTCCTTACCTTACTTCAAAATGCAATCTTTTCAAAACACCCATGCTTACGAGGAGGAGGAGACCGCGGCCCCGATGGTCATCTTGCTGAACAACGATGAGGAGGAGGAGATCGAGCGTTGGCTTGGGCCCAACTGCGGGTGAAGCCGCGGCGGCGAACTCAACGACGGCCTTCCCAATGGTGGGGGTTCAAATTAGTTCATGTGTTAGTTAAATTTATGTAATGTTTTAGTTTTAGCTATGAACTTTGTATGAAATTGTTCAAATTAGTATGAAATGTTCGAAAAGTGTCAAATTCGATACAAATTCAATTTAAAATATATCTATACCTACTAATAAAAGCAAAACAGTTTCTTTGGTTTGGTCCGTCCGTTTTAGACCTTTTTGCCCTTTGCGTTTCTGAGATACTATAGGTTTTGCCACCGCTCAAAACGAACAGTTCCTTTGAAAAAAACCCGACCCTGCGGGCGGCCAGACTCCTCGAGCAGATGAGCGCCCACCTTGCCACCGACGCTGGCAAGGAGATCGCCAAGGAGATTAGGCCATCGCGGGGCTCCATGGTAGCCACAATCTATCTAGCCACACGGTATGGGGCTGCCGCCTGAGCATCGACACAGAAAGACACGGAGCACAACGACGCGTGTGGGCCCTATAGAAGGAAGGGTCCCAGGGAGCTCCGCATTGGGGGTGAGCGGCGACGCGTGAGTCCTAGGAAGGGGACATGGTGGCTCCAGTGGTGCGGAGAGTAGCCAACCAGCGCGGGGTTGGGGCACACTTCTCGCCGGCGGACGGTGTTGGACCGGGTCGCGCAAGGGATACTGTCCATGGCAGAGTTCGGGGCACGGAGGGGAGCTGCTCTGGCGGCGAGGGAGGCGGCGTGTGGGGGAGTCTGCCGAGCCGGCGGCAGTTCCTTCGCGTAGGATCTAGAGGAGGGGAACATGCTTGATCTAGAGGAGGGTCCGGGGAACGGGCCTGGTCAGTATTTTTTTCCATCTTTTTTTCTTCCTGTATGTATATCGCGCTAGGTGTTCGGTCGGATGGTTTTCTTGGCTGAAAAACGATGTGTGCAGTATCCCACGTTTTTTCTAATGTCTTAAGTGGATGACCGTATAAAAATGAATACATGATGGTTTTATATAATTTATATATACTCTATTTATACAGAAATAACCGACCTGGTTTGTCTAGATTTAAATATATCTAAACACTAAATGCTCTAGATACATTTGAATTTAGACAAATCTGAATTAATTATTTATGGACGGAGGGAGTATGTGGTACTTTAAAATATATCACACGTACTCCCTCTGTTGAAAATATAAGATGTTTAGGATAGTGAAGCTAACGTATCCAGACAACTTTTATGTAGATTCAAATGAATCTAGATACTAAAAGGTGGCTAGATATATTTATTTTACAAAGCTAAAATATCTTATATTTCCAAATAGAGGAAGTACTTGTTTGACGGACGGCAAAAGATCTTTTTATCAACGTGGGCTATAATGCTAATTGTCAAACAATCATTCCCGTATTTCTTTCCTTTCTTCTCGGTGCTTCACCAAGGGTTTCTTCGGGTGGGTTGACTTTCTAGACTAGGGTTTTGGAATAGCCATGTCTTAATAAAAGTCAAACCGTAGTAACACGCCATGGAGACAAGAGCTGCCGGTGTGGTAGTAGCAGAGGACGTGGAGGACGAGGGTGAGCACCGAAAGGGGAGAGGGAGGCGGCAACGCTGGAAACCGAGAGTAGCGACGGCGGAGATCGAGGACGGGCCGGCTGCCGACGTGTAATTAAGGACGTAGAGGACGAGGGTGATCACCGGAAAGGGAGGGGAAGAGGCTGTGCTAGGAACCAAGGGCGGTAACAGCAAAGCTAGGGGACGGGCCAGTCACCATAGGAATCGGAGGTTGGCGGCGGTCACACAAGGTGAGAGGAGAGAAGCGCGCACGTGAATCGAGAGATGATGACATGTTTGTGGCTTGGGTAGAGTGTGTGTGGTGAATATAAGGAGCAAGAAGGCCGAATAGACTTCACTCCATGTCATCTGATTTTTACAATGGTAGACTTGGATCCCTAATTCTTACTATAACACATTGAAAGTTGATATTTCGCGATAACGAAGGACTCCATGCCATAACATTCAATTGTATATGGATTTTAACATACAAAGTATTGTGTATTTAGTTCTTTTGGCACAGTACGGGTTTTGTGCTAGTTATAGTCCTATAAATTAAAGAGGACCGAATTTGGTGATCACCGTTTAAAGGATTTAAAATTATAAATCCGCCGTTTTCTTTGGCCTAAAGTCATTAAAATAAAGGGGATCGGTTACTCTAATGCATGCTGAGTTGACGCGATTTGTAACAGGAGGACCCCAAATGTCAGATGATGTAGCACGGGGGAGACGGTGCGGGGAAGACGGCGCTGCCTGCCCTGTCGGAGTGGAGGAAAACGGTCGTTTCCCCTCCCGCGCGCTACTCTCTCTCTCTCTCTCTCTCTCTCTCTCTCTCTCTCTCTCTCTCTCTCTCTCTCTCTCTCTCATCCGCGGCGATGGCGGCGGCGAATCCCGGCGGCAGCGACCCACTTGGCTGTGGACCGGTGGCGGCGGTTGAACCAGCGCTCGCGCGCGAGGCAGTCTGTCGATCGAGGTCTGCCTCGCGGTCGCGGGGATGGTGCCTGCCAACTGTTCGTTGTTTTGCCTCACGGTAAGGGCTCACCTCCTCGCTCTATTGCCTCACGGCCATAGGATCGCCCACCGGTGTTTGCAATGCCAGTTTCTGTGCCGATTTGTCATGCCGACATGCTTATACTCTTTCTGCAATTCGCCTTCTGTCACTTACATGCTCCGTAACTGATGAGCTCTGCTTTGTCCTGTCTCTGTTTTTCTGGAAATTGCTAATGCTGATGAGTATAAGAAAGAACTATGGATGTCAACGTTCTGTTTGAACATAATAAGGTTCTTATCTAATTATATTTTGTGGTTGGTAGAGAAGATCAAAAGAACATGCATATACATATCTAGCATCACTTGCATTGGCAATAGGATATGAACAAACACCATGTGCAAGACAGAAACTGCCACCTAGGAAAAAGGCTAGAACAGGGAGATACATTAGATTTCTACAAGAGCTCAGATATCCACATGCCACTGATCTAATCTTCATTCTTCAGTCTTCACCACTTAACCAAAATTCCCGTGTTTCCTTGCGCCGTCTTTTATCCAATCATCCAGTGAAGTAAGCCTTCTTAGTACTCCGTCAGAGATTCTATGTATATACAAGTCTACATGAGGTCAAGTAGGTTGGTAGTTGCTTGATGCTTCTAGATTAGCTGTCATTGATGTCTGCCCTCTGACCTTCCCACGAATTCCATCACCAGCTTTGAGAAAGCTGAGGATTCATCTCTAAGGAGATTTTCTGGTGAATCAAACTCTAGTATCTTACCTGCAGGAGGAATTGGTAAGAAAAGATAATTTTGTCACATAATACAGTTTGTTGGGACTGACGACTAAACACCCAAAAAAATGTTTAGAAAACTAAATCTTATGAAAATAATTTTTTGCTCTTTACCTTCACCAAGTACAAGAACAAGGTCGCTGTCAATCACGGTGGGGATCCTATGTGCAATTGTAATAACTGTGCAATTGTCTGTTTCTTGCCTTATAGTCTTTTGGATGATATTATCCGTTGCAGTATCAACTGATGCCGTAGCTTCATCCAAGACAAGTATTTTCTTTTTCATCAGCAATACCCTGGCCAAGCAGACAAGTTGCCTTTGCCCTACACTCCAATTTCCTCCATCTTCAACAACTGTTACATAAAGTAAAACTATATAACTGGGCCATCTTGACAAATGAATTTGGATGGAATGTGATAATAATAATTAGTTCAAGTTACCTGGTGCATCTAACAACCTATTGTCTTCTCTGACGATTTCCTCAAGGCGGCACTTACGCAGAACCTGAGAGACAAAGATTTTGAAAAGTTAGACTTGATAAACTAGGAAGCTGCCTGTGAGCTTCTGATTCAAGAAAAGGTAAAATGTTAGTGCTGGAACTGCTTTGCAAAGAATATTTTGGATCATAGACACTAAAGGCATTTTCATGTAAAAGGGAATTTTGACAGCACTTATAGATTGTTTACCTCCCATATGTCAGTGTCAGTATGTTGCTGTAGAGGATCCAGGTTTTCTCTGACAGTTCCTTGGAATAGAGTCGGTTCTTGTGGTATAATACTCAACCTACAGCGCAAATCATGCACTCCCAAAAGTGATATGTCCACACCATCTATGATTATCCGTCCTGCAGATGGTTCAATGACCCGAAATAAAGCCTGGATGAGAGTTGACTTCCCACTCCCTGTCCGCCCTACCACCCCAATTTTCTTTTCTCCAGGAAATGTGCAGCTTATGCCCTTGAGTACCATGGGCATGTCGGGGCTATACTGAATTTGGAGAGCCTCGATCTGAATGGTTCCACACCATGGCCATGTTTCTCCTGGTCTACAGTTATCAACCACTAATGGGGGCTCACTCGGTATGTTTGAGAACTGCAAAATCCTTTCTACTGAGATCATCTTGTTCTCAACATGGCACAGGTTCCATATGACCCATGCTTGCAACACATTAAGGTTAAGTCCATAGGTAGCTGCAAGCCCTGCAAGACCTAAGAAGGAGAAAGCAAAAGGAGTTATTGTTTATAGCAATGAGATATTTTATTAAAGCTGTATAGAATAGTGCACTTTTAATTTAAAGTTTTAAACCCTCTAATATACTACTGTCTATGTAACATAATTTTGAACAAAAGAACTTACTCGGATCAATTGCATCCCGAGGCAATGAGACAAGTATGACCAGCATCACGAAGAACACAAGGTTGAAGAGGAAGTTGATACGTATGCATAGCCATTCAACTGTTGCTGAATTATGGAAAGTAATGCGGGTATAGTCATCAATTAGCGCAAGGCTCTTTGTGAAGAACTTCTCTCCCTGATGAAAGCATCTAATAGTTGCAGCTCCTGATATAGTCTCTGAAAAATGGTGGAGAACTGGAGCTTTTCTGATGCCAACCATCCTTGCTAGCTCCCTAGCCGAACTGATGTAATAGCTCTACATTCAGCACAAGTTAGTTGTGTGCATTTTGAAAACCGAAGCAGATTAAGATGTAATAGCTCTACATTCAGTACAAGTTAGTTGTGTGCATTTTGAAAACCGAAGTAGATTAAGATGAGTGAAGCTGTACCTGATACCAAGCAGAGATTGAAATTATTATGATGAATAACATGAAGATAGGCCAAGCAATTTGGGACATAATGAAAATAATACTGATGAGCTGAATTATTGCAAATATCAGTCCTGCTAGCCTGTAGGGAATATCTGTGTCAACTGTGGCTTGATCTGTTGAAGCCTGCAAGATGGACAAGCTAAGCTGCGAGGACTGAAAACACGGAGTGTATTTGGTATAATTTTCCTATGGAGAAGTAAGGTTGTTGGCTCACCCTATTTAGTATCCGACTTGATGGAGTGGAATCAAAGAAGCTCATTGGTGCTCGAAAAATATTTCTGGTCATGCCTAAGAAGAGCTGTTGGGCAGTCTCAATGGCAATTGTTGAAAGGAAGACAGCTCTTCCAAGTATAAATGCCGAGCTTCCTGCAGACAGCAGCACAAAGATACCAATCATCTTCTTCTTGCTTACTTGATCCTCTCGCTCTGCTGCCCATGCAATCCAGTAGTTGCTACATATCTGTAATCCCTGGAAAAAGATTTGGCATAGAAGAATCACAGGAATAAGACCCCCACCATATGCAGCGGTGACAAACTTTCGGTAAACATCCCATTTGACTCTTCCAGATTCACGCTCTTCCTCACATTCCTTCCCTATGACATGGTAATCTGATTCGATTTCAGCGAGTTCCATCTGCTTCTTCCTTTGTTTTCTTTTAGTCAAGCCATGTGCTTTTGCTGGGTTGACCTGACTTAGGGACTGGTTGTGTGCATCCATTTGTTTCGAGAGCTCTCCATCTTTATCTGCTACCAGATCATCATATTTTCCAGACTGAACAATCCTCCCATCTTTCATGACCTTCAAGTAACCATTCACAGCAATCTGTTAGGATTGGATGTTGCCATGCGCCAATGACAGTATAACTGTACAGTATTTGAGATATTCGCAACGGTTTACTTATTATGTTTGAGCCTAAGCTAAAAATGTACAGCTTTTCTTTATTGCAGGTGAAACTTGCATGTGGAAATTGGGTCGACATCTTACCAGAACAAGGTCTGAATCCCTCAAAAACTCTAGCTGATGAGTAACATACATGACTGTCTTAGAGGACATTAGTCTCAGTAAGCATTCCTGCACATACAAATTGATACATTGATTCATTTTTGTGAATAACTTGGTGCTGATCATGTCAAGAATATAAGTTGCAGTGCGTTGTCTTTGAAGCTCATGAAAGCCAAACGTGGCAGATTATGCATGTTTACTGTACCTTGAAGAGATGTGCACTGGTGTGCGCATCCACAGCACTGAAGGGATCATCCAAGAAGTAAACATCAGAATCGCTGTACAATGCCCTGGCAAGCTGAATCCTCTGTTTCTGGCCTCCACTTAGGTTCACACCCCTTTCCCCTACTACAGTCATATCTCCATTGGCCCATAACTCCAAATCTCTATCCAAAGCACACCCTTGTAGCACCTCTTCGTATAAGCTTCTGTCCATAGCCTTCCCAAAGAGGACATTGTCCTGAATTGTCCCAGTTTGAATCCATGCGCTCTGTGGTACATATGCCCTTGACCCAACAACTGTTGTTTCTGCACCACTAACTCTTGGGATCTCTCCCATGATACTGTAAAGGAGGCTTGATTTGCCTGAACCAACTGGCCCGCACACCGCAACCTTGAGACCTTTCCTGATGCTCAGCTTGCTGTCTATCTTGAGCGTAATCTTTGTTTTCTTCATGCTATTGTCAGCTTCCCAACTGTACTCTCCTGGCTCAATTTTCATTTCACCAGCCATTGCCAAGTCCTTTGTTCCAGTTACGTTGCCATAGGAACTTGGCTTCCCTTGATGGTCTTCTTTGATGAACTCTTCTATCCTATCTAGGGACACCTTGGTTTGTGAGACCATTGAGACGAGCTCCGGGAGGTTGTAGATCGGGTCTTGGAGAATTCTGAAGGTAGCAAGGGCTGATAATACTGTTCCAGCTGACAATGGTATCTCCACAAGAATGCATACACCAAAGGTAACGACTGAAACCAACGTTGGCGAGGCCCAGAACAAGAAAGCTATCGCTGAGCATGTGTAGAGATACCTCCTGAGCCACCCCCTTTCCACATCCCTGAGCTTCAGGAGCTTGTCCAAGTAGGCTGTCTCCCATGCATGAAGCTTCAAGATCCTCATGCTCTTCATGGCCTCGGCCATGGCCTTGATGCGTGAGTCCTTGGCCTCCATTATCTTCACATTGAGGTTCTGCTGCAAATTTGCCAGCGGCGTGTTGCTCACCATCACCAACACTGTTACGAGGACCGCGGACAGGGAGGCCATCGCACCAAGGCTGCGGTACAGGATGGCAAGTGCCAAGAAAATCTGCAAGGGCAGCAGCCATATCCCATGGATGTACCAAAAGAACTCGCCGACCTTCTCGACGTCAACGTCGAGGAAGTTGACGACTTCCCCTGCCACCGTGTTGGAGTTCTTCATCAGCAGGGACTTCTTGTAGATGGACACCATCAGCGCAGCACGCACCTGGAACCCGATTCTGCGTGCGCCAAAGTACCACTGCCGCTGCGAAAGCGACTCCACTGTCTTGGAGGCAAAGAACAGGCAGGCGAGCATGTAGCCACGGCCATGGCCCTTATCGTCAGTGTTCTTGTCAGAGAGTAGCTCCACTAAGTAGGCGATCAAGAACGGTCCCATGTAAGAAGAAACAGTGTTGAGCCCTGGGAACGAAAGACAAGCACTGTTTATTACCAATCAGGACAAAACACGCTAGCTCTATTTCTGAAGAAAAAAGAAACAAATGAACTGTTCACTAACCTGCAAAGACTGCATTGCTGGCGAGAGGTGTCCAGACAGCGCAGACGATGGCTTTCCGCAGCGGCATTGGCTCGGGTTTCTGCCTGTGAAGCGTCTCCTGAAGCAAGGCATACGACTGCTCCGCCGTCTCGGACGGCGGCACGGACGGGATGTGCTCCAGCTCGAGCCTCACCTTGTGCCCCTTCTCGAAGACCGGATTGAGCCACCGGAACGTGAGCCGACTCCACCACCCGGAGCTGGAGAACCTGTCGCTGCTGCTGTCATCGCCGTCTTCTTCTCTCGGCAGCAGCAGCGGCTGTTGCTCCAGCTCTGCCTTCTGGTTCGCCTTGGAAAGCCTCATGGCTAGGAGGACAACCAGGCAGATGATGGTGCAGAAGGGAAGAGAAGCGAAATCGATGGCGGTTGCAGAATCGAAGAGGCGAAGCAAATGCAGCGAGACGAGGAGGGATTCGAAGAAGAAGCTGAAGAACCACCAGGAAACAAGAACCGCAGGCCAGTCGGATACTGCTACTCCTCTCGCACCTTCACGGTTGCAGTACAGCAAGAGTAGAGTAGACAGAAGCCACGAGGCCGATTCAAACACCAAGCCCAGGGAGACAGCCTCCTTCTTCCATACCCCGAGAACCGAGAACCCGATATGCGACAGCGTGATGGACGCACTGCAGAATGCAGCTATATGAGCCGGTAGCCCTCCCCGCTGCTGCGCCGAGACCACGGCGCCATGCTCCCCTCCTTGATGCAGCCTCCTCCTCCGTTTCACGAACTCTGCAAGGATCCAAACCAGCAAGACTGCGAACGCTGCTCCCCGGACACAATCCAACGCTGGCAATTGCTCCATGGGCTGCCGAGAACCATCAGGCGGTGGCATCATGGAGCTGCAGAACACACCAAGACGGAAACGGGGTTGCCCTGTTACATTGAAGCAGGAGTGCAGGTCGGACGGGGTGGATGGATCGCAGAGAGACAAAAGTTGGGCTAAAAAGGGCTAAGCGCCTGACAGCACATGGCCTCAAAGGCTCTGGGTTTTTGGGGGCCTACTCTTCTTCACTGAATGGATCTGCGCAATTTCGCTGCCTTTGCGCTGGGTCTTTTTCAAGTGACGATGATGTCCTGTGTTTGCAGAGTCTGAAAACAATGTGAAGAAGAAGAAACGAATCAGACGACAGATATTATGTATACAAGGAGGGTTTTGGTTTTGCAGCGTGCAATGCTGATATATATTGTGTTATGTTTGTGTGGTGGCATATCTAGTTTCGACTGTTTTGGCATGGGCAGGACAGAGGTCGGCATCCGTGTCCGGGATAACAAGACATGTAGTAGTACCTACTTACTATAGAGCTCGCCCATGACTCCACGAGTACAAGTACATATAAACACTAGAGTAGAGTTTTGTCCCGATATCAGCCAGTGCATTATGCAGCAGATAAGTGTACGTAGTACTTGTACTACCAATTATTTTGGAGAACGGAAGTTATCATCCCTGTCAGCTAACATGCCCTCTGGTTGGTTTTGCAGGACGAAAGAAGATGTGCAGATAATAAGACAATAAACAGATCGAAAAGGCACGAGAAGCAGTGTGCTAATTAATCGATCTAGCCATCTAGGCGACGGGAGAAGATCCAAATGCCACCGATCAGGAAGACGGCAGATGCGACGGGACGGACATTCGATCCAAATTGCCCACGGAGATCAAATCTGGGGCCGACCGATCGATCGAGATCGGTCTCGGCATCTCGATCGGTGGCCGTGCAAGCCGCCAACGCGGCCTACTGCTCAGACGCGATACGTGCATGCACCGCAGGACTCGTACTACCTTTCTGCCGTCTCCTCCATGGGAGACGGCGGGGCCGATCGACACAGCACGCGCGCATGCATGTGAGTGGGTGAGCAGGCGGAAACTTACGGTTCGATTCGATCGGCTGGTGGTGCCGTCCGTCGATCGATATCCTCTCGCGCGCAGGACGGACGATCGAAGAAGACGGTGAAACTGTATTATGTGTAAATTGCAAGATCTATGAGTTGTTGCGGCTTCTTGGTCGATTTTTTATGATGATTATATCCCTGTGAAATCTGTGTGAAATCTGGCATGTACGGCGGCATTGATGCCAACGCGATCTTCTGTGATTTCATTTGTTACCCGATTTTCGAACGTTGATTCGGCTGTAGTGGCCCCTGTTTCTTAACATGTTGGTACGGGAGAGTCGGGAGCCACCCCGTGCCAGGACGCCGGCGGCACGCACCGGCCGCGTGCCGGCCTGCCGTGCCCGTGAAGCCGGCTATGCTTACATGCGCGCCGTGAGTGCTTGCTGACCTGTCACCGTGTCACGTCCCCATTGGATCGCGCTGCTGCTGGCGACATCCCAACATGAGCACATAGGGCTAGTCTAGTAGCTAGCTATAGGAGTACTTGGCAATGGATGGGTCTCTGACCAGCCTGCCCGTGATGCGATCGCTTCTCCTTGCACTTTAGCCAATCCCGTCCGATTTTATTTTACCTTTACACGTGAAGATTATAATGCGCTGTCAAATTCAACACAAATTACACTGCGGAAAAAAACAACCAAGAACGTATATTCAACCCGTCTGTGGTTTTTTAAAATGTTTTTTAACTTTGTTGCCAAAGTATAACAACTAATTAGCGTTGGTTAATTGCATGAGACCAGCATTTGTGTATGGTAATTCGCCAAGGAGAGGGCCTAGCTGAGTGGACGGTAGCAGGAGTGCAGGACCATGCTACAGTGAAAGCGCAGACGTGAACAGGACCATGCGTCGTCCATGCTAGCTAGTGCGTGTTGACACGATCGATCCCGTTTTTGGTTTTTAGCCCTTGGTGTGCCCCCGTGTAGGTGCACCATCCAGATTCGTGCCCTGCAGAGAGCGCAGACGGTACGTACGGCGGGCTACTGCCCAGCACGTGAGCCTACTGTACGCAATTTACCAGCAAATTCCCCGGCGCTGTTGTTCCGGACAGATCACCTGACCGGATCCTCTCATCCTGGCATGTTCCTCCCGCGGTGAATCTTCCTTGTTCTGCTTAACCAGACTAGAGAAGCCCTGATGGCTGGCCGGGCCATCTGGCACAAAAGCCTTGACACCATGCATGATCATGAAGTTTGGTGGCGGAAGCGTACTTCAGGCGGCGTCATGGCTGGGCTCCGGCGGTAGGGCATGGAGTACGTTTTCGTTTGTTGCACTCCAAAACTTTGAGTTGTCTTTTGGATATATAGGGGGCCTGTAGCAGAAGCTCGCCTACTATTTGAACCCCACTGCCTGCATTTTTCTTTCAAGTTTGCTTTTGTAAGTTTGTAATTGACAAGGCGGCTCGTTGATTGTATTTTTTTCTAAAGAAACTAGACGATCGAGCCTGTCTATGTTTAAGTCGACTTAGATTCCGTTATGTTCAAATGCTAATGATCTAATAATGTAGAGGTATAGACGAAATAAGGCGTCGAATAAAAGAATCTCATACTATGTTTTTCTAGTTAAGACTAGTTTTTTTTTTGCTTTATTTCTACTGTAGCGTATTTGAGGGGATATGAGTAGATTATCTCAGCGGGTTATGAAAGTGATAGTTTCAAGATAAACCGTGGCCTTATCCGTTTGGTTTCAGGCAAGTGAGGAGAGAAGATGTGACCGAAATCGTGAGCTGGTCGTATCGTGCATGCCTGACGCGCGCGCGTGCACACGCACTTACGCAGGCAGGATGTCGACACGGTGTGACCAGCCGATCGGTGTCGTGCTGGTGACCTCACCATGTCCCACGGCCATCGTTTTCATTTTTGGTTTGGTTGGGGTGCGCCTGGCTCGTGCTGTAGTGCAACGCGCGAGCGACGCTCGAGGGCCCCAGCGGCAAGCCACTGTGAGTGTACCCTCCCCCCACGAAAAATTAATTTAATATCGTGTGGACACAGTGGCCCACATATCAGATATTAAACTGATAAGAACAGATACTACACTTGATCTTAGCCAAAAGGCCGAGAAAGGTATGAGTTGCAGCGTTGCCCCTCCCCGTCTATTTGAACCCGCCGCACCCTGCCGCCTCCTCTTCCCCAGGCGAGGTGGGACTAACTAAACGGGGTTGCATTGCTCGCTCGCTCCTCGCGCCTGGCTGCGGAGTGCCAGCCTCCTCCATGGGCCTCGACAGTGGCACCCACAAACAGGCCGAGCTGGGCCAAAGTTTTACTCTTCACGCGGAGTCGCGGGTCTCCACAAATCAAAGAGAGAAAAAACGTTGCGGGTGGAAGCGAGCGAAGACGCCGTCGTCTCGATCTAGCAGTCCATCTGCGATCCGACGACCGGCTCGCATATCTTCGTGACCTCCGCTCCCTCGCGTCGGCCGTCGCTCATTTCGGCCCCAAAACCTCTCCCCTCTCCTCCTCCTCAGCTCCCCTTCCCCAGAACCTTCTAGAAGCAGAGGCCCCGGAGGATGTCTCCCCGGAGGAAGGAGAAGCGCGTGGTGGCCGTGGCCGGCGCGGCGGCGCTCGTCGCCGTCGGCCTCAACCTCGCCTTCTCCGCCGTCGCCGCCCACCGCCGGAGGAAGCGGCAGGGTAAGCGTCGCGTTGCCGAACCCTTGAGGATTTCGAATGTAGGCTCGTGTAGATGCTCTAGTACTACTGCTCGAGCCGCGCAGACCTGTGCTAGTTTTGTTCAATTTATGCTGCAATGCTGTAGCGTATGATGAGTTCTGCTCGGAGAGGAGGGGCCCAATTATTTCGCCCTTTTGGTGTGCGAAATTGGCGCGTGAGACTTAGGAAATTCCGCTTTACTGTTTGAAGAAGAATCCTCATCTGGATTTTTATTTTCTGCTAAGGTGTCGAGGTGTGGAAATTTATTGATGTGGTTCCTCAGTAGTTGATGCCTCGATTGGTTGCTTTGCAGAGCTTCCCGGGTTTACTGCACAGGTCAATCTCTCAGCAACTGAGATCAATAGATTAGCTGACCGGATCATCGCTAAGTCGAAGGAAACATATGATGCCGTGGCCGCAGTCCCCTTGGATAAAGTATGTTTTGCGACACTCTGATGACATTGCATTTTCTTTATCTGCAGTGTGTTTTATACAATGCAGCTTTAAAATGTTAAAACCTAGCTGCGGTTTTCGATTCCCATTCCTCACAAAACCTTGCCGTTGTAAATAACTAGATACCATGTGTGGTGGATACGTATGTGTGCATTCTGATAAAATGGAATGCCTGAAATCTGGCTGGCTGCAAGCATCATATCTATACACCATGTTAAATAGTATGTTATCAAATCTGGCTACATGACGTGTTTGTTGCAGGTCAGCTTTGCAAATGCCATTGCACCGCTGGCAGAATTAGATGCCCAGCAGTTTCCTCTGGTTCAAGCATGTCTGCTGCCAAGGATGGTGTCACCATCTGCAGATGTATGCAGGGCCAGCGCTGAAGCAGAGAAGCGATTGGATTCCCACTTTCTGTTGTGCAGGTGCATTTGTTACTTATTCTTATTGTATCACTTCTCGGTTATAACTCTGTCATTATACGTTTCCAAAAAAACGCTTATCTACTATTGAAAATACTCTGAGATCATGCATGTTGGTTCATAAGTTGAGTTTGATGAAGCTATCATAATGTTTTCCCAGCTCAGCGAGCTTTTCTAATATATAGATATCGTTCCAGTTGTTCAGTCTCTCCGCTTTTGTATAAGTCATATGGAGAGATGTGATTAAGAAAGCGCACTCCTAAAAAAAACTGAATTCCCTCTTATTGACCTTTTTTATCCAATATATATAATACTGTTGAGCCTTCAGTATAAGAATCTATTTATTTCCTGCAAGGTGACCAGGCAGCGCGAGGATGTGTATCGTGTTGTAAAGGCGTTCACAGAGAGAGGTGAAAGAATAGGTCCTGAAGCAACAAGATTTGTCCAGTGCTTGGTACACTATTCATGACACTGCATGTGAAACAAACCTCATACACTACATCTGAGACTCTCAATGCTGTTTATCTTGTTACGTTCAATTTGTCTCAGTATTGTTGATAGACACAGCGCTTATACTCTGAATATTCTTGTTAGATACTGCATGTATTCAGTTATAATTTCTACAATATTGTTGGCATACAGGACTAATCTCAGTTCTTTGTTAATGTTAGATCAAAACTGAATCTAAATTGTAGAACTTGTTAATCATGGATTAATTTATGGATATATAACCATTGGTTTTAAGGCGGTAAGGTGTTCTACCCCCAGTCTGATGCCTAATCGCCTTTTCGCCTTAGCGTTGCCTATGTGTCCTAAGGTGGACGCCTTAAAAACCATGTATATAATATATAGTGCTTGCATGAAGATAATTTGGCAAACTTCTTGACCCAGTTAGTATGTGGTAGCTGACTTCTCTGATCACTGTGACAGGTGAGAGAGTTTGAACGCAATGGAGCAAAACTAACTCAAACCAAGAGAAAAGAAATGGAGAAGTTGAGGTCTCATATCAATGACTTAAATTTGAAGTATATTCAAAACGTGAGTGATTTCACCAAATTTCTTGTGTTAAGCGAGGAAGAGTTAGCTGGAATGCCTCTTGAGTTCTTAAAGGTAAGCTAAGGAATATAGTAGGCAGACTTCAGAGTGTTCAAAATATCCCTACCAATATTATGCTCAAGCGAGTGTACCTTTTGGAAGTATGTGGTGTCTGTTATTATTTTCTGACTTCATGGTTGGACGGAAGTGTAAAATGAAGACAAAAGGTGATTTTCATATTTCTTCCTAATGACGTTTTACTATTACTGTTTAACTCAGGATCTGGAAGAAACAGATGGAAAGCGCAAAGTTCTGTTGACCAGTTACCATGTCACTCCAATTCTTGAGCACTGCAAGGTCAGTTCAATATTTCTGCTTATCATGCATCTATACATTTAATCGTAGTGTCACTTTGAACAGTTACTTGGTAGCGTGATAACATATGCTGTGGAGTACTTACAATACATTACAGCTGTGTGTGCACTATGTACCAGCTGCTAATATTTTTTCCTGTATTGTCTTCAAGGTTGGCTCTACCAGGAAGCTGGTTGCTGTTGCTTATGGCCAGAAAGGTGGTAAACAGAACGTAGCCATCCTAGAAAAATTGGTATCCCCCTGTGACCAACTGCATCTTTTAACTTCATAGGAACTTTATATCTTTTGATTACCGATTTCATCTCAAAGGTCATTGCATCATTTAATTCTTCATTGCATTTATTAATTGTCGTGGCAAGTTTTTTTATCATTCTAGCTTCTTGAAGGAATTTTTAGTATTTTATTTTCAATATGTGGTAATTGCACTAGTTATCCTTGATTAGTTGATAGTGAGCTTTGCTATCCAGGTGAGAAATGTGAAGGAGGGTGCTGATATACAGATTTGCTAAAATTGTTTGAAACAACAATTTAATGAGTAAATTGGGACTAGAGTAGAAATTCATCTTTTGCATGCTTATTTTCGGTGTAGGATGGAGCCTTGGAACTGACAACTTGCATTATCTGTATTTAGGTTCAGATAAGACACAGGCTTGCAAGGTTGCTCGGGTATCCCAGCTACTCTGATTTTGCTATTGAACCAAGAATGCCAATGACATCAAGGAAGGTTTGTACTTTCCTGTTGTCAAATCTTCTAGGAAATTTCCAATTTTAGCTAACTATACCTGGTGAATGCATTGTTCCACACTGACTCTTGGCTAGTGAGCTTTCTGACAAGATGGTGTTTTAGGCATCTCTTCTCTTGTTCACTTGCATTTGCATATGACACTAAGAAAACCACACATGTTCTAAAAGGCTTCCCATACAGGTCTTAGAATTTTTGGAGGAAATGTCAGAACAATTAAGTGACATAGCTAATAGAGAGCTGGGCTTACTTAAAGATCTGAAGGTTTGTACAAAGCTCTTTTTTGCTCTTTTTTATTTCCCTGCTGGTCATGCACTTTTAATTAATTAGTTTGATTCTTGTTCTCAATCTTCTCACTTCAGATGAAGGAGGAAGGAGATGCTCAATTTGGCATGGAAGATTTGTTATACTACATGAAAAGAGCCGAACAGCACAAGGTTGATCTTGACATTGGTGAAATTAAACGATACTTTCCTGTTCAGCTTGTCATATCAGGAATGTTGAAGATGTTCCAGGATCTATTTGGTAAAGTTTTACCCATTAACTACAACATAAATCTCCATCATTAAGTATGAGCATGGATATACTTTCACATGTTTTCTTTGGCAGCACTACGATTTGAAGAAATTAAGGATGTGGAGGTTTGGCATGATACAGTTCGTCTCTTCTCTGTTTGGGATGCAAGTTCAAGTGATCATATGGGTTACTTTTTTCTTGATATCTTTTCCAGGTTTGTTCTCTGCTTGGTGGTGGAGTCTTAATAATTTTATTGGCCTCTTGGTGCTATTTTCACGTTTAATTAAATGCAAATACTGAAAGTCGTTCGGACACTTTTTATAGAAGAAAGACAGGGAAAGTTGGTTCATGTATTATATCTCTATTGCACCGGATATCATAGATGTCCAACCGAGGGAAACCAATTTCCCTGGGTATTAAACCTTAATTGGCCTAGGAATTTTGTTCTCGGCAAATGTAGATCTGAGACCCATGAAAGAAATAAGAGAAAAAGATAGCACGGCACAAGACAGAAGTCAGAAGCACATGCATTTCCACCTGAACTTGTCTTTTAATCATTAACTTTTTTTCCTTTGCAGGGAAGGAAAATATGGTCATACTTGTGTTGTGGCACTTCAGAATGGATGCATGTGTTCTAATGGTACACATAAGGTAACTCAGAGAATCTGTAGATTTGGTATTGTAATTTTAGTGTGATTTTCAACTTTGTAATGTGAAAGATCGTCACTAAAGCAAAGTTAATTGATGACTTAGTGCACTGGTACCGTTACAGGCTCTTTCATGATGTCTAAATACCTATAATCAACAGAAAGTACATCTGGTGTCTACTTTAACAACGAATTATTTCTTGGTGACAGGTTCCGGTTGCAGTTTTATTATCTCAATGCCCGAAAGAGTTTGGTGGGAATTCAGCATTGCTGCGGTTCCCTGAAGTTGTAAGGATATTCCATGAATTCAGCCACGTGGTACAATCTTAACTTTCCCCCACATGTTTTTTGCAGTCAAGATTTTGAACCACAAATTTTGTAATAGTTGCGATGAAGTGCCTTTAAGTTTTGTCCTTGAGAGAAGAAAGCCGGTTTGGCCGATGCCAAATTGCCAATTATAAATGCAGTGATCCTTTCAATATCCTGCAGGTTCATCATATATCGAACAGAGCAACCTTTTCTAGATTTTCAGGTCTCCGTCTGGAGGGGGATTTTGCTGAAATTCCAAGCCTGTTACTCGAGAACTGGTAGGCATATTGTTTTTCGTCACTAACATGCCAACTCTTCTGTTCAGTTCTGTGGAAGCTGACAATTTTGGTATGTAACATGACGTTGTCATCGCAGGTGTTATGAGAGTGTTTCTCTCAAAATGATGTCCGGCTTCCATCAGGTGATGAAAGTTTGCTCATCATTATGTACTGAAACTATCTTCATATCCCTTTGTATTGCCAGAAACAAGAATAAAAGCGTGAGAGAACTGGTTATACTGTATAACCTGTAGGCAATACCAAGACTATCCGAGTTATTCTAAGCAATGGGAAAATAGCTACCGAGTTCATGGATAAGAAACAATGCTTTATGTTTTTGCATGGCTGAAGAACCCTTGGTTAAGCTAAAAAACAGTATAGGAACTGGTTGCTAGGACCGATTTTTCATTTATTTATTTTGGCATAAAGTGAATTTGATGACGTACCAAAAAAACACTTTAAAGTTATGGTTAACCTGGTGAAGTTTCTAGTACTTGAAGCTTTCTCTGTTCTCATCATTGTAGGACATTACAAAGTCTGTCACTAGTGAAGCTTGCCAGTCACTGAAAATAAGGCGGGATATGTTTGCTGGCCTGAAGCTGAAGCAAGAGATCCTTTTATGTGAGTCACTTTTTTTTGAAAGCACATGGAAGAAGAACAATAGTTCTGAAATTATTATATATAGCTTTGATACTCATACAAAGAAGTGAGGTGCTGATACGTTTTGTTTACATCACCTGGACTTCTCTGGCATTAATGTCCCCATCACTTACCCTTTTTCTTGAGTAGAGTAACAGTCTGTCTTAATTTTACACCCATTGGGCATTCTGCTATGTGAGATTCAGGCCAGTTTCTTTGTTTTCCACCAGTTATCGGAATAGTCAATGTTTTCCCTACTGTTATTACCTTTTAATTCAGCAGTCGCTACCAACCTGGTAGCCTTGTTATTTTATTAGTTACGCCAATATTATAAGCCATAGGGTAACCTTCTTGTTGATTAGTTCTGAATCCGTGCTTTTGCTTTTACCAGGCCTTGTTGACCAGATAATACATACAAGCGAGGATGTGGACATCGATGACTTGATCAAAGATCTTCATCCAAAGGTACATACATTCGAAACAATCTCGATTCACTATATTTTGATTACTTATGGCCACTGAAGGTGGAATGCTCCTTTTTCAGGTAATGTTGGGGATACCTTTGTTGGAAGGGACCAGCCCAGCCTCATGCTTTCCTCGTATTGCTGTTGGCTATGACGCAGTGTGCTACAGTTACATATGGAGCGAGGTCCGAGCACACACTACTCTAGAGGCTTGTTACTTTCCATCATACGGTCTGAAATGATAGAAAATGACACAGATCTGTACATGCAGGTGTTTGCTGCTGATCTATTTGCGACGAAATTTAAAGATGACTTGCTAAATCAGCATGCAGGATTGAGGTTTAGAAATAAGGTAGAAAGATAGTGCTCTTCTAGGAGAGTTATATTGTCGTGTATCGATGACAGTTCTAAAACTTCTTTTGCACCATTCCAGGTATTGGCCCCAGGAGGCTCAAAAGATCCTCTTGAGATCATAACTGACTACTTAGGAAGAGAACCGTCACTGCAGCCTTTTATTCAGAGCAGAACAAGGAACACTTTGTGAAAGATCATGTAGCCCGTGTAGTTTGATTACTGTCTGAGTGTTTTGTAGGAGGAATGTTTGATGTTGACTTCAGATTGTCATATTTTTACGCTGATTTCAGATCTTCGTTTGCTCAATGGTTCAGTATTTTTGCCAAGATTTCTCAGGACTCGGGACAGCTAGTTTGCTAACGCTGACCTACTTTCAGGCTTTCAACTATGTGGCGTATTACTTTTTATCTACCATTAGTTTCTTTCTGTGGCAACTGGCAAAGGAACGTGAACGATGATTGAACAATAAGTTAGACGACATGTACGATAAACATGAGCCTGAAATCTTCTGGTGTCAGCATGAAGCATGTCTTTGACAGGTTTCACTTTAAAGCCTTGCAAAATCAAGGTCGATACCTGACGGAATTGTGTAACATACGCAAACTATACTGTTGACTTAACCTTTCATCTAAACAGACTCCTGATAGTACATATTATATTATACTCCTTTCGTTCCTCTTTATAAGGTCAACATTTTATATCTTTTCTGTAAAAAAAACATTTTATATCTTTGAGCAAGTATTTTTGTCAGCCTGCGAGGTTTCAATAAGGTGGCAATGGAGACTGATTGTCTGGAGATGGTTAATCTCTGTAATTCTTCTACTCCTACAACATGGAGCCAACTGCTTCATGGTCAAAGTGCAAGCAAGCTTAGTACAAATATGCGCCGAGTGATTACCTGATCTAAGAGGGGGGAAATATGCAAATTTCAGAGAAAAAGTGTGGCACATATACAAAAAAAAACCCCAAAAAACTAATCTCCTTATGAAGGAACGGATGAAGTAGTTGCCAACAAACTGATACCAGGTAGGAAGGATAATAAAGAAACAAGGTTGGACGATTATTTTTAAGGTACACCAGGTAGGAAGGATAATAAAGAAACAAGGTTGGACGATTATTCACTAAACCATATCATGTCAACAGTTCGAACCGACAGCATAGGGTGCTTCTTTCCTTTCTCAAAAATGGCGATTTCAAGCCCCAGCATTCGATATTTCACAAGGGTACAAAAGGAATGAAAGAATTTAGCTCTACAAGGCAGAAGAGCATCGTCTTTTGAGTCCAGTCTACAATTTGCACACTACATTCTTCCACAAAGATCATCAACAAAGGGGGAAGGCACTCAGCACTCACATTACGCTAACTGGTTCTTCGCCTTATAACTTGCTGTGCGTTCCATCACAAGGTGAAAAAGAACACACCTATGCTTCCCCCTGTAAGTCTATTTCACAGTGCTGACCTTTGCTACATCTAATAGGAGAACTCATGCCCTCTGAGGGATATGTATTTCTTCATCCATATGGCGATGTCCTCGGCACAGGCCTGTGCCTGTGGTGTCTTGAGAAACACATCAAGCGTCGCGAACTCATGAACTGTATCCTTGTAATCGAGGACTGGCGCATCCACATTAACCTTGCGGAGCTCCTCCGAGTAAGCTATAGCTCTATCCCTCATCCAGTCATGTTCTGCAATGATAGTCAAGGTAGGAGGCATGCATTTAAGTGGTGGGCCTCCTCTGCCAGGGGCCAGGGGGTTGGCAGCAGGATGGTCCAAGCTGAACTCTTTCTCCGATAGAAGTAATCTCCAAGCAAGTAAGCATGTGGATTTGTCGTAGAAGTATGAGTTCGCAAGCCTTATTTCTGAGTGCGTTGGAACACTTCCTATGAAGAAGGGATACATCAGAACCTGTGCTACGATCTTGACTGGGTTAAATAGCTTTGAATCTTCCACCGTCTTCCGAGTGACAAAATCAGCAATATTGGCACCACTGCTTACACCAAGTAGAACACATCTGCTCCAAGGAAAAGACAGAAGATCTGGTTAAAACTCCAGTAAAACCAATATACAGTAGTTATACCAGAAGGAGCTACAATAAATGACTAAATACTCTTTTTTTCTTAGGTAGCCAGCAAGGCAAAGACAATTTGTTGATGACTTTAGTGAAGATCCATCATTCTATCAATTGAAGTGGGCACTTTATTTGTTGAGGGGTCTACATTCAGGTAGGTGCGAGAGCAAAAAACCGAGGTTTGAGATGAAGACAGTCCATCAATAACTACATGTCATTTAAGAGATCCCAAGAGTCAAAAAGGAACTAAAAGGATACTAACTTCTCCAGATTCTACAGGAAGTTAAATAAAGCTTCATTAATAATAACGAAGTGAAGTTACCATACTCAAGCTTTACCTAACCTAATCATTCAAAAAATCCAGTACGCTTCAAATTAGTTAGTAGATTAGGTCAATCATGACTAACAAATAATCCCAGAACCAGTTATATGTAAATGCATACCCCCTCCCTAGTGTTTAAAGATATTGGATTGTGGTGACATCATGAACCGAGCAGTGGTCAGTTGGCTAGAGAGCACACGCCTGTCTCTCTCTTAATCACATCTTTTGGATTGCGGTGACATCATTTGCAGTTATTTACTCAATACTTCCAAAAGCAAGTGTTGTCAACAACATGTGAACTGGACAATTTCAGAAAGAAAAAATCTACGCACATGCCAAGCATCAAGCCAATCTTAAAATGGCATTGACCTCTTCAAAATGTCAACACCATATGGAGAATGCAATTCTGCTGAGTAAATATTTGGATATTTTGAAGCACCTATGTTGTGAGGCTGTGTACAAAATCAGACTCCACCCAAACAGGTATGGAGCATGCAAATGGTGAGATATAACAGGAAGTACACATCACAAGTTATGTTAGTATAACTGTCAGCAGGAAAATAATACTACATGTTTCCTAATTGACATACTCAAACGTTCTAAACCTGCTCATAGTCAGAAGTTGAAAATGGCGACACATGGGGAAATTACTATGCTCCCATATTTCAAATAATAACGAGTCGAATGAAGTAGGGAACTATTTCTACCCTAACAACGCACAGCTAAGGGAGGGAAAATCCTCCTTTAACCACGTTTTTTATTGTAGTGTCATCATTAGCAGTTATTTACTCAAATTCCAAAAAGAAATGTTGTTGCCAATGTGAACTGGAAAATTTCAAAAAGAAAAGATCTATGCACATGCCAAGCATCAAGAAAATCTTAAAATGGCATTGAAATCTTCAAATGTCAACACCATTTGCAGAATGGACTCCTGGAGAAATAATATTTGGATATTTTGAAGCGCCTATGTTGTGAGCCCTGTGTACCCGATCAGACTCCACACTAACAAGTAAGGAGCATGCAAAAGGTGAGTTTAACAGGGATACGCGTGACAAGTTAAGTGAGTATAACTGTCAGCTGGTAAACATTAAATCTTTCGCAATAGACAGAGCCACGTGTTTTAAACCTGCTCTTACTCATAAGTCAGAAATGGCAACCCACGGGGAATTTAACACACTCCATATGTCAAATAATAACGTATCAACTGAACTAGGAACTATATCTTCATCACGTGCGGCATGTTTACTTAACTAGGGTAATTTTTATTGTGCTGTCTCCGACAGAATGTTCGTGAATGACAAATTACGGCTTCTTCCAATGAAGAAAAATGGAATCTATCATTTGACATGACAAGCACCAAGGAAATCTTGAAATGGTATTGAAATCTTCAGAATGTCAAGACCATCTGGAGAATGTACTCCTGGTGAATTAATATTTGGATATTTATTTTGAAGCGACTATGTTGTGAGCATGTGTACCCGATCACACTCCACACAAACAGGGAAGGAGCATGCAAACGGTGAGTTTAACGGGGAGTACACGTGACAAGTGAAGTTAGTATAACTGTGGCTGGTAAACGATAAGTCAGAAATGGCAGCCCGCAGGGAAATTACTACACTCCATATTTCAGACCATAATGGATCAACTGAATAGGGAACTATCATGTGTGACATGTTAACTTAACTAGGGTAATTTTCCCACAGAATGCGCGGGAATGACAAACTAGAACTTCCACCGAATGACTTGCTCACTTTTGGTAACTCGGCACCGCAGCAACTATATTACTCGGCGATTCCCTAAAGTAATGCAACTATAATAAATGATTTCTACCTTGCGGGATCACCGTGCGCAGCGATCCAGGGCTCGACGGAGGAGGCGCCGAAGGTGTCCACCCCACCCCCGACCTTGCTCATCATGGCGAGATTGGCCTGCTTGGCGATCCACCTGAGCACCCTGACCCCGTCATCGAAGGCGGCAGGGTACCTGCTCTCTGGCGCGAGCCTGTAGCCCACGGCGACAACGATGGCGTCGCAGAACTTGGCGACCCGCCTGCAGAAGGCGTCGTTGGACGCGGAGCAGTTGCTCCCGGTGACGAACCCGCCCCCGTGGAACTGCACGACGATGGGGAGCCTCCTGCGCGCGGAGGCCGCGGCGCGGGGTGAGGAGACGGCGTGCGGGAGGTACCCCCTGTATGGCGCGCCCGCGGCCCCCGCGGGCGGGTCGCTGGCGCGGCGGTGGAGGAGGAGGTGCGCGTGCTGCGGCGGCGGCGTGGGCAGGAAGATGCGCACGGAGAGGGCCGAGTTGGGGTCGATGTGGAGGTCCTTGGATGCGACCCCGTCGGCCGCGGAGAAGGCCGGGTTGGCCGGCGCCGTGGCCTCGTCCGCGCGGCAGGAGACCCCGAAGGCGTCGGAGTCCGCGTCGGCGGCGGCGTCGGCGGCGGCGAGGGACTGGAGGCGGTGGCGCAGGAGCAGCTTGAAGAAGACGCTGTAGATCTTCACGCCGACGCTCGGCATGGCTCGCTCCGCCGCCGGGCCTCACCGCCCGGATCCGCGCATCAGACAGACGGGTTGGTTGGGATGGGGTCCTCCCCGCCGCGCCGGTCGGATCTGCAGCTGCGAATCCCTCCTCTCCTCCGCTCCCTCTACTCGGCTCGGCCGGCCGGGAGAACCAGATTGGAGGTTGAGCGCGTGATTAGAATCGGAGGGCGAAAGGCGAATGGGGTTGGGGTTGGGGCTGGGGATTGGATCGGTTCGCGCCGCGATGATGGAGTGGTTGGGGGGAAGGAAAAGAGCAGAGGGTAGGAGAAACCGTGATTGGCAGGCAGAGGCAGGGTGAGGGTGGTGGCTATCTGGATGGATGATGGCGATGATGGCAGCAGCAGCGTACGGGAAAGAGAAGCGAAGAATCGAGAGGAGGGGTGGGTGAGGAGGGCGAGGGGGACGGAGGGCCGGAGGGGCGAGCAAGCAAGGAAAATACGGGGAATTTTGGATGCAGGCGTCGGCGTCGGCGTCGGCCGCTCCCCAGACGTGACCACGGTCTCACTCCACCTTCAAATTCAAACCCCGCGAGCTGATTCCTCCCGATTCACAGCAGCACAACCTGTTGCGTTTTCCCTTTTAATTTCTTCGTTAGATTAGATCGCATTGCTTCCCTGATTTTCTAGTATTTGTTCCACATTTCGCGAGCCATGATCGGGAAATTTGTTTCCATTATTATTCCGCGAACCAACTCGCAACGTGCAGTGCATTAAATAGCGGAGGGGACGGTGTAAAAGAATCCGGTGTTGTTCCGAGATTCCATCGTTTCATGTGAAACTGGCGTGGTGTGCTGCTGCCCCGGCAGAGCGGACATCTGCTCTTTATTTTTCTTCTTCTCTCGTGTCAAAATGTCGGTGCAGTCCAGTCTCCATTTTTCTACTCCCAGGTTGGCTTCAGTTGGAAACAGGCTTTCTAGAAGCTAAACAAAAGCAACCACATCCATAAAAAAAATCATTCAAAATATAAAAAGGTCTAAAGAGCAAACATGTTCAAATTGAGTATACTTCAAAGGGAAGGATGCCCGCGTGAGGGTGAATTTCCAACATTTAGAGGACAAATGTGCTAGGAAATTCACGAGCCTCCCTTATTAAATCGGTCATCTCTTCGCAAATCCTCTACTACTTAAAGCCTATTGTCGTCCCCACGGGCACAATCAACTTCATAAAGAAATTGAAAAGGGCTTTTCTTTGATCCACTAAGGATAAGACGATCGGTGCTAAATGCAAAGTGAATTGGAAAACAATTTATCGCCCGAAAAACTTGGTGGCCTATGAATCCTTCATCTTGACAAGTTCGTGACGGCGCTTAGGCTTCGGTGGCCTTGGCTTGAGTGGAAGGAGCCCGAGAAAATTTGTGTGAGCACCAACAATCCTCGCAATAAGGCGGATATGGATATTTTCTATGCGGCAACTTCTATTTCGGTGGGCAATGGGCATGAGACACCATTTTGGCATGCTCCATGCCTTCAAGAAAGAAAACCAATAGACATAGCCCCCCTCATCTTTGCATCTTTCAAGAGGAAGAAGTGGAATGTTTCCCAAGCGTTACATGGACGCGCTTGGATAGGGAAAATTGTCGGTGAAGCATGATGACGGATGGAGTAATCCCTAATCGAAAATCGTTGGCATCGCTAACCTTACTCACCACGTGGAAGATATATGGAACAAGAGGAACACACGAGGTCTTCCGTAACAAGCATGCGTCGCCTTTTGTTGTATTATATAGGATTAAGAATGACACTCGCTTGAATTCGCAAAAAAAAAAAAATGACGCTCGCTTGTGCGTTATTGCTGGCGCAAAGCGTTTAGACGAATGATGCCGGAAGAGTAGGCTTGTTATAGTATTCGTCTTTTTTTCTGTTTTGTTTGCCAAATTTTTCTTTAATCAATAGTTTGGGACAATTTTTTTGTCCCGTTTAAAAAAAACACGAAGACCTCCAGAAGTCTCGAAGCATGCGATCCCGCCGCTCTCTGTCCCTGGTAATGCATGGCTCATCGGCTAAACAAAATCCTCGTGCATGGCAACGGTCAACGCCGGAACATCGGGAGAGAAAAAGAAGAGATTAACCTCCCTCCGGCCCCCACCATCACGCAGTCGCGTTGCACCTGCGTAGGTACGTTCGTTCGTTCGTCGCAAAGATCGTGAGACTAGTCTCGATTGACGATCGGCTCTGCGAAAACCGTGTGGTGTCTTGCGACACGGCACGTTCTACGCGATATACTGTTAGCTAGGCATACGTAATAAAGGGGTAGGTGGCGGCGCCGGAACATTCTGCAGTTCGTTACTCGTTAGCGTGTTTAACGGACCGCTTCCACGGAACGCACCGGGTCACCAACTACACGACGTACTACCTGCCTCGCGCGCGGACACGGGAGACTGCACCAGCAGCTCGGCTGGGATGGACGACCTGCGCGTCGTCCACGACGGACTGAGCAGGCAGCTGCGTGCCGGGCGATGCAGCGGCGACGGCACGGCTGTGCGTGTGGTCGCATCGCGGCGACGGCGGAGCTTGCCTGCACTGCGTGCCCGCTCGTCGGTTGATCGCAATCGTACGGTACGGCGTTGCCGTTGGGTTTCCCATGGGATTTTTTTTACCACATTCTTTTCCGGTGAGATTTCGAACGGCCTTGTTGAATGTTTAGCACGGCTTACTGGGCCGAGCTAAGCTAGCGTTCGCGGCCCTGGGGCGAATAACGTGAACCTAGCCCGTCTACGCTAGTTGGGCTTCGCGTGCCTTTTTATACTTCCCTTTGTCACCATGGTATGGAAATGGAAGTACTAGTACGATTTTTCATACACACACAAAAACACAACTCAACAAAAACAATTCTAAGTATCTGATGACTTATAATCTCGACTGCTCTCCCTCCAGCGACTTTGAGAGTCTTCCAGAGAAATACGGGCCGCCCCCGAGCCTCTTCCGCCGCGTGGCCGAGGCAACAAGTGGAAGGGGTCTGCCATGGCGGGTGGCCTAGGAATCTGCCTCGTGATCAGTGGAAGGAAGGGAATGTTCTGAAGAATCAACATCATTTTCAGCGCCAGTTTCGTCTTCATGTGACTGATTTTCAGCAATAGAACTAGAAGCATCTGAGGCACTGTCTTGAGCATAATTGTCATGGGTATGAGCGGCACCCTGCAAGGCAACAGTAGGAGGAACAGTAACATGTACTATAGCATGCATATGATCGTTAGTTTCTGCATCCCCAAAATTAGAAGGTGCCGAGGAAGGAAGTAAGAGAATTTCGTCACGAAGACGAGAGCCAGCATTGGGATGTAAGGAAGCGAAGGGAAAACATTTTCATCGAAGACCTTATCTCTAGAAATATAGACGCGTCCGGTTTGAAGATCAAGACATTTGACACCTTTATGGAGAGGACTATATCCCAGGAAAACACATCGTTTGGAACGGAAAGCTAACTTTCGTGTATTATAGGGACGAAGGTTGGGCCAACACGCACAGCCAAAAATGCGTAGAGCATCATAATTGGGTTTGATGTTTAAGAGGCGTTCGGTGGGAGACTCAAAGTTAAGAACTTTGCTAGGGAGTAAATTGATGAGAAAGGTGGCTGTGAGAAATGCTTCATCCCAAAATTTGATAGGCATAGAGGCATGAGCAAGAAGGGAGAGACCAACCTCCACTATGTGACGATGTTTGCGCTCAGCAAAACCATTTTGTTGGTGAGCATGAGGGCAGGAAACATGATGGGTGATGCCAATGGTTTGAAAAAAATTGTTAAGCTTCTCATACTCACCACCCCAGTCAGTTTGCATAGTAACAATTTTTCGAGCAAACTTGCGTTCAACATATTGTTGAAAATTGAGGAAAACTTGGTAAACATCAGAACGCTTTTTAAGTAAATAGATCCAAGTAAACTTGCTGTAATCATCAATAAATCTTACATAATATTTGTGTTTACCAACAGAATCAGGTGCAGGACCCCATACATCAGAGAACACTTGTTCCAAGGGAACAGTTGAAACACTAGTGGAAATAGGATAAGGCAACTGATGACTCTTGGCTAGTTGACACGAATCACACACATATGGATTTATTTCAGGGGAATACGGGAGTTTATGTTTTCTAAGAACTTGTTGAACAACAAACGAAGAAGGGTGTCCTAAACGTCGATGCCAAGTGGAGGAAGACGGCTTTATTGAGATGAAGGCATGCCTTGAAGACCCATTTGCGACAGACATGAGAGGATAGAGGCCACCATGACAAGGTCCTCTAAACAGGATTCTCCGTGTTGCGTGATCCTTTATCAAGAAAAAGAAAGGATGAAACTCAATATAGACATCATTATCA
Source organism: Avena sativa (assembly GCA_916181665.1). Classification (NCBI taxonomy): domain Eukaryota; kingdom Viridiplantae; phylum Streptophyta; class Magnoliopsida; order Poales; family Poaceae; genus Avena; species Avena sativa. Next base: position 415,910,345 of record OV702282.1, read on the forward strand.
AGGGTAAATTTGTGGACAGATAGTAAGTTTTTAGCAGCTTGTGGAACATGAAGGACATTGTTAAGCTGAAAAGAATTATTCGGGGTGCATAAAACTGAACGACCAATATGGCTAATGTGCATACCGTTACCATTTGCAGTGTGTACTTGGTCTCGCCCCTGATACTTGTCATGGAGAGTGAGCTTGCTCAATTCTGGAGTGACATGGTCGGTGGAGCCAGTATTAGGATACCAGTTGGTATCAACACCATAAAAGGCCATGTTGGAGTTTTTGTTGCCTTTGTCTCCCTCATCATCAGTGTCATCTTGATAGCGCCACCAACAATCACGGGCAGGGTGCCCATATTTTTTGCAAATCTGGCAAGTGACGTCAACAAAGGGAGTAGGGACCCGGTCTCTGCGACGACCATCACCATTGCGTCGGTCGCCATCACCACGACGATCTCCTCCACCACCGTCCCGGCGACGATCATCATAGCGTCCACGACGATCATCTCCACCATTGTCACGGCGGCGATCATCATCAAAGCGTCCACGACGGTCATCGCGACGAGCACGGTTGTCCTAGCGAGGGCGGTCTTGGCGGTCACGATAGTCCTGGCGACTGTCATACTGACGAGGGCGATCATCACGGGAAGGAGCACTGTTACCACGACGAGCGATGTTGGCAGAGGAGAGGAAGCCGCCATCGTCGGCAGATTTGTGCAGCCTGTCATAAGCTTGAAGTTGTCCAAGGAGCTCTGTGAGGGTGGTATTGGGGTTGACACGAACAGCTGTAACCAGATTATTGTATACAGTATCGAGACCATTGAGGATGTACCAGATGAGCTCATCATCATCAAGGGGCTTGCCTGCTGCAGCGAGCTCAGTGGAGAAGCACTTCATCTTCGCAAAGTATTTGTCAGCGGTGAGATCACCCTTGCGAGTATCATTGAGGGCGGAACGAAGCTCCTGAATTCTGGTCTTGGACTTTGGCGAGACGAGATTGTTTACAGCAGCCCACACTTCTGCAGAGGTCTCGAGTCCGATGACATGGGCGAGGACGTCTGGTGACAGGGCATTGAGAAGCCACCGAAGGACTTGTTGATCACGCGCGACCCAGGAGGTGTAATCGGGGTTCTCAATGGTGATCTTCTTTCCCTTGGCATCTTCAGCTTCCATCAGTTCCTCTGGGGCTTTCTCAGTGCCCTCGACAAGAGCAAGGACACGAGCGCCACGAAGTGCAGGAAGAACAAGGGCTTTCCAGACAAGCGCGTTGTCGCGCGTGAGAAGCTGGGATGGTGGAGATTCCAGTGCGGCATCAAGAGAGATTGGAGCGGAGGAAGATCCCATAGCGAGCAACTGTTTGTAGATGCGGCGGCGGCAAGAGGGTTGCAGCGGCGACGATCTGATTTGGTTTTTGTTTTGTGTGTCTAGGGTTTTGTTGTTTTGTTGCGGCGGCGGTGGCAAGAAGCGACAGCGGCATCGGTTTTTGGCTTATTGTTGTAGAGCGGCGGCGGCAGATGCGGCGGCGGCGGCAGAACGCGGCGGCGGCGGCAGAACGCGGCGGCAGATCGGAATACTACTCCGTATCGTATACGATCATATATTACATACTCTAACATATTGCAATAAGGCCTTTGCCGGTGATAGTGTGCGGTGAAGTTGGAGTCCATTAATTGCCCGAGGAGAAGTGATGGTGATGGTACTTATGTGCAACTCCGGCGGTGTTTCCCTTCTCCACATCGTGCATGACGTATGTGTTGTGAGCTAGGTTGGTCGGGTGTGGTGTCATGTTTGTTTTTCGCCGATTATTCGCTTAACGATGTGCACCATTCTTCTCGATCAATGAAATTTAGCAAAGTTTTTGCGTCCTTTTCAAAGAAGAAAAGGCAGCATTGCATTGCATTGCCCCGTTGCCAGCTTCCGTGGACAAGTCTTAGACATATTTTAGATCTTAGCTTGGCTTCAAGCGACTATATATTGCAACAAGGGTTTTGCCGGTGATAGGATGCGGTGAAGTTAGAGTCCGTTGCTCGAGAAGTGATGGTGATGGTACTTATTTGCAACTTTGGCAATGTTTCCTTTCGGTCTCGTGGTGTATGTGTTGTGAGCTAGGTTGGCCGAATGTTACCTTTAGGTGTCATGTTTGATCTTCTTTGATTATTCGTTAAATGATTGTGGACCATTATTCATCTTCAATGAAATCGAGCAAAGTTTTTGCCTCCCTTTCAAAAAAGAAAAATGCAGCATTGCATTGCATTCTTTCACCAAGTGAGGCCAGCACGTATGAGAAATAAAGGGCACTACTATGCCACTTGAACAGTAGTGTTGGGCAGAGGTGGCAGGTGCATTTTCTTCTAGTATGATATGGACCTTGACTACCAGCATTACTGAAATAGGTCCACGTGCGTGCAAAGCACATCAGACTTTGATAAAGTGGTAGCACCGGCTGCAAGGAGACAAAACGTTATCACGAACAAACAGGACCCAAAAAAGCAGTCTTCACTTGAGTCTACTCTTGCCCTCCTGAGTGACGTCGTGAGTCACCTAGCGCGCGCCCATGCATGCCTGGCCCCAAATGATTGTCCCCTAGCGCGAGCCGTGACCGATTTGATCAGATTTCATATGGCTAGTAACATGAAATTGCGTACGTATACGGCTGTCAGACTGAATCTTCCCGACCGACTGAACACGATGATACTAGTACGTTCGTGCAACTATAGCGCCGGCTCGAGCACGTGTCTGCTGACGTTTGCGTACGGGCATCTGGCAACCAAGCCCCGTGCCGGTGCAGGCCCAGCAAAGGAGTGTATCGCCCATGGCTATCGTAAACGGTACGCACACAGCATCTACGAAATCTCCGGACAAAACTAATGTGCAGAAGCTTCTATACGCTGATGTGAAATATATATATTCCGCTAATAAGAAATGTTCCGGTGGGTGCACAGAGCAGGATGATCAGATAGACATCACTCTGTTAAACATCGCTAGCTAAGTAGACCGTCACGACTACGTAGTATATAAAATCTAGTATTCCCTTCCGTTCAATCTTTACATTATAATATTGAAAAAGGCTAGAATATCTCATAGTATTAGTAAACGGAGGGAGTACGACTCGTTCTAATCATGGCGACCAATGTGGCATGGACATGCGCATGCATGATCAATCTGCAGCCACTTGTTCGAAAAAAAAAATCTGCAGTGACTTGATTCGTCAAAACACATTTTGTCTGACGTATATTATTATTTGATTATGTAAACATGTTAATTTTTTCAATAACAAAAATATTAATACCAAACGTATCAATTTGATCAAATCTCTCCATCAACACAATAATAACGCACACAACAAAAAGATAAAAAAACACCATGATAATCAACCAGGACACCCAAAACACCGCCAAAGGACCAATCGGTCTGCAAAAGAAAGTTCTTCAAAAGTGAGGCCCTCAAAAAGGGCAGGAGAGAAGCGGCGGCCATAGTAAAACCACCTACGATTTCATCCCTCTCGCTGGCAACGTCGCCTATCCGTTTCCTGTTGGTGTCTTGGAAGTATGGCAGATCACAGCCTCTCGCCGGCGGGAAGGTTCACGTTTTTTATTTAGACTATTTTTAGTGTCTTCTTCAGGATGTTGAGTTGGCGGCTACGTCCTGAAGTCGGAATAAGGTCCTCCCGATGCTATTCTTGCTCCGGTGGTGCACCTAGCATCGGCGGAGAGCGTATAGAGTCGTTTGTTCGATAGATCTCTTGGGATCCAATCGTTTTTCGTATTCTTTGGTGTGGTTTGAGGTCAGACTCTTCTGATTTATGATTGTCATCTTTGGCGACTGTTGCTACTTTGGTGCACTGGTTCCTTGGGGTCTTAGCACGATAACTTCACATCCATCTACTAGAACAAGATCTACTACGACATGCTTTGACCGGCTCCGGTGGTGGATAAGGGAGGACGGCGGCGCACATTCGGCTCGTGCTAGTCTATGTAGTCATCGCTAGGTGGTTTAATGACCTTTTTATATTTTTTATTACTTTTGGGATTGTTTGTCCTACTATTGATGATTATTTATAGATTGTGTAATTTTGCAAAAAAGGGGACAATGCAAAAGCATCGTCCCTGTCTAATCAACAAAGCTTAAGTTTTCACCGTAGGGAAAGCCTATGCTTCTAAATAATGCCTTCAACAAGAAAGTGATCGCCATTACCAGGTACAACCAATAAAAGTCGGACCTAGGGTCCTCAACCTAAAAATCAAGACTTGATACTTCAGGGGCACCACCAGAAATGAAATGCCTAGTGTTGTTGCCCTCCTCCTCCACTTCACCAGACCGTTGCTGCAAATCACCAAGCTCACATGTATCACTCGTGCGGTTTGAAAAAAAAAGAAAAAACATTGTCCTATAGTGGAACCATGCCTGCATAACAACATATGAATAATTTTCCTCATAGCATCTAAGACCCCGCCTCTGCCCAGTCATAGCTGCCTTGACACTCACCACCTATGCCAAACCTATGGAGATCGCGACATAGATTCTAATGTCGATGTGCCCCATGGTGTCAATGAAAAGCGGAGCTTCATGGCACACCCCCTTGAAGCCATGCAGGATGATGTTTGCGGACACGCACGGCCGGATCCCATCTGATCCTGAGGTGTAGGAGTGCCATGTGTCAATCAGTGAAGACCAACAGTGGAGGAGTCCAAAAATCATAATTATAGGTAGACATGATGATCGACAAGATGGATGGAAAAAGACCACTAGGAGCGCCGCCTTTCCTTACTTTTACCCATCGGCGCCGCCCACACGGGCCTATCTCCACCTTACATGTACGTGCCCAAGGGCGTCCCACCTCCTTCGGTGATGCGGCCTGCCACCACTTCGTTAAGGGAGGCCTGCAGCGGGCGGCGGTGACGCTAGGGTTTGTGATACCTTCGATCCCGATTCACGGATGTAGTATAATAGCTTTTTTTCTGGAAGACCTAGGTTTAATCGAACCTTGGAAAGCAATGCTAAAAGGAAATAAAAAGGACACGTCTATAATACTTTGTTTCTTTGTTTTACATTAGTTTACTGGACCAATCTAGTTTACTTTTATAATGGGTTGAATCAATGGATGGAAATAGGCCAGGGTTGAAGATCCACCTGCAGCTGCACATCATATGTGATAAAATATAATAATAAGCATAGTCATGTGTAATGTTTGAATGGAGATAATCTCTTGTGGGCAACACATCTTAATATACTAGAGCCCCCGTGATGCAGCAGGCATAGCAGTAGTATTGTTGCAAGGTTTCTCCCCAACCCGAAGCCCGTGAGGACTACCCACTCATAAAAAATAGATCTACGATAGAAAACATTGTGCAAAATGCTTATGTTGAATTGAATTTTCTTATAATGGTCGCCCAAATTACAAGGAGATCTAAAGTATAAATCAATGGCTATGGCTAATGGAGGGGATGGATGAACAATAGTTTGGATATCCTTTGGTGGTGTTGTGATGAAACCTAGGAATGGCGACTCTCTGGTTGACGGCTGGAGCCTCAAAATATATAGGCGTCTTCATGAAATCCATAGGGTTTGACGATACGGAGTCGCTGCCACCTGGTACGGGCGGGCCCCGCCCGTACCAATGGTCGTTAAGCTCACTAACGATTGGAATTGGCTTTCCAATTACTTGGCCATGTAGACTTTCTCAAAATCCTTCATTATGACTCCTTATTTCGCATTAAAACCCGTGATTTGCTGCACAACATAATTCAAAGCAAGGTTTTGTATATATTTGCAATTATTAGTCATTAGTGGTAAGGATTGAGAGTTTCTTTTCAACTAAACACGGTGGAAGATGGCAAATATTGGAGCCATCAATTTGGCCATTGGCGTGGACATGGGGGAGCGAAGTCCAAAAGCGAAACCTCTGTTTTCATGTAAAAGTTAATACATCGCACACACTTGTGCATTCCACATCCACTCCTTCAGAGCTTAGGACATCTCTAGCCGCGGTCTCCAAACGACACCCTAAACGGCTATTAGGTGCGCCAGACAGACACCCGCGGACACCCGCGCCTAGCCGCGTGTCTCAAGGATTGTTTATATCAGCTGTGGCCCAATAGCGCACCAAGGCCGTCCCTGCCCCATAGGGATCCGGCATGAGGGACACAATGTGTTGGCGACGTGGCAAAGCGTGTGCCAGCGCTGTTATCAACATAGTGGCGTTGGTCAACATTTTTTATGATCATAACCTACCTCCCTACGACCGCTTTAATGGCGTCCAGGCACGAGCAGAGCAGGGAGACGTCTTGTCGGTGAAGGGAGGCATCTTGTCGACGTAGTGACCAGTACTGGCGTGGTGTGTAGGTGAAGCGCCGACGTTTACATAGACTACCGACGCTTCTCTCATTCATACAAAAAGCTCCCCCTCGCCTTGCATCTCCTCTCCTCCTCCACCATCAGCCCACAACCATGTCTCACACGTACCTATGAGTTAGGATAGAATTTCCCTAGGTGCGTGCCTTCAGGTTCCAACGCCTCCTCCCTTCAACGAGAAGGAGGAGGTCGACCCCGAGAAGGATCCTGATGCGTCCAACTCCTCCAAATTCAAGGACGACGATTTCCTAGAGGAAGCACCGCCGTATCTTTCGCTGGAAGCCATTCCTGCCTCCTTCGAGACAGAGATGGAGAAGAGGGAGTCGACCGGACACCTCAACGAGATCTACCTGTGGATCGAGGTCCGCGTCATGGAGCTCTCTGTGAGAGAGCAGCCACAGAGGAGCGCGACCGACGGATCATGGAGGAAGAGCGGCAGGCCATCCTCCACATGAACGCGGAGACGACCGCCGTTCAGGAGGAACACCCCTCGCTATCTTGGAGATGACTCGCCAGGCGCGCGTAGCGATGGAAGCAAGGAGGAACCAGCGTGCGGTGGAGATAGTTGCCCTCTCCCTCGATAGGCTTCGACGACGCACCACCTCCGCGGCGAGGCACCACCGGAGCTTCCAAGAGAGGCGAGCGAAAGACCACGAGGCGGGTCCGTCCCGCATCCTCGGCACGGTCAACGATAACAAGGCTTAGAGTAGATTTGAATAAATTTTAAATTTCACTTGAATGTAATGTTTCCAAAAATATTTCGGAGACACGACATCATGTGCCCCAAATGCACTAGCATGCGCCGGTGCCCCCCGATCATCCGATCCGGTGTTTTTGCCGGACCCGATCGGGGTCGCGGTTGGAGATGCTCTTATATATGACCATTGTAATCTCATGTTCCGCTGTATACATGTTTAGTCCACTGTCCACATTGCACATTAGCGTCACCGCTCTCGCTCTCAACTCTCGAGTGACACCATATGGAGAGGAGAGCAAGTAGCGAAAAATGCCAACTCGTGGGATAAGAGCGACAGGGACGTAGGGCGCAAGCTGTGAATTAGGAAGACCGGCTAACGAACGGATCATCATCATCGTCCAGCCCGAGGCAAAACCCAACTAAATCATCAAGGTATATTTTCTTGAACCACTTCATCTGGACTCCACTCTCAGCCTTGTTACTTACAGATACGTGATCAGCAATAGTGTAGTGCGCTGTCTCTGAAAACGGCTTCGCTTGCTCTGCATGCGCCTTTGTAAATCTGCAGGGTCACCCGATCGAACTGTTCAGTTCACAGTTCAGACCATGGAAGCTGTAGAAGTAGAATCGAAAGTCTCGCATGGCGGCGACGCCGACCGCCGGAGCTCGTGGGGCTGCACCTTGCTCCAAGGTAACAGTTGCATCCTTCTTCTCCTGTTCTCTTCTCTTTCCTCTGCGTGTATGCTTAACGCTGCCCTGTTCGATTGACCATGCATGCACGGCGAGCAGTGAACAACTGCTTGCAGTACACGTCCTACTTCGCCCTGTCGACGAACCTGGTGAACTACTTCATGGTGGAGCTGCACGCCGGCAGCAAGTCCGCGGCGAACAGCGTCACCAACTGGGTGGGCACCGGTTCCATCACGCCGCTCGCCGCCGCCTTCCTCGCCGACTCCTTCCTTGGCCGATACTGGACCATCACCCTCTTCCTCGTCATCTCCGTCGCGGGGTACGGGGTGGTGACGGCGAGCGCGTCGGCGGCGCTGCAGAGCGCCGTGTTCTACGCGGGGCTGTACCTGGTGGCCCTCGGCGGCGCGCTGTCGCCGGTCATGGTGTCGTTCGGCGCCGACCAGTTCGGCGACGACGAGTCCGAGCGCGGGCGGCAGAGCTCCTTCTTCAACTGGTTCTACTTCTCCATGAACGTGGGCTCGCTCGTCGGCGGCACCGTGCTGGTGTGGGTGCAGACCGCCCACGGCTGGCGGCTCGGCTACGGCATCCCGGCCCTGCTCAGCGTGCTCGCCGTCGCGCTGTTCGTCGCCGGCACCGGCGCGTACCGCAGGCACCAGCCGCCGGGGGGCAGCCCGCTCACCAGGATCGCGCAGGTGGTGGTCGCGGCCGTCAGGAAGTGCGACGTGGAGGCGCCGGACGACGCCGCGCTTCTCCACGAGTGCGACGGCGACGACGGCATGTCGGCGATTCAGGGGAGCCGCCGCCTCGCGCACACCGATCAGTTCAGGTCAGTCAGCTCCCGTCGCTAGCGTAGCGTAGCTTCCACTTGCACAGTGCACTGTGCCTTTTCTCCTAGGTGCGTCTCCACATGGTGCAGCTTTTTCGTCCGGCCGTTTATGATTGAGCTAGTACTCTACCTGGACCAGACCTAATCTGCACTATGATTTGTGACATCAACCATAGTTACCGTGCAGCATCTGTTTTTAAAGTTCCCCTACAGAAAATCTTGGACATCTTGATTATTAGTATGTACTCCCATTCGATTCGTATTAATGGATTCAACTTTATCTAGATTCGTATTTATGTAGTTACTATTAAGTATTTAGACAAGATGAATTTGTATATAGATACTTATACAAATCAATCTAGACCATTTTTCATAATAATACGTGTCTTATATACATATCATAAAGATCATAGTACAAGTTGGCGGTGGCTGAAACCATTAATATAGACTGGGGGAAGTACTAGTAAAATTCACAAGATGATCCCGTATTCTACGACAAATACCATAAGTAGAATTGCAGAACGCACCTGTCAGGCTGTCACGTTCTGGGATGCTGTGAGGAGCTGGGCGTACACGGTACGCACCGTTCCATTTTCTTACGCGAGATCTTATAATTGCACCCGAAAGAAGTTTGTCGTGTGCACGCCCAGTCCGTTTCGCATCGTTTTCCTTTGTTTTGTTTTCTTGCATCCCGTTCACTTTCATACCGATGCCGGCTATTTCCACATGCCGTGCCGAAACCTCCCAGATTTCATGCCGCGACGATCCGAGCAATCAGCCAAATTGTACGATACACGCATGTCACATCAGTAAATTAATCGAGATTCCATGGCTCAGGTTCTTGGACAAAGCGGCGGTGGAGACGGCGGCCGACAAGGGGGTGCAGCCGGCGAGCCCGTGGCGGCTGTGCACGGTGACGCAGGTGGAGGAGCTCAAGTGCGTGTTGCGGATGCTTCCCGTGTGGGCGTGCGGCATCATCTTCGCGGCGGCGTACACGCAGATGTCCACCACCTTCATCCTCCAAGGGGACACCCTAGACCCGCGCGTCGGCGGCTTCCGAGTCCCTGCAGCTGTGCTCTCCGTCTTCGACACCCTCAGCGTCATGCTCTGGGTGCCCCTCTACGACCGCGTCGTCGTCCCGCTCGTGCGTCGCCTCACGGGCCACCGCGGCGGGTTCACGCAGCTGGCACGCATGGGCGTCGGTTTCGTTATCCTCACAGTCGCCATGCTCGTCGCTGGTGCGCTCGAGGTCGCCCGCCGCCACGTGCTCGCGCGCCATGGTACGTTCGTCGACGCGGACGGCACGGTGTACGCGCGGATGTCGATCTTCTGGCAGGTGCCACAATATGTGGTGGTGGGCGCAGCGGAGGTGTTCACGTTCATCGGGCAAATGGAGTTCTTCTACGACCAGGCGCCCGACGCCATGCGGAGCGTCTGCTCGGGGCTTGCCAGCGCGGCGTTCGCGTTGGGCAACTACGCCAGCTCGGCGCTCGTGGTGGTTGTGGTGCGCGCCACGGCGAGGGGCGGGAGCCCTGGGTGGATACCTGACGATATCAACGACGGACACCTAGATTACTTTTTTTGGCTGCTCGCCATGCTCTGCTTCGGAAACTTTGGTGCCTACCTGCTCGTCGCCCGGTGGTACAACTACAAGAAGACCACACATTGAACTATGTAACCACCAAACATGTAAATTTGGAATGTATGTATGTAGTGTAATGCAATCAAGATTTCTCAGTGTTAAGCTATTAGCGTGGTGGGAACAATTTGGGTCGAGAGATTAATGAGCTGGAGATGGGGAAGCTTAGCCCAAACAAATTACTCCGTGAAAACTTTCATCCTACCCAAAGAGTCTATGGTCCATCCCAAAGAGTCTATGGTCCATCGACAAACATCTACGGACTAGAGTGGCCACACAGGCGGATATTTCAGCACAACGCGGTCTGCACAAAGATTACAACATACATGGTTGAAAGTTGTATTCATAAATATATTCGCTACACTAAAATTGGATAACATGCTCCTTTGGAAAATAAGGGCCCATCTAACTCGCAACAACTATACTGTTCTTCCTTACCTCATCTCACCTCCACCCTCCTTCCCTCGTACATAACCTTCTCCCATGAAAATATTCTACACAATATATACCCAGAAACAGAGAGACATCAAAACTCCCAAAACAATATGGAACTAGACAGACAAAACACTCACTAGGCACTACTAGAGAAAAGGCTATAGGAGATATGCTTATGTGAGACACATTATATGCGCCTCCTATAAAAATAGGCGAGGTGCATTTTGCGATATGCGCCTCTAGTATAAAAATAGGCGAGACGCATATGATAAGAATGCGCCTCCTATAATCCCTGTACGAACAGAATCTAGCAGCCCTATATTATGCGAGGCGCATTCTAGTCATATGCGCCTCCTATATATCAGATAGGCGAGGCGCATATGGACAGAATGCGCCTCGCATAATCTGTGTGGGTCCGCGTGTTGGTAGGTGCACGAATATGCGAGGCGCATATGGCTATATGCGCCTCCTATATTTGATAATATGCGAGGCGCATATGGCCATATGCGCCTCAAGTAACTCCTGCGGGCCCGGGCGGTAGTAGGTGGCCGCATATGCGAGGCGCATATTGCTATATGCGCCTCCTATACTTGACAATATGCGCCATATGCGCCTCAAGTAACTCCTGAGGGCCCGGGCGGTAGTAGGTGGACGCATATGCGAGGCGCATATTGCTATATGCGCCTCCTATACTTGACAATATGCGCCATATGCGCCTCAAGTAACTCCTGCGGGCCCGGGCGGTAGTAGGTGGCCGCATATGCGAGGCGCATATTGCTATATACGTCTCCTATACTTGACAATATGCGAGGCACGTATTGTCATACGCGCCTCCTATACGCTGCCGGCCCCACCCCATCTCCTACCACAGCCACACGACCCCACCCCGCGTGTCCACCTCGTCCCTCACCAACCACGTTCGCGACCCCTCCCTCGCTCGCTAATCCCCGCCGCCGCCAGGCTCCCTCGCCCTGGCGCCTCAGCCACCGGCCGCCCCCCTCGCCCGGGCATGGGCACGAGCATCGAAATAAATGGGGGCGAAGAAGGTCTTTGGCGAATAGCGACGGCACTCTCTCTCTCTTTCTCGTGTGCCACAGTGCCACTGCCACCACCTACCAGCGGTCGTCACTCGATCGCAGTCGCAGTGGAGCGGACCAGCAGAGCAGAGAGTGAGGTCGAGGGAGTAGAGCATGGGCACGATGGCGGGCAGCGTCGAGGAGATTGGTGCGGCAGCGGCGGCGCCGCAGGCGCTGGAGCTGCACGCGGTTCAGCACCTGGGCGAGCTGAGGTCCGCAAACCGGGAAAAGGTACCGCTTCCCCTGCCTCTGCATCCCCTTTCATCTGCTCTCCCACCACCTGTTCGATGAAATGGCGCAGTAGAGCAGCATCTTGCTTAATTTCACCAAGCTCTCTCTTGTTTGATGTCTGCCTCTTGTGCTTCTCCTCTGGTCAGCGAGCTCCGTTGTTTGGTGTCTGTTTGTCGTTGTTCAATTCGCTCTCTGCTACTGTGCGTGTGCGAGGACTGTGGCTGGTTCTTGATGCTTCCGTAGGTGCCCTGGGTCTTGTTCCTGGAGGCGATCAAGGGCCGAGGATTCCGCGGATTGCCTATATTTGCTCAAAATACATATCGCGCCTTTTCCTTTACTAGTCTAGTTTGTTTCCTAGGATAATCCCTTGGGTAAATCAATGGCCTCCTCTCCTCGGTAAGGAGGTGTAACTTTGTCGCCAATTTTAGTTTCGTGTTTTTGAGGTGTGAGTGAATCAACCCCCTTGAATTCAGGTTAGGAGCACAAGGCCGCTGTGTAGTCTTGACAAATTGCTCTAACGGAGATTTACCTTGACGTACCTGTCTCATTTTTCTCTCGCTTTAGAGTAGGCCTTGAAGTTTCAGCAAGTCTTAGCTGTATCCTTCACCTTCAAGTTCAGGTAAGAGCCAAAACGCCAATTCTCCCAATAACTCCCGTTTCTTGGATTGTTAGGTCTCTGCTTTCCTGGCCTTTAAGCCAAGAAAACAAAACAAATGGGATGGCTTATTCCGATAATCACGCAGGATTTTGGTCTTCGAACTCTTGTTAGGGGGGCGGAAACATGCGAATTGGGAATCTTGGTTGGCTTTGGACCTGCCCATGTTCCTGACCATGAAGCTAGGCTTTCTCGTAGAATCATCAGTTATGTTTTAGCTGAATGGGGTCTACTGCTATTTCTTTGCCGTAAAGCTAAGAAACATCGGTGATCTCTTTTTTCTATTTTTCTCATACAATCATCTTTAGTAATAAAGTCCTCCTTCTCCCCCAACCCCCGTACATTAAAAAGTATTGTGATTAGACTTTTCTAGTTGATTATGTTGCTGTGCAGTAGGTGGCTTTTCCGAAACGGTGCCGTGGATGGGTCCGCAGGTCTGGGTGCCGCTGGTGGCCTTCCCGGCGAGCGCGCAGGTGGTGCCGGAGCCGCTCGGGGTCGTCCTCATCTTCTCCTGCTGGAACTTTCCCTTGGGTAAGCATTTTCAGTGCTAGCTTTTGCTACGTCTCATTTTACTGTTTTCACTTCCTGCAAGTTATTGTCCATGGGTGAGACTGTACGAAAATGGTTCAGCACTCATCGGCAATAAAACTATTCCGCTGATGAGTTCACCCACTGCTGCTGACTACTCCATGGTTCGCTCATTGATGATCATCGGTCCACTGAATTTTCACCAATATATCATACCACACGCAGAAAAGCTAACGACCCTACTGTACAGTCTCTCGATCTACCGGTTCTTGCCTACTGTACTAGTCCAGTACCACTTCCGCAAGCTCCACTTTAATAGGGACGGTTCATCGGAATGGGTCGATTTCTCTTTACCTGAATTGCACATGTAGTACAGGTTAGCTGAAGGATAAAGCTATCTTACATTTTTAGCGTCTGCACAATCAACCAGTCAGCTCTGCTGACCATGAGTAGCACTACTGGGCTTGGGCACACTTAGGACTAGTAGTTAGCAATAGACTGAATTCGTTAATGTAGTCAGAGGCGTGTGTGTTCAGTTTTCTCTGATGGAGTACTATTCAGTCCTGCTTGCATAGATTATCAAATCATTAACATTCTGCTTGCATAGATTATCAATACGTGTCACTATTTCTGTGATGGAGTACTCCATTTTTTCCTTGAGAATTGTTTAAACTGCAATTTGCTTGTGCAGAAATTGGCTTGTGCTGGAGTAGATACTTGTGATGTTAACCAGTGCTGGAGTAGAAATTTCCTTGTAGCTTGTACTCTCTTGTCTATGTTAACCAGTACTTGGAACTAGGAGTAGAACATCATACCAGAATAATAAACTGCAATTTCTTGTTTGATGTTGGAGTACTCAGTAAATTATTGCTGGAGTATATGTACTTGTTCACTGAAATTGAACTTGAACTTACATTTAAACGTATTTCTCGGTAGGAGTAGTACAAACTTGAGTGTATCTTAATCTTGAATTTATGGGAATGAGCAAACTGAACATGGAGTAAAAAAATGTAGCTTAACTCCATCATATTTGCTGTAAGATGATAGTCTTGTTGCTGATTAATTTTTCCTTATTTGTTGCTGATAGTCTTTGTTCTTTTGTGATTTCTTTATAAGATGCATAAAATTTAGGTTTGGAATCACTAATCACCATAGTTGCTACTATGAACTACTATTGCTATGAACTGCTGCTACTGCTATCAAACTGATGCTGTTATTAACTACTGCAGCTGGGGAGCATAGGAGGAGCCAACGAGGAAGAGCCGACGAGGAGAAGCTGGTGAGGAGAAGCCTGGAGGTACGGCGAGACTGTGCCTGGACGTGCACCCAGCCTGGAGGACAACGGTGCAAGCCGAGACTACACCGAGACTGTCGGTGTTTGGGAGCACCTTGCGGGAACACGAGATCTCCGACCCTTAGCAGGAGCTCTAGCCTTCTCCCCTGGTCGGCAACGCGTGGACGGCTGGCACGGTGCAAGGTGGGTGTCAGGGCATGTGGTGCTGGCCAGACCTCAGCAACAGCCCTGGCCTTCTCCCCTGGACGATAACACGTGGACGGGCCGGCGCGGTGCAGGGTGGGTGCCAGGCGCGCAGTGCTCGCCGGACCGCAACAGGAGCCCTGGCCTTCTCCCCTGGACGACAACGAGTGGACGACCATGGCGGTGCAGGGTAGGTGTCGGGCGCGCGGTGCTGGCCAGACCTGTTGGGTGCTGGCCGTATCTGGATTCAAGGTGTTGCCGACGCGTGCAGAGTGGGAACTTGTGGAAACACTTGGTGTTGTGTGAAAACTTGGCACTTGTTGATTTTAGTTTATGTATGAACTAGTATGTCGCGGTTGATGTGTAATGTATTGTATTCATGTTGGTTCTATTATGATTTGGCAAATTGCAAGTTTCTGAAAAAATCTGTGCTCTTTATACTGTATTCTGAACTATATTGTATATTTGAATATCTGTATATTATTATTTATAGTGGTCAGTAAAACTTGAATTTCGAAAATATTACCGGAGGCGCATATAGGATACTATAGGAGACGCATATACTATACATATCGGAGGCGCATTGTAAAACATATGCGAGGCGCATATGATATGCGCCTCCTATAATTCACATATGCAAGGCACATATCGATATGCGCCTCGCATATGCGCCTCGCATAATAATATGCGAGGCGCATATCGATATGCGCCTCGCATATGTGAGGCGCATATCATATGCGTCTCGCATAAAAAATATCCGAGGCTTGAAGCTAGAGGCGCATATGATATGCGCCTCGGATAGGCTTTTAGGTGCGCCTCACATAGGCTTTTCTCTAGTAGTGAGGGTATCAGATCTGATTCTTCCTCTGTTCTAACTTGTTCATATTTGCAAACTTGACAGTATGTCCAGAAATTAGAGGATCTCTTGATTGTTGATCTATTGCTCATACTTGTTGTTTCTTGATGAATCAAGAAAAATGGCAAATTGAAATCGTTCTTTGTGTGTTCTCCGGATTCCACCTACCGGAACGCAAAGAACTTCTGCCTCCATATCCATTTGCAATACATGTGATGCAACTGATGAAAATGTTGAGTTCATTTCGAGGAATATGATGTATTTTAAAATGAGTATGTGTTGTGACTTGAACTTTGCAGTTTGCTAGTTGGCAACAACAGATTGAATATTTGCTTGGTGTCAACTCCTCTATTGGTTGTCAATGTTGAACCTGTTTTTACTATGGAAATGGTTTGGCTACAGTTTTTGCGGTGACCCAGCATACCACTGCATAATGTAGTACACTATAGTCATTGGCATAACACCAATGAAACACCATTTCACCAGTATTATATCCCTCAGAGTGGTACAACAGAAATAAAGAAGGTCCAAGACATGACTATAGATTACAACTCGACTCTTTACAAAAGATCCAGATAACACTCTAGGTTATACAGAAAGAAAGAAACTTCTTAAAAAGAAGAACCAGAAATAATAACTTATAAATATTATACTAGTAGACTAGTATCTAAACTATCTGGCTTGCAATTGCTGCTATTACAATGCTCTATAGAAGTAGGTTTTATGGCAAGAGGTTGAACTCCTATTTAATCAGGAACTTCGTCTTCATTTTAGCTTATGTATATATTGACTTTATTTAAGAACTTGAGCTTTTGGTGACAATTCCTTTAAGCGTCCATTGGTGTTGATGACGTCTTCATCGGCTTTAGAATCTAGCAAGGATTAAGAAGGTACGGTTAAGTACACGCGTGCTTAGCAAGTTCACTAAAAAAGAGTGTTTGATGCACTATCTACAACCATAGACCATAGGTCGTAGACTACGTAGGTTTTAATAAACATTTCTTCAAAGGTTGTTTTTATTATGAAAAGCTATATCCGTCAGCCTTCATAGGTTTACCAGAACATCATGGAGGTCTTTTCCTGCCGTGTTCGTAGCTCCTTTCCGGAATAGGGAGTAACATGTCATCGTTTTGTACACTCTGCAGATGTGTGTTTATTTACCCATGAGAGATCCTTATCCATGTTACACATCCGAGCGGCCAACCCGTTCACACTTACTTTGTATGAGGCTCGGTATAAGAATCCAAGCTGATCACTACCCTTCTCCTCGACCTCACATGCCAACACGATCCTTCAGGCCAAGCCACATCTCTGTTAAGCCCCCTTTCGATCAAGCTACAACTCTGATAGGCCCACAAAGTCTTTATGATCCGGTTGTGCCCCTGGCAGGCTCCATAAAATGTCCGAACATACCTACGGTAGCCGCTCACAGATAATCTAGACACCAAAATCGTGGGGCCTAAGGGTGTCCACCCATATGTTGGATCCGCACAAGGAATCACAGCATCACGTTAAGGTCGTCCACTAACACACGAAAGGAAGAAGATCCATCTGACTTCTCCGTCCCATTTCAGATCTCATGATTAACACTTATTATATGGCGCAATAATCACTAACGATATTGGTTTTTTAAGTCCTAGATAATATGTTCCTTTACCACCAGAACTGTAATAGTAGGTTATTACCACTTGGTAAATAACCCGTAATCATATCATTATAAAAAATAGTGTTTTCTGACCTTTTTTGAAATAAAGGTGATGATAACATTGGATTTGCAAATACTTGATAGAAAATAACTAAAAGACATGAGAAAGTGTGAACTTGCCTTCTGTGATTGCAAGATTATGCACTTACGACTTCAAGACAATAGAAGATCCAATATCTTAAAACAGCATCATTGGACCGATAAGGACTAATGTTTAAAGAAGCAAGATGCGATTATGCATAAGTAATGTAATGCAACTTTGTAAACTCGAACTCCCCAGAATAATGTAGATGATCTACGGTTTGCGAGATTGTGATGATTTCTTTAGAATGTGTTTCCCTTTTATATCAGTTTCACACAAGTGCTTCTTATTAAGGCTTGTGAGTGTGTGTGAAACATGTAAGTATAATAAGTAGCATACAATAATAATGCACTCAAGTGTGGAATGGTATTAAAAGACTTCTTATATGGATATTATTAACTAATTAGAGCCTTTATGGAAACGCTTAAGTCTTGCTTTATAATGTATCTTAAAAGAATAACCGTTGAAGAAAATTTCATTTTACTTAAATAAAAGTATTTAATCTTGAGGTTAACTACTTATAGGTTTTCTTCCTAACTCTAATTATCAAGGAAGAAAGCATTACTATAATTAAATAATTATCACCAAACTTGTATTTAAAGAACTATATGTTTTGAACATGAAATGATACCCTAGGTTGTTTATTTCTAATATTGCATAAAGGTGGAATAAAAGTATTATTTCTTTTATTTGAGTAGTGTTACTTAACATTTTAAGTAGAGGTAATCATTTATCTCATTAAGAGTTAGTGGGTATAATGTACAACATAGAAATGGTGTTGCTTTAACTATTTAAGAAATTCTCTTTAATTTTAGGTGAAATTATTATTTGTAAAATAATTTATGGTGATAACAATTAATAAGTTAATAATACTATTTTTGATGGTTTTATAAATGAATATAATCCTTTTGTAAAATAATATATACATATTTTAGAATCATAATTTACGAAAATGCATTTAAGATGTTTTCGGATTATTTTAGCCTCACACTCGCAACAATTAAGTCTAATACTATTATTATACCTCAAATGGATAATATTATAAATATTAGAAATCTTTATATATCCTTTTATGATTACAACTTAAAGAAAAGGGTTAAAGTAACAATTATTAGAGTATTAAATTTTTATTTACTTCAAAAGTGGATTACTATATTTTTAATATGTAGATCTTATTTTTGTGATCATTTTGGTATATTTTATGATTTTTAAATAATAAAATATGATTTTTATAAGCTTTAATACTTTATAAAATTATTAATAAATAATAAATATTTAGTTAAGTGATATAATAATTTATCATTATAGTTTTAAATTATAGTTCTTATTTGTCTAAGAATTTTAATATATTAGTTGTATTTTTATGATTTATAGATTAAAAGATATTAATTTTACAAGATTTAATTACTTCATATGAAACAACAATAATTAGTAAAACATCTTAATAATTAGTTAACAATATATGATAATGGATATAAGTTGTAGATTTTATTTTTCTATTTTTTGATATATTATACATATTTTTCTAAATTGTAAAATAAAAGATATGATTTTTATAAGACTTCATCAATTTCTAAAATTAATAAATACTTTTATTACATCATGGCACAACACATGCGAACTAGGCTTTTTGTACCGAACCTAATCTACCCTAGAGTCACTGATAGGTGGGTCATAAACACGTCACATGCCACATGGGCAAGGTCTGAGTAAAACTCGCCGACATGGCCCAAGGTGACGCGAGGGTGACATCACCTCAACATTGACGGTCATTGATGACCCACAAGTGTAGAGGATCGCAACAGTCTTCGCGGGTAGTATTACCCAATTTATTAATTCGATACAAGGGGAGCCAAAGAATACTTGCAAGCCTTAACAAATGAGTTGTTAATTCAGCTGCACCTGAAAATAGTTCTTGCTCACAGAAGTTTATCAGTAGCAACAGTTTGGTAGTAGCAACATCAAAGCAACAACAATAGCAGAACAGGAACAATAGTAACAGTAACAGGAAACATTGGGATTCGAGTGCGGTAGGCATAGGGATGGATGGACGGGTGTTGCATGGATGAGTCTAAACATGTAACTTCAAGACCTAGGGCATTGTAGATAAATAATAACAAGCATCCAAATACTAAACAGTCCTAGGCATATGCTCCAAATATAGTCATACGTGCTCGCAATGAGAACTTGCACAACATCTTCTGTCCAGCCAGCCCATGGCAGCGGGCCCTCTAGGGAACTACTGGCAATTAAGGTACTCATTTTAATAGAGCACCGGAGCAAAGCATTAGCACTCCGTGAACACATGTGATCCTCACACCACATCCATCCCCTCCGGTTGTCCCAATTATTTTCACTTTGGGGCCTTTGGATCCGGACAATGATATGTGTACACAACTTGCAGATAAGATCACAAACAATACTATCATAATGATTTAATAATAAGTTCAGATCTTAGATCATGGCATTCGGGCCCTAGTGACAAGCATTAAGCACAACAATTTGCAACAAAGTCAAATAGCACTAATAGAGATACTAGGCACTATGCCCTAACAGATCTTATTCGAGCACATGAAAGAACTCATCCAATCCCTACCATCCCCAAGTCTACAACGGGGGATTACTCACTCATGGATGAGGGAAACATTGGTGGTTGATGGAGATGCGTTGGTGATGATGATGGCGATGATCCTCTCCAATTTCCTCGTTCCGGCAGGGTGCCAGAACGGAGTTTCTGGATCCGAATCTTGGTTTCTGGTGGCGGCGGCGGAGCAGAACTCTTTTTGGAAAACTATCGACCCCCCTCGATTTTTAGGTCGAGAGGCAACTTATAGGCGCAGAGGGAGGCCAAGGGGGTGCCTGGGGTGGCTGCACCCCCTAGGCGCGACCAGAGGTGGGCCCGCGCCTAGCAGGGGTGTGGGCCCCTAGGCCCCTTCTCTATCTCGTTTTATGGCTCCGTGGGTCTTCTAGTGAAATATAATTTTTGGCATATTTTCTAGGATTTTTCCTGATAGTTGATTTTTTGCACAAAAACAAGACACCAAGGTAATTCTGCTAAAAACAGCGTCAGTCCGTGTTAGTTGTATCCAAATCACACAGGTTTAGAGGAGAAACAATAGCAAAAGTGTTCGAGAAAGTAGATACGTTTTGGACGTATCAACTTCCCCCAAGCTTAGCTTATTGCTTGTCCTCAAGCAATTCAGTTGAAAACTGAGTGCGATAAAAGAACTTTCACGAACACATTTGCTTCATATGATGTATATATTCTCAGCATAGGAGTAAATGCTTAAACCATTCATAATAAGAAGCATGCAACCAAGTCTACTCAATAATCATTGCAAGCTATGAAGAGAAACCAAGTCAATAATAATAAGTAGCATGGAACATAAACATAAGCAACATTGCAATGCTCATAGTAAGGTATGATAGAGTGGTATCTCGCTTACCTTTATTTGTAGAGCACAATATAAATGCCGAGGCACCTCTGAAGTTCAAGTGAAGACTAGATGTAAAGATATCAGAGATACAAGCATCAAAGTCATGACATAATTAACCAAGTTTTGGAACAAACACAAGAATGACAACTATGCTCTCAAGAAGGTGCTCATAGAATAAGTGGTGACTCAACATGGAGGTGAAAAGGTTTTGAAAAGTTTGAAAGGCTTCCTAATGCTTAAAGGAAGGTACTCATTAGCTTTGAGCTCTCATTGCCCTTATCATAGGTATCTTCATGTGGTTAAGGTGGAAGTGAGGTCTAATCTGAGTTATATGCTTGACAGACCATAAACTGGAAATCCAATGTCCCTTGAGTACGAGGGCCGCTCCGCATGCTCCTCAACTTTGGTCACCTGCAAGTTCTTATCATTTTACATATATGCATATCATAGAGAACCACCAACGGGTACCCCTTGCACATGATACAGGAGCTATCCCGTGATCAAAATGACAAGGCAAGCAGACAATGAGCATCTCATCGTTCTTTTTATTTACTATGTGCATAGCTTTTTATTGAGGATGCTTTACAGAATTCTCATTATGGTGGTGCTGCAAGTTTCCACCATGATTAGGCATGGCTTAGGCTAGCGGCCCAGGCGTTTCTCTAACACAATATATATACTTCATGAACTCACAAGCTCCCATTTTATTTCACACTGTCGACATCCGCAAACAAAAGAGCAAAGTATCAACTGGATAGGATATCCAAAAAGTTTTGAAAGCGTTCCCCATGGCAGCACGGTTCTGCTGACTCCCAACATATAATTTGCAAGCATATAACTTTCATGGACAGGTCACAATGGTTCAAGATTATTAAGTGCAAGGAATAAAGTGTGCCATCAAGTTCGTGAGAGCTTTACTAACTAACTTTCTCAAAACAGACAAACATTTTATTTGGAAGAAAACAAGGCATATAGAATATGCATTGAAATAGCAAACGATGCTAATAGGTAGGTATGGTGGACACAGTTGGCAATATTGGTTTTAGGGAGTTGGAAACACAGGTAGAGCTCATACTCAATGCAAGTGAAGGCTAGCAATAGAGAGGGAGCGACAAACGAGAGAGCAATAATTGTCATAATCATGTTTGCAACAAAACATGACTAATTATGGCATGAAAGTGATACAAGTACTCTGAGACAAAATAAATCGCCGAGGCTTACTGACTATTGATTAGTCATATGCATGCGTGAACATGTGCCAAGTCGATTCACATGAAACATTCAAAGGAGGATACCACAATATCATACCAAAATATGTATAAAACAATGCAAGCAAACATTCATATGACATGCTACAAACTATTAGCAAGCTGGAGCTAATCATAGACAAGCAAGAACTACTAAGAATCCATCAGTAACACACTCCTTACAATGAACAGACTAAGCATGCTCACAATGATGAGTATATGTACAAAAAAGGAACAAATAGAGTTCGTTACCAGCCTCTTACCACTCCTCAAGTTGTCTTAATCTCTTCACTTGTGTGACTTGAATAATAACATGAAAACCAAAATCCACTGAGGACGGCTGAACCCTGCAAAGAACTCACAAATCCAAAGAAGAACAACAAATATTTTTCGTTTTTTCGATTTTTAAAGAAAGCAAACAAACCAAAATCAAACAAAGAAAAGGCAAACCAAACAAGAAGCAAACAAAGCAAGAGAAACAATGTCACGACCCGGGATCAGGGCTGGAAAAATACCAGATCCTTATCTGATATAAGCCTAACCTAAATTCCAAAGCGTGCAGGGAGAGATCGGTAACATTACAGAACATACAAACCATATATTAATAAGATAAACTCTTATAAGGGTTACAAACCAGCCATACAAGCCAGGGGTCATAGACCCATCATTACAACAAACAACGGAAGCAAACAAGTTGTTTTAAACAACAAACTTAGCAAAGGGCCTAAGAGGCCTTAAACAGAAGTAGCGACCCTTCCATAGATCCTAGGCTGCTGCCCGAGAACCCCGACTACTCTTCGACTTCGACGTAGAAACCACCTTCGGTTGGAGTAGCTTCATATGTAGAAAACATCAATGAAGCAAGGCTGAGTACAGGGTGTACTCCGCAAGACTTATGGCTTGTGGAGTTATTTTGTATAAAGCCATCTTTTGTTTTCAAAACAAGAGAGAGAAGAAACTCGTCTAGTCAGATCATTTTCAAAGGGGATAAGAAGACTACAACTCTATCTCTTCAGAGTCATCTTCGATATCCACCAAGTACCATCATCAACTGAACCTCTCTTCCCGGACTACCCCCTCGAACAACCCCGAGGAAGTATTCCGGATCTCACATTAGTTGGCCAAGTTTTATCATTCAGTTATAGTTCTCTATGATCACAGAATCCGTTCCCAAGTCGTCCATAACCGTGGACACGACTTTTCGAAAAGATTAATAACCCTGCAGGGGTGCACAACTTTACCCACACGTACCAACTGATTCTTAATGCCAAATTATTAGCCCTCTTCCTTGGAAGGCCGACAGAGAGTGGTTGACCACGACCTTTACCTTTCTTTGGCCGATACCATGACTCACGCACTAGGGAGATGCCGCCGTAACGGGTGAAGTCCCGAAGCCGGTCCCTAATAATGTGCGCAGGGTTCAAGATTACGGATGCCGGGCATCTCTTGTTCCCGGCCACGCTTACCTACCTGTTATGAATGCACCTCCTTCATCTCCATTCAAGAACAAGCAAGATGCGTATGTCGAATGGAAAGCCCGAACTATGTGACTCATGGAATCTACTAGGCAAGTTAGTTGGTCGAGGGGGTTTCCAGGCCCCCGTGTGGTTGTATGCTCGTCTTGGTTCAAGAGGCGAGAACATCAGGTCCTAAGGGTGGAAAGTATGGGACTACAAACACCACAACCCATGTGGCCTGCCATACAAGCCTTAACATGTTTATTATCCATCTTTGATCACATCACCTCATCCTACCATACTAGATTCATTCGCATCTCCAGTGCATCATATGAATGATCAGCATCGAACCACTAAGCATGACTAAGCTTGACTGAACTGTGGCACTAGCGATGCTCATAAGCCAAACCCTAGTTATGCTAGGAGCAGTGGATCAGGTAGTATAGTTCACAAAGGGAAACATGCATCAAATAAGATTACTCTATCTACTGATAAAAGACTGTTGAACCGAATGCATATGGCGAGAATGAAATACTTTGTAAACATAGGATTCATATGTATGAGTGGGGCTTCGCTTACCTTGTCTGTTGTTGGACTGGTACTGCTCTTTGGTGGCGTTGACTTCAGCCTCGGGTTCGGTTCCTATTCGCAAGAACCAATCACCGGAAAAGAGAAAGCAACATTCAACACATGTCATGTGCAATGCTCATACAATATGGATGATATGACAAGTTGAATAGTGTTGAAATAAACCCTAGAACATGCTTGGTCATTTTAAACGGGGTCCGAAAGGTCCAAACCCTAGAACAGGGGATCCTCGAAATCACTTGTGGGGTTCAATTGGTTTTTCTAATTAAACTTTCCATCAAAGTTGGTTAACAATGTATGATTATAGCTTAGTTAGATAGGTTTCATTTTTCTGAACATTTTGATATATTATTTGTATTTTTATGATTTAAAATGAATTAGTTATGAATTTCTTCAATTTTTAATTCATTTTAAATCATTTTTATAATATTTAATTTAATTTCCAACTTGGGCCCACATGTCATAGATTTAATCATTTTAGAAAACATTTACAGAAAATATTAAAACCCTGACAGATAGGGCCCACCTGTCATATATTTATTATTTATAGAAAAATTTCACAAAGCATTTAATAAAAGAAAAGGAATTATTGCATCATGCGGATGTCAGGTTGACGTCATCCAGAGCTTGATCCTTAGATCAAGGCTCGATCCATCGATCCCTTGCGCACGGGGCAATGAGAGCAGGGGCGTTCGACGCAGCACATCGCGCTGAGCATGCTAGTGGCAGCGCCGCTCTTTCTTGGTTACCGGAGCGTCACCTCTGACGAGCTCCAACGGCGACGGCGGCGGGCTCATGCGGGGAGGAAGATACATAGGAAGAGGGGAGCAACGGAGGGGTGCTTGAGCACCGGTGGATCACCGGGATCACGACGGTGGTGTGGGGGAGGCAAGGCGAGCTCAGACGGCGACGAATCAAGGTCGACAATGGCCGCGGACGACGGTGCTTCGGGGTCGATTCCAGCGAGGAGGAGGCTTCCCAGCATGCGTGCTTCGAGGGGGAGAAAGAGGGTGATGAGGCGCGTACAACGGTGACCTTGGCTTGGTGTGGGGTGGCCGGAGACGACGAGGACGAACGGCGGCAGAGCTAGGGTTCATCGGCCATGGCGTTGAAACGAGGAAGAGAGGGGGAAGGTGGAGCCTAGGGTTCGTCCAGCGGAGACCAGCGGTTCTTGTAGACGTACGGGGGCGGTGACATGAATCTTGGCGCTGGCAAAAGCGAGGTGCTTCGCTGCATCCACCGGCGAGGAGGAAGACGAGGATAGGACAAGCGAAGAGGTATGGGCCGGGTGGGCTGTGATTGGGCCCCAGGTGGGCCTCTGCGGGGCTGCTGCACGCTGCGCTTGGCGGCAGAGAGAGAGAGGGGAGAGGTGGGCTCGACCCAGAGAGCTAGGTTTGTATTTTCAAATTCCAAACTGTTTTGAATATTTCAAAATTACCAGAGACTTTTTATAAAGTGTATAAAGTAGTGTGGGACCCTTTTATTCATTTTGGGTTCCATTCTTTTTGATAATTTTCAAAATTACAAAACCATTTGAATGGTTTTGAGAGGGAAAGAAATTAGGGTTTTGTTTGTGTTTTTTTGATTTAACCAAAGTGCAACTATTATGCATGCAGGCAATTCTCAAACATGTCTTTATTAATATTACACAAAAGGTGGTATGTTACAGCTCTACCCCACTTACAAGAATCTTGACCCGAGATTCCTAGGTTTTAGAAAAGAAGGCAGGGTACTCAGATCGAAGACGATCTTCACGTTCCCCGGTTGCTTCTGACTCGGAGTGATGATACCACTGAACTTTCAGGAACTTGATGGTTTGACGATGCGTCTTGCGCTCGGTTTCATCAAGAATATGAACATGGTATTCTCGGTAGGTTAGATCATCTTGGAGATCCAAAGTTTCATGGTCCACACCACGAATGGGATCCTTTAAGCAACGCTTGAGTTGAGACACATGAAAGACATCATGAACCTCTGGAAAGTTTGATGGTCGATCCAATTGGTAGGCAAGCTCACCCCGCTTGGAGAGAATGCGAAAGGGACCAACATAGCGAGGAGCTAATTTTCCTTTGATACTGAATCGATGGACACCCTTTAGAGGAGTGACCCGGAGGTAAACTTGATCACCAACTTTGTAATGAACATCAAGATGATGACGATCGTAGTTGGTTTTCTGACGAGATTGAGCGGCCTTCAGACGCTCTCGGATTATGTGAACTTGATCTTCTGCTTATTGGATCATGTCCGGACCAAAGAATTGTGTTTCGCCGGTTTCTGTCTAGTTCAGCGGTGTTCGACATGCTCTCCCATACAGGAATAGGAAAGGTGCCATGCCCAAACTGGATTGAAAACTATTGTTATAGGAGAACTCCACAAAAGGAAGACATTTCTCCCAGTTCTTTCCAAAGTATATGACACACGCTCTGAGCATGTCTTCAAGAATTTGATTTACTCTTTCGGTTTGACTATCGGTTTTAGGATGATAAGCTGTACTGAAGGAGACCTGAGTTCCCATTGCTTGTTGGATACTAGCCCAAAATTTGGAAGTGAACAAACTTCCACGATCGGATACGATCTTCTTGGGAACACCATGAAGAACGACTATTCGGGATACATATAGCTTTGCCAACTGGCTTGCAGTAATGCTTTCCCGAACTACAAGGAAGTGAGCAACTTTGGATAGTCGATCAACTACTACCTATATGGCATCATTTCCTGCTTGTGTCCTTGGGAGTCCAGTAATAAAATCCATACCAATTTCATCCCATTTCCACTCAGGAATTTTCAACGGCTGCAGAAGTCTAGCGGGCCTTTGGTGTTCAGCCTTCACACGACGGCAAACGTCGCACTCTGCAACAAAGCGAGCGATTTCTGGTTTCATTGCACTCCACCAGAATATTTGACGGAGATCTCAATACATCTTGGTACCACCAGGATGGATGGACAGAGGGGATTCATGAGCTTCTAGTAGGATTAGATCTTTGATTTTCTGACTGTTTGGAACCACTAGCCGGTTACTAAAGTATATGATACCTTGACCATTGACGGAGAAGCATTTGGCTTCACCACTTGCAACACGTTCTTTGATCTTGGTAACATCATCATCTTGCTTTTGAGATTCCTTGATTTGGTCCTCGAGAGAAGATTTTATTTCAAGGTTAGCAAGGAATCCACAAGGAACTACTTCAAGGTTAAGACGCTTGATTTCCTCATAGAGAGCAGGTTGGGTTTGTGAAATCATTAGATTATTGCAATAAGACTTCCGACTTAGCGCATCAGCAATTACATTGGCTTTGCTGGGTTGATCTTTGAGACCCAGATCATAATCTTTGATGAGTTCCAACCATCGTCTTTGCCTAAGATTCAGATCTGGCTGGGTAAAGAGATACTTCAGGATTTGATGATCCGAGTAAAGTTCGCAACGGTTACCGATGAGGTAATGTCGCCATTGCTTAATAGCATGAACAACAACAGTGAGTTCAAGGTCATGTATTGTATAATTGTTCTCATGTGGCTTCAACTGCCGAGAAGCATAAGCCACTACATGACCATCTTGCATCAACACACAACCGAGCCCTTGGAGAGAAGCGTCACAATATATGACGAAGTCCTTGCTTGTGTCCGGAAGGACAAGCACAGGAGCGGTGGTTAGCTTAGTTTTCAAGGTTTGGAAGCTTTCTTTTGCCTTTTCTGACCATTCAAACTTCTTATCTTTCTTAAGAAGATCAGTCATAGGCTTGGCTATCTTGGAGAAGTTCTCGATGAATCGGCGGTAATATCCAGCCATCCCAAGAAAACTTCGGACTTCCTTGACTGAAGTAGGTGACTTCCATTCCAGGATGGTCTGAACCTTATCTGGTATAACAGCAACACCACTTGTAGACACAACATGGCCAAGGAAGATGAGCTCTTGTAACCAGAACTCACATTTGGAAAACTTGGCATAGAGGCGATGTTCACGAAGTTTAGTCAACACCAAACGTAGATGTTCGACATGCTCTTCTTCGGTCTTGGAGTAGATTAGGATGTCATCAATGTATACCATGACGAACTTGTCGAGATATTCCATGAAGACGGAGTTCATGAGCCTCATAAATGTGGCAGGGGCATTGGTTAACCCGAAGGACATCACTGTATACTCGTAAATACCATAACAAGTTGTGAATGCTGTCTTTGGGATATCTTCCTTTCTGATCTTGATTTGATGATACCCTGATCTTAAGTCCATTTTGGAGAAGATAGTGGCACCACTTAATTGATCAAAGAGGTCATTTATCCGGGGAATTGGGTACTTATTCTTGATTTTCACCGCATTGAGTGGATGGTAATCAACCACCAATCTTGGAATATTTGTATCCCGCTTCTTGATGGTAGGGCAACCCCAAGAGGATGTGCTAGGTTGGATGTATCCTAGGCCTTACAGCTCTTCAAGTTGCTTCTTCAACTCAAGCAACTCATGAGGGAGCATGCAGTAAGGTCTTTTGGATATAGGAGCAGTTCCAGGAACTAGCTCTATGACAAATTCCACACTTCGATCAGGTGGCATGCCAGGCAACTCTTCAGGAAAGATATCCGGGAAATCACAGACTACATGGACATCTTGGACCTCGAGAGTAGGTAGGACATCCATGGCATACAACTCCGAGAAAGGTTTAAGGGCTGCTGACGAAGACTTTGAACCATCAGTCCAATACTTGACAGTTATGCCAGCAAGAGAGGTCACAGTAACTGTTCTAAGTGCATAGTCAATGACGACTTGATACTTGGTTAACCAGTCCATGCCCAGAATGACATCTATGTCAGTTGACTTGAGTGCAATTAGGGAAGTGGGAAACTTCTGATATGCTATATCTATCTCAACCCCATGAGTAACCTAGACGGTCTGCCAACGAGACCCAGGAGTACTAATCTCCAGAGGGGAAGACATTGCTTCAAAAGGTATACCATGCTCCCGTGCAAACTCTTGGATATGAATGTATGCGATGCTCCAGAATCAAACAAGACGGTTGCGAGAATTGAATTGACACGGAGCGTACCCATAATGACGTGTGGATCTTCCTGAGCTTCCTCAACGGTGACATGGGTTAGATGACCACGTACAACACCTTGAGATTTATCATTCTTCTTTTTCGGTTGATCATTGCGACCGACTGCCCTTTGAGAACACTCCCTTGAGTAGTGACCAGGCTGACCACAGGGGTAACAGGTAACTCCAGTGTGAGAACCAGCAGGAGGACGATAGTTTGCTCCACCAGTATTTGACTGTGGATGACGAAAAGCATTGCCAGAAGACTTGGGTGCATAAGGAGCATCAGGCACAACACTGATGGAGGGGTTAACCTCTTGGGTGGCCCGATCTTCACGGATCTCGTGGTCAAATCTATGGGAAAGCGAGGGGAAAGGGAGAAGGTAGTGGAAGCGAACACACACCTCACGAAGAACACGATGAACACATGCAAAACTCACACGATACAAGGCCGATTGCTCCCGAACGGCGGCCACCGGTCCGATAGAATCCTCGCAAGGAAAGATCGGTCAACGTGCTCCCTCAAATCCACATCGGAGAGGGAAGAACACCTTGGGGAGGGTCTTGACAACTTGGAGACGAGACACCGAACTCCAAGGCCTTGTTCAACGATGGATGCGTGATGCAAAGTCCAATCGAGGTTGGTGACGATAGTCGGTCCCCTTGGGTAAGGGGATGAGGCAAAACTAGAGATTTTACACAAGGGGGTTGTATTTAGTCTATCATCTATGTCTAAGGGATACATGAAGGGGTGGGGGCTCTATTTATAGGCCAGCCACATAAACAAGGGTAGTTTAGGGATAAAACTAGGGTTTGGATGAGCTAGAGGGGTACATGGGCCGAAGGCCCAGCTGGTGGCGCGCAGGCCCATCGTGTAGGCCAGAGACTCCGGTGTGGGGTCCGAAGACTCCGGTCTAGGCTGGAGACTCCGGTGTCGTCTCCGGAGTGGCGTACTGACTGTCCCCGGGTCGGATGCTGGGGTCGGTCTGGAGTTCGGTCCGGAGACTCCGGTGCGTAGGACCGGAGACTCCGGTGTAGCAGGACCGGAGACTCCGGTGTAGGCCGGAGACTCCGTTGGTTCAACTGTGGCTTCTTCCGTCTCCTCTTCCAAGCCTCCGTCTTGTCGGGCTTGATGTTCCGGGCTTCCTCCCTTTCCTCCGTACTTGTCGGTGTGAACCTATCATGCATATGTGACGGAGTATGAAGTAGCATACCATTCAATAGGGTAGGAAGTGGGCTCGCATAGAGGAACAGATTCACCTTTGGAGTCCATGATGACTTGGCGTAAGTTGGAGACCATGATGTGGTAACGACCGTAGGTCGGGCTGCATCATCTCCCCCCCTTCAAAAAGAGTCGTCCTCGACTCTCCATGTTCATCACAAAGTAGAAGAGGTCGAAGGACATCCTTGATCCTGGGGTTCACCATATAGTCGTCCTCGGGAAGATTGACTTGACAACACTTCAATGTTCCTTCACCCTCCATGAAGCCTACAAAGCTCACGACAAAAGCGAAGCAACACTCAAACCGTAGCCAATTCATGAACATTATAGCATGAGTCCGCAAGTAGAAGGAAGTCACCTTAGCGTGTAGAGATGGCATGATGAAGGGTAGCCATAGGTAACTCTCTTCGGTTCTTCTTGTCAACATATAGTCCATAGAGGTTGATGTTTATGCATTTGTACCTTCACACAACAAGGACCAAGCAAAATATTTTCGTGTGTGATGGAGGAGCATGTCATTTGTGGCATGTCCATTCTTGTTCACAACACTATTAGCACAATACAAGGATAGAAAATGGAATGCATATGCAAGGTCAAAGTGCATGGAAATCGTTTGAACATCATCCAAATGTGGAAACTCAAAAACTCCATATAACATAGTAGGGTGGCATGCAAAGCAATTGACTAAATATATCAACATCTTTGATGCAAGAATAGGAGAATTTGGCAAAAACACACGAGGAAGCATATCCAAAACAAAATAATTATGTGTGCAAACCAACCAATGGAAAGATAAATTGTTCAACATGTTGGATGCCATACACATATCATCAACATCAAGTATCATGGGAATATGAGTATCCCAAGTGGAAGCAAAAGCGACATGTTTGCAAACAAACCAAATGAAAGAGCAAGTGGTCCTTATGTTTGTTGCAACAACAAGACGAGATTCTTGGAAGCTCTCATGACAATACATGCTCTTAATGGCATTATGGTCGCACACAAAACATCGAAAAGGAAAATTGTTCAACATTTTTGTTGCAACACACAAAGCATCATTATCCAAAAGCAAAGAAACATGAATGTCACCAGGTGAGATAATACCATCAACATGCTTGCAATCAAACCATAGGAAAGAGCAATTTGCCAACATGAAAGATGCAAAGCATGCAAAAGGTATCAGAGCTGGGTTCGATCTTGAACTCACTTGTGGGATGCTCTCAAGAGCTCTTTTTGTCAACTCGTGCTCAACCGAGGTTGACATGATAGTGCGGATACCTACACACATCATACACAAAAGGAAGAACGTGTGTGCATGGTAGAGATACACATCATCCATCATGACGTATCTCTTCTTGTGCACATCACCATTAATGTCAATAAAGTATGAAATAGATGCATGATGAGTATGCAAGTGGGGAACATGCTTATCATGGCAATCATCAAAATCTCCAAAAACTGAGAAAGCTATGGGGGCCATCTCATTATAATGCATGTGGTCAATATTGTTGCAAGCAAAACAAGTGAAATAGCAAGCATTCATCTTATTGCAAGCAACGGGAGAAATTGAATGACTAGCAT
Source organism: Avena sativa (assembly GCA_916181665.1). NCBI lineage: Eukaryota > Viridiplantae > Streptophyta > Magnoliopsida > Poales > Poaceae > Avena > Avena sativa. Next base: position 415,942,138 of record OV702282.1, read on the forward strand.
GACAATGCATGTCCGAAGCAATTGGAGGATACACACAAGATGCATAGCATGGCATGTTTATGGCAATGTTATTGCACTCAAACAATTCCACATGATCAATATTATGCAAGGGTAAAGCATCACATGGGAATATGAGTGAAGCATATGTAATGTCATAAGTATCATCCATAGCATGCATATCCTCGCAACTCATCATGTCCACTAGTGGGATCATGGCATCATCAACACCCTTATTGTTACCTTTTTCATACCTCTCATATGATATGGGTGTTGTGGAAGTAGTGACCTCCTTGTGGACGACTTCGTCTTCTCGATGTAGCCATGGCATAGCATCATCTTCGTGCACCATGTACATCTTCTCCAATTGAGGCATCATTGCTTCATGGCTTGGCGCGTCTTCATTCATGGAACCTAGCACAACACAAGAGAACACACTAGAGGTAGAGAGTAAGTTGTTAGAAATCGAAATGGTCTCACTTGACCTATCAACTACCACTCTCAACTCACTAGGAGTATCACTCATACCCTCCAAGTGGAAGCACTCAATCTCACATAAGGTGGAGGCACTCATCTCACTCTTGTTCTCACTCAAGTGGGATAAGTGGCTCTCATACTCACATGTGATTGGTACCACATCATCACTCAAGCATATAGGGATAGGCTCGGTTTCCTCAACTCCATGCGCCTCCTTTGGTGAAGGTAAAATCCCATGCTCACCATTCTTGACCTTGTCGCCTCCAAAGTTGGATGCCATAAGATGGGTATCATCGCTTGCCTCCTTAGTCGAAGGGAAAATCCCATGCTTGACCGTCTTGTGGCCATCTCGTAGTAGTGGTGGAGGTAGGCTCATGTTATCCAACTTGGCGAAGTAGAGGTCTACATTTTCCTCGTTGGCGAGGTCGTGGAAGTCAAGCGTAGGCGTTGAAGCTTGATGACATGGAGGAAGGCTTGCTCTTGGTGCCATTGCGGTGGTGGCACGAGTAGTTGAAGGTGCCCTATGATGGTGTCGACGGAGGTCATTGGCGTGCCTTGCCGATGGTTGATGTTGGTGAAGCACTTGGTCATCCACATGACGCTCACGACGGTGATCATTTTCCTTGGCACTCTTCTTGTGGTTGTGGTGCCTTCTTGAGCTTGATTGAGCATTATGGTTGGTGCTCATCATGAATTCTATGTCTTGGTGGCGAAGATGCCTTTGACGATGTCTTGTATCCTCTTTATGGTGGCGATGCTCATGAGAGGATGTTTGTCGATGAAGATTCTTGTTTCTTGGCGCCTCTTGATGTATGTGATGTTTGGACGCCACTCTTCTTTGGATAGGAGGTGGAGCTTGGCGCCTTGGAGGTGATGTAGCTTGGCGCCTTGGAGATGGTGGAGCTTGACGCCATCTAGGTGGTGGCACTTGATGCCTTGTCGATGGTGGCGCTTGTCGCCTTGGAGGTGGATCATCGAAGTAGGTGGTGCCCTTTGGTGTGGCACGCTTGGCCTTGAAGGTCATGGATTCTTGATGATGCACCTCCTCTTGCTTTGCGTAGTAGGCTTCCATCTCCATGCGGTGGAGGAATTCTTCATGGCTCGTGGAGGATCCATCAAACTCGATGAAGTTCTCCGTGTCCTCCATGCTTGGCGAGGCGTCGTCGATGTCCCACTCGAAGTCGTCCATGCTTGGGGAGTAATTGTTGGTGTAGTACTCCATATCACCCAAGCATGTGGGGAGATTGTCGGTGTAGTGCTCCATATTCTCCATGCATGAGGAGCCATTGTTGATGTAGAGCTCCAAGTCTTCCATGCATGTGGAGCCATTGCCGGTGTAGTGCTCCGGGTCCTCAAAGCATGCGGAGCCATTATCGGTGTTGTGCTCCGTCATGTCCTCTATACTTGTGGAGTCGTAGTCATGGTGGCTCATCATGGATTCTTCATAGATATCATTCTCGGTCCCGGAGTCCCTAGACATGCTTCACAAGACCAAGTGTTGTATATGTAAGTGGTAGAGGGTGTTAGGGATACAACATCGAACCTTACTTTACCTTGGAAGATCGTATCGTGCAAGTGGCCACACTTGAGAGCAATAAACCAAGCAAAGTGAAGTTCACGTGGAACACCAAAACCAACTACTAACCAAAAAACACACACACACACAAGGCCTATGGTGGATAGGTATGGAAAGTGGCATGTCAAGAACCAATCCAAAATCAAGATGTTGTAATGGCAAGTAAAGAACCACAATGATCACAAAGCAAAACAAGTCAATCCACAAGATAGGAAATATGTACAAGGAAACACACACGGTGGGATAAATGGGACTTGTGCGACGGAGAAAGTGAGCTAAGAACCAAATGATTACCTAGCGAAGACTATAAGCTCGTGTCACACAAGTACATGGAGAGACGCTAGTTCGATTGCACAAAATTGGTGGGCTACAAGATATGCACAATAAGTACCACCTATATGATGTTCATCGAGCTTGTGCTTCCTATTCTATGAGGCACTTGTTTGTTTCTTTCTCTTTTCTTTTTTCCTTTTTTCTTTTTTTTTCTCTTTTTTTCTTTTCTTTTCTCTTTTTCTTTTTCACTTGCCCCTTCCTTGTGCCAACAACTATACAAGATAACTATATGAGATAGCGCTCACAACATTTGCTCAGAATCTACAAGGTATCAAATGTGCATAGCCCAAGCAATCATAAGAGGAACTAGTCTCAATAGGTGTTTGTTGCTCGCAAAGATAGTGGGGTTCACAAAGGAATGCAAGTGGGGAAAAGTCGCGGAATGCTATACCTTTCGTCGACGATCTTCACCCTTTATTGTTGGATTCCGCCTTTCTCATGGAATTTGGATGGAGTAGATAGCATAAACAACGTGGATGATGATGTAGAGCTCCTTCTCCTCTTCGAAACGAGCTAAAGAACACCAAAATCCGAATTGAAATGCAAAAGTTATGCTCAAAACCATGCTGCAGTTTTTCTGTCTGCAGGGAGGGGCGGAGACTCCGGTCTGGAGGTCCGGAGACTCCGGTATGGAGCTCAAAAACTCCGGAGACTCCGGTCTAGGCCGGAGACTCTGGTCCGGGTGATTCCAGGACGTCCAGAACTCGAACGGGACGCATTTTGGGCGGAAAAACTCGAACCAAAACCTCAGATTGATGGGGGAAATCAAGGAATTAGGCCATGGGAACGCAGGGGAAGGTAGATCAACAAGTTTAGCAAGTAATCCATGGATCAAAACCTACCAAAACTCAGTCAAATCACAGATCGATCCAAAATATGAATTGGGGCTGTTTTTGGTGGAATTTTTGAATTTATGGGGAAAAGACCAAATCGAAGAGAAATCCGTGGCAACCAAAAGCTGCTGATACCAGATGATGGAGGGGTTAACCTCTTGGGTGGCCCGATATTCACGGATCTCGTGGTCAAATCGATGGGAAAGCGAGGGGAAAGGGAGAAGGTAGCGGAAGCGAACACACACCTCGCGAAGAACCCAATAAACACACGTAAAACTCACACGATACAAGGCCGATTGCTCCCGAACGGCGGCCATCGGTCCGATAGAATCCTCACAAGGAAAGATCGGTCAACGTGCTCCCTCAAATCCACATCGGAGAGGGAAGAACACCTTGGGGAGGGTCTTGACAACTTGGAGACGAGACACCGAACTCCAAGGCCTTGTTCAACGATGGATGCATGATGCAAAGTCCAATCGAGGTTGGTGACGATAGTCGGTACCCTTGGGTAAGGGGATGAGGAAAAAGTAGAGATTCCACACAAGGGGGTTGTCTTTAGTCTATCATCTATGCCTAAGGGATACATGAAGGGGTGGGGGATCTATTTATAGGCCAGCCACATAAACAGGGGTAGTTTAGGGATAAAACTAGGGTTTGGATGAGCTAGAGGGGTACATGGGCCGAAGGCCCAGCTGGCGGCGCGCAGGCCCATCGTGTAGGCTGGAGACTCCGGTCTACGCCGGAGACTCCGGTGTCCTCTCCAGAGTGGCGTACTGACTGTCCCCGGGTCGGATGCTGGGGTCGGTCTGGAGGTCGGTCCGGAGACTCCGGTGCGCAAGACCGGAGACTTTGTTGGTTCAGCCATGGCTTCTTCCGTCTCCTCTTACAAGCCTCCGTCTTGTCGGGCTTGATGTTCCGGGGTTCCTCCCTTGCCTCCGTACTTGTCGGTGTGAACCTATCATGCATATGTGACGGAGTATGAAGTAGCATACCATTCAATAGGGTAGGAAGTGGGCTCACATAGAGGAACGAATTCACCTTGGGAGTCCATGACGACTTGGCGTAAGTTGGAGACCATGATGTGGTAACGACCGTAGGTCGGGCTGCATCAAACACTGTATGGAACAAAGACACGGCGCTTCTTGTTACCAGATGAAGAAGCACGAGAATTTCCTTCTTCACGCTTCTGAGAGACTTCCATATCCTTCCTTCCATGCTCCAGAGTAAGAGCCTGATTGTGCAAGTCCTGGAAAAACTAGAACTTGAAGGGCAGCAACTCATAGCGAAGTGCAGGGTTAAGTCCCTTATGAAACAGCTCTTTCTTATCTTCATCATTGGTCACATCCCTGGTTGCATAACGAGCCAGGCGAGTAAACTCACGCCCATAGGTTTCAATATCCTTGCGGCCCTGGGTCAGATCCAGAAACTCCCTTCTTTTAAGATCCATGACAGGCTTAGGAATATAAGAGGCACGGAGTGCTGCAACAAACTCCTCCCAAGTAACAACATGTCCTTGAGCTTGCAAATTCAGAAAACCTTCCCACCAAACACTAGCCTCACCTTCTAGTTGATAGGTGGCGAAGTTGACACAGTCAGCGGGACGGACACGAAGAGCACTGAACTTGCTCTCTATGGTGCGGAGCCAATCATCAGCTTCAAGGGGCTCCTTGGAGTGGGTGAAGATTGGAGGAAAAGAGCAGATGAAATCTCCAAGTGTGACATGGTTGTCAGGACGATGTTCAATGTTCTGCGCCACACGCTCCAGAAGTCGTTCATTCCTTAGACAGTTGGTCTCAATGTTGTTGAGAACCTCGACCATTGTGGGAGGTGGCGGAAGTTCCTGATCAGCATTGATGTTTCCTCGACGGCCAACAGAACCACGAGTACCAGACGACATCTTGAGGAGAAAACAGAAACCATGAGAATGGATTCACCAAAAATGGTACATCAAAGAATGACGAAAACCATATCGAAAGATCATGGTAGAGGTGAACATGTGGATGAAAATTATATCAATGCATTAAGTATGGCAGTAGAGCAAGCATACAAAACGTATACGCTACCAACTTAGATACAAACCATATCAATGGAATGCAAGCATGATATGATACCAACAAGACACAAAAGATTAGGGAGCGGAATTCTTGGCATCCTTAGCAAAGTTGAAAAACAATGCTCAGGTGCACAGATATATCTTGGAAACTCTCAGCCTTGCAAGCAAGTACGGAGTACTAGGGAAAACAACCCAAACCCGTATATCCTAAGAGTTTGAAATGATAGACGAGAAGTGAAAACCTTGCAAAGCAAACGAGTTAAGATAACTCAGCAATAGAACAACCTTGGATAAGGAGTAAAAAGAGTCCTATTCAGAGTTTTGCAAATAATTTTAGCTTTCAAATAGTTTTCTCAAACTCTAGACTCAACAACGACCAGCTAGAAGGGTTTCCTACATGCAGTCCTGCTCTGATACCAAATTCTATCATGACCCGGGATCATGGCTAGACAAATACCAGATCCTTATCTGATATAATCCTAACCTAAATTCTGAAGCGTGCAGGGAGAGATCGGTAACATTACAGAACATACAAACCATACATTAATAACGTAAACTCTTAAAAGGGTTACAAACCAGTCATACAAGCCAGGGGTCACAGACCCATCATTACAACAAACAACGGAAGCAAACAAGTTGTTCTAAACAAAAAACTTAGCAAAGGGCCTAAGAGGCCTTAAAGAGAAGTAGCGACCCTTCCATAGATCCTAGGCTGTTGCCCGGGAACCTTGACTACTCGTCGACTTCGACGTAGAAACCACTTTCAGTTGGAGTAGCTTCATCTGTAGAAAACATCAACGAAGCAAGGCTGAGTACAGGGTGTACTCGGCAAGACTTATGGCTAGTGGAGTTATTTTGCATAAATCCATCTTTTGTTTTCAAAACAAGAGAGAGAAGAAACTCGTCTAGTCAGATCATTTTCAAAGGGGATAAGAAGACTACAACTCTAGCTCTTCGGAGTCATCTTCGATATCCACCAAGTACCATCATCAAGTGAACCTCTCTTCCCGGACTAGCCCCTCGAACAACCCCGAGGAAGTATTCCGGATCTCACATTAGTTGGCCAAGTTTTATCATTCAGTTATAGTTCTCTATGATCACAGAATCCGTTCCCAAGTCATCCATAACCGTGGACACAACATTTCAAAAATATTAATAACCCTACAGGGGTGCACAACTTTACCCACACGTACCAACCGATTCTTAATGCCAAATTATTAGCCCTCTTCCTTGGAAGGCCGACAGAGAGTGGTTGACCATGACCTTTACCTTGCTTTCGCCGAGACCATGAGTCACGCACTAGGGAGATGCCGTAGTAACGGGTCAAGTCCCGAAGCCGGTCCCTAATGATGTGCGCATGGTTCAAGATTACGGATGTCGGGCATCTCTTGTTCCCGGCCACGCTTACCTACCTGTTATGAATGCACCTCCTTCACCTCCATTCAAGAACAACCAAGATGCATATGTCGAATGGAAAGCCCGAACTATGTGACTCATGGAATCTACTAGGCAAGTTAGTTGGTCGACGGGGTTTCCAGGCCCCCGTGTGGTTGTATGCTCATCTTGGTTCAAGATGCGAGAACATCTGGTCCTAAGGGTGGCAAGTATGGGACTGCAAAAACCACAACCCACGTGGCCTACCATACAAGCCTTATCATGTTTATTATCCATCTCTGATCACATCACCTCATCCTACCATACTAGATTCATTCGTATCTCCAGTGCATCATCTGAATGATCAGCATCGGACCACTAAGCATGACTAAGCTTGACTGAACTGTGGCACTAGCGATGCTCATAAGCCAAACCCTAGTTATGCTAGGAGCAGTGGATCAGGTAGTATAGTTCACAAAGGGAAACATGCATCAGATAGGATTACTCTATCTACTGATAAAAGACTGTTGAACCGAATGCATATGGCGAGAATGAAATACTTTGTAAACATAGGATTCATATGTATCAGTGGGGCTTCGCTTGCCTTGTCCGTTGTTGGACTAGTACTGCTCTTCGGTGGCGTTGACTTCAGCCTCGGGTTTGGTTCCTATTCGCAAGAACCAATCACAGGAAAAGAGAAAGCAACATTCAACACATGGCATGTGCAATTCTCATACAATATGGATGATATGACAAGTTGAATAGTGTTGAAATGAACCCTAGAACATGCTTGGTCATTTTAAACGGGGTCCGAAAGGTCCAAACCCTAGAACAGGGGGATCCGCGAAATCACCTATGGGGTTCAATTGGTTCTTCTAATTAAACTTGCCATCAAAGTTGGTTAACAATGTATGATTATAACTTAGTTAGATAGGTTTCATTTTTTTGAACATTTTGATATTTTATTTGTATTTTTCTAATTTAAAATGAATTAGTTATGAATTTCTTCAATTTTAATACATTTTAAATCATTTTTAGAATATTTAATTTAATTTCCAACTTGGACCGACATGTCATAGTTTTAATCATTTCACAAAACATTTACGGAAAATATTAAAACCCTGACAGACAGGGCCCACCTATCATATATTTCTTATTTATGGAAAATATTTACAAAGCAATTAATAAAAGAAAAGGAATTATTGCATCATGTTGATGTCAGGCTGACGTCATCCAGAGCTTGATCCTCAAAATAAGGCTCGATCCATCGATCCCTTGAGCACGGGGCAGCGAGAGCAAGGGCGTTCGACGCAGCGCATCGCGCTGAGCATGCTAGTGGCAGCGCCGCTCTTTCTTGGTCACCGGAGCGTCGCCTCCGACAAGCTCCAGCGGCGGCGGCGGGCTCATGCGGGGAGGAAGATATAGAGGAAGAGGGGAGCAACAGAGGGGTGATTGAGCACCAGTGGCTCACCAGGAGCACGGCGGTGGTATCGGGGAGGCAAGGCGAGCTCAAACGGCGACGAATCAAGGTCGAAAACGACGACGGCCGACGGCCGACGGTGCTTCGGGGTCGATTCCGGTGAGGAGGAGGCTTCCCAGCACGCATGCTTTGAGGGGGAGAACGAGGGCGATGAGGCGCATCCAGCATGCGTGGTTAAGGTTTCCTAACCATAGACATGAGTTGTCAATTAATAATGAGATCATGTCATTGGGAGAATGATATGATGGACAGACCCAAATCAAACAGAGCAATTAGATCGTGTCATCGTGTTCATCTTTGCGAAGCTTTTTCTCATGTCAAATATTGTATTCCTTAGACCATGAGATAATGCAACTCCCTGGTATCGGAAGAGAGCTTTGAGGTCATCAAACATCATCCTATGAGAGGGTGATCATAAAGGTGTCTCTCAGGTGATCAGAAAGTATCTGTTGGGTTGTATGTATCGAGATGGGATTTGTCCCTCCCAAGTCGGAGAGATATACTTCGGGCCCGCTCGGTAATCAATATCAACACCGCTTGCAAGCACGTGGTTAAGGAGTTAATCACAAAGTGATATCGGATTACGGAACGAGTAAAGTACTTGCTGTGAACGAGATTGAACTAGGTATGCCGATACCGACGATCGAATCTCGGGCAAGTAAAATATCGCGTGACGAAGGGAATATATATGTGGGATTAATTGAATCTTGGCATCGTGGTTCATCCGATATGATCATCGATGAGTATGTGGGAGTCAATATGGGTTTCCAGACCCCGCTGTTGATTATTGATAGAAGATCATGTCTGCATATTCTCGAACCCGTAGGGTCACACACTTAACGTGTCTCGACGCTAGGATAGAATGGATAATTGGTTTATGAGTTTTTGTTCGGAGTCTCGGATGAGATCCAGTACATCACGAGAGGTTCCGGAATGGTCCGGAGAATAAGATTCATATAAGGGAAAGCAGTTTTTGGATTTCGGAATTGTTTCGGATTGTTCGGTATTATACCGGAAGCTTCCAGAACCTTCCGGAGTGGGACCAACGTGGCCCCACTTGTCGGGAGGGGGCGTGGGCCTATGAGGGAGTTCCCTGGACGCATTGGGCCAAGGGCACAAGGCCCCATAGGCCCAGCCGGCCAAGCCCTAGGGGAAACCCTAGGGAGAGCTTCTAGAAGGGGGGGGGGGGAACTTGCCCCTCACTCCTCCCATGTGGCCACTGGACCTAGGCTTGGAGGAGGGGCAAGGGGGAAGCCGTCCATCCCTCTATATAAAGAGGGCAGGGGCGCACCTTCCCCACACACCTCCTCAACCCAAGCCGCCTACCTGCTGCCCTCCTCTCTCTCTCTCTCTCTCTCTCTCTCTCTCTCTCTCTCTCTCTCTCTCTCTCTCTCTCTCTCTCTCTCTCTCTCTCTCTCTCTCTCTCTCTCTCCCGACTGCGCGTAGGCGAAGCCCTGCCGCAGAAACTCTCCACCTTTGCACCACGCCGTCGTGTTGTAGATCCAATCTATCTCTCCACCCCACTTGCTAGACCGAGGAAGGAGGAGACGTCGAGGTGCCGTACGTGTGCATCTCTCGGAGGCATCGCCACTTGCGGTGTTTGGATCGGATCGGATCGCAAGGAGGAGAAGGCTAGTACTACTACATCAACCACGTTCCGTTGAATGTTCCGCTGTGCGAATATTCAAGGGTATGAAGATCTCATCTATCCCCCCTCGTTGTTTGCATCTCCTAGATTAGATCTTGGCTTTCCCGTTCGCATCCGTAGAAAATATTTACAAAGCAATTAATAAAAGAAAAGGAATTATTGCATCATGTTGATGTCAGGCTGACGTCATCCAGAGCTTGATCCTCAAATCAAGGCTTGATCCATCGATCCCTTGCGCGTGGGGCAGCGAGAGCAAGGGTGTTCAACGCAGCGCATCGCGCTGAGCATGCTAGTGGCGGCGCCGCTCTTTCTTGGTCACCAGAGCGTCGCCTCCGACGAGCTCAAGCGGCGGCGGCGGGCTCATGCGGGGAGGAAGATATAGAGGAAGAGGGGAGCAACGGAGGGGTGATTGAGCACCGGTGGCTCACCAGGAGCACGACGGTGGTGTCGGGGAGGCAAGGCGAGCTCAAACGGCGACGAATCGAGGTCGACAACGACGGCGGCCGATGGCGCTTCGGGGTCGATTCCGGCGAGGAGGAGGCTTCCCAGCACACGTGCTTTGAGGGGGAGAACGAGGGCGATGAGGCGCCTCCAGCACGCGTGGTTAAGGTTTCCTAACCATAGACATGAGTTGTCAATTAATAATGAGATCATGTCATTGTGTTTGTTTGATTTAACCAAAGTGCAACTATTATGCATGCATGCAATGCTCAAACATGTCTTTATTAATATTACACAAAAGGTGGTATATTACAAACAACAAAAATATTTTTGGTATTTTTGTGTTTTTGAGAAAGAAGCAACAAGAACCAAAAAGAAAGCGAAACAATGGATATATAAAGAACCAACCGAACATGATATATAGATGAGTGTGATGTCGGTATACCTCCCCCCAAGCTTAGGATTTTGGCCTAAGTGGGGCTCAATAGCGCGGGTAGTAACCCCAAGCTGGTGGGTCATCATAGGAATGATCATAGTCATGCGCTTGTGACGAAGAAGACGCGCCCCAATCAAATGAGGGCTGCTAGTATGAAGACTCTCCCTAGTTGGAGGGATGAACCGAACCATATTCGGCATCCTCTCCAACATTCTCCTCTTGCCGGGAGAGTTCCGCCACATATGTGTCAACCTCCTCCTCCGTGAGCGACCATCCGCTTCATCGGGATCATCATCATCATCCACACCATCATCTCCACCAGCACCATCATCACCACTCCGTCCCGCTGTAACAATCGTGTTGGATCTTGCATTAGTTCTTAGGGGAAACTTTCCCGGTGTTGATTACTATTTTATTTGATGCTTGTGAGTGGAATCATTGGATTATTGTTTATGTTCAGATTTTTATCCATCACCATATCATCTTTGATCTTGATCCATATGATGTCTTGTGAGTAGTTCGTCTAGTTCTTGAGGACATGGGAGAAGTCATGTTGTTAGTAGTGGATTTGTGTTGAGATAGTATACAATGGTTTAGTATTTAAGTTGTGGTGCTATTCTTTTAGTGGTGTCATTGATACGTTGGAAACGTATCTATAATTTTTGATGCTCCATGCTTGTTTAGTATCTACTTTGCTTTACTTGTCCACACTTTGAGGTGCTTTTACATGTTTTCTGGTACTAACCTATTAACAATTTGCAACAGTGCCAGATGCCTGTTTTCTGCTGTTTTTGGTTTCAGAAATGTTAGTAAAGAAATATTCTCAGAATTGGACGTGACGAAGGACAAAGTCAATAACTTTCCGTGGGGAACAAGAAGTCTAGAGGGGAGCCCGGAAGGCCAGCCAGGGGGCAGACCCACCCTAGGCGCGGGTGGGCCCAGCCCCGCACCTGGCTAGGGTTTGGGCACCCTGGCCGCCTCCCGGTCTCGCCCCTTCGCCTATAAGAAGCCCCCGATACAGAAACCCTGTGTACCCGATCAGAAATCCACGAAACCGTCTATAGCCACCACCACCATCGTCCCTAGATCGGGGGGTCTAAAGTTCTTCCCGGCACCCTATCGGAGGGGAGATCATCCCGGAGGCATTCTCTCTGGTATGATTCGTGAGTAGTTCTACCTTAGACTATGGGTCCATGTAGTAGCTAGATGGTTGTATCTCCTCCTTTGTGCTTTCATGTATAGATCTTGTGAGCTCTGTTCATGATCAAGATCTAATCTATTTGTAATCATGCATGTTGTGTTTGCGGGGATCCGATGGATATTGAGATTATTATGTTGGTTTGATTAATGGTTTTATCTTTATGATTCTATCATGTCTGTGTTATTTGTAATCTTGCATGCTCTCTGTTGCTAGTGGTTATCTTGGCCAAGTAGTTGCTAGTGACTCCAAGAGGGAGTATTTATGCTCGATAGTGGGTTCATGCATCTAGTTTGCAAGGGAAGTGACAATAATCTCTTCGGTTGTAGATGTGTTGTTGCTACTAGGGAGAAAACAATGGTCTCTTGTTCATGGAACATGTGGACTGTTTACCTTACACACTTTTCTTAAAGCAGTTGTCTGTTGCTTTCAACTTAATACTGGAGGGGGTTCAGATGATAACCTGAAGGTGGACTTCTAGTCATAGATGCAGTTGGATGACGGTCTATGTATATTGTTGTATTGCCCAATCAACCTCATAGGATCTTTCTGGCTAGTAATTGCATTGTTATGCCTTGCTCAGTTCCTGTCAATTGCCCCGCTGTAGGGGTTCATAGCATGGAAAACAAAAAATTTCTACCGCATGCAAACAAACAAGCCAAGATCTATCTACTAGATTGTAGCAACGAGTCGATAAAGGAACTCACCCTCGAAGATTCCAAAGCGGTTAACGAGAGCAGATTCTCGTGGGTGATGTAGTCGTACTCTTGCCGATCTCAAGATCGCATAGACGATCTGGCGCTGCGTTCCGGCAGCGCTTCCGCAGTCGGTCACACGTTTGGTACTCGATGAAGACCTTCTTCTCCCTTGTTCCAGCAGGCAGCAGAGGTTGTAGCACTCTCCTCGCGATTCCGGCAGCACGAGGGTGTGGTACCGGAAGTAGAGGGGAGATCTCGCAGGGCTTCGCCTTAAGCCGGAGCGAGTATGGTGGACTATGAGAGAGGCCTTGGCTATCTAGGGTTTAGAAGGCACCAAGGGGAGAGTGTAGCCGGCGGCTAGGGTTTGGGATCACCCCAACTCGGCGAGTTGGTGGTGCCCTAGGCGGCAGCGGCAGCAGCAGGGGTCGTGGCGCCGGCGGCTTAGGGTTAGGGTTTGGGGTGGTGTTGGGTGTAGGCTAGAGGGGCAGCCCTGCCCCTCCTTATATAGGTCGTAGGGCGCCGGTTGGGAGGAGGCAGTCCTCCCCCAACTCGGCCTCCTTGGCCGGCGGGTGGAGGGAGGAAGACTTCCTCCCCAAGTAGGTTTCCTACTCTCCCTCCACCAAGCAAACTTGCCGTTTGACTTTTTCAAATCGGCGTTTGACTTTCAAACTAGGATTTGATTTCTCCCTTTATTTTGCCCAGCCATGATACCTAGTACATGATGCAACCATTCCACATTGTCATGACACATTCATGTACCCTTCCCCTCTGGAGTGCCGGACCTTCCGGAACCTTCTAGAACATTCCCGATGAAAACACCGGAATCATTCCCCAACTCCGAAACAAGACTTTCCTTATATGAATCTTATTCTCCAGACCATTCCGGATCTCCTCGTGATATCCCGGATCCCATCCGAGACTCCGAACAACATTCGGTCTCTTACTCATCATTCCATAACTACTCAACAACATCGAATCCTTAAGTGTGTCTCCCTACGGTTCGTGAATTATGCGGACATGATCGAGACACTTGTCCGATCAATAACCAATAGAGGAATCTGGAAATTCATATGGCTCCCACATATTTCTACGATTACTTTGCGATCGAATGAACCACTTACATACGATACCAATTTCCCTTTGTCTCACGACAGTTTACTTATCCGAGGTTTTGATCGTCGGTATCTCTGCATACCTAGTTCAACCTTGTTACCGATAATTACTCTTTTCTCGTTCCCGTGATATGTGATCCCTTGTGAGCCAGTCACATGCTTGCAAGCTAATTGGATGACATTCCACCGAGAGGGCCTAGAGTATATCTATCCGTCATATGGATGGACAACTCCTACTCTTGATCCATGTGTCTCAACCCATACTTTCCGAACACTTAATGCCACCTTTATAGCCACCCAGTTATGGTGTGGTGTTTGATGTCATCAAAGCATCCTTCCGGTGATGGTGATAAGCATGATCTCATGGTCGAAGGAATTAGGTTAATATGTATCAGAAAGCTTATAGCAATTGAACTATTTAAAATGAATTGATCTTTATGCTACGCTTATCTATAGGAGTATGTCCATCATACCATTCTCCTAATGATATGATCTTGTTGTTAACAACATATCAATGTTCATGATATGCAAACCGCAATCCTCCATTAACCAACAAGCTAGTATTATGAAGAGGCTTTACTAGGGCCTCTAATTTAGTTTACAAATCACACAAGTATTAATGTTTCCTGGTTAATTGTCACATCCCAAAATTTTCCAAATTTCAAAATGTGAAAAATAAATAAACAATTGTTGATTTTCAGGGTGAGAAGAAACTTTTTGATTCCAATTGGAAACATCAAAACCTATTTTGATCAAATAAAATCCTAAAGGGATTTAAAAAGATAAACAATTAATAAAGAAAGTTTTAATAATTGGAATTACTATTTTTGGATCTTTTAATAAAGAGATTTGATTTTCAAAAGCAAAGGTAGAATTATGATTAAAGATTATTTTATTGATCCAAATTAAATCTTGGCCAAGCTTTTGAAATGAAATATTACTATTTGTTAAAAAGGGTGAAGGTTATTTAAATAAAATAATGAGGATTTATTAATATCCAATTTTATTAAAGTAAAGGCTTTTCCATTTTAAATAAACACTAAAACTTGTTAATTTATTTTAAATAAGTTTTCCAAAGTTTGATTTATTCAAATAAAACCTACTAAAATGATTTAGGTATTATTTAGATTTCAAATAGAGTTTTTAAATAAATTAAATCCTATTTGAATTAATGACTAAGGTCTATTTATTTAATTATTAAATGGATCCTAAAAAGAATAAAAATTATTTAGTTTTGGACTTTGGATTGTGTTGTTAAACAGAACTAAAATCAATACAAAGTTTGGTGGAAGTTTGAATTCATTTGGAGTTTAAATTGTTTGTTTGAAAATCAAATAGAAAAAGCTTACAGAATAAAAAAAATTGAAACAAAACAGCCCAACTAAGCAAGCCCATCAAGGCCCAGTCTACCCCACCAGCTCTCCCCCACGGCGAAACATTTTCTACGCAGATAACAACCCGCAGAGACACAGACAGGTGGACCCAACGCCCTCTCTCTCTCTCCCTCACCGCCAGATGGACCCCACTGCCACGTAGTCGTCTTCAATCTCGCGACCACGTCGCCCTGCCGTTGCTGCCGCATTATTGCCGGCGTCAATACGCATAACTGGCTGAGTAAAACCTCGCTGTGATCACGCACACTTAAGCGCCCGCCTCTCCTCTACCTTTCCCCCCAAACAGCGCCTCCTCTCTGCCCCAGGGCTGCCCCGATTTTCTCTTGCACCGCCGCGGACTCCGACGAGCTTCGCGAGCAATTCCGGCCACACCCCGCCGCCTCTCATCTCCCACTGCACACAAGCTTGATCCCCACCTCCTGGCGCATCTCCTCGTGCTACTTGTTCGCCCGCGAGTGCCCCGTAGCGTTGGCTTCGTCGACCTCAACTCGCCACCGCCGTCTGTCTCGCCTCCGGCGAAGTTCCCCGGTAAGCTCCGTTCGCCCCAGCACCTCTTGATGATGCCCCTATCTTCCCCAGATCAGTACGCTTCTAACTTTTCCCCTAACTTGCCTTAGGGCGACCTGCATCGTCACCTCCGACAGCAAACAGAGCCGCCCGTCGTCAGTAGCTACTCCGGTGAGCAATCATCGTCGTTCCTGAGCACCCCTCGCCAAGCCAGCGCCACCTTGAGCTTCACCTCGACCTCGCGAGCACGGTGAGCACCTCCGCTTCTTCCCTTGCTTCCTGTAACCGCCACGACGCCACCGTCTGACCGTGCGCTGCCGCCAGCCACCATCGGCGCCGCTCGAGTTAGGTGAAGTCATTTTGCACCGTTAGATCTCCATCTGGCGGCTTAGATAGAATCATTAAACGAAGAGGTACGGGTGCCTCTGCGCCACATGATCTCACTTAGATCCAACGATCCAGAGAGGCCGATCCGCACGAAGCGGTACCGGCCAATAGAATCACGCCGCGTGGCACTGGTTTTGTTTAAAACAAAATTTTGAATCTGATTGATATGCAAACTTGTAAAATTCATAACTTAAAATCTACACGTCCAAATTTTGAAAATTTTATATCAATGGAATCACCAGAACATCTAATTTTCAACCATGCACTTTGTTTAATGTTTTGATTCCGGTAAATTGGTTGAATTTGCAGAAACTTGTGTAGGCTTATTATGAATATAAAAATTGTTCTAGATATAATTTTAATGTGAAATCTTTGCAAAATGATTTGTTGTGAACCTACTGACCTTAGGAACCAACTCATGGATTTAAAAATGAATTTTGTGAAGTTTAGGAATAAATATTTGAATTAACTCATTTCTAGTCAAATAAAAATAATGTTTATGGTTTAGAAATGATTTTTGAGTAAAACCTTTGGGAAATGATTTGATTCAAACCTTTTGACCCTAAAAACCAAGTTTTGAGAATTAAAATATATTTTGTGAACTCTTTGAAGAATATTGCTTTGCTAAAAGCAATTTCAACCACATAAAATAATGAATTGACTTAAAATTGGTTTATAGATAAAAACCTTTTGCAAATGGTTTTACCACTTTAGAAAATGACCACTTTGAACTTTATAATGGTTAGATCTTAGTAGAAACCAATCTTTGCAAATAAAACTATCTTTTGCATGCTTGCATGCATGACCTTGTTTTTGTTATTTTATGTGTGACAAATTGTTTGAATGTTGGGTTGAATATGTGTGTGCTTGATTGAATTGTAGTGAAGTTAGAAGAGTGTGATATTTGCAAGGTCAAGAAGTGAACCATCATTCTCTACTAAAAAGGCAAGTGACACTATCATCCAAGTCCTACTATTTTCATTACACTTAGTGAATTTTTGAAACATGCATGATAAGGTTTACTATATTTTATGCTATGCTAAATCCTAATAGGATACCCTTATATATTCCTTAGTGGAAACAATGTAGTTGTAGTATGCTTAGCCCTGCTATATATTGGGATGGGATACTTGTTATGATTATATGAAGTATTGAAAAGACTTATGTTTTATATAATAAAACAAGTACTCAATGAACCACCTGGGTGGACAAGGATACTCAAGTTTTGGACAAGGTGGCAACAAAAGGAACCATGTTTATATGGCAATCTCTTTTTGTTGTGCACTAGAAGAAAACCACCCAGGGACTTAGAGATTGAACATGTTTCTCGTACAGTGGCTTCCGTGTACAGCCACATGCTAAATGGGCTCTGGCTTAGTCAACTACATAGTGGAAGACCCATGCATTGGCATCTTTAGGTTAACTAGATTTGTGGAAGGGAACTTGAAACCCTACATTGGTGCCTGGATGACAAGCTAGCATTGTGTATTGGGAGGACTCCTATGGAAAGACTTTGTCACATTCTCAATCTGCCAGTACTCCATATTGGTGAGTACTTATCCAGCGGCCACTGGTGGCATCAAGATGAGATTGTGTCATGTGGGTAAAGTGTACAACTTCTGCAGAAGATCAAAATTCTAAGTACTTAGCCGTGTCCCCGGTTATGGACAATACTGAGCAACTAAGGCCTGAAGCTATGGAAGATCTCGACATTCCAATTTCTCAAAGTTAAAATTTGAGGGTGAAAACAAGGGATTTGAAGCACTTGGAGTTTTCCAAGAAGTTCAAAAAGATTTGACAAAGAACAAAAACTATTTTGAAAAGATAGGATAAAACTATATTGCTTTCTGCAAATGAGCCTGAACCCCACTTAGCCAATTATGCATGTAATGATAGGATCCACATATTTCTACTTAGTAGTGAAACTTGCCAATACAATTCAAATGTATTGACCCTTGTGGCTGCAACTTATTATGTTGCAGGTTTGTTTGATGTTAGTGAAGTGTGTTGAATTAGGATTACAAGTCTACAACCAACATGACTGTCTGTGGCACTTTGAAGATGAAGGACCCCATGCTTATAGATATTCTGCTGCAATGTAATGTGATAGCCAAATGAGTTATGTAAGATGTAATGAATTATTTTATTCCTGGTTATAAAGTTGTATTATGACCTTTGTTTCTTGATATTACATCTTAACTGTGGATGCTAGCTATTGATCCAGGGACTAGCATTGTAAACACAGGGATCTCTACCTTATTAAAGGTTGGGAACCTTACATTAATACTGTTATAGCATGAATGTAAACATTTATCATAAACACAAAGATATAATAAAAACTACATTTATTATTGCCTCTAGGGCATATCTCCAACATCATGCCATGTTGTTTATCTAAGGAGAGCACCTCTAGTGAACTATGGACCCCGGTCCAATCTTTACCATTGATACATCTTCCACTGTTACTTGTTTACTTGCTGCAAACCAATACCTTCCGCACCATACGTTTAATCCCTTGTTACAGCAAACCGGTGAGCTTGACAACCTCACTGATTCATTGGGGCAAAGTCTTGAGTTTGTGTTGTGCAGGTATCCACATTGTTTGCAACACATGTGTGATGTTTCCTTCCTCCTTCTGGTTCGATAACCTCAGTCTCAACCGAGGGAAAACTTGCTACTTTCTCTTCACACACCCTGCGCTTGGGGTTACCAACGAAGTGCCACGTCGAGCATCATTAAGACTTTCTAGCGCTGTTGCTGGGGAGGCTAAGGACGTCTTCACTAGGGGAGTCCTTCACTTCCTTTCTCTTTACTTTGTTTTTAGTTTGCTTTGTTTCTTTTTCTTGGTTTTGTTTGCCTCTTTTCAAAAAACCCAAAAAAATTAGTCTAGTTTGGTTTGCTTGCTTTATTCAAAAACACAAATAATTAGTTCCTGCTTTAGCTGCTGATGCTGTTTTTGGCTTTCCCACCTTTGCCAAAATGAACTCTGCTGAGAACACCAAGTTGTGTGACTTCACTAGCACCAACAACAATGATTTCCTAAGCACACCTATTGCTCCACCTTCTCCTGGTGCTATCTTTTATGAAATTAAGCCTGCTTTGTTGAATCTTGTGATGAGAGAGCAATTTTCTGGTGCTGGTTCTGATAATCCTGCTGCCCATCTTAATAGCTTTGTTGAACTTTGTGAGATGCAAAAGTATAAGGACGTAGATGGAGATATTATTAAGCTCAGCCTTTTTCCTTTCTCCTTGAGGGGAAAATCTAAAGAATGGTTGCTATCTTTGCCTAAAAATAGTATTGATTCTTGGACTAAGTGCAAATATGCCTTTATTGGAAAGTACTATCCTCCTGCTAAGATTATTGCTATGAGAAGTGACATTATGATATTTAAACAACTTGATAGTGAACATGTTGCTCCTGCTTGGGAAAGAATGAAATCTTTGGTTAAAAATTGCCCTACTCATGGACTCACTGCTTGGATGATTATCTAGACTTTTTATGCGGGTTTGAACTTCTCCTCAAGAAACCTGCTGGATTCTGCTGCTGGAGGTACCTTCATGGGCCTCACCTTGGGTGCTGCAACAAGGCTACTTGATAATATGATGGTTAACTACTCTGAATGGCATGTTGAGAGATCTCCACATGGTAAGAAGGTAAATTCTGTTGAGGAAACTTCCTCTTTGAGTGAAAAGATTGATGTTATTATGGCTATGCTTGTTAATGGGAAAGCTCCTCTAGATCCTAATAGTATTCCCTTAGCCTCTTTGGTTGCTCAAGAATAGCAAGTTGATGTGAACTTCATTAGAAACAACAATTTCAACAATAATGCCTATAGGAATAATTTTGGTAGAAACAACAATTATATGCCTTATCCTCCTAATAATGGAAATTCCTATGGAAGCTCTTACAATAATGTTAGAAGTTCCGTTCAAAAAAAATGTTAGGAGTTCCCCCTCTGAACTTGAAGTAATGCTCAAGGACTTTATTAGTAAACAAACCACTTTCAATAAGACTATAGAGGAAAAGCTTTTAACTGTAGAGAAAAATATATCCTGTTTGTATGAAGCTCAAACTTCCTTGGTTAATAAAATGGCTGCTAAACCTAAAACTATGGAAAACACCTTTGCTACTGCTCATGCCATACAAGTTACTATTGATGAAAATGTTAGGCTGTTATCTCAACTTCATGCTAGGTGGGAAAGGGAAGCTGAAATTGATAGAAACAATAGTGTGTGCACTATCACCACTAAACCACAAGTAGCCCCTATTCCTCCTCCTACTATGCCTAAGCCTAGTGAGTCTACTACTAGTGATGCTAAGTTTGACTTTGATATTGATGGTTGCAATATTTCTGAAGTGATTATGTTCCTGCAAAAGCTTGCTAAAAGTCCTGATGCTAGTGATATGCACGTTGACTTTACCAAACACATTACAGATGCTCTTATTAAGATTAAGGAAGAGAAGCTAAAACACAAAGCTTCTATTCATAGGAAAGTAGAAGATAGTTGGGAACCCACTATTAATATGCAAGTGAATGACTTTGATCTCAAAGCTTTATGTGAACTTGGTTCTAGTGTCTCTATTATGCCTAGGAAGATTTATGAAATGCTTAATTTGCCACCACTAGAAGATTGTTATTTGGATGTCCCGCTCAATGATAATGCTAAGAAGAAACTCATGGAGAGTATTAATGATGTTCTCATTATGGTTAACAATGCTTATGTCCCTGTTGATTTCTATGTTTTGGATGTTGAATACAATGCTTCTTGTCCTGTTACTTTGGGAAGATATTTTCTAAGAACAGTTGGTGCCATCATTGATATGAAAGAAAGCACCATCAAATATCATTTTCCATTCAAGAAAGGTATTGAACACTTCCCTATGAGAAGAGAGAAGTTGTTTTTTGCTCCTCCTTTGAAAGCAAGGTTTGATGTTAATGCTTCCTCATTTGAAAATACTTGATTCTTCTTGCTTCTTGTGCCTAACTTAAAGGCGTTACATAAAAGTACTTGTTGGGAGATAAACCAAAAGTTTCCTGAAGTATTGGAAGTTATTACTTTTGTAATGACCTCTACTTATCCTTTTTGTTTGCTTTTTGTGCCAAGAATGACCTCTAATGAGAGGTAAGTAAGATTTGGGGAGTTGCTGTCCTGAAACAGATTTCTGTCCTCCACCAAAAAAATTCGTGAGGAGGCTCTGTAACTCGGATTGAGCTCAAAATTTACTAATAAATCCCCCAGTATGTTGGCTAACTATAGTTATTTCAACACTTTTTCATTTGAGAAACAGAAGATGTTTTAAAAAATTCGTTTCTACCTGCTGGTCTGTTTTGACAGATTTCTGCCATTATTTGCATTTGCTTCTTATTGATTCCTTTTTAGCTCTCTTCAGGTAAATTGAGTTTCTTTGAAGGAGTTACTATAGTAGCTTGTGTTTTTAGTGAAAAGCCTTATTGTTCCAAAGCTTTGCCAGTGGTCTAATATCTTTTGAATAAGCTAATGTTGTCAATGAAGATTGTGTGAAGTTTTGTATGAAGGAAAAATTTCAAGTGTAGAGAGAGAATGATGCAATGAAATAAAGAATGTACAAAATCTCAAGCATGGGGATGCCACCATGGTGTCACCCCAAGAAATATCCAAGAGGTACAAGCGTCAAAGCTTGGGGATTCCCAAGGCATCCCCTTCTTCATCAATAAAAAGCTCAGGTCTGTCTAGACACTTCATTTTTATTGTTTCATGCACAGTTGTGTTGTTTTTGGAGCGTCTTAGTTTTCGTTTGCTTTGCTTAGTTTGTTTAGTTTGCTTTAGTAGTTTGGACCCCCGTTCTCGCTATGTTGTTTTGCAAATAAGTTTGCTTGGTGTTTGGAAAGGAGTAGTAAGTTCTTGCTTGAAGTGCAAGAGGATCTTGCATTGACTATGACTTAGAATTTAGCATGACATGCTAGGTGTTGTTTTAGCATTATGCTTACTGATTATTGTTGTAGCATGTCTTGTTCCAAACAATTGGGATTGCTTAGTGTGCCTTGAAAAAAATTATGCGTTGTTTTAGCATGCAAAAGCATAATATTGTGGTATTCTCCTTTGATGTTTTGCTTGGGTTGACTTGGCACATGCTCACACCATGTTATGACTATGACAAGTCACCATTAGCCTCTATGATCATTTAGTCCTTGACTTGTAGTACCACTCTTTGCTTTGATTAGTTTGCTTTGTTGCATTGCATAATTATGGCCATTATTGCTCTCTTAGTTGGTTGCTACCAGTCTTTTGCTAGCCTCCGCTTGTATGAGTAAGCTCTACTCATGCTTCCAACTCCCAAGAAACCAAGTTATTCCAAAGTGTCCACTATAAACTCCTATGCATGGTGTGTTACACCATTCCAAAGTATATTCTTGTTTTCATCTATCTTCCAATTAAAAACTGTTTTGTTATGTGAAAACTTAGTGATTAAAGCCCTCACGAACTTGATGGCACACTTTATTCTTTGCCCCTAATAAACTTGAACCATTGTGACAACTTTGTTGTATATGCTTGCACTTATAAGTTGGAATTAGCAGAACCGTGCTGTCATGGGGAACGTTTTCAACATTGCACTTGTACCTTGTTGTACTCAGTTGATATCATGTTCTTTTGTCTATGGATGTCACCGATGTGAAATAAAGAGGGAACTTGTAAGTCCATGGAGTTTGTATCCTGTGTTAGAGAAACGCCGGGGCCGCTAGCCTAAGCCATGCCTAATCATGGTGGAAACTTGTAGCATCACCATAGTGACATCTATGAAGGATTATTCTTATAAAAAAGCGACACATTGATAAAAGAGGAAAGAGATAAAAAAGCACCATATTCCCATGGTACATAAGAAGAATTGCTGAGATGCTCATTTTCTGCTTGCCTTGTCTTTTTGGTTATGGGAAAGCTCCTTTACCATGTGCAAGGGGTACCCCGTTGGCGGTTCTCAATGATATGCAAATACTTACAGTGACAAGAACTTACCTGGACCCAAAGTTGAGTATGCATGAGGTGTGGCCCTCGTATTCAACGGGCATGAGATTGCCAACTTATACTTCGTCAAGCATATACTCCAGCTTTGCCACTTTAACCTTAACCACTTCAAGATGCTTATGATAGGGGCAATGAGGGCTAAAAGCTAACAAGTACCATAATTTTTGGAAGCTCTTTTTGAAACTTGTAATCCCTGCTTCCTTTACAAAAAGGCCTATCTTCCACCATTATTGAGTCTCCACCTTCTACCTTTAGGCACCATTAAGAGAGCATAGTTGTCATTCTGTGTGCAATGTTCCAAAGCTTATTAATTGATGCATAGTGTGTTATTACTTGCTCTTGTGCTATTTGTTTCTAGTCACCCTTGTAAACTTTGCAGGTGTCCTATGCATTTTATTGCTACTCTATGAGGGACAAGCTGATTGCCACTATGCTATGTTTTCTGCATGTGAAACAAACAAACGTTTTTCAATACATATTATTCATGATCTTTGTTTGTAGCTTGCCATGTTGCATGCATAGTTACTATGTCCTATTGTTATAACTCCATCTTTCATGCACATGTTTAGAGTTCTTTGATCCTAGCTTTCAATGCTTGCAAATGGTTGGATCTTTATTGTGAGGGTGCATGTCACCTCAAAAATTATTCTTTTATCACTTACCTACTCGAGGACGAGCAGGAGTTAAGCTTGGGGATGCTGATACGTTGGAAACGTATCTATAATTTTTGTTGCTCCATGCTTGTTTAGTATCTACTTTGGTTTACTTGTCCACACTTTGAGGTGCTTGTTACATGTTTTCTGGTACTAACCTATTAACAAGTTGCAACAGTGCCAGATGCCTGTTTTCTGCTATTTTTGGTTTTAGAAAAGTTAGTAAAGAAATATTCTCGGAATTGGACGGGACGAAGGACAAAGTCAATAACTTTCTGTGGGGAACAAGAAGTATAGAGGGGAGCCCGGAAGGCCAGCCAAGGGGGGCAGACCCACTCTTGGCGTGGTGGGCCCAGCCCCACGCCTGGCTAGGGTTTGGGCACCCTGGCCGCCTCCCGGTCTCGCCCCTTCGCCTATAAGAAGCCCCCGATGCAGAAACCCTAAGTACCCAATCAGAAATCCACGAAAACGTCTGTAGCCACCGCCACCATCATCCCTAGATCGAGGGGGTCTAAAGTTCTTCCCGACACCCTGCCGGAGGGGAGATCATCCCGAAGGCCTTCTCTCTGGTATGATTCGTGAGTAGTTCTACCTTGGACTATGGGTCCATGTAGTAGCTAGATGGTTGTATCTCCTCCTTTGTGCTTTCATGTATAGATCTTGTGAGCTCCGTTCACGATCAAGATCTAATCTATTTGTAATCATGCATGTTGTGTTTGTGGGGATCCGATGGATATTGAGATTATTATGTTGGTTTGATTAATGGTTTTATCTTTATGATTCTATCATGCCTGTGTTGTTTGTGATCTTGCATGCTCTCCGTTGCTAGTGGTTATCTTGGCCAAGTAGTTGCTAGTGACTCCAAGAGGGAGTATTTATGCTTGATAGTGGGTTCATGCCTCTAGTTTCCAAGGGAAGTGACAATAATCTCTTCGGTTGTAGATGTGTTGTTGCTACTAGGGAGAAAACAACGGTCTCTTATTCATGGAACTTGTGGACTGTTTACCTTACACACTTTGCTTAAAGTAGTTGTTTGTTGCTTGCAACTTAATACTGGAGGGGTTCGGATGATAACCTGAAGGTGGACTTCTAGTCATAGATGCAGTTGGATGACGGTCTATGTATATTGTTGTATTGCCCAATCAACCTCATAGGATCTTTCTCGCTAGTAATTGCATTGTTATGCCTTGCTCAGTTCCTGTCAATTGTCCCGTTGTAATTTGTTTACCCTTCATGCCATGTTGTTTATCTAAGGAGAGCACCTCTAGTGAACTATGGACCCCGGTCCAATCTTTATCATTGATACATCTTCCACTGGTACTTGTTTACTTGCTGCAAACCATTACCTTCCGCACCATATGTTTAATCCTTTGTTACAGCAAACCGGTGAGCTTGACAACCTCATTGATTCGTTGGGGAAAAGTCATGAGTTTGTATTGTGCAGGTCCCCACGTTGTTTTCAACACCTGTGTGACATTTCCTTCCTCCTTCTGGTTCGATAACCTCGGTCTCAACTGAGGGAAAACTTGCTGCTTGCTCTTCACACACCCTGCGCTTGGGGTTACCAATGAAGTGCCACGTCGAGCATCATCAGTCATGTGAACATCGAATACATGATACTTCACCATTTATGGCCAAGGGGAATGCATTTTGTATTTGGCTACTAATTGTGGGGTTGCCGGAGTGACAGAAACCTGAACCCCCGTTAGGACACCATTGCGTACGGGAGCGTAGGATCTCAGAGTTTAAGGTTGTGGTTAGGTTTATATCTTAATTACTTTCCTGTAGTTATGGATGCTTGCATGGGGTTTAATCACAAGTATGTATTAGTCCAAGTAAGGTCGGTACATTAGCACAGGTTCACCCACACAACACTTACAACACCAAAGAAGGGTACTTAGCTATTTGAAGCGAAAGAACTTGATACAATTCCCATGTGTCCTCGAGAACGTTTGGTCTTTATAAGTATTTCCACTGGCTTGTCCTTTGCTAAGAAAGGATTGGGCCACTTGCTGCAGTTGTTCGTTGTCTTTATTACTTGCACTTTGTTTTGTTGCTTTATCAGAAAACCCCTAAAAATCCGTTTGCTAAGTATTTACAGAGATTTCGTGCTCCATGCCACTAGTCAACACCTTCTGCTCCTTGTTGGGATCGACACTCCTATTTATCAAAAGTACTATGATACACCCCCTATACTTGTGGGTTATCAAGACTATTTTCTGGCCCCGTTGCTAGGGAGTGAAGCGCTATTGAAGAGCGGAACTGGTAAAGGAAACTTCTACTATGAGTATTGCTTTTTGTTTCTGTTTGTTGCTTTGTTTCCAATATGGATCACCCACTTGGTTTTCTGTTTGGGAAGACTACTACCACTGTTAGGGTAGTAGATGAATCACCACCTGTTAAGATAGATCCTTTTAAGATACCTACAAGTATTGTTGATCGTGTTATGGATAATTATTATTTAGGGGATGGAACTGTCCACCCTGGTGATCACTTGCCTTTTATCCATGAATTATGCGGGTTGTTTAAGTGTGCAGGTATCACTACTGAACAGGTGAAGAAGAATTTGCTCTCTATATCCTTGAAAGGGAGAGATGAAGAATGGTATAAGCTGCTAAAGAATGGACAATCCATGGAATGGGAGGAAATAGTGCCTCTCTTTTATTCTAAATTCTATCCTCCCGGTGAAATTCATAAGGATAGGAATCTGGTATATAACTTTTGGCCTCGTGATGGAGAGAGTACAGCTCAATCTTGGGGGAGATTGAAGTTACTAATGCTTAAATGTCCTATTCATGAACTCCCTAACAATATCATTATCAATAACTTTTATGCTAGGTTTTTCTTCATGATAAAGATTTACTAGATGCTTCTTGTGCTAGATCATTCACATGTATGAAGGAAGAAGCTAAATGGGATCTCCTAGACCGTATTCAAGAGAACACTGAAGCTTGGGAGAATGACAAAGGAAGAAAGTCAGGTATAAATTATGATTATGAATGCATAAAATCTTTTATGGGAACTGATGACTTTCGTGATATTAGTAATGAGTTTGCTCTTGACTCCCAAAGTATTGCCAATTGTTTTAAGGCCTTTTCCTCTTATATTGAAATTCCCAAAAAAGAGTGGGACAAGTACCATGCTCCTTATAAAGATATTGTTACCAATGTTCCTGCTAGCATAGAAGTTTGTACTATTGATCCTATTTTGCCTGAACCTTATGTTGAGAAAATTCCTTTTCCTGCTAAGGTAAAGGAACATTCTATCATAGCTAATGTGGTTAACAAAAGTACAAAGAAAACTGTGGAACCCGATGAGGAAATAAATATTGAACCTGTGTTTGCTATTAAAGATCTTGTTACTAGAAATATAGAGGATGAGCATATTGTCTTCTGTGAAGACGCTTCTAATATTTCTCTCATCCTAGAAAAGCTAGAAAAGTTAGTGTCCCTATGCTTTCTGTTAGAATTGGTGATCATTGTTATTATGGTCTATGTGATATTGGTGCTAGTTCTAGCGCTATTCCTTATGATCTTTATAGGGAAATTATGCATGAAATTGGTCCTTGTGAGCTTGAGGACATTGATGTGGTTATTCACCTTGCTAATAGAGAGACAGTCTGTCCCATTGGCATGGTAAGAGATGTGGAGGTTCTTTGTGGTAAGATTAATATCCTGCTGATTTTCTAGTACTTGGTTCTGAAGCTAGTAAAACCTATCCTATTATTTTTGGTAGACCTTTCTTGAACACTTGTGGAGCTATTATAGATTGTAAGAAGAAGAAAGTTTTAACTAAGTTTGATGGAGATTCTTATGAGTTTAACTTTTCCAAATTTGCTAATGATCCTTGTGAGAATAGCTTGCCTAATAAAGATTTCACGATGGAACAACTTGCTTCTATTGATCCAGTTTATGACCTTGGACCTCTTTTTGGTGATTCTAAGTATGCTCATTCTGATGATAAAGTTGTTGTCAGTGACAGTAATATTGTCAACTTTATTCAAAGTGCTACTGAAAGTTATTATGAGAGAGGGAAACATGGTTTTATGCATCTCAATAATGTTAAGTTTCCCCGTTTTATGTTAAAAGCTTTGAAGTTGCATTTGTTCTGTCTTCCTATGCTAATGGATTTTTGTTTCAATAACTTGTTTTCTCATGATACCCCCATGCATAGGAAGTGGGTTAGACTCAAATGCATTGGTTATTTGCTTCTTGATGCTCTCTTTCACCTGAAATATATATCTCCTTTGTGATCATCTTTGAAACTTTCAAGCCTAACTTAAAGGCATTAAAGAAAAGTACTTGTTGGGAGATAACCCAAGAGTTTGGTTGAGTCTTGGAAGTTATTACCTCAGTAATAACCGCTTCTTATCCTTTTTGTTTTGGTTTTTGTGTCAATTTCAACTACTTTTGAGAAGTGGAGGAGTTGTAAAAAGTGGTTGTCCTGGGACAGATTTTTGTGCTGCATTGTAAAAATTCGTGAGGAATCTCAGTACTTCGGATGGAGCTGTATTTTTATGTGCTTGTTCTCCAAGTCGTTACCCAACTTCCATTAGTTTTGCACTTTTTGATTTAAGCAACAGAAGGTTTTCGAAAAAATCAATCTTTACCTGCTGGTCTGTTTTGACAGATTTCTGTCATCATTTGCATTTGCCTCTTATATCGATTCCCTTCCAGATTCTTTTGGGTTTGTGGAAAGGAGTAGCTATAGTAGCTTTTGTTTTGATGGATTTCAGTTGAAGTGTGAACCTAAAGGTTTATTTTTTTTGCTTATGCTAATGTTTCCATTGAAGTTTGTGTATTGCCTTATGAGAAAAGGAATTTCCAGGAGAAGGAGAAAAGGAGTCTGCAGAGTTCGTCTTTGAATAGGTAAAAGTGGTGAAAACAGAAGGTTCATGAAAGCCTAATCTTTTTATATTTTTGATGTTTTTATAACATACGGGAGGCTATGAAATGAAACAGAGGAAGAAACGGAGGCCGGGGTGGCCACACCCACCCCAGGCGCGGGCCCCAGCTGGCCGCGCCTGGAGGGGGTGTGAGCCCCCGAGCTCTGTCTCCGCCTTGTTTTCGCACCAGTACCTCCTTATGCATTGAAACTTCGTAATATATACCCCCCCGGATTCCCCGAGGTTCGTATATCGTGTTATCGTCGTGTTTTCGTTTTGATCTGTTTCTGTCAGGAAATCTTCTCAAGTTTAGAGCACCATGGTATCCGCCAAAGACAAAGGCAAGAAGCCTGTGGAGTAAGTAAAGTTGGAGGAACAAACCGCCGCAGGGTCAAGGGCAAGGAAACCTACTTTTGTAGGAGCAATTAACACTGGACGTGATTTTTCTCGTAATATGCAGGGGATCATAGCCTCCGTTCCAGACTTCAGACCCTGCCCTGAGGCAGTGGAAGCCTTTCGAACCACTGACGAGTTTTGTGATACGTACCGTGCTTTGAGGATTAAGGTGGATATACTTCAAGAGGAGAATGACAGGCTTCGTAAGATGCTAGAGGGTTTCCTTACCCTAAACAAGAGAACACCACCACCAAAGGAGTAATTCGTCATCAGGTTTGGCATCCCCTTGGCTTGTTCCAAGCTTGGGGGAGTGTCGTGCTATCACATCATTATCTTTTATCTTTTACCTTTTTAGTGGATTCATATCTTTGGTAGAGAAGTTATCTTATATGTTGGTTTGCATGTGGAAGTATCTCTCCTTTAGTTGATTATGTATGTATCCCTTTGTGTGAGTGCCTTTATGGAATATTAATAAGAAGTTTCATCTTTTACTTTTTGCACTTCTTATTTTAGTTTGCAATATCTATTATATGATTGATCTTGTTGATCAGTATTGGTGCCACTTTGGGAGCATCAATTAGATCTAAATTTGTTTTGGCAAACCGAGCTTTGTTCAGTAGCAACACTTTTTGAGGTTTGAAAGGAAAAGAGAAAAAGCTTACATGTATTTTGTATCATTTATTTTCTTTCTTGATTGGATCATAAGCTTAGTATTCTTTATTTAAGATCTTTTGTGTCTTCAAGGAAGATTGCATGTTTGGCTTTATCACTTGTAGGTTTGCTTGTTTCCTTCAACTCTTTTTGCTTGCTACCCAGCCTTGCTAGCCAAAAACCTATTTTGAGAAGGCTTACTTCTCATGTTTCCAACTCCCTTTGAACCAAACCTGTGCCATTTGTGTCCACCATATCTACCTATTAGCATTATTGCTATTCCAAGAAAATTCTCAAGCTTCATCTATCTTTCGAATTAAAAACTATTTTGTTATGTGAAAACTAGTTAGTAAAGCTCTCACGAACTTGATGGCACACCTTATTCTCATGCCCCTAATAAACTTGAACCATTGTGTCATCGAAGTTGTATATGCTTGCATCTATACGTTGGGATTAGCAGAACCATGCTGTCACGGGGAACTCTTTCAACACTTATGGATACATATCCAATTGATATCATGCTCTTTTGTTTGTGGATGTCGTCAGTGTGAAATAAAAAGGGAGCTTGTAAGTCCATGGAGTTATGTATGTGTGTTAGAGAAACGCCTGGACCGCTAGCCTAAGCCATGCCTAATCATGGTGGAAACTTGTAGCATCACCATAGTGATCAATCTATGAAGCATCCTCAATAAAAACCTATGAAAATAGCAAATAAAAAGATCGCTAAGATGCTCACTGTCTGCTTTCCTTGTCATTTTGATTATGGGATAGCTCCTGTATCATGTGCAAGGGGTACCCTGTTGGCGGTTCTTTATGATACACATGTACTTACAATGACAAGAACTTACTGGTAACTAAATTTGAGTAGCATGAGGAGCGGCCCTCGTACTCAAGGGACATGAGATTGCTAGCTTATATTTCGTCAAGCATATACTCCATCCTTGTTCACTTTAACCTTAAGCACCTCAAGATGCTTATGGTAGGGGCAATGAGGGATCAAAGCTAGTAAGTACCATAATCTTTTGGAAGCTCTTGATGACTTGAAATCCCTGCTTCCCTCTATGAAGGGACCTTTCTCCTATTTTCTGAGTTGAGTCAGTAAACCTACTTCCTCTCTTTCTCCAGCAAGCATTTGAGTTGTTGTGTTTCGAGCATTCATATGATGATTTATTCAATCATGTTATTTATCTTCCTTGTTTAAACAAGACTCTTATCTATTGAGTATTACTTTGAAAGCCTTCATTTTGAAAAACCTTTTATGTTTGAGCAAAGAGTACTCCTATTGTAAAACTTCTTCAAAAGATTTTTGTGAAACTGTTTGCCAGCTGTTCTCTGACCAGGAACAAAGTTTGCCAATTCCAATTATGATTTATCTTTATGCATCTCTATTGTGACCCCTCTACTTGTTGCAAGCTAAGTTATATAATGGTGAGTTGCCTTCTTCTATGAGTTGTGTAATGGTAAGTGTGATGCTTCTTGTCCGTATTCTTTTATCGACACTTCACTCCATAAACCTGTGGACATGTTTACTGATCTCAGTTTTCGCTTGGGGACAAGCGAAGGTCTAAGCTTGGCGGAGTTTATACGTCCAATTTGCATCACCATTCTATATCATAATTTGCCTCTATTCATTGATATATTTCATATTAAGAGGTGTTACTTCTGTCATTTCATCTGTTTTTGCATGTTGGATGATTCTTGGAGGATGAACTGTCGGAGTCAGGTTTCTGATGGAAAAAAGAGGTGTTTTGATGCAATTTCGCGAAGATCAGAAAAATACCAGAAAAATCATGGAAAATAATATTTCCCCGAAGACGAAGGAAGCCAGAAGGGGAGGCGGAGTTGGGCCACAGGGGGGCCACACCCCCCGGGCGCGGGTCCCCTGCCCCGCGCCTGGAGGAGGTGTGGCCCACCTGGCAGGCCTCCTACTCCGCCCTCTCACCTATATCTTCTCCTAGAAACCCTAATACACGGGGAGCGACCACAGAAAGATTCCGCCGCCTCTGCGGGGCGGAAAACACCGAGAGAGAGAGAGAGCTCTCCGACGGACAGATTTCTGCCAGGGAAATTCCTTCCCGGAGAGGGGAGATCATCGCCATCAACACCATCATCAAGCTAGGCTTCATTAGGGTCATCATCATCATCATCCACACCATCATATCCACCAGCACCATCATCACCACTCCGTCCCGCTGTAACTATCGTGTTGGATTTTGCATTAGTTCTTAGGGGAAACTTTTCCTATGTTGATTACTATTGTAGTTGATGCTTGTGAGTGGAACCATTGGATTATTGTTTATGTTCAGATTGTTATCCATCACAATATCATATTTGAACTTGATCCATATGATGTCTTGTGAGTAGTTTGTCTAGTTCTTGAGGACATGGGAGAAGTCATGTTGTTAGTAGTGTATTTGTGTTGAGATATTGTTCAATGGTTTAGTATTTAAGTTGTGGTGCTATTCTTCTAGTGGTGTCATGTGAACGTCGACTACATGATACTTCACCATTTATGGGCCTAGGGGAATGCATTATGTATTTGTCTACTAATTGTGGGGTTACCAGAGTGACAGAAACCTGAACCCCCGTTAGGACACCATTGCATAAGGGAGCGTAGGATCTCAGAGTTTAAGGCGGTGGTTAGGTTTATATCTTAATTACTTTCGTGTAGTTGTGGATGCTTGCAGAGGGTTTTAATCACAAGTATGTATTAGTCCAAGTAAAGTCGGTACATTAGCACGGGTTCACCCACACAAGACTTACAACCCCAAAGAAGGGTACTTAGCTATTTGAAGCGAAAGCACTTGACAGAATTCCCATGTGTCCTCGAGAACGTTTGGTCTTTATAAGTATTTCCACTAGCTTGTCCTTTGCTAAGAAAGGATTGGGCCACTTGCTGCAGTTGTTCGTTGTCTTTATTACTTGCACTTTGTTTTTTTGCTTTATCAGAAAACCCCTAAATATCCGTTTGCTAAGTATTTACAGAGATTTCCTGCTCCATACCACTAGTCAACACCTTCTGCTCCTCGTTGGGATCGGCACTCCTATTTATCGAAAGTACTACGATACACCCCCTATACTTGTGGGTTATCATACCCATCCCCTTCCGGCCCGATGAACCTTCTAGACCCTTCTAGATCATTTCGGTGAAAACACCGGAATCATTCCTGAACTCCGGAATTGGACTTTCCTTATGTGAGTCTTATTCTCTGGACCATTCCGGATCTCCTCGTGATATCTCGGATCCCATCCGAGACGACAACATTCTGTCTTCCTACTTACATTCCATATCTACTAAACAACATCGAATCCTTAAGTGTGTCTCCCTATGGTTCGTGACTTATGCAGACATGACCGAGACTCATCTCTGATCAATAACCAATAGAGGAATCTGGAAATTCATATGGCTCACACATATTTCTACAATTACTTTGCGATCGAATGAATCATTTACATACGATACCAATTTCCATTTGTCTCGCAATATTTTAGTTATCCGAGGTCTGATCGTCAGTATCTCTGCATACCTAGTTCAACCTCGTTACTGATAAGTACTATTTAATCGTTCCTGTGATATGTGATCCCTTGTGAGCGAGTCACATGCTTGCAAGCTAATTGGATGACATTCCACCAAGAAGGCCTAGAGTATATCTATCTGTCATATGGATGAAAAAATACCACTCTTGGTCCACGTGCCTCAACACATACTTTTTGAACACTCAATGCCACCTTTATAACCACCCAGTTACGATGTGGTGTTTGATGTCATCAGAGCATCCATCCGGTGATGGTGATTAGCATGATCTCATGGTCGAAGGAATTATGTTACTATGTATCAGAAAGCTAATAGCAAACGAACTAATGAAATGACTTAATCTTTATGCTACGCTTATCTATAGGAGTATGTCCATCACACCATTCTCCTAATGATATGATCTTGTTGTTAATAACATATCAATGTTCATGATCAGGAAAACATGATCATCTATCAACGAACAAGCTAGTATTATAAAGAGGCTATACTAGGGACTCTAACAAGTTTACAAATCACACAAGTATTAATTTTTCCGGTTAATACAATTATAGCATGAATGTAAACATTTATAATAAACACAAAGATGTAATAAATAACTACTTCTATTATTGCCTCTAGGGCATATCTCCAACAAGAATGACTAAACTGAAACACACAAAAATAACTATGCTACCTTTATTCAAAGATGGGTTGACTCTCATCAAGCATTTATTTAGAATTGGTTCATTCGACTCAACCAGCCTTTGAGTCTTTGGCACATACCTTGGGATGCCCTTCATCGAAGGTACTTACCACTTGAACATGTTTAGGTGAAAGTACATATTTTCCACCTTGTTCTTATTTCTTCGGGAAGCAACGAACAATCTGATCATCATAGATGTTGAAGACAATTTTCCTGCTAGTGTAGTCAACATTATCTCCTACAGTACTAAGAAAAGTTCTTCCAACGATGATTGAAAGTTTTTCATCTTCACGAACATCAAATATAATAAAATCAGTGGGTATGACATGTTGATCAATTCTAAGTAAAACATCTTCGATCATACCAATGGGTTGTTTAGTGGTGTTATCAGCCATCTGCATGGTAATGGAAGTAGGAGAGTAATCTCCGATATTCATTTTCTTGAAAAGGGAATATGGCATGACACTAACACCTTCACCTAAGTCACATAGGGCATTGAATATGTTAGTTTTTCCAATAACACGAGAGATAGTTGGTATAAAAGGATCCCCAAGCTTAGCGGGAAGCTTTTCATCATAGCTTGTCATCACCGCTACAGTCTTAGTTACCTTTTTTCTTTCTATTAAGAATATCTCACATGAACTTCTAGGAACTTGAATTGTATCAGCTAGAGGAAGTTCTAAACGAATATTGCTTAGAGCCTTGGCAAATGAGCCAGAAACACTCTTATCAGGTTCATATTGAACCCGGTTAGGATAAGAATTTTTCTTTTTAGTTGCTTTTATCTTCTCTTTTACCTTGGGTGTCGGCTCAACATCTTTTTTCTTCTTCTTCATTGCAGGATTCTTCTTTTCAACTTGTTTTTCTTTGATATAATCACTTCTTCCTCTTGTTCACGACTAAGCTCAATTTTTTCTCTTGTATCGACAGTTTCAGCATCAGAGTCACATTTTTTATCTCTATCTTCCGCCTCTTCCTCTTCTTCATTTTCCATTGAAGATTCTTTTTCTTTTCTTTGGGATTCAAGGCCAATGTCATCTTATGGATCAACAAGGTCTTCTTCTTCATGACTCATTTCTTAAGTCTCCTCTGCTTTTCGGGTTGATTCTTCTTGATACCAAGGTGGCCCTAGAGGTTTCTATGTTTCTATACCACATATAGCTAGTAACAAGATTAGTAGATACAATATTGTAACCATAATTACTTTGACTTATAATCAAAGATTGAGTCTCGGCTATTTGATCACATTGAACTTTAATCATACTAATATGCTTGCCAATATGTCTAGCAACATGCCCTAGATCATCAAAATATGTAGTCAATTCTTTTATATCTCTCTTGTGGAGCATGAGGTGTTTATTATAATTATCATAGAACTAAATTTGTTGATGTTTACATTGTTGCATATAAAGATTTGTTACATCTTCTACTATAAAAGTTTGGAGAACATCAACTTGATTTTATTTTATGAATTCTGTTTCTATACCTTTTTATTTCATGGACTTATTGACCTTAGGAATAAGTTCTGGAGTTATATAAATCATACCTTTCTTTGTTTTAATATCTTCAACAGGATTTTACTGTTCATCATTGAAGGATATCAACGCGAAAATAGCTATGCATTCAGGTAGCATCAACTTGCTCAAAGTTCCTCATGCAGTTAAATTGATCATTTGTTTGGAGTCACGAGTGAGTCCACTATAAAAATGTCATATGATTAAACACTCCTTAAAACTGTGATTTGGGACTTTCATAATCATCCCATAAAATCTTTCACATGCTTGTGAGAAACTTTCTTGAACTCTCTAAAAGAAATTAGATATGTCACGCTTGATCTACAAAATCTTAGTAAATGAGCATAATTTTTACATAAATTCTCGGATGCAATCCGTCCAGCTTTTTATAGTGTGGTTAGGTAAGGATTGTAACCAAGCAAAATCTTTATATTTTAATGACCAACGGAAAATTTTAAGTACAAACTTTTTTGGTAGTCCTGCTGGTTTAAGAGTATCACAAAGGTCATGAACCTCCGCCAGGTCATCACTTGGATCTTCATCTTTTCTTCTTACAAAAGCAATTTCTTCCATCATATAGATTAGCTTAGGATCTATTTTAAATTCCATGCCTTCAAGATCAGGATAGAGAATAGGTATTTTAATAAGATACCTAGATGAATTCCCATAATCTCTCAATGATTTATCAAGCTCTTCCACCCTTTGGGTGATGGTCAAATCTGCCATCAAAGGAATCAAACTGTTCACATCGATAAAACGTGAGTTAGAATTTTTTCAATGAATTCTAGGCAACTTTCTATTGTTACACGTTTAATATAAGTAGTCAAAAAATTCCTTCTGGAACGTGTAGTTCCACTGTCTTCAATAGATATCATAGATGGTTTCAACACTTACAAATGTCAAGAAACAAACACTTAGCACTTATCTCCTCGACAACGATGCTAGAAAATAGCTTGATGGCCTGCAAGAGCATATATTTGTCAAAACACGTTTTCGTGGAAGTATTAGTTCCAGTTTTTTATCGATTCCAATAAGAAGTTTAGGAAAATGTTTATCCGCGGCATTTCTGCCGCACTCAAGGTGACACTTGTCTTGAGTGAATTGACTACAAGAGTTGAGGAGGAAAATGAGTGGGTGTAATGGAAGTGGTTTTGAGTATTGAATGATACTTAAAGTAAATAACATAAAAGTAAAATAGCGCGGAGGTTGTTTAAGGCTTCCTGCATATGAAAAGTTAGGTTAGGAGATAAATGGTTCATGGTGATAGTGAATGTGCCAAATAGAATAAAATAGGGTAAGCGATTATAATACTTCTTATTTATATGTGAGTAGGCAAGCAACTCATTACCAATCAAGAGTCTTCTTGGTAGATTCTTCTTGATTCCAATGATCCTTCTGCTTGTTACTAAAGCCATGGTCATCACATCAATAAAAGTCTTTTCACCAGATCAAGGCTTTAAACTTGATGGTTTCTTGTTGTCCTCGAGTTATATTAGCTCCTCTTTGATATCGGTCGTGTCACTCAGGGATCACCGTTCACTAGTTAACAAGTTCATATCTATGAGATCTTAGGATCATGTTACCCAGACCCTTAAATTGGATAAAAATCATTAGGCATACATAGATAATCATTCTCACGATATAATAATTATTATAATAAACACAAATTGATGAAAAATAAGAGAGGCACATCACATCTCACCAATTCCCTACATCTCCCACGCCTATGGGGATTTTCTCACGCATGAGGGGAGAATAGATCAAAGACATAATCATATTGCAAAGGGAAATCATCTCAACTTTACCATAGCAAACCATAATAACATTGAAGATCAAATCAAATACAAACCAAAGTAGGAATAGAGGTTGAAATCCCTAATATTACAAGTAGATATGTATTACTCTCTCTTTCAGTACAAGTGGGGAATTATGGTGGAGTTGATGATCAAGATGCTAGAGATATTCGAAGTATGAGGTGAGGTTCTTCTCCTTCTTCATATCTGATCTCCTCTCTTCTGGAATGGTGTCTGGCAGCTATGTTCATATTTTTCATTCTCCATCTTCATGAAAGATGCTTGTATTGATATAACAGAGACAATGGCGTGTCGTACAGGCGGATGGTATGGACGGCCTCCGGTCATGCTGCAGGTCGTTAAATGTTCAGTAAGCTTCAGATGGAATTGCCTTCAATTGGAGATTTATTCATTTAGGTGTGATTAGCTCATAAATGCTCTCAGATCTTTTCAAAAGTTTCCACTATCTTAAATTCATCACAAAAGAACAAGGTTTCGCTAACTCGCGATAATAGCGTCAGTAGAAATATTAAAATCAATGAAACCAAGTGAAAACATTGGAAATTCTTGATAAAAAGTGTCAAAATTTGGAGCTATCAACAATCTATCTGTTTTGACAAGTGTTTTTTCTAGATTGGTGAGGTTTCTTGAAAAGATGACACACAATAATAGATTTCCACCCACCTTCAATAAACAACAACAAATTTCCACCCAGATTGCCTTATCCTTGGAACATACACATTTGAATTATTATTTTCAAAATTTGGGATGTGAAAAGTTAGGTAAGACAAAGCAAAAAACATCCATCTCATATTTGAAAATTTATGTTTACACTCAAATGTTTCAAAGTTTTCCAGACATGTTGTAGTGGTGAGTGACATGTACTTCTCATAAAATAGTATTTTAAGTAACTAATCTACTCTGCCTTTTCTGCCAGGTTGGTAATATGTGTTCGTGTTCCTGAGCAGATTCAGTGCCATTGTAACTTTTGTATGGTCAGTACTTTCTGTAGAAAAGGGATTTACAAACGATCGATACAATAGTTTCTGCGAATGTTGTCTTTGCTCAAGTTCCTTCTCTAAATAGGTTCTTCTGTTGATTTGCCTTTATGTTAAGGACATGATAAAGAAACCAACATCCCATAAAATTCACTCTAACATTCAGATGAAATTTTAAGTCCAAACATGACCAAAAATTATATGCAATGGATTGACCACATAAAGAAAAAAAAGGTACGCCCTGCCAAATACATATGTAGAGTTTTCCATGTTTATTGCGATAACAAAATTATGAAGAAAAAATATGCATTCTGGATCAATGGAGCACCCCAAATATATGTGACCTAGAATGTATAGTTTGATCTTGAACTGAGACGAGCACGTCATACTTTGATAAAGTGGTGGCACCAGATGCAAGAAGACAAAATACCATGGTGATCAAACCACTCGTAGGACACCAAATCACCACTAAGGGACCAATCAGTCTGCGAAAGACACTTCTCCAAAAACAAGGTTGTTAAGAAGGAAACAATGCAGAAGCGACGTTCCCATTTAATCAATAGATTTTAGGTTTTCATCGTAGAAAAATTCTAAGGCTCAAGATAATGCCTTCAACAAAGAAGTGATTGTCATTGTGAGGTACAACCAATAAAAATTAGAAGTATGGCTCTCATCATGAAAATCAAGACGCAATAATTTCAGGGGCACCACCAAAAAATAAATGCCTAGTGTTGTTGGCCTCCCCTACTTTGCGAGGCCGCTGTTGCAAATCACCATGCTCACATACATCATACATGTTTTTTCGAAATGGGGAATAGTCCCGGCCTCTGCACCAAATGATGACACAGCCTGATTTATTGCATAATTTTAAAGTCTCCAAACAGAGTATGATAGTATAAGAATATTACAATCATGGATCATCCAAAGTGGCTACAAAGATTAGCCATCCAAACAAAAAAAACAAAGTTTGCTTAAGCAACATCTAGCCTTCTAGATGTCGTCACCTAGCCTGGCTGTAGAAAGCATACGTGACTGTTTCCAATCGGGTACACCCGGCATTCATAGCCCCCCGCTGGTCCTCTGGGAGGAGATAGGACCACGTTTGGATCTAGTGGATAGCTCTGCAGATAACCTGCAAAAAGTTGATACTACCGGACCTTAAAGACCAAGTCATTTCTAGAGTTCCAAATAGACCATAATAAAGATGAAACCCCCACATGAATTTTAGCTTTAACATCTTTTCCCACCCCATTTAGCCAATTGCCAAACATATTTGTCACATTAGCCGGAGATGGTAAATTAAAAGTGAACTCTACAATCCTCCAAACAAGACAGTAAAGGGACAAGCAATAAATAAATGGTGTATTGATTCCGGTGAATCACACAAACAACATTTCTTACAACCACTCCATTTACGCTTAGCTAAATTATCTTTCGTTAAAAGTACCTTGCGGTATAAGAACCACATGAAGATCTTAATCTTAAGTGGCACTTTAAGTTTCCAAAGGTAACGGCGTGGAAATCTAGTGCTATTATCTAGAAGGTCTTCGTACATAGACTTAACGGTGAATTCCCCCGAGGTTGTTAACTTCCAAACAAAAGAGTCCGTGCTCTCCGATAAGTTAACATTCATCAAACGCTGAACCAGATGCAACCATCTATTCCATCTATTGCCGGAAAGATTTCTCCTAAACTCAATATTCAGAGGATTATTTGCCAAAACTTGTCCAACCTTCATCATACATGTGGTTTGGACGAAAACATCATCAACAAGATTAAGGAGTTAGAATCTTGATGGCTAGCAACTAGCAAAGCGCTCTCTGCTTGCGGACACCATGATGCAAGTGTTGATTGATTG
The DNA here is from genome assembly GCA_916181665.1 of Avena sativa. NCBI lineage: Eukaryota > Viridiplantae > Streptophyta > Magnoliopsida > Poales > Poaceae > Avena > Avena sativa. The sequence goes on from OV702282.1 coordinate 415,982,049, forward strand.
TTCGGCATCCCCGTTGTCCAGCATAGCATACTTGCATAACATGATCCTATAATAGAATTGTGCCCGCATAATAACATGTGAATAATTTTCTTCATCGCATCTAAGACCCACCTCTATCCAATCATAGCCGCCTTGACACTCCCCAACTAATCCAACACTATGGGGATTGTGGAGTAGATGCCAATGTTGACGTGCCCCATGGTGTCGACGAAAAGCACAACTTCATGACGCGCCCCTTGAAGCCACAAGGGGATGATGTTTGTGGACACATACGACTGGATCTTGCCATGCGCCAATCCATGAAGACCGCCAACAGATGAATCCGAAACTCGTAAGTAGCCAGACAAAGGACGACTGATAATAGGATCATCGACAAGATGGGCCAAAAAAGATCACTAGGACCGCCTCCCTTCCTCCCTTTTACTCGTCGGTGCCGCCCCACACGGGCCTACCTCCACCTTCTGCACCATGCCCGGGGGCGTCCCACGTCCTTCGAGAATGGTGCCCACCACCACCATGGAAAGAGAGACTCGCAGCGGGCAGCGGCAACACAAGGGTTTGGCTCTTGGCATGGCATGGGAAGCGAAGCCAAAACCAAACCGTCTGTTTTCACGTAAACAATTTAATACGACGCGCAGACTTGGTGCAATCGCATTATCGATGTAGACGTGGGATAAGTGGGTTCTCATTTCTACAACTCTATATTAACTCTAGACTAAATGTGACAAGTGGGATAAGTCATAAGTAGGATTTGTGACTTATCCTACCTGTCACACTTAATCTAAAGTTAATATAGAGACGTAAACCACTTGTTACCGTTGTCCCACTTCTACATACTTATCGGTCGCATCCAGTCCTTAGTAGCTTATATAAAGCCACTGTAAGAGTAACTCTAACCGATCCCCAATAAACGTTTAGAGGACTATTTTGTGGCCGCTAATGGCCGAAGCCGCACCTAACTGAAACCCTAAAATTCCTTAGTGGACTATAAATGCGATTCGGCGGAATAAAACCCACCCCTCCTCTCCCAAATTTAAGCGGCCACCAAGCAAGGACTAAAATCCCCACCGCCCACCTGTTCTGCTCCGGCCGCCACCAAATCCACCACCGCCATCGCTTTCGCGCCGGAGATGGCCGGTCCTTCCCTCCGCCGCTCCCCACCTCCCATCCCAAGCTCTAGACGAGATCGCGACGACTCGTGTGGCCGTTCTGGTGACCTCCCACTGCCTCCGCCGCCACATCCCCGCTACCACGGCTCTGGCAGCGGGAGTGGGGATCATGGGTGGCCGAGATCACCAACCAGAACACCAGTCGGTGTATCTGGCTCGGCTCGTTCCAGAGCGCGGGGTAGGGGCGTGGAGGCACGACATCGAGAATGTCGGCCTCCACGGCGACAGGTGTGGCCTGCTCAAATTCCCTCTTGTCACCCCAAAGCTGGTGTCAGAGCTTTTTGCGTCGCCCGCTCGCGGCCACGCGGCCCGGATTGCAAGGGAGGACCGCGAGGCGTGGGAGTTTCTCGAGGCCGAGCAAGAATACGGGCGACGGATGGCCGAGCTCTGGCGGCTAAAACTGGAGCTCCTGGCGGAGGAGGAGGCGGCGTTCGCAAAGTTCGCGGCCAAGAAAGCGGCCGCGGCCTCGTTTTCATCAGCTCCGGCAGCGGCCCCGGTCGTCATCGAGATGGACAATGACGAGGAGGACGAGTTCCCCGGCATCGTCCACGACGGCGACACCGACGAGGAGATCGAGCGGGATCTAGGGCTGAACTGCGAGTGAAGCCACGACGGCGAGCTCAACGGCAACCTCCCCGATGGCGTCTTGTCGAAATCGGGGTGCTTTGGTTAGATTTCCGTAATTTTTTAGTTAAATGTGTGAACTATGTATGAAATCTTTCAAAATCAGGATAAAATCGGTTTAAATTTCTTTGAAATCGGTCACAATCTGTCAAAATCGGGCCGAATTCAATTTGAAATTGATTATAGTCCTCTAAGCTATTGGGAATCGAATCTGGCGGCCACCAATTAAAGGACTTAGAATTTAAATCTAGCATTTTCTCCGGCCGAAAGTCCTCTTAAGTTAGTTATTGGGAATCGGTTAGAGTTGCTCTAATCTGCTGTCCTGTTCCACTGTATGCAAGTCCACTCCACACATTGCACCATTAGCATCACCGCTCTCGCTCTCAACTCTAAAGTAGCACCATATGAAGCGGAGAGCAACTAGATACTGTAACAAAAAATGCCAACTCGTGGCTAAAAGCGACAGGGACAAGATATATACTCCATTTGAGAACGTAGGTGTTGCTGCGAATTAGGAAAATCGACTAACGAACGGATTATCATCGGCCAGCCCGAGTCAAAATCCAACTAGTATATATAAATCAAAGGTATGTTTTCTTGACCCGCTTCATCTTGTTACCTACAGAATCTACAGATACGTGATCACCAATGAATTAAAGAGTCTGAAAATGGCTCTGCATGCGGCTGTGTAAATCTGCAGGGTCACCCGATGGAACAGTTCAGAGGTCAGACCATGGAAGCTGTAGAAGTAGAATCGAAAGGCTCGCATGGCGGCGAAGGCGATCGCCGGAGCTCGTGGGGCTGCACTTTGCTCCTCGGTAACAGTTGCATCCTTCTCTGTTCTGTTCTGTTCTCTTCTCTTCTCTTCTCTTTCCTCCGCGTGTATGCTTAACGCTGCCCTGTTCGATTGACCATGCATGCACGGCGAGCAGTAAACAACTGCTTGCAGTACACGTCCTACTTCGCCCTGTCGACAAACCTGGTGAACTACTTCATGGTGGAGCTGCACGCCGGCAGCAAGTCCGCAGCGAACAGCGTCACCAACTGGGTGGGCACGGGATCCATCACGCCGCTCGCCGCCGCGTTCCTCGCCGACTCCTTCCTGGGCCGGTACTGGACCATCACCCTCTTCCTCGTCATCTCCGTCGTGGGGTACGGGGTGGTGACGGCGAGCGCGTCGGCGGCGCTGCAGAGCGCGGCGTTGTTCTACGCGGGGCTGTACCTGGTGGCCCTCGGCGCCGCGCTGTCGCCGGTCCTGTCGTCGTTCGGCGACGACGAGTCGGAGCGCGCGCGGCAGAGCTCCTTCTTCAACTGGTTCTACTTCTCCCTCAGCGTGGGCTCGCTCGTGGGCGGCACCGTGCTGGTGTGGCCGTGTGGGTGCAGACAGCCCACGGCTGGCGGCTCGGCTACGGCGTCCCGGCCCTGCTCAGCGTGCTCGCCGTCGCGCTGTTCGTCGCCGGCACCGGCGCGTACCGCAGGCACCAGCCGCCGGGGGGCAGCCCGCTCACCAGGATCGCGCAGGTGGTGGTCGCGGCCGTCAGGAAGTGCGACGTGGAGGCGCCGGACGACGGCACGACGCCGCGCTTCTGCACGAGCGCGACGGCGACGACGGCATGTCGGCGATCCAGGGGAGCCGCCGCCTCGCGCACACCGATCAGTTCAGGTCAGTCAGCACCCGTCGCTAGCGTAGCTTCCACTTGCACTGTGCCACTCTCGTTGCTCTTCTCCTCCACTACTCGATCGTGGGCTCGTAGCTTAGTATCCGTCTGGTGCAGCTTTGGCACGTAACCTGGACCCGGCCGTTTATGACTGAGCTATGGCACGTAACCTGGACCAGGCCTGCACTAAGCTTTGTGACATCAACCATAGTTACCGTGCAACATCTTTTTTTTAAAAGAAATCCACCACAGAAAATTCTAGGCATCTTGAAAAGTATATTACTCTCTCCGTCTTAAAATAGATGTCATAAATTTCTCCAAATTTAAATATATGTAGACACTATTTAATATATAGATACGTTTAATTTTTATCAAATTTCCTACATCTATTTTGAGATGGAGAGAGTATGCAAAATTCGCAAGATAATCCCGTATTTTACGACAAATACCATGGGTAGAATTGCAGAACCCACCTATCAGGCTGTCACGTTCTGGGATGCTGTGAGGAGGGCGTACACGGTACGCGAGATCTTATAATTGCACCCGAAAGAAGTTTGTCGCGCATCGTTTTCCCTTGTTTCGTTTTCCTGCATCCCGGCCGTTTTGTAGCAACAGTCACTTTCATACCGACGACGGCCATTTCCACATTCCGTGCCGAAAACTCCCAGATTTCATGCAAGACAGTACTGGACGATCCGAGCAATCGGTGAAATTGTATGATTATCACATCAGTAGATTAATCGTTCCATGACTCAGGTTTTTGGACAAGGCGGCGGTGGAGACGGCAGCCGACAAGGGGGTGCAGCCGGTGAGCCCGTGGCGGCTGTGCACGGTGACGCAGGTGGAGGAGCTCAAGTGCGTGCTGCGGATGCTGCCCGTGTGGGCGTGTGGCATCATCTTCGCGGCGGCATACACGCAGATTTTCACCACCTTCGTCCTCCAGGCCGACACCATGGACCCACGCATCGGCGGCTTCCGCGTCCCCGCAGCCGTGCTCTCCGTTTTCGACACCCTCAGCGTCATGCTTTGGGTCCCGCTCTACGACCGCGCCGTCGTCCCGCTCGCGCGCCGTCTCACGGGCCACCGCGACGGTTTAACGCAGCTGGCGCGTATGGGCGTCGGCTTTGTCATCCTCACCGTCGCCATGCTCATTGCCGGTATCCTCGAGGTCGCCCGCCGCCGCGTGCTCGCGCACCATGACATGTTTGTCGACGCGGACGGCACAAAGTACGTGTCGATATCAATCTTCTGGCAGGTGCCGCAGTACGTGGTGGTGGGCGCCGCGGAGGTGTTCACGTTCATCGGTCAGATGGAGTTCTTCTACGACCAGGCGCCCGACGCCATGCGGAGTGTATGCTCGGGGCTTTCCAGCACGGCGTACGCGCTCGGCAACTATGCCAGCTCAGCGCTTGTGGTCGTTGTCGTGCGCGCCACGGCGAGGGGTGGGAGCCCTGGGTGGATCTCTGATGACATCAACGACGGACACCTAGATTACTTCTTCTGGCTGCTCGCCATGCTTTCTGTCGGAAACTTCGGCGCCTACCTGCTTGTCGCGCGGTGGTACAACTACAAGAAGACCGCAGATTGAGCTACGAGACCATGTAAATTTGGAATGCGTGTCATGATTTGTAGTAACTCCCATTGCCTATCTAGTGCTCTTAGCTTTTGTAAAAAGAACATGTTTTTGACCATTAAGCTATTAGCTTGGGTGGAGAGATTAATGGGCTGTGGATGGGAGGCTTAGGTCGGACATTGAATCAGTCCGTCGGTGAGTTTGCGCGTCGGGGAGGACAACGTGTCCTCGGCCAGCCTGTTTGTGGTGGGCTCTATACCCAACTGGCCGTCCCATTTATGGGCCCTGCTGTTCGGGGAGCAGTTTAGTCGCTTGAGAGTTGTTTCCCGCTCGCTCCCTTCCTGCCTTTTCCCGCCTTTTAATGAAATGGGCCGGCGCCTATTTTAGAGTTGTTTCCCGCCCGCTGGCCGCGCCATTTCTCATTCAGCTGCTACCTTCCCGCCTGTGTTTCCCGTCGAGGAGCCGCCCGGCCTATAAAAAGAAAGACCATCGGAGACACGTAGGACCACCATCACCATGCCACCTAGACGCCTCACAGGAACCTTTTTCGGTCTCTTTTTATTCCTTTTGTTCTATTATGAATTTTCGTTTCTTAATTCGATCATTTTTTTAAAACTGAACATCTTTTTAATACAAACATATTTCAGGACATAACTATTTTCAAAATCTGAACATGTTTCAAAATTTGAATTGTTCGAAATATGGTCAAATTTAAAATTTGAACAATTCTCAAATATGAATTTTTTTCTTGTTTGAACATTTCTAATCTAAACATTTTTTTAAAAATTACAATGTTTGAACATTTTCATACTTGAACAATTTTTCAATCTAAATATTTTTCAAAAGTTAAACATTTTTTGAATCTAAACATTTTAAAATCATGAACAATTTTCACTTTTAAAATTTTGAAACGGCAAAAAAAGAAAAAGAAAAAGAAAATAGAGAACAAATGGATAAAGAAAAGGAAAAACGGAATGGAAAAAAATATGAAGTAAAAATATTTTCAAATTACAAACAATTATTTAAGTAAACAACAATGAATAAGTAAAAATATTATTGAATTCAAATAAAAATATAATATTTTTTTGTATTTTTCTATTTAATATAGAATAATTAATATCTTTAAATCTGTAAATTGGAATTTGACCAATAATATGTCTAAATTGATTAGAAAAATGAGAGGATTCCAAATATGATATCAATATCAACTTATCACAAACTATGCCGTAATTCTTACCATGATTTCATTTGCCCGTTTAAAACGACATACATAAAGATTCTTAGATCGGGGCTGAGACTCGCTAAACTTGAAATGGATCTCTGATGAAACAACATATTTTTAACCTAAAATGATTTTTATAAAAAATTATGAGCATCCGATCATGTACCCGTAGTTCATATCTGACCCACTTCCCTCCGATTCGGCAGGAATTTGTCTTTTTCATCAGGGATAGACGGAAAGGTTTGAGATCCCCTGTTCGGACATTGTCCATGTAAGGTGGTCTAGTATTTTTAAAAAATATGGTGATAGCATTTTAAATTAGCCATTTGATAGTTGCTTCACAAAACCGCCCATTTTTTGCACTCAAAAATGGAAAATATCTTTTTTGTGCGACGAAAAGGAAAACTTCCTCCTGAAACATTGTTCGTCATCCCATGATGCACATGTACTAGATTTAGGGTTGCGCCTTGGCGCACGACCCCATGGATTTCGCAGCGGTTTCCATTTTGCATAACGGTAATAAAAATATCTGAGGAAATAATAACATATTTATGAATTGCAGTTTTTGTATTGGTAAAATAAAAGTAATCCATATCCACATGCTTGCAAAGGGAAATCATGTTGTCTCGCACTAACTCCAAGCTCGCAACAAATCACCTGTGGATACCACGCATCTCATTGTTATCAATGACGTCACTCGCTCGTTAGACGTCTCGTCTTCCCGGACTGCCCTGCCACCGGTCGACACCACGTGTTGCCGGTATTTACTTTCACCCACTTGTGGTCTTCATAAACTCTGTGTTGATATCGAGCCGGTGGAAATCCAAGTTGCCTCCGCATTTCATCGAGTATCGTCCTCCCTTGGATTGTCAAAAGCTTCTGAACACTTGTAACATGGTAGTTTGAAAGCAAAACTATGAGCAGGCACAAAATAGAAATTGTGTGAGACATGTTTACGTGCTATTGGATAGCACACAACCTGGCCGATGATTATGCAAAGAAGACTTCAGAAGTATCAGGGTCTGGGTGGCACCTATTCATAAGTTGAGAAAGCAGATGTTGTCAACATCCATGCCATTGCTCACGTTATTCGCTGCTACTATAGATAAAGCATAGTGAGAAAACGGCAGAAGATCTGTGGTCTATAGATCAAGAAAATATGTAGATTTTTAAGAAAGAAGTAATATGGTGTTATCATATCCTGACACTATCGAGAAACTGCAGTAACTTACGTCTTACTGAACCGCGTGAGGCCGAAATTTGATTATGTAGCGCTGCTTAACCAGCCTTGTGTTTACCACAGCAGGGAGGGAAACCCGCCACTCACTCCACCGCGAACCGCTAATCTCTAAAGGAGACCGAGAAGGCAAGGCGAGCAAGGGAAGACCCAACAACAACCCGTCAGTAGTCCTCGGTCGGTCGGTAGTTTTCGGTCGGTCAGTAGTTCTCGGTCGGTCGGTATCCCTCGGTCGGTCAGTATCCCTCGGTCGGTCGGTAGTCCTTGGTCGGTCGGTAGTCATCGGTCGGTCTGTAGCCCTCGGTCGGTCGGTCGGTAGTCCTCGGTCGGTCTGTAGCCCTCGGTCGGTCGGTCGGTCTGTAGCCCTGGTCGGTCAGTAGTTCTCGGTCGATAGGTAGTCCTCGGTCGGTCGGTAGTCCTCGGTCGATCGGTAGTCCTCGGTCGGTCGGTAGTCCTAGGTCGGTCGGTAGCCCTCGGTCGGTCGGTCGGTAGCCCTCGGTCGGTCGGTCAGTAGTCCTCGGTCGGTCGGTATCCCTCGGTCGGTCAGCAGTTCTTGGTCGGTCAGTAGTCCTCGGTCGGTCGATAGTCCTCGGTCGGTCAGTAGCCCTCGGTCGGTCGGTAGTCCTCGGTCGGTCGGTAGTCCTAGGTCGGTCGGTAGCCCTCGGTCGGTCAGTAGTTCTCGGTCGGTCAGTAGTTCTCGGTCGGTCAGTAGTCCTCGGTCTGTCGATAGTCCTCAGTCGGTCAGTAGCCCTCGGTCGGTAGATCGGTAGTCCTCGGTCGGTCAGTATTCCTGGTCGGTCGGTATTCCTGGTCGGTCGGTAGTCCTCGGTCGGTCGGTAGTCCTCGGTCGGTCGGTAGCCTTCGGTCGGTCGGTAGTCCTCGGTCGGTCAGTAGTTCTCGGTCGGTCAGTAGTCCTCGGTCTGTCGATAGTCCTCCGTCGGTCAGTAGCCCTCGGTCGGTCAGTAGCCTTGGGTCGGTCGGTAGTCCTCGGTCGGTCGGTAGTTCTCGGTCGGTCGGTAGTCCTCGATCGGTCGGTAGTCCTCGGTCGGTCAGTATTCCTGGTCGATCAGTAGTCCTCGGTCGGTCTGTAGTCCTCGATCTGAAGTTACGGGCCATGCAAATCACCAAGGTTCAACCAAATTGTTATGCATGCTCTTATAAGCTGAAATGTACTGTAATACGTGCATCGAGATAAGTACACAACCAATCACACTATTAGGAAAATGGCTATAGGTAATTAGCACATCCGTGGCTCACATGGTTGAAGTGCCCCACGGCTAAAACATGTGTGGCTCACCTATGGGCAGTGCCCTATTAGTAACTAGAACAACCGTGACGCACATGACCATAGTGCGCCACAGATATGTGTGGGCCAGGGCCCTGTTGGCCGCACGCCAAACATCCGTAGCGCACATAGGGTAGGTGCGCTATGGTTGTTAGTGTCAACCGTGGCGCACATGGAGGGGGTGCGCTACGCCTAAGCGCATGCCCCTCTCTGCTGTGAAACGGCCAGACACATCCGTGGCGCACTATGGCATGTGCACCACGGATGTATAAACTTAGTAGTAGGCACCTTGCCCTAGTGCCCTACGCCTAACTATCCTGCACCAACTCCAACCCCCCTGGATCGCCTTTTTAGGCTTTGCAAAAAATAAAATAAAAATGATAAACACTTCAGAAAATTAAATCCTTTCATATTTAGGTAGGTAATGTGGTATAGCTTCTAGTAAAATTAACAAACATAAGTTTCAGACTTTATCTGCAAAAAAAAGTCATGCCACGGTAAAAATGCCGTAACTTTTGCATACGATATCGAAAAAAATCGTATAATATATTAAAATGACGAGAACGAGATTTCGCATCCGCTCGCAACCACCTACGGTTGTTTAGTGATTTTTTAGATTTTCAAAATTCGAAAAGAGTAAAAAGTTACGGTCAAAAGACCGTTTTTCCTGCAGAAAAAAATTAGAGGGCGACTTACCCGTAGCGCACCACCACCTAGTGCGCCACGGATAAGCTTGGGCGGGATTCAAATTTCGAATCCCCACTCCGTGCACCTACCCCTATTCCCTCCCTATTCTCCTTTTCATTCTCCTCCCTCCTTCTTTTCCTTCTCTCTTCTCCTCCTCCTTTTCCTTCTCTCTTCTCCTCCTCCTCCTCCTCCTCCTTTCCTTCTCCTCCTTCCCTTGCACTGACGATGGCGACGGTGGCCTTCTCCTCCTCCTTGCTCCAAAGAACTCCTCTCCTTGCAGTGACGATGGTGATGGCGGCGGCGACCTTCTCCTCCTCCTTGCAGTCACGACGACGGCGACCTCCTTCCTTGAGGCCTCCTCCTCCTTGCAGTCACGAAGAGCGACGACGAGCTCCGCCGACCGCCGACGACCTCCTTCTCCTTGCGGCGACCTTCTCCCTTCTCCAGCCACACCTCCTTCTCCCTCTCTTCCTCGATGCCGGCGAGGAGTAGCACGGCCACGGCCTCCCGCACCTCCCTGCGGTGGTAGGTCGCGGCCACGGCCACCATGCTCCAGCGAGGCGACACGACGGCGGCGATGCGGACCCGATTGCTTTTGCAATTCAAAACGAGGGTGTTTTTTGCATTTTTTTTTATTTTTGAAAAAAACATCTGTGGCGCACCTGTACCCCTACCTGTGGCGCACCTAGTAGTGCGCCACGCCTATCTCGATATAACCGTGACGCACCATGCAGTGCGCCACGGCTACGAGATAGCCGTAGCGCGAGGCCCGTGGCGCACTGCTGGTGCGCCACGGAAGGCCTTTTCAGGTGCGCCACGAATAGGCGTTTTTCTAGTAGTGTCAGCGCCAACTTAGACAGATATAAACTACTAAATTTCAAATGATAGTGTCATGCAGAGGAGCAAGTTCTAACCTGGCTATCTAACGCCGTTTCTGTCGCCATATCTGAATTGGGGCTACGCTGAGGGTTGTACGTACGCCGATGCCACCGTCGGCACAGCCCTCTCTACTACGCCGACGGCCGCGCTACGCCGAGAGCTACCCTCGGCACCGTCATCTACGCCGACGGCCGCCCATACACCGACGGTCGGGCTGGACGGCTTGCCGGAGGAGGCCGCTACGCGGACGGCCCTGACATTTGGCCGTCGGCGTAGCCGGCTGGCCATCGGCGTGTCCAGATTCTCCTGTAGTAGGATCAACTAACTATATCCATTTAGTGTGCCACCATTCTATGACCCAAAATTCCACGACGGTGCCCACTATCTCTGACGCCAGGCCTCCGTAGCCGATCCTTCTACAACATGGGTTGTCTCCTATGCACTCTCGACGCCTCGGCCATTCCTCTCGCTTAGGTCGTTCCACTACATCTCATTCCTCCTCCTGGTCAACCCTGGAGGTCTCCACTAGGTCCTACTCCTAGTGGCGTAATCAGATGGGGATCACGTTGAGGAGTACGGCGTCCTCGACCACCTTCTAAAGGATGTCGCGTCGATGCAACCCGATCCCGAGTGGCGAACCATTGATCCATCTTCCCGATGGATCTTTGGCTCCATCTCGCAGGAGCTCACCGGGATGATCATGGATCCCTCTTGGATGGCACGCCAGCTCTAGGTCACCCTCGTCGTTGTCTTCCTCAATAACAAGCGGACACATGCCATCCACCTCACTTATTTAGCTCCACAAGCAGCGTTAGGGCATCCTCTCCGGCCATTGAGCAATACTGGCCTGCATCAATACGATCTCCGATGTGCTCCGCGGTGTCGACCGGCCAGCCTCCAAGGACGATCATCACCGTCCTCACCCACGGTCTCAAAAAGCGCCACCACATCACCGCCAAGATCCTAAACTCCAGCGTCGTGCGGATCACCTTCAATGACACCCGCGACATGTTGCTGCTCGCAAGATGCAGGTGTGTCGAGTGGCTCGCATCTCAGACCGCACTCATCTCTCTCGGGCGCAGCGGTGGCGGTGGCCCTGGTGTTGGCGATGGCGGCGGTCCATCACCTCCTGGCTACCCTCGGCCTCCACCCACCAATTGCGACATTGACACGTACGGTGAAAACTATACACTCCCTCTTCATCGCCAAATCAGGGGAATACTAAGCACAAGTGGGTAACCAACCACGGTGGCTATACATCAAACGACGTCGGTCACCGCTGCTGCGGCCCTGGACATCTGCCACGGTGCTATCATATGCGGTCAAGAGAGCCACGTGTGTCTAGTGGGTTTGTTTGCCGAGTGTGTTATTTCCGTTTACCAAGTATCTATTTTTATTTTTTGCAAAATTCCACCAATCTATTAATAATCATCAATAATAGTATAAAAAGATTAAAAATAATAAAAATTACAAATAGATCATTGGACCACCTAGCGACAACTACAAACACTAGCGCTAACCGAAGACGCGCCGCCGTCCTCGCCCCTCAAGTATCTACTGTTTGCCGAGTGTATTTTCTTTATTTGCCTAGTGCATTTGTTTTACCGAGTGTTTTCTATTTGTACGCCGAGTATCCAGTGTTTGCAGAGGAGTAAAATACATGAGACATCATGGAACTTGTCTGTATAAATCAGTTTGATACTTGTACTCAGCAAAGTTCAATTTACGGTCCTCAAAGACGCTTTGGAGGGTCATCTACGGTCACCGGCAACAGTTTGGATACGTATTTGATGACAGGCAAGTCGTTAACCGGTAAAACTATCCACGTAAGCCCCTCCAGCTGTAATTTTTTTTTACAAACTGGACTAAGGCGACCGCGTTCTGTTCACGCCATGCCGGCGTCGTTTCTGTCCGCGTCGGCCAACTATCACGCAGTCTGTTGAGGCCATGTCAGGTAGCTCCACATCGCTGTCATGTTCCTCCCAGCCGAAGGAATCCAGTAGCGGAGTAGCAGAGCTCTGTGTTCGTCTTCCCCGTCCCCGGTTGGCCGCCGCTGCTTCGTCAATCTCCTCCACGGCTTTGTCCTGGTCGTACTCCTAGTCTTCCTTTTCGCCCCTTCGTCCCAATAAAGCCACATGACATGTTTCCCAAGCTCGCGCCATCCTGGACCGACCACACCGTGATTCCCTACTCCGGCTGCCGGCGACGAGGCCCTCAATTCCGCGGCCCCCTACCTTTCCTGATCACCCGAGGGTGTTCGAGGTGAGAACTCGGTTAGAACGGGCCCCTCTACGCCCTCCCCATCATTTCCTGTTGATACCGTGTTTAGCGCCGCCCGTGCTTCGCCGTAGAGCTCGCCAATCTTCCAGTTGCTCTTCTGCACGTTCTCCTTGGTTGCTGCTGCCGTCGAGGCTTCTTCAACGCGCACTGGTTCGCCCTCGACGTGGCCTCCAGCAAGGACCCTGACCAGGCCATCTACGCCGCGGCACTACCGATCATTCCTCATTACTTCCCAGCAGCAGTCCAAGAGCATGGCTTGCTGGTTGCACACACGAAGGCTTACATGAAGCAGAGAGAGATGGTCAGCACCACGGTCTTCTCACGTTCACCTGCATGCACCATGCTCATGCCACCCTTGTACCGCAGAGCACGAATGCGAACAGCACACGTCACGTCGGCGACATGGTTATTATAGTATGACGTCGGCGAGTTCGCCCACATGCTCGAAGCCGCCTAACTTGAGCACATTGGCACGCTGCACGCTCCTTCAGGCGAGCATGCGCACCCCCGCGATGCGCGGCGCTCTGCCGCCGGCCGCCTCCAAGAACGGATCGGATTGTACAACGGGCCATGGAGCCCCGCCATGCCGCCAGCGTACCTCCCACCACTGCTTCACAGTGGACCTTTGTTTCGTGCTCTGGAGGCAAGGCGGCGGCGTATGCCGGCCGTGCATAAGCCCGTTCCGTAGCTCACACCACCTGGACTGCGCCGACTGGTAGCGGTTGTGCGGAAACTAAGTCCTGATGTCTTTGGCTCCGGCATGGCGCAAAAAGCTCATAGCGTCGCTGTAGTACGTGTTTGTATAAAAAAGGAGATTGGGGTTCGAGCAAGACGAATCGACCGGCCTTGGACTTCGAGCACTGGATGCCGTCGAGGCGGGCGTGGAGTTGGCCGGAGGTACAGGTGTGCAGCGGTTGACCAAATAGCTGGGGTTCTTTTAATAAGAAATACACAGCTGGAGGCTTATGCGGATAGTTTTACCGGTCAAAGGTCACGCCACGTCATCAAATACGTATCCAAACCGTCGCCAGTGACCGTAGATGACCCTCCAAAACTCCTTTGAGGACCGTAAATTGAACTTTCCTGAGTACAAGGATCAAACTGATTTATACGGACAAGTTCCGTGATGCCTCATGTATTTTACTCTTTGCAGAGCGTCTTGCTATTACTGGGCCTCAGCAGTTTGCCGAGTTCTGGGCTTTTGACACTATGCAAACGGGTACATACACAGCAAATTTTAGTTTTGGCATAGTGTACGCTTTGCTTGCATTAGTCTTGGCACCGATTACTGAACGATGAAATACTATTCCCTTCGTCTCGAAATAAACCGCTAAGCTATTGTATGTACCCGCTAAACTAATTGGATGGCACAAATGACCACTAAGCTATTGGCTGTGGCAATAATTTCGAATTCTATCACCGTTATTTTATGGGCCGGGAATTGGAAGATTAGCCCAAACAGAGTCTGTGGGCCGTGGACTGGTCTTGACTCGCGGGTAAACATTTGAACGCAACGGAAGCTGTGTGCACACATGTTTTGTTTTGCGACACAAGCAAAGAAAATGGATACACGCTCAAAACACAAAACACTCAGACAAATACAAGTCGAGACTAAAATTGTGGAGTCCAAAATTTGAAGAAATTACTACAAGCTTCTCGTGGTTAATGCTCACTTAGTCACTTATATTACTAACAGAATAATTCATCCCCAAATCTAGGGTTCTAACATATTTTTTTTAGAACGAAGATAACTTGTCCTGTGAACAATTGATGAACACAAGCATAAATTATTAATTATGAAACAATGCAAAATATTTATGCTGCATAATATCAATTTATACAATGAAAATAGAAATGACCGGAGACAGTCTTCTCTGATATCTACCATCACCTATCGTCGATGAACAATTATCGACAACAAAACAATAGGACCCAACAAAATGTACACTATTCCAAGACAAAACCTTCAAGGACCGATCACATTAAGTGTACCGACATTGAAAGGTCCTACCGAAGGTCAAATTTTGGACCATCATCCCCGAAGCAAAAACTTTGAACCAACACTTCCAATAAGCGCATGATGCACACATGTCAACAATGCCCGATTTACATGAATGAAAGATCACGTATATTTATCCTACATACTTGTGGTCGAAGTGGTCACTATGAGCCGCCTCTTTATTGGGTGGCCTTGTCTTGCTAACCAGATCTCACGGTTGAAAAAGCACAGGGCCTCCTTGCGCTCCTGGAGAAAATGCTATAAGCAATTTAAGGACATGCCCGCCCCGCATCTGTCCACTACCTCACCACCTTAGATCCCCATCGTTGGGAGAAGGAAGGGCGGTGGAAGAAGGATGCGCTGTTGCAACCATCTTGTCTATGGTGTGACAATTTAGGTGCAACCTATTTTTCTCACAAAACATATTGAGATCGACTTTCACTTTGTGAGAGAATAGGTAGCAGAAAAAAGGTTAGATGTTGATTTTGTATCTCGTAAAGATCAAATAGCCGTTGGCTTCACTAAGACTCTTTCAGTCAAAAATCTAGATGAGTGTAAGCATAATCTCAACCGGTTTAGATTAAGGGGTTATTAAAGTACAGTTAATATATAGTATAGGCATGGTGTAGTACACCACCCTACTATTACCACCCAATATAACACACCCCTAACGGGGATCATCGTTTCCGCCTATGCTAGGGTTTCTATATGCGTGTTACAACTATGCAACCAATGTGACCTCTTTCCATTGAAGTGCATTCTTGCATGAGACTTTAGAAGGTCCTATTTAAGTAATAGATGGTTACCGTGTATTAGTTTGACACCATCCAAATTGAAGAACTCTAAGCATTTTAGGTGCTCCTCCTTTCTGGAGAGACGATGATAGCTGGCATGACGAGGACGGAGCGAAGCGGAAGACTGCGGAAATAACAAACGAGGAAAAGAGACAAAATGTGGGCTAGCTCAGGCTGGAGGTGTAGCATTTGACTGTCTCGTACGTCTTTGATAATAACGGGTATAACGATTAACAAACGTACCCGTGGTATGTACTATATACTACTGAAAGAGAAAACTAACATATTTGATCTTTTCGCGGCATGTGATTGGCTCGCGTGCGTCAGTAGTGACGAAAGCGTACTTGCTTTTTTGTTGGTATACTACTTGGCACTAGCACCACCTTGCATTCCAGTAGCATATAAAATTGTGTGTTTGTATTGATTAATGCAAATATTTAGTCTCAGAAACA
Organism: Avena sativa; assembly: GCA_916181665.1. NCBI lineage: Eukaryota > Viridiplantae > Streptophyta > Magnoliopsida > Poales > Poaceae > Avena > Avena sativa. Next base: position 415,997,908 of record OV702282.1, read on the forward strand.
AGAATTGCCTATAATTTAATTGTATGGTGAAAGCGACCGGGACAGATCGACGTCCATGCCTCCTAAACGCTGAACATTGTGACCAAAATGGCATAATTAATTAAATATACATACCTATGTATAATACTCCTATGTATTTTCTTATACATTAAGATAGATAGAAGCACCAGCTTGCCTAGCACAGATAATTTTGCGAGTATGCAATGTATGTTAATTAGGAGATAATCTTGTTCGCTACCGGACGTTATATATCTTTTTTTTTTCTGAAGGATCGATCGCTATCTGTATATGCTCTAATGTCTATTACTCCATTAAATAGCTCACTAGCTATTTCTTTCAGCTAAATATTGGAGAATACCGGAAGATGAAAAATAAGAAACGGCGTCTATTCCACATACTGTCTCTTTCAGGAAATGTCACTTTCCTCAACAAATAAAAAGAATATATGTCACTGTGGTAGAGTTCATGTTAGCAAAGTATTTTCACAGTCGATGAATCTTGATCCAATACGCAGTAATTGATGTACGATTGATGGAAATACCGCTTTGGGTTAATTATACCAGTAACTACTAAGCATACAGCTTAAATGTCATGCATGATACTAAGCATCACATTCAAACATAGCAGGCGCTTTTCTTCTCCTTGTGGAGCCTCGAAAGATGGTTACTATGCTTGCCAAAGTAGAACCTGTTGGCATATTCTATTGAGTCGGATGGGTTTGGAAAAGAGTAGTACAAGACGATATATAGAGTCGTGCTTGACCAATTCTCGTCGTTACAAAGCCAAAAATCCAAAATGTGACCATCCAGCATAAGAGAGCTCATCAACTTGACGAAATTCAGACTCGTTTGCACGTCCATGCATGTGGCACCAAACTAGAAAATTCTCTGAAAGCAACAAACATACATTTTACCCGGTCCATTAATTTGGAGAAGTTGTCCGATCAGGCCAAAAGGAATGGTACGGAAGTTCTTGTCCCCTGCTCCCACTAGCACCAGGGTACGTACGAGGCACTTTTCCTTTGAAAAGAGAGAAAGAGAGATAAAGGAAGAGCATACACCGTGCTTCACCCTCCGTTCTCAATCGTAAGATGTTTTAGATATTCTGATTTTAACCACCCTTAGTACGGAAATGAATAAACACACGTAGTAAAACGCGTCTATGCATAAATGACTTCGAAAATACCATAATTTCTTGTAATTTGAAAGAGGTGTGCTTCAGTGTCCCCCCAAACTCGAAGTGTAAGTTCGCCCCTGATAGTCTTTCTATTTGGCCTGCAGAAACCTATATCACGACCCTATACACCCTTATATCGATATACTCGGTAGAGCTTGATATACTCCATGTTCCCACCAATACTATCATCGTGATCCACGTATCATATACTTGCTAGAGCTGGGTTTGGTTCCTGCCCACGAACCATACAATACATATAGGCCAACAGGTATATGTACAATTGAAACCAGGCCGTACGAGTTCCTCTGAGGGCATTGTGTCTTTGTTTCGAAGGGGTACGGGTGAATCCAGACTGTCCACGAGTCTAACTTTGTCAGAGCTTAGAGGAGGGAGGACAACGAAGCATGAGTGAATTTGGGAACAGATGGTGTACATTCGTACCGTGCCGGACTCTGCTTTCCTAGCTAAACCCATTTGTTTTGTGTCCGAAACCATAAAGCGTGAGCCGCGCGTGTGCACACAAGCTAGCGGCACAGGCATTCCGCTCCACGCACGATCGGGCTAGAAGTTGAGTACGTAGGGTCTTAGAGCATCTCCACTCGTTTGGCCGAATACATGCCGAAATTCGGATCAGGCCGGACAAAACTCGTTTTCGGCCTGAAAACGTCGAGTTTTTTACTCGCGTTCCCAGGCGAGTTTCCGCGTTAGGCTAAAATTTAATAAATCTTGGCAAACTTTGGGCGAAATTTGGCCGAACTTTGAATGAATATAAGCGGTTTTGGGCGAACTTTGGGCGAATATGGTCGATATGGACGAATATAGATAAACTTGCGAATATGGTCGATATGGACGAACTTTGGGCAATATGGACGAATATAAGCAGTCTTGGCCGAATATGGACGAACTTTGGGCGAATATGGTCGATATGGACGAACTTTGATCGAATATGGGCGAACTTTGCGCGAACTTTGAATATGACCGAATATATGCTGACTGGACGGGTCCACTCGCAGAATTCGCTCCGTCCGACGTTCCCAAGACGTTCCCGGGATCCTGGGTACGGCCTGAAAAGCTCGGACCAAGTTCGCCCAATTTTAGACGAAAACAGGTTCCTAAAAATCCGACTGGACAAAATTTCGGCGTCCGGATCTATTTTTAATGTCCGGGTCCGCGTCCTGGATAGAGTGGTGATGCTCTCTACTCTTGCATGCCCAGCTCGTTTGGTTTACATCGACGTTCGACGGAACGCATGGATGGCACCAGTCAATCACCTCGATCGCACTCTGGACGCATTGTCGACGTACGGGCGAGAGGGATCAATCAGAATCTATCATCGTACAAACAAAATACTTAACGTTACGCTCGAACAAGGCCGGGCCGGGCCGGGCCAGGGGGTTCCTCTCGATCGATCTCGCGCGATGATCGTGCTATACGCCGCCTGTGCACGAGTGCAGACGAGTGGACATGGCGTGCCAAATGACGTTGCGCTGAAAGGGTCCTCATATCCTCGCCTACTTTAAGCAAACCCCGGGCCGATCGATCAGCTGTTCCGATACACTCTACTACTTCTGGCTCGCTACGGTTAAATTAGCCGAAGAGAGGACGTGCGTGAGGGAAGAACCAGTCTGCCTCGCGCCGATGCCGATGGCCGGTGCGCTGCGTGCGTGCCTGCTGACCGTGTGCGCGCCCACAAGAGACAGTTATATAGTATTTCTTTTTTAAAAAAAATTTAAAGGTATAAACGAAGCTCTGTTTGTAACGAAGCGACTAATTCAGCTGTCCCATCCGGCGCGCGAATTCATTAACCCGACGATAGGGCTCTACTATAATCCCATACCGCTAGCTAGCTTATGGTTCTCGCGCCAGCCTTTTTCTCTCCAGCCAAGCAAAAAAAAAAAACGGGCGGAAAATCACGGCTGCCGGGGGAACCCCCTTCGTGTCGCAGAAGCGATCCGCCACCTGTTTTTGTCACTTACAATCCGCCCGGGTAATTAGTACAGAGATAAGACAGTGCTGGCTAGCTCGCTGATTCCTTCCTGAAGAGATTTAATCCGCACGCTTCTCTCTTTTTGTTTCGTGGGTAGCCTCTGAAAACGTTCGCTCTCGATCGGGGAGAGCTCGGCTGTGCGTGTTTTTACTGCTATTATAAATGGTATAAATTTGTGTTACGAAAACTCCACTTATCTATTATTACACGGTACAAAGAGACTTAACAGTAATAAAAATTACAGATATATTCTTGGACCACCTAGCAAAGGCTACAGACATTAGCGCGAGCCGAAGGCGCGGCGCCGTCCTCGTCCCTCCATCACCGGAGCAACGCAAAACTTGTCGTCGTAGAACTTATTGTAATGAACAGATGAGAAGTAGTCGTACAAAGCCCCCAAGGACCAGCACAACAGAGATCGGAAGAGATTGGTATGAAAAACACACAGGCAAACACGTAAATCGACCGGATCCTAGAGGATCTGTCAGACACACGACTCCACGGGTCTTATGTTGGCTCGCACCACCAGACCGAGGACATGGCGGGAGGACCTTATTCGACTTCAGGATATAGCCGTCGCATCACCATCCTGGAAAAAATACACTAAAGTCAAGCCAAACATATTTTAGAAACCTTCCCGGCATTGAGAGTCGTTGTTCGTCACACCTCCAAGGTCCCAAGACCACCGGAGATGGGACAGACCGGCAACGTCGCCGGCGAGAGGGGCGAAACCTAGATGGGTTTAAAGCGGCCTCCCGATCCCGTGTATCCTTTCCTGTCTGTACCGGTTTGCACAATAGGCAAATCTGTTAAACGATAAACATATGATTGGATGATGTCCTCGGCTACGCGTCTAATGCTTACAAACACTTGTCTCTCTAACCTTCCCCTCCATGCTATGGGTGTCTTCATGCTTGGAGATGGGGTCCATAACACTATGGACAAGCATAGAGGACGATTCTTCTGGAAGGAAAATGGGCTAAAACGCAAATACCACATGGTGAGGTGGCCAGTGGTTTGCGGACCTAGAAAGCTTGGGGGCTTAGGGATCATAGACACAAGGCTACTTAGCATGTGCCTTATGGTCAAATGGATATGGAAACTATATACCAATGGACATGGTCTTTGGGATGATCTCCTTAGAAAGATATTGACATAGATAGTCTAGGGTCCCAATTTTGGAACTCGATACAAACGCTTAAACACCTTTTTAGTTTGGGGTCTAAGCACAATGTCAATTGTGGTGCCTCCACTAGACTTTGTATGGATTGGTGGTCAAGGTTGAGGCCCCTTCGATATAGATTCCCTAGTCTCTTCACCATAAATACTGATCCCGACATTTCAGTTGCCGGGGCTTTTGCCCTAGGAGATTGGGGCATCTCCTTCCGCTGCACCTTTGGGCTTGCCGAACAGGTGGAGTGGTCCAACCCGCTCCGTAAAATTCAACCTACCACACTTAATGCATCCCCATATGAATTCACTTGGACTTTGGAACCCTCCGGCCACTTCTCCACAAAATCTCTTTACCTAAAGCTTTGTGAGGACAGCCCGATGCGCCACTACGCAGTCCTGTGGAAGATTGTTGTCCCACTAAAAATTAAAATCTTTCTCTGGCAACTCTCCCGCAATAGGCTCCCCGCCCGTAGTCAAATACCACGCCGCCACGACCCTAGTAATGGTATATGTGCCCTTTGCGGCGAACATGAAGATTTAAATCACATCTTCTTCAAATGTGTACTTGCAAAACTCATGTGGAGCACAATTAGGGAGCTGCTCTCCTAATCGTGGAACCCCTCGTGCTTCTCTAAAGCCTTTGGCCTGATCCAACGCTACCACGGTCGAGATAGACTTACCCTCTGGACTTGTTGTGCCAGCATTTGTTGGACTCTTTGGAACATTCACAACAAAACTCGGTAGAGGGAACATTTCCCAAACAGCCTGCTGACTGTATCTACAAATTGTCTATCTACCTCCAGATGTGGAAGCTTGTGGCTATGTGGGATGACATGCCAGCACTCGAGGAGGCGATCTCAAAGATCAGGACCATCCATGATGACATCAAGGACTCTCAAGGCTAGGCGTAGCTGGTATTTCTATTGTCTTGATAGTTCTTCACCTTTTTGTTATTTTCCCTTCTGTCCAAACTTGGATCTTGTCTCCCTATTGCTACCTTATACTGTATTGTAACTCCGCTGCCGTTGTGGGCTTTATTAAGTTAAATTCAGGCTCTACTCAAGCCTATTGTCTAAAAAAATACTTTTCTTAATGTTGATGGAGCTCAGATCACATATAGAGCTTCGTTGGGAAACCCCAAGAGGAAGGTGTGATGAGTACAATAAAAGTTTTCCCTCAGTAAGAAACCAAGGTTATAGAACCAGTAGGAGAAAGAAAACGACTCAAAGGTGTTGCTAGCAACTTGGAAACCTGCACAACACAAACTTAAGACTTTGCCCCAACGAATAGTGAGGTTGTCAATCCCACCGGTTTGCTGAAAACAAAGGATTAACCGTACGGTGTGGAAGGTGATGGTGGCTTGCAGAAAGTAAACAATAATAGTGGAAGATGTATCAATGGTAAAGATTAGACCGGAGTCCACAGTTCACTAGAGGTGTTCTCCTTAAGATAAACAACATAACATGTTGGGTAAACAAATTATAGCAGGGCAATTGACAAGATAGAGCAAGGCATAACAATGCAATACTAGACATTCATGATCCTATGAGATTCAATTGGGTATTACAACAATATACATAGACCGCCATCCAACTGCATCTATGACTAGTAATACAACTTCAGATTATCATCCGAACCCCCTCCAGTATTAAGTTCCAAGCAACGGATAACTGCTTTAAGCAATGTATGTAAAGTAAACAATACAATTATTCGATGAACAAAAGATCGTTATTTTCTCCCTAGTAGCAACAACACATCTACAACCTTAGAGATTTCTGTCACTTCTCCAGATTCAATAGAGGCATGAACCCACTATTAAGCATAAATACTCCCTCTTGGAGTCACTAGCATCTACTTGGCCATGATAGCTACTAGAAACGGAGAGCATGCAAGATCTCAAAAAACACAGACATGATAGAATCACTAAGATAGAATCATTAACCAATTGACATAGTAATCTCAATATCCATCGAATCCCCACAAACACAACATGCATGATTACAAATAGATGATCTTGATCATTTACAAAGATCACAAGATCTAAACATGGTAGCACAAAGGAGGAGAAACAACCATCTAGCTACTGTATGGACCCATAGTCCAAGGTGGAACTACTCACGCATCATACCGAAGGCTGGCATGGTGAGGAAGAAGGCCTCTAGGATGATATATCCCCTCCGGCAGGGTGGCGGCAAGAGCTTCATATCCCCCCATCTGGGGACGATGGTGGCGGCGGCTAAGGACTGTTTTGTGGAGATCTGATCGGGTACTTAGGGTTTTGATATCGAGGGCTTCTTATAGGCGAAGAGGGAGACCGAGGGGATTCCCGAGGCGGCTGCACCCCCCAGGCGCGGCCTAGGCCTGGCCGCGCGGCCAGGGGGTGTGGCGTAACATCCCAAAAATACTAAACTTGGATCATCAAATTCTAATCATCACATTTAGGGTTAACAAAAACTTTTCTAAATAAAATTATGAATGCATGCATATGTGTATCCATTGATTTTGAATTCTTTTAAAACCACTTTGTTTGTTTGTTTCATTGCTTGTAAAATGTTTCTTAGGTGAAATAAACATCATCTAAAACTTTTCCCACACTTTTCCTAAAGACAAGTAAATCAAAACACATATATTAAATGAATGGTCACTTTGACCAATTTAACTCCCATGCCTACTTTGGCTGTCTCAAACTTTCAAAACCTAACAGAAACTTTTTTGGATCTTTGCACCCCTTGAATATACTCATAACAAAGTATCAAGGCCCACTTTGTGATCATCCAGAAACTTTCAAATGCATAGTTTAAATGACAATTCAAAATTGAATCTTTATCATATGGGAAGATCCCACTTTTTCAAAAACCACTCAAACAAGCTCAACTTTCAAAACCCAAGCATCTGCAGACTCACCAGCACCAATCTAGCAAACCTACCAAAATTCATTTCAAAATTCAAAACTTGATTTCATGCCGCCATTTCATCAAACAGGTTGCAAACACAAATCAAACAAACATCAAACACTATTTGGAGCAGTGATTTGAGCCTAACTTGTCCCCTCTTTGGCTCACAACCATATCAGTAGATCATCTAGCTAACTAAACCAAGCACTAGCACCACTGTGAGCTTGCCATTGCCATCAATGGTGAACAGCCGAGCACCCCCTTGTCACCCCAGTGTGGACAGCAAGCTAGAGGAAGAACTAGCCGTGCCAACCTTGTCTGGGAGACAGCCCACCGTCCACCGCCACTTCCTGTCCCAGCCGCGAGCATTGCCAAGCCCTGGACCACGCGCACAAGCCGCGCCCAGACCGCCAGAGAGCATGCCGAGCGTGCGCCAGAGCACCACCCTCGACCAGCGCCCACAGACCGCGCGCCGCCCTTGCCGCGTGCATACTTGATCACCACCGACCCAGGAGACCGCCAGACATCCCCGTTTGTCGCCCCGTGCCGCACAACCACCGCTCGCCGTCGAAGACGCCGCCTCTGCCGCGCAGAGCATCGCCCATTCCAAACCAAACCGCACCGCCCCATGCCTCGAGACCATGTCGTTGAGCATCGCCAGGAGACACCGCACCGTCCCCTACCTTCGCCCATGCCATTAGCCGTTTGTAACATCGCCCCCGACGAGCTCACCGTGCGCCCCGACGGTCCCCTCGCTCGACTATAAATAGAGGCCACCCCCGCACGATTTCTTCACACCATATCACTCCCCTCTTCTCACTGATCGTGCCACACCGTTCCCGGAGCAAGGCGAGCACCACCCCGCCGGAATTTCACTGGAGCCCACCGCCTCTAGAGAAGAAGGGAGCCATTGATTTCGTCCACCCCAGGAGCTGCCGCGACCATCCCTGAGTTCGCCGTCGTCGACTTCGTCGTTCGCCCGCCTCGCCGACCCTCGCCCGTACCCCGGTGAGCCCCCAACACCCCTCACTGGTCGTGATAGGTTTCGTTCTCGCCGGCGCTGTCTCGCGTCGACGATGACCCCCAGCCGTTGGATTAGAACTAGATCGAACGATCCACGTTGCCCCATACCGCTTCGCCCAGCCCCGTGTCACTGACGAATGGGGACACCCACTTAAGCAGCCCGCGGGAGCACTGCGCTTAGCAGGCCGGCCCGTTTACTTTTCCCGCGCAATCCCAGTTATTCAAACTAAACTTTTTCTATTTCAATTCAAACACACTTCTGTACCCAACTTCAAAAATCCACCCAGATCGATTCAGTACCCCAAATTGATTGAAACCAATTTTGTTAGAAAGGTCTGTGAATGCTGAATCCAAGCCCGTTGGATTCAAGTCATTTGGATCTGTAGATAACCTATGGTAAAAATAACAAGGCAGAAGCTTTTCTGCATTCAAACATTTTTTTAATTTAAACCATAGTAGATTTTGAGTTGATTCCAACTCTCAAAAATCACATTTTACCATACCTTTCAGAATATATAAAAATATATAGGTTTACTTGCAGAAATAATGTTCAAGTAATAAAAGAATGCTACATAGGCATTTCTAGCCACTTTAATTAATTAAAATAAAAGGGTAAAACCTTATTAATTGTGACACCACTTTAAATCACATTCCCATGGACTACAATATGTGGTGATGACATGTGTCAACATGATCCCATGTTTGGTTTGGAGAATATTAAATCTTAAGTAGTTTTTCAATGAGTAGAAATTACTTTTCTAAAAATAAAAGGAATTAAACCAAGCCTTAATCTTGTAATGTTAGAGATGATGTTAGATCATCTATAGGACCCTTGTGTATGATGATTGCAAGTAGTTAAGTATTGTTTGGTGATTGTGTACCGCGTATTTATTCATGGACGCTAGTACCGACCAAGGATACGAGGAGGAAGGAGGATACTACGAAGAAGAAGCCGAGGAGAACTTCAACCACTGCTCTGCACAAGGCAAGCTTATATTGACACTGATGCAAGCCTAATACTACTAGTGAATGTGCAAGTTAACCCTTGCAAGATACCCTACTGATGCAACAAACCCCTACTTGTTTCTATGCCTACTATATGCCTTAAGCATATGTGATCACACCCACTTGATAAACCAATCCTAGTTTTATTTGCAAGCCTCTTACTTTATTTCTTTATCAAAGCTTACTTAGAGTTTACTTAAGTGAATTATAGATACTAGAAAGATATTTGAAGGTTGCATAAAGAGCATTAAATTTGGCCTAAGCTAGAAACCTTGATATCAGCCTAAGATATAAGGTTGGACTTAGTTGAAACTCCACTAGTTACCAACCCTCATCAGTACTACCCTCCTACCTTAGATGCTAGTGCTAAGCATAAAACTTGATCAACTTTAGATGGGAATACTTGGTGGAAAAATGGTTATGAAAACCTTGGAATGATGGATCATTCTACTGAAATGTTTTGGACATGTGTTTCCGAACACCTGATGATTTTGGTGATGAAAATGTTGAGGCATGAGCCTTAGCCCTTTATAAAACTGATGGTTGTCTGGATGCGATACCATTCCAATTTTATCGTACAACCACAATACCCGAATATTGGGTAGGGTTTGACTGGAAACTTATATACCTTAGTATTAGCTCCCTCACGGCCAAGGTCTAAGCTGAGGCTACCTTGTGAAGATTGTCCACCTGTGCAGTACCCAAGATGACAGTTGGTCATGGTTGGGAGGCCAAACTCACAGGAGAGGTGCTTATACTAGGACGTGTAATTGAAAGGTTAGGATTGATTATCCACATACTGAGTATGGTGAATTCAGGATTTGTTCCTAACGGATGTATCGAATGTTGTGGTGAAAGTGTACAATCTCTGCAGAGTGTCAAACTATTCGAATAGCCGCGTCCGTGGTTATGGACAGTTGGAGTGGCCATACTGTTCCCCGTCAGACTTTTCAAAATGACTTGTGAAATGAATTGAGACTTTGACTTGACCACAACAGAGTTGTGATATGAAATACAAGTTCCCGTTTAGGAGTTATAAAATTGTGACTAGCTTTGAAACTTAGTAAAGATAAATTTGGCTTTTGCAAAACAACCCTAGAGCCTAGTGTCCTATTATCCAAAAAACCCCTTTACCTGTTAGTATTAGCTTGCGAGTACTTAAAGAGTACTCATGGATTTGTCCCTGGCTATTCCCATGGCCAGACTATGAAGAGGAGTACCTGGAAGATGGACCCCAGGAAGGTTACGACAACTAGGATCATCTCCCATCGTCAGCATTCCCTGTGACCCCGAAGATGGAGCTTCGCCTACGCTACCGTTGTTATTACGTATTCCGCTGCTTGAAGTTGTATTAAGAACCGGATCATGAGATCCCTATTCGTGTAAGAACTTATGTATCGTTTGTAATGGATGATGTACTATGGTATCCAATTCTTTTATGTCTCGCAAAAATGGTAATCCTGGGATTGCGATGTACGACATAACAGGCATCTAGGATTGAAAAATCCAGGTGTTGACATGTGGGCCCCTTATGGCCCTCCTCCGTCTCGTCTTCTGGCTCCATGTTCTCCTCAGTAAAATATTGAATTTGGCTTTTGTCCCGTCCAATTTCGAGAATATTCATTTTCTGGCTTTTCTGGAACCAAAAATAACAGAAAACACGCAACTGGCACTGTGACATCTTGTTAATAGGTTAGTCCCAGAAAACATATAAAAATACCTCAAAGTATAGACAAAGCAAAGCAAAGTAGATAATAAACAAGCATGGAACATCAAAATTATAGATACGTTTACGACGTATCATTTAATTTGATTGTCTACTTTGCAAATATCCATGTCGAGGGCAATGTTGTTATGTGATGTTTGACTAGATCACAACAAAACCACTGTTCTCCTATTTCTTATGATATAGCAAGAAATCAGTAAAACTAAATAAACATGCTCGAATGGGACTACCTTATTACGTAGTAAGTACAATGGACATCAAACCCAAAACTCGTATGGTCTTTACATTTGAAGATGTAATCATTTTTCGCCCATAAAAATGACAAAAAAATTGTGCTCTCTCTTAGATACAACAAAAAGGAAATTGGAGCATAAACACCATGACACATGTATTACCATATCCCCACCATTAACTTGTTAGGTGTTTTTTAATTTATTATTTTACATCATTTAATTAATTAGCTTCGATTACTTTGCTTCATCAATAAAAATGATGTGTCTGCAAGTATTATAGAAAAACCGAGACGTCCATGCTTGTTATGGCCTGCACCGTGACATGAAAGTTCAAGCAAACAAAAATATAATGATAGGAGAAAAAACATTAATTGGCATGCATGCTACATTCCTTTGTATATCTAAATCTTACCAATTCAAAGGCAAATTTCATTTTGGAAATATACGTGAAATTGTCTATTTCAAATCTAATAACTTATAAGGCCGGTTTTTGTAGTGGAAGACACATCCAATTGTTTAATCTAACTATTATGATTTTTCACATAGAAAATAATGTTTATTTTCTTTTGCGGGGCAAAACAATGTTTCTCTTGGATTGGCTTATACATGAGAATGGACAAACATGTATGATTTACAATTAGACGGGGGAGGAGGTCTGCTCGTATAAATATGACATCATTCGTGTTTCTGGTTTCACATCATGTATAGAATTGGGTATGGGTCTTGGAATACTAGTTATTAATATCTAAAAGAAAAAAGAATCCGGCATCAGGTAGATTTGGATGACCGCCCAATTATGAACAATGAGGGGGACATGCTCTATAGGGGAGGTTGGTTACTCCTACCTAGAACCTTCAACCATGTGTTAGACTCCTTTGCCATGTCATAATTTTCACATTGTGCATGTCATTCTCAACATCTATGTAGACTGCAATGGTGTATGGTGAATATGATAAACACCGAGCTATCGCTTATAGTCCTGGTTGAATGTTTGTAACAAAGCATAAGTAGTGGTTTTTGGTAATAGGAATTGCATGCACAATTAAGAAAACAGAGTGGATTCTATTTTTAACGCTACTTTTTCATTAGTGACACCAATTTCCCAATGGATGAAACACAAATACTACAAAAACCTGTTTGGGGCTCCTAAAGAAAGAAATTTCGCAATGGATGAAACCCAAATAGATGATATTTCACAAGTTCTGATGAGAAGAATGCCATCCTTATTGCTCCTTATAAGGATCAGGAAGTGAAGAAGGTGGTCTTCCAAATGGAACACAACAAAGCCCCGAGTTCAGATGATTTTCCTGTTGAGTTCTGCCATAACTTGTAGGATGTCATTAAAGAGGACCTGCCACACATGTTCGGATATCTCCATGTCGGGAAACTAGATTTGTTTCGCATAAACTTTGGTGAAGTTAGTTTTGTTGCCAAAGACTAATGAAGCAGAAAACATCGAACTATACCTGCCCAACTATCTTCTAACTGTTAGCTTCAAAATATTCATGAAGGTTGCAAAATTAGGCTAAACTCAGTGATTGGTCATGTTGTCAGCCCTACACAAAAAACTTTCATGCAAGGAAGGAATTTCCTAGATGGTTTGGTAATCCTAAATCAAACTTTCCATGAATTACATCAGAAAAAAGCATGAATGGTGTCATTTTAAAAATTGACTTTGAAATAGCTTGTAACAAAGTATAATGGCTTTTTCCCCAACAAAATTTTAGTATGAAAGGTTTCTCTGAGTAGTGGCGTGGATTAATTCAAATTTTTGTGTCGAGTGGTAGTATTATCATCAAAGTCAATGATGATGTTAGTAACTAGTTTCAAACAAAGAGGGATTAAGACAAGGTGGCCCATTATTTTTTATATTAGTTTATATAGTGGTTCATATGTTAGCGGTCATAATTGAGCATGCCCAAAATGAGGGCCAAATTGAAAGAGTGATCCCATATCTGGTAGATGATGGTCTTTCTATTCTTTATCATCCAGATGATACACTATTTTTATGTAACATGATCTTGAAAAGGCGCAAAATCTAAAATTAATTTTGTCAGCTTTTGAATAGCTTTGTAGGCTCAAAATAAATTTCCATAAGTGTAAACTATTTTGTTTTGGTAGGATGAGGCTGCCATGTACGTTAAACTATTTGGTTGTGGACAAGATCAGTTTTCTATCAACTACTATGTTATCCCTATCCACAATCATTGACCGACTCACATTAAATGGAAACATGATTGAGGAAAGGCTTCAAAAAAGACTAAGCAGCTAGAAAGAAAAGTTACTATCTCTTGGTGAAAGGTTAGCTCTCATTAATACAGCATTGAGCAACATGGTAATCTATATGATTTCTTTCTTCCTGATACGCAAAGGAGTCCCGAATCCCTTGTATTATTTTCGTTCAAGATTATTTTGCCAAGGAGATAGTGAAAAATGAGAAATATCGACGGACAAAATATAGTGAAGTTTGCGAACCCAAAGACCAAGAAAGGCTTGGAATTCAGGACCTACCTACAGTTCAAGAATAAAGCTTTTCTTAGTAAGTGTCTTTATAAGCTTCTTGCAGAGAAAGAAAAAATATATAGGCTCGAACGATGCTGGCCCAAATCCATCGAAAATCCGAGGATTCATATTTCTAGGCAGCTCTAATGGCAATGCAGTAATAATTTTTTCAATTTGGATAATTTATAGTTTAGAATGGCTCAGAAATCGGACTCTAAGAGGACAAATGGCTAGGCTAAGCTACTCTCCGGAAATATTATCCAGCTCTATATAATAATGTTTGCCATAAATGCAATATTATTTCTACGGTTTTGGAATCTTCCTCGCCAAGACGTTCGTACGGGATTTAATTTGCCACATGCTTGCATCTCGGAACACATTGCAACAAAGATTGGCTTTGATCCAACCGTCACAAGGGGCCGATGAGTTCCGAATTCCGATGGAACCTTCACGAGAATGGTAAATTCTCAGTGGATTCCATGTATAGAGTTTTGGTCCAGCCAGAAGTGCGAGTCGATAATAATATTATTTTTGGAAAATAAATATACCGCTTAAGACAATAATATCTGCATGGTACCTTCTAGATGTGTAATACTAACAATGACAACCTTGTAAAACACAATTGGCACGGTAGCACATTGTGTTTTTTGTTATCACATCGAGACAATTAAACACTTGTTCTTTGAGTGGCAATTCACATGTTATATATGTTCAGTCATCCAAGTTGCTTGTATCCACCACAGTATTACAAATGTTTTTGGCAATTGGTTACATGGTATTGATCACATGTTTAAAATTCTTATTCGGGTGGGAGTGCTTGGTCGTTATGCCTATATAGAAATGACAAGGTTTTTAATAATGAAAATACTTCTCTTATGTAGTTATCTACCAGTGTACTAGTTTGCTTCTTTTATGGTCATCTCTACAACGTGTAGAGTATAACGACATGTTTACGAAGGTGCCTACATGGTATAAGAACACGGAGAGAGAGATTTTTATCCAACACTAATGATGGCATAATCTATGGATTAGTCCACCTCCAACTTAGGCCTTCTACACATGATGATATGTTTTAATTCGTTTCTTTATTTTTTATTTGGATTTTGAGCGGGTTTTTTTGAACGAGGAGGGGTCTCGAAGGACCCTGAAGCTGCCATTAAACAAACTGTCGGTCAGAACATTTACAAACATGACCTCAAAATAAAAAGAAAATGAAAGCAGTCCTGAAAATATGCACACAAGATCCAGATATGCTTATGGAAAACGCGATATGCATCTTAACTATGCAGAGGCCAAATGTAAGGCTTAAAACTCTATAAGTAATAGAGTGTTGTTTATCGAAACAAATTAGTGACAACAATTACCCCATTTGTGAAAAAATGTCTAATTTATTTGTTTAGGAACCCTCTTTATATGATGTGTATCCCTTCGTCAAGGTGTGAGTGATGACTGAGGTCAGAAGATTTCATTGTAACAAATGGAGAAGAGAAACTGATGATGCCCTCCAAGATTTATGCATTATCGTGGCGACACTTCGACCTAACAGTCCTATCTAACGAACAAGCAAACTGATAAAATAGGTTCAGCCAAGTCTAAAGTTGTACTCCCTCGATCGGTTTGAAAATATAAGATGTTTTAACTTTGTGAAGAAAATGTATCTGAATATTTTTTAGTATTTAGATTCACTCAGTTTTAGAGTGAATCTACATACTAAAAGAAGTCTAGATATATTTTCTTTATAAATCTAAAACATCTTATATTTTAAAACGAGGGAGTAGATGCAAAATATCCATAGAAAATTTTCTACAAGGATAATTGGAGTACAATGCAAAACCGAGAGATAAAAATTAGAATTCACTCTAAATAATTACAAGGAAAACATAGATACGGAAAAACAAAACCTGAGCTGTACAACAGAGACACTCTTTTAGACGAGATCGATGAATTGATTAAGTATGCCACCTCGTACGTCATATACTACTCAATCAAATCCCAGCCCGCTAATCGTCTATATATAGAGGTTGATTGAACAAGTTAATTAGGCAATTAGCATTGCAACAAGGTCTAATTTTACCTAACTACTAGGATCAAGTGCACTCTGCATACTCTCACTTGATCACCACTACATGGACATGTCACCCACCAACTTCACCTCGTCTTTCTGTTTGACACAGCAAAATGCTTCGATCTGCACCGAGCAAGAACTAGACAACTACTTTCACCCTTACTACTATGGCATCGAGGAGGTCGCGCTGGACGGCGACGAGCTAGAGCTCGGCAGTTCCCGTGCTCACAAGGCCACCAAGGTTGACTACTTCAGCTCGCCGTATCAGTCCTCGTGGCCACCCGCGCAGGTGGACGTCGAGTCGTCGCGCGTCAGGAAGAAGCAGTTCAGGGACGTCCTCGAGAGCTGCAAGCAGAAGGTGGAGGCCTTGGAGGCTCTTGAGTCGCCACCGGCGGGTGGCAGCGGCCCGTTCCAGCTGGAGCAAGGCGAGGCGGTGATCGCTGCGGGTGACAGCGGCGGCGGCGGTGGCGGTGCTGATGGCATGCGGCTCGTGCAGCTTCTGGTGGCCTGCGCGGAGGCGGTGGCGTGCCGCGACCGCGCGCAGGCCGCGGCGCTGCTGCGCGAGCTCCAGATCGGCGCGCCCGTGCATGGCACGGCGTTCCAGCGCGTCGCGTCGTGCTTCGTGCAGGGCCTCGCTGACCGGCTGGCGCTGGCGCACCCGCCGTCTTTGGGTCCCTCTAGCATGGCGTTCAGCGTCCCACGGTCGTCCTGCCACGACGGAGCACGCGGGGAGGCGCTGGCGGTGGCGTACGAGCTGTGCCCCTACCTGCGCTTCGCGCACTTCGTGGCGAACGTTTCCATCCTGGAGGCCTTCGAGGGAGAGAGCAACGTCCACGTGGTGGACCTGGGCATGACCCTTGGCCTCGACCGCGGCCACCAGTGGCGCGCACTTCTCGACGGCCTCGCCTCTCGCGCCGGCGGCAAGCCGGCATGCGTGCGCGTCACCGGCGTGGGAGCCCGCCTGGACACCATGAGAGCCGTCGGGCGCGAGCTTGAGGCGTACGCGGAGGAGCTCGGTATGCGCCTCGAGTTCAGGGCCGTGGATCGCACCCTGGAGAGCCTCCACGTGGACGACCTCGGCGTCGAAGCCGGCGAGGCCGTGGCGATCAACAGCGTCCTGGAGCTGCACTGCGTGGTGAAGGAGAGCCGCGGCGCGCTCAACTCCGTGCTGCAGACCATCCGCAAGCTCTCTCCCAAGGCGTTCGTGCTCGTGGAGCAGGACGCCGGACACAACGGGCCCTTCTTCCTTGGGCGGTTCATGGAGGCGCTCCACTACTACGCCGCGTTGTTCGACGCGCTGGACGCGGCGCTCCCGCGCTACGACGCCCGGCGCGCGCGCGTCGAGCAGTTCCACTTCGGAGCCGAGATCCGGAACGTGGTCGGCTGCGAGGGCGCAGCGCGCGTGGAGCGCCACGAGCGCGCGGACCAGTGGCGGCGCCGCATGAGCCGCGCGGGGTTCCAGTCCATGCCCATCAAGATGGCGGCCAAGGCGCGGGACTGGCTGGAGGAGAATGCCGGAGGCAGCGGGTACACGGTGGCCGAGGAGAAGGGATGCCTCGTGCTTGGATGGAAGGGCAAGCCCGTCATCGCAGCCTCTTGCTGGAAATGCTAGGCACGTACGTAGTACTCACTGCCGCTTGCATGCTCACCGGCTGGCTACCGTACGCGCATACTTTCCCTGCACTTCACAATCGGGGATACGCAGCAGATTGTGAGATTGTGAGGAGAAACCTTGCGGATTCACAGGAGATCAGAGCTGATGCTTTGCTGTTCAAGCTATTATGTGTGCTTGAACACTGCTTGTGCAAATTATAAGGCCCGCTCACATAGTGCTTGTACTTGTTTGAAATTTTTTGTATAGGTATTTTAGCTGATCAATATAACTTCTTGCACAAGATTTTAATTGTTTTCTTTTCATTTTAAGAATAAATACTACTTTGGACCCTACAAATCTGGTAGTCTTTGGTGTGTGTTTTTTTGCACCAATAATGTATGTATATAAAGACTAAAATACAAAATTTGGCTTACAAGAGTTCATAAGCATCTGGAAACCCTACAACCATATGTTTGGAAATACATAATTCATGGGACCTTTCATGTTTTCGGAATGTTTTAAGAACTACGAACTAGCATCGCATGCATCTTTAAATAGGAAAATCACCGTAAAATGCATTATTTTGACTCCCAAGCTGAGTGAGCTTGGTTTTTGAAATTTTTAAAATGGTATTTAGAATTTTCCAAATATTTTATATTTTTTGGTGGATATGTAAAAATGTTCTATACATATTTAATTTGCGATGGGTATTAAATAATACTTTCTATTTAATTTTGGGATCCACAAAAGTTACAAAATTTTGTTGCTCTAAAAGGAGAAAAAACTTGACTTTGCCCCCCACATTTATCTTTTTTTGTATGCAAAATCGACGTAATATCCCAGTTCCGTGCACCCCTGCAAGAAATAAATGAATTCCAAAGATCTTGGGCAAATCTAAAGATAAAAATAGCTTAGCTTCGTGGATCTAGCTTTTTAGAGTTGAAGTGTTCGGTGGAACACGTGGATTTTCGGGAAGCTGGTAGTAGGAGAGCTTCCGAACATTCCCTAATTAGCAACATATCACACCTGAGAATTAGTAACCAACAGTGCAAGCCTAGGCTCATTCCGTATCCTGAATCGACCATACAATCTACATATGATGGAAACCTAGCATCCGTCGTCTCTTATACCACCCCCTTCCACGCCATCTGCAGTCGGCAGCTTTTGTAGGTGTTGGTTTTCCCGTTCCTTCCCTTGCTTAATTATGTGTTCTGTCATGGAACAATACTCAGTAAGAATATGTGTTCTTTGCTTACCGTTGCCTATTCATGATAAACTTCATGCTTGCATAATATAGCATTATAGAAAATGTTTATCGTCTTGGATTTAATACATGGTATTCGTATTCTCTAAAAAATGCATTATCATTTGTCTAGATGATTTTATCACTGTTATACAAAATGTAAACCGTTACAAATCTAGTTGATCTTATGGGCGGCTTGATTTGTTCACTAGGGATATATATGTCATCCACACATACAAGCATGAGTGCTAATGCGGGACACGATACTGCAATGAGATATTTCTTCGCTAATTTTTCGGGGTGTCCTTCGAGGGATAAGATCAACTGTTTTGAGTGCAGCTGTATTGGAGTTGCTAGAATTTAGGACGAGGGTCTAGGAAGGGGGGCCAGGGGAGTTGCCGAATTGGTACGTGCTTTTTTTCTTTCCTCGGTGGTTAGTCTAGATAAAAGGAAATTGCATTGTAGCCTACATAATACATGACAAAATGTTATAGTAGACGGTTGGTGTTTAAACCATTGCACATGCCCTACAC